>JAUIMM010000531.1:0-600000 GCA_031769625.1 Taudactylus pleione
AGGATTGGAATGACGAGATACAGTGGAAGGTGGAGACCTGAAACATGAACCAGTCACTGTAGAAAGCTTCAAACTGAAACCATAACCATCATTTATCTTAACTGTGCGTCCACTCTGCTGGTTCTAGAGGAGGCTTTGGATTTTCTGATACACTCTCTCCAAGTTATCTGTCCGTTTGGAGTAAATGTTTGTGATGAGAGCAGGGTCTCTGGCAATGTAGGAAAAAAGTTTACACCTGCTTGACCTTCACTAGCCAATGCTTAGAAATTGGTAAAGGTAGTTTAACCTGTTGTAATGAGTGTTTCCAGATTCACTGTTATACTGATCTTAAATGTCAGGTGTGTTTCCACTTTTTGGTTAAATAACCTGTCCCAAAAAAAGAACCACTATTATTTTGTGTATAAAAGGGCCCAAGCCAGCTGGAGGCACCCTGAGGCATTGTACTGACTGCTGGCTCCAGACATGGGAAATTCCTCCAGAGGACTAATGTGTCCATTATTCAACTTAATTCTAGACTGCCTGGATCCACTCACTGCAGAGTGTCAAAGCCCCATGGAGAAACAGGTAACAATCATGTTGAAGGAGAGATACCTAAGTCACCTAAGCCAAATCACCATAGGCACTAGAAGAGGAATGCGAAAAGGAATTTGCCCAACAAAGGGTGTCTTATGTCTGGTCTATTCTGGCTAGGGGTTACAACTACAGTTAAAGTTGTTGTGGAATGGTACAGCATGTCACCTACTCTGATTGTTCTTTGTGAAGTCTGTCACATTGTCACCCTGCCCTATGTGGGGAGACATTAGATTTAATTGGTTTTGAGTGTCAATTGAATTCCGCCATCCATGGAAGCCTAAAAGCCATGTTGTCTTACTATTTTCCAATAGAGCCATGTAAAACTGACCAAAATCCATCAAACACTACCTAATGCTTTTTTGTTGGTTTTAAAATACCAAATTCTATGTTGACATCACAAACCACTTATAAAATGATGAAATTCGTAGATATGGTGTGGTGGCTGGTAGACTGTGTAGTTAGAAATTTGGAGGAGTGTTCAGAGAGGTAAGAGGCAATTTTTTCTGTAAGCAGTCCTGTACTTTATTTTATGGGTGTATTATAAAAGATAGACACTTAATAGATCGACAACAGATGGTAGACAAAAGGTCGATGGGTACAAATGGTTTACACACATATGGTTGAGAGTGACAAATGGTCAACACTTTTTTTTTTTTGTGTGTGTGTACTTTAAGCCTAATCTTCTCCCTAAACCTCCCCCTGGTGCCTAATCATCTTTGTCCGCAAGCCTAGCCCTCTGACAAGTGTCTTTCCCTCACACTAACAGTATCCCTAACCCTAAAAATGTTGAAAAAAAAAAAACACATCGATCATTTGTCCCTGTCAACCATCTGGTGTCGAACTATTAAGTTTCTATCTAGACATGCAGTGGGCAATAAGTGACCTTCCACCTGTTGCTGAACTACATGTCCCAGCATGCCTTGCAACAGTTTTAGCATGGCCAAATTGCAAAATTGTGGCAGGACATGCTTGGATGCAGTGGCATTTCTAGGCATGGGCTAGCAGGGCCGTCGCCCAGAGTGCAGCACTGCCTGAACTTACCACCATCGTACGGCCAGCTGTGGTGGAAAATTAAACCCTCCACCCTCCCGCTGTTGTTATTGGGTAAATGCTCAGGGGAAGGGAAGAGGCGCTCGGCGCATTGAAGCCTAGTGCCGGCCTCTCTTGGATGTGTAGTTCTACAACAGCTGGGGGACCACCCCTAATCTAGACACTGTCTATTTTTAATCCAGATACCTTGTTTGATGTAAACTTGTGTCATTTAAAAGTTTCTCTTATATTTTTTTATGTGTTTCATTATTCAGTCTTGTCTGTGTTTGTCCGTGTCTGTGGTGTGAGTGCGTGGAGAGAAGCAGGTTTGATTTTCTCTGTCTTGTCTGTCTCTCTGTTTTGTGTTTTAATGAAGGTGGAGAGGAGGATAGTGAGCCAGTGGGAGGGTTTGATACGTAGGAGGTAGAGCAGGAGTCAGTGGAGGACCACCAGCCCTCAAAAACAAAGTCTGGCAAGAATGTACAGTTCTCGTATGATTATGTAGCACTGGTATCTGCAATTGCCAGGCCGCAAAGAACATCAGGGAGGTGAAAGCTGAAGATCTTGTCCTTGATGGTGCAAGCTGTGAATGCTGTGGGCAAGTTCAAGCGCTCAGAGGCCCATTGTTGAAAGCATTCCGACCTAAAACTCGAAGTAAAGGACAAGATGGCCGAGGTGTGCAAGGCAGCAGCCAGGACAGATGATGCCCCCTTGTTCATGGAGTAGCTGGACTAAAAGAAGCAGGTCCAGAGGATCCTTAAATCTCAACTGGTCCATGGAATTGATGTCCACGATTCAGATACCCCTGGTGAGTGTACATTTTAAATTTTTTTTTTTTAAATAATCTTCATTTCTGCATACATGCATTATAGATATATGTTAACATATAAGCACCTGAAACCAAATTTACTTGTTTAGATAAGTCACTCTGCTAAAGTTAAGCAGGCACTTGCATTTTTTTTATACATATATACTGTATATACAGTCAGGTGCATAAATATTGGGACATTGACAGAATTTTCATATTTTGGCCTCTATTCACCACCACAATGGCTTTGAAATGAAACAAACAAGATGTGCTTTAACTGCAGACTTTCAGATTTAATTTGAGGGTAATTACATCCAAATCGGGTGAACGGTGTAGGAATTACAACGGTTTCTATATGTGCCTCCCACTTTTTAAGGGGCCAAAAGTAATGGGACTATCAACTCAAAAGCGATTTCATGGACAGGTGTGGGCTATTCCCTCGTTATTTCATTATCAATTAAGCAGGTAAAAGGTCTGGAGTTGATCCTAGGTGTGACATTTGCATTTGGAATCAGTTGCTGTCGACTCTCAATATGAAATCCAAAGAGATATCACTATCGGTGAAGCAAGCCATCATTAGGCTGAAAAATCAAAACAAACTCATCAGACAGATCGCAAAAACATTGTGTGGCCAAATCAACTGTTTGGAACATTCTTAAAAGGAAAGAACGCATCGGAGAGCTCAGCAACACCAAAAGACCCGGAAGACCACTGAAAACAACTGTGGTGGATGACAGAAGAATTATTTCCCTGGTGAAGAAAAACCCCTTCACAACAGTTGGCCAAATCAAGACCACTCTCCAGGAGGTAGGTGAATATGTGTCAAAGTCAACAATCAAGAGAATACTTCACAAGAGTGAATATAGAGGGTTCACCACAAGATGTAAATCATTGGTGAGCCTCAAAAACAGGAAGACCAGATTAGAGTTTGCCAAACAACATCTAAAAAACCATTACAGTTCTGGAACAACATCCAGATGAGACAAAGATCAACTTGTACCAGAGTGATGGGAAGAGAAGAGTATGGAGAAGGAAAGGAACTGCTCATAATCCTAAACATACCACCTCATCAGTGAAGCATGGTGGTGGTAGTGTCATGGCGTGGGCATGTATGCCTGCCAATGGAACTGGTTCCCTTGTATTTATTGATGATGTGACTGCTGACAAAAGCAGCAGAATGAATTCTGAAGTGTTTCAGCCAATATTATATGCTCATATTCAGTCAAATGCTTCAGAACTCATTGGACGGCGCTTCACAGTGCAGATGGACAATGACCCGAAGCATACTGCAAAAGCAACCAAATAGTTTTTTAAGGCTAAAAAGTGGAATGTTATGCAATGGCCAAGTCAATCCCCTGACCTGAATCCGATTGAGCATGCATTTCACTTGATGAAGACAAAACTGAAGGGAAAATGTCCCAAGAACAAGCAGGAACTGAAGACATTTGCAGTAGAGGCCTGGCAGAGCATCACCTGGGATGAAACCCAGCATCTGGTGACGTCTATGCGTTCCAGACTTCAGGCTGTAATTGCCTGCAAAGGATTTGCAACAAAGTATTAAAAAGTGAAAGTTAGATTTAGGATTGTTTAGTTTGTCCCATTACTTTTGGTCCCTTAAAAAGAGGGAGGCACATATAGAAACCGTTGTAATTCCTACACCATTCACCTGATTTGGATGTAATTACCCTCAAATTAAATCTGAAAGTCTGCAGTTAAAGCACATCTTGTTTGTTTCATTTCAAAGCCATTGTGGTGGTGTATAGAGGCCAAAATATGAAAATTCTGTCAATGTCCCAATATTTATGCACCTGACTGTATTTCTATTTTTTATTTTTTTTGTAATGCTTGTGTACTGTACTGTTTGTTTTATTTACAGCACCATCCAAGAGAAACCTTCCATCCAGTGCAAAACAAAGCACGGATGAACCGGTAACCGGGTAAATGTATACATTTCAAATGTTTTTGCTATAATGGTGACTGAAGTTTTAGCAAACTTTGTACATTATAACACAAAATGTTTTTTTATTCCTGCTGGACCATCATGGGCAGTTTCAGGACCATCATCAAGGCCTGAGGAGCATAAGGCAGAGCCTGGTCAATCGCAGAAACAAGCGTTGGTGCAGCATCCAGTGCAACTCATAAGAAACCAGCTGATGAGAGCAACCTATTTAAAAATGGAAAAAGGGTTATGTAAGCCATTTTAAATTTAGACTGACCCATTTATTAGCCCCATTTTAACAGCCGTCATAATCTAGGGAATAGATTTACTATTGCATGGTTTGTCAAAGCTGCCGATGACCAGCGGCTTTGACCGATGAATTTAACATGGCAACATAAATAAATGCTAAACTATCCTGGTTTAGCATACTAAAGTCCAAGTGTCAGTGTTGAATGTATTTTGGCCATTATTCTTTGATGTTTGATATTCTTACAGTACAGAGGATCTGTGTATGCATGAGTTGGTTTATAGCGCCAGGGAATTTCACACTGTTGGTGTGAAACAAGACTGGGGCTTCTGCCAATGTCTCTTAATGCTCCAGGGGTGTTTTAAGGAGGGGGACCATGTACAGCTTCCGTTTGGGCCTCCTCTCTGGCAGCGGACTGAGCGCAGTAGATTCTGGCTTAATGCTCATGCACGGGTCTCCGGGAAAATGGCACTAGCGCTGTATTCCTGGGGATATTTTTTCTGCGCATGCGTGAGTCACCGGGTCATAGTGGCTGGCCTGCCGCTGCAGAGCAGCACCCTGAAGACTGCGGTAAGGTAAGTATAAACGAAATATGGCTGCAGGGTATGCAGTGTGGGCCCCCCTGGACTCAGGGGCCCGTGTGCACCGCACACCCTGCACCAATATGCTCTATATCTGTAGACAATTATATGTTGGACTGTTACATACCATCCTACCTCATTTTGTACAATGTAGTGGATTCTATGGGCCAAATGTAATAGTGTCTTAGTTTACAAAATGTGAGTTTACCGCTAAATTCTCACACTTTTAAAACTCGACTAATGTAATAGGGTCCGAAAACATGCAAGCTCGCATGTTTTCCAGACGCATACAGCTCTCATGATTTAAACTTTGATAGAGATTTTTTCCCATTTTGAAAATACAACTCGGCCAATGTAATCTTTTTTTTTTTTTTGAGAGTTTCAAACTCTCACACTAAGATTTTTACTCATCATAAAATCTTCCTTATGGAGCGTACACACGGTCAGATTTGTCAGACTTGTCAGATTTGTCAGATGAACGATTGAACGATTTTACCAAAGTTTTGAACGATTGAATGATTTTTGACTACATTAAAATGAATGGAATCGTCCAAGTCTGACTGCAAACCCATCAGATGTCAGATATCGTTATCTGACAAACGGGAACGCGCATCGTTGATCGTCCATCGTTCAGGCATGTCAGATATGAACGATTTTCCTTCAGATATGAACGACTGAATGATTTTTAAATCGTTATCGTTCATATCTGAAGGAAAAATCTGATCGTGTGTATGCACCATTAGAGTCCATCTGGGGGATGCCATTACTTCTGGGTTATGCGTAGTGAGGTGTGGAGTCGGACGCTCCCATCCCCTATAGAACCCCTCCCCTTCCACCCTAAGCTCAGTGTATGTTTTTAGTCGGAGAAAGACCCATGGAAGAACTGAGAAGCCAGAGACCAACAGGTATCTAGTATGAAACCAAACAAGAGAGGGATATTGGCATTCCCCAGATGGACTCCACGGAAGAGATTTTATGGTGAGCTTGAACCCGTGTTGTTCACACCAAGAAATAAATACCTTCGATATCTGATGATAAATCTGGGAAGTAACTGGTTTGCGAGCCACTATTTTATGGTTTTCACCAAAGATTCTGAAAACCCCTTGGCCCTCACAATATTGGATTCAAGAACCATGCTGTCAAAGCCAAGCGAGGCAAATTGGGGTGACTGCATGGACCTTGAAGTAACAGATTTGGATGCAGGGGCAGACATCTGCCAATATGTTCTGAAGAATTGTGTACCAAAGACAGTGCAGCCAGTCTGGAGCCACCAGAAGCCACTGATCAAATCCGCTGAATTACCTTTGGTAAAATTACCAGAGGCGGAAAGATGTGTCCCAGCGATGCCTGAGGATCCAATATCCGTACCTTGGAAGCTTCGTGTTGAGATGAGAAGCCATTAGATCTATGTCTGGAGATCCACATCTGGCAACTATTTCTGCAGACACCTTCTGGTGGAATTCCCATTCCCCTGGATGCACACTGTGGCGAATTAAGAAGTCTGTCTCCCAGTTGTCCACCCCTGGAAATTGCCAAAAAAGCTGGAACCCAATTTTCTGCCCAATGAAGGCTTGCCAGCTGCATGTGCCATCTTGCTTATTTATGTAAGCAACTGCATTGTCTGACTGGATTTGCACTGGTAAACTCCTTAGATGGCATTGAACCTGAATCAATGCATATCGAATTGCCTTTAATTCCAGAATATTGATGGAAAGAGAAGCATCCTGGACAGACCAAAGACCCTGTAGGTGTCTGTCTAGAACCACCCCCCCCCAGGCTGGCATCTGTGGTGACAATGGTCCAATTTATTACTGACAATTGGCAACCCCTGTTCAGATTTGCATCCTCTAGCCACCACCGGAGAGACTGCTGGGTCTGCAGAGATAATCTGACAATCTGCCAGTTAAATCAAGGGTCTGGCTTCACCCATCGATGAAGCAATTGATTTTGTAGTGGATGGGCATGAAATCTGACGAAAGGAACGGCTTCGAATGAATGCCACCATTTTCCCCAATATCTACATAGCCCTGAGATATGAGACATCTGTAAAATAGTCCTTATTCTGGATTGAAGATCCTTATGTCTTTTGCCTGTGGAAGAAACACTTCTTTGACACTGGGTGTTGAAGAGAAGACCCAAAAATACCATCTTCTGAGATGGAATTAAATTTGATTTGGGAAAATTGATGATCCAGCCAAATCTCTGGAGCATGCCTAAAGTTAATCTGAAGATGTTGTTGCAATAGGGCTATAGAAGGAGCCCTTAGCAATAAATCGTCCAGATAAGCCAACACATTTATCCCCTCACTTCTGAGTAGGGAGATCATGTGTGCCATAACCTTTGTAAAGGACTCTGCGAGTGGTGGCCTGAAACTGAAAATGACTATGGCCCTGATTCAGACCCACTCGCGAGCGGCTGTCCGCTCGCAAGTGGGTCGATGGTCTGCACTGAGCATGCACACGATGGAGGGAGCTCCGTCGTGCGTATGCGCCAGACGCGACGAGCGAAGGACTTTCCTTCGCTCGTTGTGTCTGATCAAAGGGGGCGTGCTGTCGATGTTGATTGACAGCACGCCCCCTTTGGTGGGCGTGCCTCCCTGACGGGGGCGTTCCCAAAGGAACGCCTACCGTCAGAAGCCGGCCCACTGACATCACTAGTGATAGAGCCAAAATCACTCCGGGCCTTGCGGTTGAAAACCTCAACCACAGGCTCCGGCTCGCAGTTTCGATGGTCGTGATGGTCGTGACCATCGCGGCCATCAAACTGCACGCTCGTATAGGCTGTGGGTGGTGACCCACAGCTATACGAGCGTCCAGGAGGACGCTCCATAATTATGGAGGGCGGCCCTCATTCAGAGCGTGCGCTCTGCTCAGAGCGTACGGCTCTGAATGAGGGCCTATGTCCCACTGTAAACCACAGAAGATGTTGATGACCCATCCATATAGGAATATGCTGGTAGGCATCCTTGATATCTATGGAGGCCAGAAATTCCACCACCTCCATGGAACAAGGAGGTAGAGGAAGGCCTTGCTGTAGTACCGGAATAATAACCGCAATCAGAAAGCACGGAAATTGCCTGTATGAGAGCCGCCCTTCTGCAACCATCCACAGGGAGAGGAGTGGAAGAGAATCTTTTTGGACTTTAGATTGGATTGAATCCAAGTTTCTCTGAATCTTAGTAAGCGGCCTCCCACTAGAGGACAGTTCCCATGCCCATGACAGTCATGTGGATTGACCTGCCGACTGTCCCTCTCCAGGAACTCCTTAACACACCCCGGAAAGGCCTGAAAGCTTCCCCTGCCTTGAGTCCGAAAGGAACAAAACCTAGGGGATTTAGTTTTCGGTGTAGTTACAACAAGGTAAGGACTTTGGCCTCCTGTAACATGAGAAATAATTCTGGATCAAACAAAGAACCTCCTTTTAAAAGGCAATGGCTCTAAAGCATGGGTCTTCAACCTTTGGGCCCTCCAGCTGCTGTGGAACTACAGATCCCAGGATGTCCTGCAACAGTTATAGCATGCATTCATATAAAATGGTGGCAGGGAATGCTGGGATGTGTAGATCCACAGCAGCTGGAGGGCCAAAGGTTGAAGACCCATGCTCCAAAGCATGCTTGGATTCTGTGTCTGCCTTCCAAGTTTTCAGCCACAGTGAAAGCCTGGTGGAAATGGCCAAAGCTGAAATATGACTGTACCTGTAGTATCTATTGAAGCCCAAATCCCCAACCCCCCTGGTGCCTCTTTGGAGCCATACGCCATGGCGCATCAGCTGAGCTAAGATAAAATAAAATAAATTCTGATGTTTAAAGGTACATATTTTACAAAAAACATTAAACAAGATGCAATCCACAGAAAAAAATAATTCTAACAATGTGCTAATGTCCTTGCTAACATACTGATTGTTGGATTGCACTCCACACATTGCACATGGGGCCTGATTCAGACCCGCTCGCTAAATGCAGCCACTCTCCCTCAGCGTATGGAAAGTTTACAAAATGATGTCAAGGCATAAGCACGCCCACTGTGTCTTAGAGAGCGATCCCTTTGTGTTTACAGATGCCCACCAGCCTGTCTTTAGCCGCCCACTAGTGTACGTCATCTCCAGGAAGTATATTCAACCATCGGTACATCAGGTTACATCGGATCTGACCGCAGCGCTTGCGTTTGACAGTACCCTACTGCGAGCACTTCAGTGTATTATTCAAGCAGGTGACGTGTACTATGACACTGCATGTTAATTATGCATGCCCCAGACACGGCATGGAAACACTCTGGCATGTCTGCGTCCGCAACTCCACTCCCCCGTTACTACTGCCCTGCCCGTGTTACCACCCACAAATGGCCTCTCCTGTCACTCATTCCACTGGGCTGTCTTTGCAGAGCGAGCGAGCAAAATCTGATCGCTCGTACTAGTTTGTGCACGTGCATTGCGAAGTACACGCATGTGCACATTAGTGAACATCGTCTGCAACGAGCGGCCACTTGCTAGCGAGCGGGTCTGAATCAGGTCCATATTACCAAAAGACCTGTACTTAAAGTGCGTGCACACTAGACGATATTTTACATGCTTTGCAGATTTCGATGCATCGGAACAACAAATCATGTAAAATATGTCCAAAGTACCAGGCCCGCTGGTACCTGTAGTTCCACAGTAAAAACAATATTAAAAAACCACAGAATACACACGCCATAGAAAGTAAAACCTTATTAAAACATACGGTACACACACTATCTCACCTATGTATCCCTGTAGCCAATCATGTCCTCTTCTGCAGTAGAATCCATAGTGTACCTGTAACAAAAAAACATACTCACCTGTTCCTATGCGTGGATCATGTCCACTTCCTTCCATGTAGGCAATCCCTGATCTTGGCAAAACAAACAAATGGAAGTACCCGGACTCACGAACTACTTCCCGAATGACCGCTCAGCTGCGGGATTCCACTATATAAATCCCGGTGATGAGCACTCATTGGCTGCGGGAGGCGAGCCTTTCGCCTCTCGGCCAATGAGCGGTTCTCACCATTGACTTCAATGGTGAGAACCGCTCATTGGCTGAAAGGTGTTATTATGTAGTAAATAAAAATGAGGGCTGATTGAAAAGTAATGAGACTGATTATTTTATTCAGAATCAGATGACTCCACAGGATCTGAACATTTTTTCTTTTTCAAAGTAGCGTCCTTCACATTCAATACATTTTTTGCAGCGTTTCAACAATGATTTAAAGACATGCAGTAGACTGTATTGTGACTTCACTTTTAGTGTTGCAGCTGAGGCATTTTTCATCATCTGTTGAAAATACAGAATTATGGTATAACATACCTTTTGATTATTTTTCTTTGAGGTCCATAGGGTCCACAGGAATTACCTTGGGATATATAGTTGGATAGCATCCAGTGCACCAAACAGCAAAGCATTGGAGCGCCCAGCATGCAACGGTCCTCCTCCCTATATACCCCACTCCCAGCCACAGGCATTCAGTTCGTAACTAAGCCTTGCGGAAAGAGATGGAGAGTGGAGAAGGAAGTGTCATGTATACAGGAAACACTCAACAAGCCAAGAGGGAATCTGTGACAAAAAAGTTTAGGAACAGATCCCATCTGAGGCCAGGTGCGTCTGGGTGGGTATCCTGTGGACCTCGAAGAAAAATAATTATCAAAAGGTATGTTATACCATAATTCTGTATTTCTTATTTGGGTTCCATAGGGTCTGCAGGAATTACCTTGGGATGCCCTAAAGCAGGCATACATATCAAAAGCATGAATTTGATAACATATTAACGGAAGACCAAGTGGCTGCCTTGC
Organism: Taudactylus pleione; assembly: GCA_031769625.1. Classification (NCBI taxonomy): domain Eukaryota; kingdom Metazoa; phylum Chordata; class Amphibia; order Anura; family Myobatrachidae; genus Taudactylus; species Taudactylus pleione. The sequence continues at coordinate 10,982 of JAUIMM010000531.1, forward strand.
AGAGCTATTCAGCAGAGGTGCCCTGTCTTACTGTCCACAATGGTCCTATGGACCGAGTGGAATGTGCTGTCCCCTTGTTAGGAACAAGGGGATCAGCCTGTGTATAGGCCTGAGAAATGGCCATACAGAGCTGGTGAGCCAAGACTGTTTGTTCGCTGGCCAACTTCTTTTGTGAAAACCATATAACAGAGAGAATCCGATTCCCTGATGGAGCTGGTCTGCTCCCTGTAGATACGAAGCGCTCAAACTACATTCAGGGAAGCTTCACCTGTAGACCGGTCTGAAGACTTAAAGGCAGGGACTACAATTTCCACATTTATATGAAAATGGGAAACAACCTTTGGGAGGTAGCCCACCTTGGTACGGAGAACAGCTCTATTTTGATGAAATACCAAATATGGAGAACGACATGACAATGCTGCCAAGTCAGACACTTTGCGAGCTGAAGAGATAGAAGGTAGAAAAAACATCTCCGCCGTCAGCCATCACAAGTCCACCTTGTCCAAGGGTTCAAAGGGATGCGTCTGCAGTGCGCTGAGAACCAAACAAATCCCATCGTGCCACCTGTGGGAGAAATGGAGGTTGCAGTTGCAGACCCCCTGTAAGAATGTTGTAACATCTGGCAGTACAAAACCAAACACGGCTTACTTATCATGTATAAAACCTTAGTTACCAAATAATCTTTATTTCACAGCATTTATACTAAATGAACAAACTTAAATCTTATACCTTAAAGCTTATGGAACCTTGTATGTGGATATGTAATGTGTGAGGACGCTAATTAACTTGGAGCAGATGCGTGCGCATAAAGCTAATAAACAGCGTTTTCATATAGGATCTTATGCATTCGCTAATATGCGACTAGTTAACAGCGCAATTGTGCGTATTACTGTGTATATGAGGAATGGTGAAAGATGCAATCGCATGGTGCTAATAGTAATATCGCCATATGTACTTAAATGTGAATTTATCTAAAATGGCGCTTGGGCGGCCATTTGCAAAATGGTGTCTTGCAGCCAGTCTCAAGATGGCGTCGCAGTGATTCAATTTTAAACTGATCTTGTCTCAGCCATTAATCCAGATTCGACAGCAGTCATACAGTAAAATAAAGACTTTAGACCTTGAACATGTGTTCCAAAGCACAAAGTATTATTCAAGTAAAGTACAGTCAGTTACACGCTGTGATCTAAGTACAATTTAGCGCAAAGAATTATACAGACCCAAGATACAGTCATACATACGCACGCGCTCTGGACCAGATACCGGCATCAGCAAGAAACCTCTGTCAATCAGCAAGAAGACTAGAAACCCAGGGTCAGAGCACACATTTTTATACCCCCCCAGAAATAGACAACACAATAGAGGAGTTTGTTGCTGATCCCATTGGTTCCCAGTGCGGGTGCATTTGTTACAGGGCATTTAACAGGTTGATTCAAATGGCCACAGTCCAGCCTCCAACAGCTGGTTGCCTTCATTTTCCCACCTCATGCAAATCTAGACTGTTGGTTTTACAAAGTACATTTTGGTTCTTTATGTCTTCACGGTCCATAAGTTGCGAACACATGTTCCGATCTTCACACCGATGATACCGGAAAGCTGTGGATAAAGTGCGGATCAGTATAATATCAAACACTGCTTACTTATCACGTATTAAACCTTAGATGCCAAAATAGTCTTTATTTCACAGCATATGTAATAAATGAATAAAACTTGGATCTTTTACTTTATAGCTATGGAACCTATTGTGTAAGTGTGCATTATGTAAGTATTAGGGATATGAGAAAAGACGCTAGTTAGGTTTATCGGCTTTGGGGCAGATGTGCACGCATGCAGCTAATAAACAGCGTTCGCATGCAGGTTATTGTGCATTCGCTACTGAGCGTCATGTTAGCAGCGCAACTGTGCGTAATGTGCAGTGTTTATGCATGAGATTCTATCTATGATGGACTTAAAATATATATATATTTATAATATATACATATACACACACATATCTCATTTCTTACTAACAGTTTCAAACTGCAATGCAAATGTGTTACGGGCAGTGAGCTTCACTTTTCAAACAAGGTGGAGACCCCCAGCTGTGAAGCTGCGGCCATTCTGTCTGGGAGTGAGACTAAAACCTGTTTAGGATTCAGACAAATTCAATTGTGTAGATCAATGTCTGGGTTATATTACAATTGCCACAACTATACTTGTCTATATACAGGGATTCCAAATTTGCATGTAAAATGCTCACAGTATTTTGGTGTATTGTCTATTCTATTTACTTTTCTCAGAAGGCTGTTTTTCTAGTTGGTTTTGGTATTTCTCTATGCAAGGTTGTCCCCAGAATGGGCCTGTCATGGCTTCTAAAAAGATTATCAAAAACATTGCCATCTGTACTTAGCTCGTGAGTTGTAACTTAAAATGGCGCTGGTCGCAAAATGGCGTCAAGAAAGATTCTTGTTTCTAAAATGGAGTCTAGCTGCCATTCGCAAGATGGCGTCGCGCACGCTAATTTTTACGCTGATTCCGTCTCAGCCACTAATCTAGCTTCGACAGTCCACCCTTTGATAGCGAACATGCTATCGCACTCTGATTTAAAATTAATTTAGGCATACATTTATATTTTATGTTATTAGGGGATGGCACAAGGTGGCTCTTAATCCATCAACAATGTGTCTCTAGGAGGGGACATAAAACTACTATTATACGCACAACATGGACCTTGGGAGCTCTTGTGAAAGATGTGGGGATGCACCAGTCCTATAAAGGAAGTTTTGATGGGGAATTAGGGACTTTACATTATTTGAGGTGTTTTTAAAATAACATTTTGATAATACTTTTTATGCACATCTAAATATAATACATTATATGATGGTATTTCTAGTTCAGGGTTGTAATGCAGTTCTACATTTACCTCAGTATTCATATGGGTACTACTAACCACCATCATAATTTCGCTCTTCCAATTTACCTTATTTTTACATTTTCCACACTTCAACACATTAGGAACACACTTGACACATATGGCAACGATCATTTCCTGGACCCACTCCCCTAGACCTGAGAACCACTTCACGCGGTTCAACCATGACACCCATTCCACTACCTTTTCCTCTACTTCAGCCACTGAAGCGTTATGGTTCTTCTGAAATTCCCATTTTAGCTGCAGAATTTCATCCATCTTCCGGTCTATCACCTCCTTGGGGTCACTGGTGTTATTAGTAATATATGTGCAGCACTTTACTCCAAACTGGGTAGCCAAAGTTATGCAGTACCCTCCAGTGACAGCTGTTAAATAATTTAGCACTAGTCTGTGTTGCACCAATTCTTTCTTGTACGCTTGCAATTCCCTACCTGTATACCTGAAGGTGCCATCATACAGCTTGGTGATATTATCTATCAATTTAGCAAGATCTTGGATATATCTAAAATTTAGCGTACCCCGAGCGATCCTGGTGGGATCCAATGCGGCTAAAACTTGAAAGCCAGTTATCTCACTAATTAACTGAGTGGCTTTATGCACGTCCCCAGGTATCATATTTCTTTGGTCTCTGTGTTCATACTGTGTGTGAAGATATGGTGATGGTGTGTTTTTATGAATACCAAGCATTTCACCATGTGTAAGGGTCATAATTTCTGGAAGTAGTCTTCCCAAATAACATAACAATTATGGTACTAAGATTGGTCAGACACTCCCCTGATTTGGCATAGCACTCCTCCTCCTGACTCCACTCCATCAGCACTGCCATCAGCTCCCATCTCCTCTATCGGTCCTCCATCACAGAAACTGGGTATCCCCAAACAAACCAAGAGGACGGAAACTCTGGAAGAAGAATACAAAAATGAACACAGCGGAACAATCCCTTGCTGCAACACTGATCTACAGTTTTCTTTTAGCTCAGGTTTCTCACTGTCGACAGGTCCACGTTGTCTGCCTCATCTCCGCCTTGTATCTCCATCGGTTGGTTAACCTCCATGTAGTGAGTGGAATGGACCCACATATCTTCCCCAGCCACCCTTTGAGGATGTGGTACTTTGTCAACAACGTCAGATACGGACCTTTCCACCGATCAGTCAGGAAACCTGAACATAAGAAATTATTGGTTCATAACGGATTCTCCAGGTTTAACATCATGACAGTTTGCTTCAGTCATGTTAGTTAATAACATTTTCAATTTCAGTTATTCTTACTCATCTTCGTGAAACACTGCACAGTAACCTTACTATCATATTTTCACATGAGGCTGCATGTTAAACAGTATCTCAAAGGGGGACAGGTAGACAGATGGTCTGGGATGATCTTGATATTAATACCCATCACCTTACACAGGTTATAAAAGACATTACTTGTGAAATGAGTATCCCTCCTATATTCAATTATTCTAGGGATACTGTATTTGTACACAAATTCCTGCAATTTAAATTCTGTTATCAATATCTACTGCTCTAAATATTGCCTGGGCCCCTCGGTTGGACAGTATTTCGAGTATTTGACCTTAGCCTGGCATGGCTGCCGTTTGTCCTTAGCAACCTTGTGTCCTGTGTGTGAGAGATAAAGCACAACAGTTTAATATAATTTAAATATGACCTAAATACTGACAGTCAGGGTGTTAGGGCACAGGGAAGAAAGCAGAACAGAGATTGGGTATCAGTTACATCAATTACCATTACCAGTTTTTCCCTAGTACTTCCCGTCAACCTGTCCATCTGCAGACCACAAGTATGACCCGACTCCTAGCGTTGGCTCCCACTCTCCAATAAAGCATTAACAGCCACAATTGGAGCTGGTGCCTGTTGGACATTTGCTGGTCTCTGTTCATATCCCTTATGGGGATATCCAGGTACTACCCTCTTTGCGGTGCAGCTCTTATGTGTCCTGGCCGGTTGCAATTAAAACACTTCCGTGGGAAGGATTGTTGTGTGGGTTGAGCAGGAGAGAAAGGTGGTGGGTATGGGTAAGGATATTGAGGAAAAGGATATTGTGGGAGGTATGGAGCTTGTGGGTAGTATGGAACTTGTGGTTGTGTAGGATAAGTGGGATAAGGTTGTGTTTGCTGTGGTGTAGGATTAGTGATGGTGTATAACTGTTCAGGTGTGGGTGTGGGTGCAGGTGTGTCTGCTGGCTGTGATGTTACCGTCATTCCTTCCAGAGCTTGAATACTGACAGCCATTAGTTTCTCGCTCTGTGTCTCTCTCTTCTTTGAGATGTTTTTATCATGTTCTATTGTGGATTCTATGAGGGTATCTATTGTGACTCCCCTCCAGCCAGGCTGTGAGGTCTGAACCCGGGTTTGTAGGTTCTCTTTTAAGGCCATCCATGAGTATGGTGACAATCATTCCCCTGTGGTGAATGCTATCTTTAATATCCTGTAACCCAGTGTACTGGGTGATAGCCTGCAGATCCCGGTTGCAATAATCTTCTGCAGATTCACTCTCCTTTTGCTTTATGGTGAAAAATTAGTTCCAGTTAACTACTACTGGAAAATATGCACCCAATTGAGTTATAATACGAGTAATGTTACCTTGTTTTACTTGGTCTGTTAAGGGAACGTCACCATCCAATACACAATCTGCGATAAATTTTGTCACGCCGATATTGCGTGGTAGACAGGCCCTTAACACCACCCGCCAATCTTTATTGGTGGGCTCATGAGAACTACCCAAATTTCTCAAAAATCTTTGACATTTGGCTAATTACTTTTTGGGATCGGGGAAATCATTTATGATGGAATTTAGCTCTGCTCTTGTCCAAGGACAATGCATTACCACATCCCTTGTAGGTACAACTCCGTTCGCGTCCGCATTCCCATTCAGAACAGTGATTGTCCGAATGGGATGCAGACCGGCCGCAGTGCTACCTTTGACCTTATTACCTGGCTGGGGGTTTAGTCTGTTGCTGCAATGTATAGTATTAACAACTTCCGTCACGGGCGCAGAGGAGTTTAACACTTCCCGTGCTGTTACAGATGGAGATCGTGGCACCACTTGAGCTTGTCGTGGTGTAGCATCTAACATGTGCACAGCATGGGAAACGGCAGACATAACAATAGGCTCATCATCCACATCATAAACATTTTCTTTATGGTTCCTATAGAGAGGGTACAAGTTGTTTGTTACAGTCATGAAAAAAACTCATAAAAATGTATCTGCACCCCCATCCACATAAGGTGGCGGTGGTGCACGTGAACTACTGGCAATTCCTTCTGCAATGCTACCTTGCCGCACGTACGTGCCATTTTGCGGCTTGCACGCATTGCAATCCAGTGCTGCGGGTGTATTTGCTGGCAATGCGCTCGCAACGCTAGTTTGTGTCGCTTGCACATTTTTAAGTCACGCATCTCCTTCATGCTGCCACAATTTTAAACATTCCTAATATTTTACTTTTTTCTCTCGAGAACACATCAGACTGAGGTGATCCCGGACATTATCCAATACATCTTTATCAAAACTATCAATCCTGGGAAACAGTCTAACACTCTTCATCGTTATTTTAAACCATCCGTCACAATACCTTATTGCATAAGTACCGTACTTAGTATACATAATACGACGGGCTGATCCAAGCGGCGCCTCCATTAGCAGCACATCATTGTCTAACATTTCTATTGTTTGCGTGGCTCCCATCTTGGGACAACTCCTACATTTTTTAATTAAAATTTAAACTGGTGAAAGACAATTAAGATACTTTCACTTACCTGCGGACGCCTTTGAAAAAGGGTGTATCCGCAAACCCTATGGAGGACTTCTAGACGCTTCCACTCACCTACGGAAGTAAAGGCCGCTTCCGCTGAGCAATCCCTTTTTGACTACCTTTCAACTGCTAGGTGGCAGCAAAGTACCCTTTGTGTTCCAGTTGATTTCGTCCACCCTCCCACCAGCTCACCATCATAATCTAACCAAAATTATGCGGTTCAATTATAGTGTTCACATAAGCCTAACAGATCACACACATTGATTACTGAATGCTATAATCACGCTGGGGGCCGAACCCTAACAAAAATAACCCATACATCTGCTTTGTGTAAAGTAAACGGTAAGCTGCTACCGAGTCACTAGGCCAACTCCTGCGCCTAGCACTTAAAGCTCCTACGATACCCTTAACATTTAGGTCCCGTGTTACACCCTAAATAAATACTCACTGATACACACTTTTTTCCTGCGCAGAAAAATACACGTTAACCCAGATATTAGCAACAATTGATAATGTAAACTCAATGGCTTTGTTTCAACACGTGGCAGCACAACCGGAAATGCGTATACGCTATTGTGCGACTAGTCGCATACACAATGATGTGACCACCACACAACCGTATGACGTACGCTTAGCTGCGTACGCAAAAGTGCGTCCCTATTGCGCGCAAAAATGCGACTTAGCCGCGTGCGCAATACTGCAACACCCCTTTTAAACGCAAAATACTATCAACAAAGAAAAACAAACTTCTTCCTCTCTTGTCCCTGGATTCTAGTCAGCGTCTCTTGGTCACACGATAATGGGTAGCGATCTCTCAGCATCGAATGGTTGCAGGTAAGACTGCTTGTGGCCACTATCAACCCTTTGCTGAGATATAGATATCCGTGTATATACCGTGTGATTAGGTACGTGACTTCACTATGAGCCCCCAACTAAGGTCACTGGATTTCAACCTCTATATGCACCTACCTATACCTTCTAAACGCTGCCTATAAACCTCTAAAATTGACGCTATTTGTGTACGCAGTCATACAGTAAAATAAAGACTTGAGACCTTGAACATGTGTTCCAAAGCACAAAGTATTATTCAAGTAAAGTACAGTCAGTTACACGCTGTGATCTAAGTACAATTTAGTGCAAAGAATTATACAGACCCAAGATACAGTCATACATACGCATGCGCTCTGGACCAGATACCGGCATCAGCAAGAAACCTCTGTCAATCAGCAAGAAGACTAGAAACCCAGGGTCAGAGCACACATATTTATACCCCCCCAGAAATAGACAACACAATAGAGGAGTTTGTTGCTGATCCCATTGGTTTCCAGTGCGGGTGCATTTGTTACAGGTTGATTCAAATGGCCACAGTCCAGCCTCCAACAGCTGGTTGCCTTCATTTTCCCACCTCATGCAAATCTAGACTGTTGGTTTTACAAAGTACATTTTGGTTCTTTATGTCTTTACGGTCCATAAGTTGTGAACGCATGTTCTGATCTTCACACCGATGATACCGGAAAGCTGTGGATAAAGTGTGGATCAGTATAATATCAAACACTGCTTACTTATCACGTATTAAACCTTAGATGCCAAAATAGTCTTTATTTCACAGCATATGTAATAAATGAATAAAACTTGGATCTTTTACTTTATAGCTATGGAACCTTTTGTGTAAGTGTGCATTATGTAAGTATTAGGGATATGAGAAAAGACGCTAGTTAGGTTTATCGGATTTGGGGCAGATGTGCACGCATGCAGCTAATAAACAGCGTTCGCATGCAGGTTATTGTGCATTCGCTACTGAGCATCATGTTAGCAGCGCAACTGTGCGTAATGTGCAGTGTTTATGCATGAGATTCTATCTATGATGGACTTAACATATATATATATATATATAATATATACATATACACACACATATCTCATTCCTTACTAACAGTTTCAAACTGCAATGCAAATGTGTTACGGGCAGTGAGCTTCACTTTTCAAACAAGGTGGAGACCCCCAGCTCTGAAGCTGCGGCCATTCTGTCTGGGAGTGAGACTAAAACCTGTTTAGGATTCAGACAAATTCAATTGTGTAGATCAATGTCTGGGTTATATTACAATTGCCACAACTATACTTGTCTATATACAGGGATTCCAAATTTGTATGTAAAACACTCACAGTATTCTGGTGTATTGTCTATTCTATTTACTTTTCTCAGGAGGCTGTTTTTCTAGTTGTTTTTGGTATTTCTCTATGCAAGGTTGTCCCCAGAATGGGCCTGTCATGGCTTCTAAAAAGATTATGAAAAGCATTGCCATCTGTACTTAGCTCGTGAGTTGTAACTTAAAATGGCGCTGGTTGCAAAATGGTGTCTTGCAGATTCTTGTTACTAAAATGGAGTCTAGCTGCCATTCGCAAGATGGCGTAGCGCACACTAATTTTTACGATGATTCCGTCTCAGCCACTAGTCCAGCTTCGACAGTGGTGTGACCCATTTAGTTTTTATTTTTATTCAAACGAATAATAACCCCTTCCCTGTTTCGTCAGGGGGACTATAACTCCTGATCCCAGGGGGGCCCTAATCCCAGTATGCCGAGGCTCTGACCAGATCCGGAGGTATTTCAAGTCCATTCTGTCCAGGAGGAGGCCCGCCGCTACTGATCTAACCGCCTGCAGAGAGGCTGTAGACAGTGACATACTCTGACTCGAGTGAGCAGTAGAATAAACACAACAGGAATTCATGGGGGGCATCTACATAGAAAAACACCAATGCTGTGAACACCTCGTAGCATGAGGCAGTGCAGCCGGAGCCCGTGCTTATGCGGTTTTTGTCCACTAAGTCCGATAAAATCTGAGACCAAGTGGCCACACAGGTGGCTCTGGTGCAGGTGTACCAGAGACATAAAGTAGCTGTTACAACAGTACTACACCCATCCTAGTTAACAACCTGCTCAGACAAGCCTGCAGCACAGGATATACCCCCATCAGTTAGTATACCATCTGACTTGAAAGCAGGGCGCTTGGACTACCAAGATTTCTTGGGCTGCGTCCTACCAGATAATCTAGCCATAGTGGTCTATGGTCTGCCCTGAGCTTGCCAATACCGTGGAAGCCAGAAAACAAGCGTAAATAACCGCTTCCTCCATATACACAGTTACTCTCTCATCCTGAAAAACTGCTACTCTCCGGTTACTCCCAGAGACTCTGTCCAATCCTCCATAGCTCTGGCCCCCCAGGCTACAGCCGCAGCTGGTTTAGTAGTAGTTCTAGCTAATAAAAACCCTGAAGTCTTCTATCTGTAATCTCTTCTAAAGAGGATACTGCAGGAATGGATAGTATAGTGCTCCTGTGTTACATGAGCATCTTTGGGGAACTCTCATTTGTTACCTTGGTGAAACAACATGGGTACTGAGAGGTTTATATTCCTGATGATTATAAAAAATGCTTCAGACCTGAGATTCGTCAGCACCTAAAGAACAATAATTCTTAATCATCTTCTGACATCTAAAGATTGCCTCCCTAGATGTCAATGAAAACCACCTCTTCCTCCGTACTGAGGACAGTCTCTGCTCTTACCAAGAGGGGACATTCACTAGGAAATAATGGTCTTCTTTCACCGAGACAGACCCATTACTCCCCATACTGGAGTCTGATGAGGAGGTCGAGTCAGACTCTAAAGGCCACGGGTGACAAACTCTATGCCTCTGCTTCCCCGCTAATGATCTGTGTGGGCATCTGTGTTTTGATGCATGCAGGGATACTAGGTGAGTAAGAGATAGTGAGTGTGCATTTATGTGTTAATAAACTTGTACTTTCACGGTGTGTGTGCAATGTCTTTTTATTATATTTCTTTTGCAATGTAACTACAGGTACCAGCGGGCTTGTAATGCCCTGCATGCTGGTACGTGTGGTTCTCCCCCACTCCATGGGTGCCGGGGATAGCCCCAGGCTATCAGCCTAGGCCTGGGGTGCCCTGAAGAGGGGGACCTCTTTATTGGGGGGGTCCCCATCTCACCAGACACCCCGCCCTGGACTGACTAGTTATGAGGGGTAAAGCTTTGGCCGGGGTACCCAGATGAAAGGGTTACCTGGGCTGCGGCATTACTCCCCCGCTAGAAAGGGTCTGGTGCTAGTTGCGCTAAATACAGGGGATCCCTGTGTCTTTTGTCCCCTGTATTTTTTACTTCTCTCCTTCTGTAGGGTATGTCCACCATTCGACTGTATATACTCAAATACACAGGTGCAGGCAGGCAACAGAAAAAAGACAAAACATAGTGCAGAACCTTTTTCAATTTTAACACAGGTTTAATTTACAGGTTGCACTTAAAAACATTGATGAAAAACAGGCATATCAAATAGAATCCAAGAATGCAGCACAGCAGTGATCTGGAAAGGAATTAACCTCTCACTAGAAATAACCACACCTATGTGGCATTAAAAGAGGACACAGCCGAAATTCATTGATCAATTTGTAAGTAGAAAGATGGTGGCAGTAAAAAACAGTGGCCCTCATTCAGAGGCGCTCGCAAAATGCGAGCCCTCATTCTGAAAGTGGGCGGCCACTTCTCATTTGAAGTGCGGCCTCCTGGTCGCTATCTAAGCTATGGGTTACCACTCACAACTTTAGCGATTGACCAGGTTGATGGTCGCGATGGTCAAGCCCCGTAAATATTGATAGCATGAACTATCTAAAATATTTCTGCATAACCTAATCCTACTGCTGCAGAGTCTGGTAGCCCAGGTTTTGGCTACAACTGTGATTGTAAAAAAACTCTACAAAAACAGCATACTGGCAGTTATATCTTACCACATCCATGATTACTGCCAAATTCTCACGCACCATCCCCACTGATAACTCCCCGGAAACTATGGAGCTAAACGCATCCTTAAACAAATGAAACCTGTAATTGTCCACCTGAGCAGGTAGTCAATTCCAATTCCGGTGAACTCCAGAAACATAACCCACCAAACATGCAGAACCTCCCACAAGTCCTGAGACAAGCTAAAACGATGAGATTTTGACCCCTGGCTATGGAGCGGTGCAACAACGCCAATTTACTGCCCATGGGTAATACTATACAGTAAACATTCTTGTCCTAAAAGCGATCGCAATTGCTATAGAGACACTTTCACAATAATTCCCCAATTCACCAACTTTAAACCAATGGCAATCAGCAAAGACCTAGCAAATTGTCAATATCTATCCCCAGATAGGACAAACGTCTAAACAGAGACCTCAGTTTCGTTGCGAGAAACCGGTACACCTAGAATCGATACAAAATGCCTGTAAAGAAAAAGTAATTCTTGCAAACTAAAAACCACTGAGTGCCCCCACTACCAATAAAGCAACCTAAGAATTGGTCTGCCCTGAAGTGTATGTGCTTGCACATACCATTGCTAAAGTGAGTTGCAACATTCAACAAAGAAAGGAAAAAGAACAACCCACTGGAATAATTTCCAGCGACTCAAAAATTCCCGAAAACAGAAAAGAAAGTGGCATTAAACAAAAAGTGTACGATATCCCCTTTCTAAAGAAAAAACTTTGCACCCCTTCCAGTGCCTCTTCGAAGAATTGATACACCTCGTGGCGAACCGACGAATCTAACGCGTCCTTGAGGGATCACCGTTCTGGGTAGAAAAAATGCAGAAACTTGCCCATCACCCTAAGATACAAACCCCAACGGCGAAGTGCAAGACAGTAAAGGGTCACGCATGTGCCCCAATCTAACCTCCGCTACTAAACTACTCCTAACGAATCCTGGGTTATTGAGTATGGACTGATTTTTTAATTGGGAATACAACGTATATACTGTGCGTTAAAGCAAATGAAAACCACAAATTAACAACCACCTAACACTATATAATACGCCCTCGCTATTCATTCTGATATCCCCTTGACCCACTCCTGTACCACCAATATGGCTATATTACTGGCCGATGGCCATCACCACACAGCATGCAGAATTTAATACACCTACGTTCGACTTCCTGTTGCACTGGGCATTAATGAACGCATAGCCTTCACTGCGCCCGGCACTTGAGGTACTTGGACCGGCTGGACAGTACTGCCATTGTGAAATCCATAGTTATGCAGGACTGCCAAGTAACATTCAACCAAAAAACTCCACATCCTTGGATCACGAAATGAAACTGCGAATACAAACAAACCAGCTAACCAAATAAGGCATGACCGACGGTAACCGACCCCAAAATGCTAACAAGACCTTTGTCTGAAACAAACAGAGAGAACAAGCTCCACATAAATAGGACCTTGTTGGGATTCAAGCCTGAACCCTCGGTACTGCTTGGCAGGAATGCTAACCACTATGTCAATCATGCTGCCCGTTCATACCTTTTAGCTTCCGCCGTACTGGCAAACATGCCCACCAACTTGTATTACCTAAGCCGCTCCCTGAAACCAGAGTACATGGGAACATAACAAATTCCACACAGTCGGGGCTGCCGTAACTTTAACCTTAAATAACCTAAGTAGAGCTGCATTTGCACAATGGACCCCATCCCCACTGGAACCAGGACCCTAGCTGCTAATATAGAATTAAATCTCATTGGGCTTTTATGCTTACACTTAAGCGTTTGTGCTAAGTCCCCTTAAACTGACAGGGCCTATGGTGTATCTGGAATAATCGCTATACACAGCAAAGAAAAGAAAAACGCTGTACAAAAAGAGAACAACATGCTCATGTGATCCTGTGGATGAAGGGCCAGCCCCGACCGACTGCCTGCTAACGTTTGTCCCTCATTGCGCAGTGCGCCCACCTCGACTTGAGTCACCTTCTGAACATCTTGGACAGCTGAAGGCACTTCCTGTGGAACTTCGGAAGACTCCTAGACGGCAACCTAATGACTTGAAATAAAACACATTAGATGGAAGCATGGGGCGTGACCTCTTTAAGCTAATGAGGATGGTGGAATGGTGGTGGCGTGCCCTGGAGTAGTGGGAGGGGGGTATATGCTGTGCTGGAATGCGGGGTGGCTGTAATTGTTGGGGAGAGGGGCTAAATGTAAAATGGGGACGACGGGAAAAACTTGGGGGCATGAAATGTTATGTGGAGGGGCGGTGAGCAACAATGGGTGGTGGCTGGGAGCGGGTGCATGGTGGCGTGCAGGCCGTGTTGGCAGTTGTCGGTGCGGGGAAGGTGCAGGCCAGCATTGGGGGGGGCTGGGTATTGAGGCATTGGGGAATGTTAAATGCACTGGGGGGGGGGGTGGAAAACGGCACTGGCCCCTTGGTGCCAAATAATAGGGCAAATAAGTGCCCCCCTGCTTATTGCATGGGGGGGGCAGCAGAGGCCATCATGGCCTTGGTCTGCTGCTGGATGGGGCTAAAATGGCTGCCAGGTTGTAGTGGGTGGGGCCAGGTGGTGGCGTGAGGCGGCCTCGGCCGTATAAACATTGTATAGAAGAATGAGGCTATATATAATTGCGCAAAACCTGCAGCCCCTGTGTGGCATTTATTCCAGAGAATAATCGCCAGGAATGATGTCATGTAAATGTATATATATATAAATGTGAGTATCAACATGGTTTCTAGGCAGTGTCCTGTATTTGACCTGTAGGAATACAAAGCTTGGAGGAGATTTGTCTTCCTGGAACCAGGCATCTAGATAACCATCTCTTCTCTCTACAGGCCATAAAGTTTGGGGAGAGATACATCCTTAATGCAGATGGTCAGACCTGGTCAAGCCAGGTCATGGGATATAAAATCCTTTAGAAGGGAGATGACAAGAATGTAGGGTATGTTACCTGCTTATTGGTTTCTAAAGACCCCTTCACACTGTTTCAAGACCCCCTACTTCCTATAGACAATATGGAAGGGTGTGGCCGATTTCTTAATGCCCAGTGTACAGCAATGAAAGAGTGAAAAACCCAAAGGTGGGGGCTAGTGCAGCTGTGAGGGTATAACTATGCATCTCCCTCAGTGATAAGTGTTCTTGTGCCCAAGGAGAGTCCTGACGACTGACCAGAATCCAATGCTCCTGTGTCTCCTTCACGACTGAGTCTAGATGTAAAGACTCTGGGTTCTTTTTCATTTTTAATTCCTTTTACTTTCTGAAACCTATTTGTGTATTGTCCATATTTGTACTACCTTTTTCTGTAATCAATAACCTTGGAAATATATTTCGGATTAAACATTCTTAATCCAGTGTATTCTCCGTGTTCTTGTCGAATTCACGTGCCTGTGAGGTCAAAGCTACGTACCTATATGTAAGTGAGTGTGCAAATTGAGATTTGAGCGGAGAACCTACCGACTCCCGTTAACTTCGTTGGTGGTGACAGAACCGTGTTAGAGTAACCGCACGTGCTGAGGTAACCATAAGTCACAGTTGGCGATTCTCAGATTGAGGTATCTGGAGAATCGGCCGGCTGGTCGTGACACCCTGTGTGTACAGAAAAAAAGAGTCTCACTAAGCTCTCAAACAACAACAAAACAGTAATAAAATTCTGCCACAGGATGGCGCTGGATATCACAAAGAAATTGAAAGAAAGTTTTAATACTTATTCCTTTTTCTAATGAGAAATTGAACCCAGTCTCCTGTTTTGTCAGTTCTCAGTTAGTCATAATGAATTCCATACAGTACATAAAAGAAAACACATAGTACAAAAAACTCTTAGTACATAAATAAATAATATATTGGGTAGCAAATCAGTCCATATAATATTTGTTGTAAGATGGAGATCTGGATATGATTCAATAAATGCATACCAAGACTCACATGTCTAGATGCGAGTATAAGCTTATCAGGGTATCTTTAACTATTCAGAAGAACCACTTTGCCAATGATATGGAAAAATGTATGTATAACTTACATCCAGCAAATGCTGTAGGTACTCATCAGGGTTTCTTTATATGCACAGCATAACAGGCACTACTAGGGGCATTAGTGGCGGAAAGCATAAGGGGCACTGTATAAAGGGCATTGCATAAGGGCACAGTATAAGGGGCACTACTGTGGGCATTGTGTATAAGGGGTACCACTGTGTCGTAATGTGAAGAGGGGAAAAAGACCAAGATGGGATTGGAGAAAAAGAAATAGCGGAGGGAAAAGAGAGATATGAAGAAGAGACAGAGTGGGAAGTGAAAGATAGATTGAGAGGGGAAAAGTGGGTGGAAGAGAAAGACAAGAAAGCGAGAGTTTCAAAAATGAAAAATGAAACCAGGCAACACCGAACATTAAATCTTCATTGTGTGTGGGGATATTTTTTTGCTGTAATGTTGTGTGTTTTGGGAAGAGGGTAATAGCCAAATCCATTCTAAGTATACTGAATGCCGATACACACACACACTAAAGTACCAGCCAATCAGCTCCTGTTATATTACAAAAGTGACAGGAGCTGATTGGTTGGTACTTTATCTTCATTCACTTTAACTCTCTCCAGGGCTTAGTACTGTGCATAGTGATCTGCAGTGACTTAGTCACTGATGCTGCTGTGTGCCGGTGCTGCCAGTGGCTGAGGGTAAGGGGGAGACTGAGAGTTCCTCTCTATTCCACTCTTCAGTGCCTGCAAGCTGAAGTGGTAGCAACTAGTAATTTTGCTGTGTGAATCTGACAGGTCAGGTCAGAGTTTTGTAGGGCGGCATAGATAATGAATATGTGTTTTATTTTTTTCCTGTGAGAGCAATTTCGTTTGATTTGTTTTTCCAGTAGGGGGCAATGCATTTAATTTTTTTCCTATGAAGGCTATTGTGTTTTACCTACAACCTCTAGTCGAGGTTAACAACACCAGGGCCACTTGCTTGTGTTGCCCCCCAGGCTGAAAGATGCCAGTCAGCCTCTGTTAATAGGAGACATTCGGGCACAGCCCAGGCAAGAGCAACCAATGGCGGGCTGGTAATATTACAGGAAGCATCCTCACATCACACCGGTGACATCTTATACATGTTACAGAGTGCCATAATGTGTTATCTTATCAAGCACTGCGATAGAGAAATTCGTTACTGGGCTTACTGGCTGGGAGTCTGATATGCACAGGAGAAAATATGCCCCCCCCCCCCACGGTCAAACCTTAGCTCTGGTTAGATTCATTAACAATGAAATATAGATTTGTTAGGCTTATATATTGTAACTTGCCCAATAAGCATCATATACTCCTGCTGGTTAGACATATAGGACACAGGGCAGTCTCTCTGTTAACACTGTATACTAGGCTGATAGCAACACTTTACTCTCTAACATACACAGTAGCACAGTCAGGGGAAGCTGGATGGGGCCAGAGCAGGGACCCCGATTTAAGGTAAAACTCCGGAGGATAAACATAAAAGTAATGAACTTGTACAAATGTACAGTATCTTATCATTGTTATCTTGTAACTACACCACCACAATGTGTCCGCAGCATCGTACTGGGGAGGGAATAAACATAGAAACTTTGCAGAATAACAGAGTAAACGAGCATTAGCACAAACCCCAACAGGTGACCTGAAGTATATAGTATATGTAAAAGAGTAACACCAGAGACTGGGCAGGAAGGGTCAAAGGGAGGGCAACTCATGTACAGACTACACAGGTCAGCCATTTGTGCAATGCCTGGAACTCTTGGGGGTAAATTTATCAAAGGCATTTTTAGTGATTTGAGGTGCGATTTTCATTCGATTTGTTTTCGATTTTGCTTTTGGATATTTACTAAAGGCCAAATCGAATGTAAAATTGAATTTCAAATCACCAAATGAATAGATCTGCTTCATGCTTTCAATTTGAGCATGAGCAGGTCGGATTGACACAGATACTTGCAGACATCAGTGAGATGCCTGCATGTATCTGACTGTAAAAAGTAATTAGTAATTAAACAGTTAAAAGTAAAAAAAAAATTGACGTGAGGTCCCCCCCTTCCAAAACAGAACCAGCCCTGGACTGTTCAAACCCTACTGGACAAGGGACCACTCGAGGTAATATAGGTGAATATGTGTGAGTGTGTATGTATGTATTAAACTTATACTGTGTAAGGTGTGTGCGTGTTTCTTTCAATATTTCTTTACAGGTGAACTACAGGTCCCAGTGGGCCCTTAATGCCCCACATGCTGGTACTTGTGGTTCTCCAAGTACCAGCATGCGGGGAGGCTTGCTGGGATCTTCAGTTCTACTGTAAATACAATGTTTATATTCTTCTATTTTTACACTACACTAACACAATCAACCCGTCACCCACAGCCTAGGGGTGGCGGGGATAGCCCCGGGCTATCAGCCTAGGCTAGGGGTGCCCTGGAGAGGGAGACCCCTTTATTGGAGGGGTCTCCAACTCCCCAGGGATCCCTGGCCTGGGCTGACTAGCAGTCAGGGCTGATGCTGCGGCTGAGGGGCCCATCAGCTCCTATGGCTGTGGCATCAATTCCCCATTAGAAAGGGTCCAGGGCTGGTTCGGTGAATTATAGGGAGACCCTACGCAAATTTTTCTCTGTAATTCCAGAACCAGCCCTGCTTCCCATAGCCCAGTGCTGGTTGTACTGAGTACAGTGAGACCCTACGTAATTTTTTCCCTGTACTTAGTCAACCAGACCTGGGTTTGAACAGTCCAGGGCTGGTCATGTTTTGGGGGGGGGACCTCATGTAAATTTTTTTCAAGTTTTAACTATTTACTTTTTACAGTCAGATACATGCAGGCATCTTACTGATGTCTGCATGTATCTGTGTGAGAACGAACTGCTCATGCTGAAAGTGAAAGCATGAAGCAGTTCTATGCTGTTGGGGATTTGCAGTTTGGTTTGAAGTATGATTTGCTGTTCGATTTGTACATGAACATGCCAAATCGAACAGCAAATCATTGTTCAAAACCGACTCAAATCGAATCTGTTTTGCGAATCGCAAAACAAATCGAATAATAGTAAATCTGGCAAAATCACTGGTTTTGCCACATTCGATTTGAGTCAGTTTGAGAGGAGCTAAATCACTCGACCTGCAAATCGACCTTTGATAAATTTACCCCTTTGGTTTCCTGAATAAGTTTTTTTTTTATTTAGTGTGACTTTCGCAAACATTGTATTTATCCATGACCTCCTTGCTGGTATTTCCCTCCTTATTAAACTACTTACAGTACCCGTGAATAGGGGGAAGTTTGAGATGATTCAATTATCACCAAACATCAGCAGCAAAATGTCCTTTTTTCCTTTATAACTGATAGCTCCCCAGATAATAATTCCCATGACTGTACTCCCATCCTTAGACTGGTCTGCTTGCTCCATAGATATTCCTGAGTTAAACTACACTACCACTCAATTCTGCAATCTCAGTACTCTCCCTGTGTACAGCAGTCTCTCACAACTCTGTGTAATAGCTTAGTACTTTCCCTGTATTTATTTAGCTGTCACTGAGTACTCTTTCCCTGTGTAGTGTGAGTGTGAACTTTAGCGAAAAGTCATTAGTCAGCATTCACCACTTTCCTCAGAGTCCCGGAGTTTTCGTTCCCGGTTAGCCACTCGACTTATTGTCTCGATCCTCTTCGCCGATTCAGTATCGGGTTTGAACACGCCAGAGGCTATGAGAAAATCGGACAATCCGTAATAGTTCTCCTGCCCTTGGTGACACTGTAAATACTAAGGATGACTGCGACCTTCACCAGTTGGGTGAATGGTCATCATTGGCATGAAGCCTCAGCTACCCAGTATTCACCTATGCAGTGCTCGCACACTCAGGTGTACTTTGGATCCCCCACCATTGTGCGAGATCTCCTATCTGGTGCTCAAGTGAAGGACAGACAGAGAAAGAGAGATATATAGTTTGGACCTCACACCGTTGTGCAAGATCCCCTATCTAACGCTCAGGTGAAGGACTGACAGACACGGAGAGATACTCACACAAAACCTCTTGTCACCTTGACGAGTTGTTCGCCAGCTCCTAAGAATCAAAACAGAACAATCCCCCTTCCTTAGGAGGCAAATCACACATACAATGCTGAACCAACTGGGTTACCTGATTGTATGCCCGAAAGCTTGGACTTCACTCCGGAAACTAGATGTGCAGGTAGGGTATATTTCTTTACGAACTCTCTGCTAATGTTACTAGAGGATTTCAATACAGCAATCAAATAAATATTCGTTTACACACTACATAACAAACATGGCTTAGTGACAATACACATCTAATGGAGATACTCTCAATGTAGCTGCCCTCTCTCTCTTCCCGGCCGGCCGGCCCTGTCTGCGACCTTAGGAAAACACTGCCGTATTTTCCTTACTTCCCTAGACCGGTTCTTCAGGATAACCCCACTTACCTTATCAAAACCTGGGTAGATTCACTGCCGAGGCCGGACAACCTCTTGCATTGTACCCAGGGAATAAATGCCCAGTAGCCTGAGCCTAATGCTCAGGCCTGCCTAGCAATGGGCGGTACCTAGTGATTTGGGCCTAATGCCCAGACCACTCTATAATGCGGGCCCATCTACTTATGGGCTGTCTCTAGTGATCTGGACCTAATGCCCAGACCACTTTATAATGCTTTCCCACCTTAGGGGCAATCTCTAGAGATCTGGGCCTAATGCCCAGATCACTTTATACTGTAGGCCCACCTACTTAGGGGCAATCTCTAGTGATCTGGGCCTAATGCCCAGATCACTTTATACTGTAGGCCCACCTACTTAGGGGCAGTCTCTAGTGATCTGGGCCTAATGCCCAGAGCACTTTATACTGTAGGCCCACCTACTTAAGGGCAGTCTCTAGTGCCTGGGCCTAATGCCTAGATCACTATATACTGTAGACCCACCTACTTAGGGGCAGTCCCTAGTGATCTGGGCCTAATGCCCAGAGCACTTTATACTGTAGGCCCACCTACTTAGGGGCAGTCTCTAGTGATCTGGGCCTAATGCCCAGATCACTTTCTACTGTAGGCCCTGAAGGAAAAAACTATAGGGTCCAATGCCCACCTATAGAGCCTGGGCCTAGTGCCCGACTATCTGCCCCCAGGCCTAGTGCCTGACTGTGCCACGGACCTAATGCACGATCCCTGGTGGCCTAGGGAGGAGTTAAATATTAGTGAAGGTGGCCCACGGCCACCTACTCTTCACGCTGGGAGAGTCTGCAGTGGGGAACTTCGTGAAGCTCTTTTCTTTCCCACCACTGCAGATCTCTAAGGTCCTCAACTTCGGCTCCGCCCTCCGCCAACAGCCGCTGTCCTCCATGTTCAGCCGTGGTTCTTCTGGCTTCGGATGTCAATTGCGGCGTCTTCCGGCGCTTCTGGAGCTCTTCCCTGCAGGTAATCCTCTCCTCTTGTTCTCCACCGACAGACTGACTCGCCCCGCTCAGCAGCGCCTAATATACGGAGCCGTGAGGGGGCGGAGCCATGATGCGGCAAGCCGCGATTGGCTCGCCATGCCGGAACCAGATTGGCTGTCCGCCCGTGAGCTATTACTGGCTCGAAAACGGTGCCAATTTCAAAATCGCCGTCTTTGCTTGGACGAGCTTGTATCTTTTCAGATGCAAGCTCGTCCAGCCCTGTCTCTCGCCACCGCGCCGCCCGGAACGCCATGGATTGCCGGTCTAGTGGACACTGAATTGCGGCATGGATCAGGCCCTACACCGGTGACCCTGCTTACATGTACAGCAATCTGTCAGGACTCTCTCTCCCTGTGTATAACAGTCTCTCACAGGGCTCTCTACCTATAGATATCAGTCTCTCTCTCCCTGTGTATAGTAGTATCTATCTCAGGACTCTCTCCCTGTGTATACTGTACAGCAGTGTCTTTCCCTGTGTATATAGCATTCTCTCTCCCAGGACTGTCTCATCCTATAGACACCAGTCTCTCTGGACTGTCTCTCCCTATAGATATCAGTCTCTCTCTCTCCCTGTGTATAGTAGTCTCTGTCTCAGAAGTCCTCCCAGGACTGTCTCATCTTATAGATACCTGTATCTCTCTGGACTGTCTCTCCATATAGATAGCAATCTCTCTCTGGACTCTCTCCCCCTATAAATAGCAGTCTCAGGACTGTCTCTACCTATAAATATCAGTCTCTCTCCCAGGAGTGTCTTACTCTATCGATAGCAGTCTCTCTCAGGACTGTCTCTCCCTGTGTATATAGCAGTCTCTCTCCTAGGACTGTCTCACCCTGTAGATAGCAGTCTCTCTCTGGGCTGTCTCTCCCTATAGATAGCAGTCTCTCTCTCTGGACTGTCTCTCCCTATAGACAGCAGTCTCTCCTACGACTGTCTCTATAGACAGCAGTCTTTCTCCCAGAACTGTCTCGCCCTATTGTTAGCAGTCTCTCTGTGTACCTCTGCCAACAGCATTAGTCCTCCTCAATGGCCGCATAGACTAAAGCAGAAAAGTGGCAGGTTTGACCAAACTGGAAGTGGTAGAAAAAAACTGACAGTTTAAACTTTAGATTGTTCCCACTTATTCATTTTAATTTTCTTGCCCTGTAATTTGGCATACAGCACCGAGCGACAGTTGTGCGCGTCCATGCCAAATTTCAGCTGAGTATGACCAATAGCTTTTAAGGAGTAGCCCCTTAAATGCCATGCCTCCCCTCTCAGGAATTCTCTATGGGAGAACTCCGTTTATTCGATTCAGCCTTAATATAAGGGCACGACCGCATCCTTATAATTATATATATATACACATATTGCACATAAGTGACATATGGTGGGTTATTAAAGGTGGGTACTTAGTTTGGACAGGGGCATAGGGAGGGCGGTTCCAGTGGAGCGCAAGCTCCGGGCGCCGAAAGTGTCCAGAGGCGCCGGGCACTGGGCCTGCTGGCTTCTACCCGGCAACTGTCTAAGCTGACAGCCACTGGGGGCCGTTGCTTCACCACTACTGCATGACTGAGCACGCTGGCCTCTGAAGTGAGGAAGCCTCCGATCGCTTCATAGGCTAGCTTTCCCAGGGATGCAGTGTACGAGTGACGTCATGACATCACCTGCACGCTGAGGAACCCGCGCGGCTGCGCCTGACTACTGACTGACCGCGTGGCAGCTGGAACGACAGCCCGGACCACGTCCGCGATGGATCAGGTAAGTACAGGGGGGAGGGCGGGGTGTGCACTAGTTTAAGGGACAGAACAATGTGGGGGGGGGGCAGTGGCAGATCCAGGTGAAAGCTCTAGCAAAGCCACGGGCTGAGCTGTTGAAAACAAGTGAGAAAGAAATGAAACAGAACTGTGGGCCTGATTCAGAGCCGGACGCTATTTGCGTTCGCTCATTCAGAAAAAGGGGCCACATATTTAAATAGAGCACTCGCTCTTTACGGTCTGTTGACGCCTCTATGTCTGAGCGAAGCGAACGAAATATGCGCTCGCTATTTTGTAAAAACGCCCCCTGGCCATTCACATCATAAGTCATCTCCGCTATTTATTAGATTAATCGAGTACATCGAAAGGCGTCTGAACTGCTCGTAGTGCTTGTGGTAGGATTTTCCTACCGCAATCATGCGAACAGTTCAGGCTAAGAGACAACCAAGTGACGTGGGCGATGACACTGCTTTGTTAATTATGCACACCCTTAAAACGCCCGTTTTGACCATTTGGCACGCCTGCGTTCGGATCTCCACTCCCCGTTTTCAAGCACCTTCCCCTGTTACCACCCACAAACACCTCATTCTGTCACTCAAATTAGCAGGCACTCGCTATTTTGCGAACACACGATTTCCGACCACAATGACTGGTTGGCGCATGCGCATTACGACCCATACGCATGTGCAGATGTGCGAACATCGCTCGGAGCGAACGAGCGGCCGCTTACGAGCGGCTCTGAATCAGGCCCTGTATTCCATGGGTTACTAGATATAATATGGTTAGTTCCGTGATTAAAAAGCAGGTCCGCTAATTCTGGCCGATTATCACCTCAGACCCTTTAACCAACATTTTACTAGAGATGAGCGGTTCGGATTCTGTGGAATCCGAACCGCTCCGAACATTGGGGATCCGAGTCCACCCGAACCCTGTTCGGGTGTTCACCGCCTGACTCGGATCCCCGTTCGGGGCCGAACGGCGGCCGCCTGATGTCGGATTCTCACTAGAGAATCCGACATCAGGTCTCCTCGCGTGTAGGGCAGAGCGCAGTGATAGCGCTCTGCCCTACACAGACACACAGCCGCCAGCGGCAGCTGTGTGTTTGTTACAGCAGCCAATGAGAGTCACACAGACTCTCATTGGCTGCTGCACGGAGGGAGCCCGCTGGAGCTCACACATGAGCTCCGTCTTCCGGCTCCCTCCTCAGCGTGTGACAGAGCGGACGGCGCGGGAGCGGGGAATCAGGTAAGTTTTATTTTTTTTATTTTTTTACTTGTCAAAGGTCCGGGGGCGCTACTGGGGGGGGGTCTGCACTACTGGGGGGTCTGCTACTGGGGGGGGCTATACTACTGGGGGGGCCATACTACAGAGGGGCCTGCTACTGGGGGGGGCTATACTACTGGGGGGGGTCTGCTACTGGGGGGGCCATACTACAGAGGGGCCTGCTACTGGGGGGGGGCTATACTACTGGGGGGGTCTGCTACTGGGGGGGCCATACTACTGGGGGGGATCTGCACTATTGGGGGGCCATACTACAGAGGGGCCTGCTACTGGGGGGGGCTATACTACTGGGGGGGTCTGCTACTGGGCGGGGCTATACTACTGGAGGGGCCATACTACAGAGGGGCCTGCTACTGGGGGGGGCTATACTTCTGGGGGGGTCTGCTACTGGGGGGGCCATACTACTGAGGTGCCTGCTACTGGGGGGGCTTACTACTACTGGGGGGGGGGCTGCTACTGGGGCAGCCTACTAGTGGGCCATACTACAGGGGGGGCCCATACTACAGGGGGGGCTACTACTGGGGCAGCCTACTACTGGGGGGGCCTGCTACTGGGGGAGCCATACTACTGGGGGGGCATACTACTGGGTGGCATGCTAATGGGGGGCATACTACTGGGGGGGCCTGCTAATGGGGGGCATACTACTGGGGGGGCCTGCTAATGGGGGGCATACTACTGGGGGGCATTCTACTGGGGGCACTGCATAGTGGACCCTACTACTAAGGGGACTGCATAGGGGGCACCACTGCTGGGGGACATTGTGTAAGGGACACCGCTACTGTGGGCATTGTGTAAAAGGGTCACTACTGTGGGCATTGTGTAAAAGGGGCACTACTGTGTGTCGTAACATAAATAAGAGACACTACTTTATGGTGTAATGTGAATCAGGCCCTATGTGCGGTGTAATGCTAATAAGATTGTGCACTGTGACTCCTAGGGCCGTAGCCCACTTTGTAAACAAGTACTGTGACTCTGCTGGCCGTACCCCACTGGGTGGGTGCACTACTTTTCATTTCTGCCACTGCTGTGTGGCAATGTGTCATAGATGTGCTTTATACTGTGGTGTCTGTGTCGTTGTGCTGCTGCTTTGTCGCTTAGTAACCAGTCAGCTCACTGCAACCTTTGGCCAATAATGTTGAAAACAATATTATAAGCTGTGATATGGTCTAAATTCACTGGAAATTAATGTTATTGAGGTTAATAATACTCTAGGAAGAAAAAAAAGACCAATTTATGTGATTTTAGCTTTTTTTGTCAATTTTTGTAAAAAAATCCAAATCCAAATCCAAAGCCAGTCACCGCAGTTTGGCAAATCCAAATCCAAAGCCGGACGACGAATTAGAACCAAATCCAAATCCGGCAAAAATGGTCCGGCGCACATCCCTACATTTTACACTGTCATACTAAAGGCAAAAATTTTAAAGACCTTTTGGTAAAATCCGATATCACACCTGTTAATGCAGGTCAATCTAGAATGAACATCAGACCTTTAAAACCAGGCTGTGTAAAGTGTGCAAACTGTATGACCTGTAGGTATATGATTAGCGGTGAGAGTTTCAATCACCCTCAAACAGGTAACAAAATTCTTATCAAACATTTTTTGACATGCATCACTAAATACGTGGTGTACATGATTATATGCCCATGTAGCAAGTGCTACATAGGCAAAACTGATAGGATGTTCAAAGAGCGCATGGCTCTACATAGGAGGTGCAATTAGAGCAGCATTAGATAAGGGGCACTCCGAGCAGCCTGTTGCCAAACATTTTTTGGAGGCCAAGCACAATTTGGCGTCACTAAAATACAGAATAATCGATCATGTGCCCCTCTTTTACAGGGGGGTGGTAGATCTTTACGCCTCTTGCAGTTAGAATCTCGCTGGATCTATAATTTAGATACTCTTGCACCTAAAGGGTTAAATGAACAACTGGGCATTCAATGTTTTCTATAAATAGAACCTCTGGGTACTCTAGCATATATTTACATTTATATTTATATTTATACTTATATGTATATTTATATTATTGTATATTTGTTAACAGCAGGTTGTTCATTTTTATATGAATATGATTTTTCTCATTTATATATGAATATGATTTTTTTCTTGACTGCGTAGCTGTGCCCCCCCCTCTCCCCCTCCCTCCCTTCCTTAACATGTATTAACTTTAAACTAAGCAGTTACATCTACTTGGTTTTATATTTATAGGTTAGGATAGTGTTTGTACAGCAATGCAATATGTTTGGCTTTGTTTTTTGTCTACTTTTGATGCTTATAGGCTTCCATAGTCTCTCTAGTGTTGGTGGTGGGTAGTCACGTGATGACGTCATCGGTTCACCGCCTCAGGCGGCTCCGGACGTCTGTTCACTGGGTGCAGGGCCGGACTGGGACTAAAAATAGGCCCTGGCATTTAAAGCACACAGGCCACCCTGGCGTCAGCTTCTGGCCCCAGGCGTAGACTTCTCCCCTTACTATTCCCGACTCCTCCCACTTCATAGTCTATACCAGTAAACTTTCTTCATGCAAAGCTTCTACCCTCAACTTCATAGACTTTGTTTGATGCGTAACATATCCATTAGAAATTCTAGTCCCATTAACTGCAGAAAGGGAAAATGAACGGGTTATTTGACAACAGGAATTTTAATTTCTGAACCAAAGACAATGAAATAAAATTGCCAGCTGCTCCAGAATCTAGCAATGCAGAAAACTCTTGACAAGAAGAACCAAAATCAGGAATGCTCACAGAAATTAAACAATCCTTTTTGGGGGATACTTTAGAAAGTACCCCTAGTTTGACTTCCCTCCATCAACTAGGGATGATCGTTTCCCGGCCTTATTGGACATTTAGCCAAGAAATGTTCTGAGGCTGCACAATACAAGCGCAAATTAGAACGCCTCCGACGTTGCTTCTCAACCTCAGACAATTTAGCTTTATTAATTTGCATAGGCTCATCAGATGTACTAGTAAAAGAGCGAGACTGTTGAAAAGAACTTTTAGAACACTCAGAGCGACTCCTCTGAACCCCTCGTTCTCGCATACGCAAATCAATGTTTATAGTCAATGAAATTAACTCATCCAAATTCTCAGGAAGATCCTAAGTCACCAACTCATCTTTAAGTCTCTCAGAGAGACCATTCCAGTATGCTGCTCTTAATGCCTCATTATTCCATTCAAGTTCTGCAGCTATAGTTTGAGAACAAACCACATACTGACCAACTGGAGCTGTTCCTTGCTTTACTCACAAAATATCCACAGATGCGGCCACTGATCTTCCAGGTTCGTCAAATATCCTATTGAAAGTAGAAACAAAAGCTTCATAATAAAGACATTAAGGCATCATTTCTCTCCCATAAAGGAGAGGCTCACTCAAGAGCAGCATCAGACAATAATGACATAATATAAGCACTTTAACACGCGAGGTGGTAAAACTTTGAGGTAACAATTCAAAATGAATTTCACATTGGTTGAGAAATCTTCTACATGTTTTTGGATTACAATCATAAGAGGTAGGAGACGGTAAACGTAAATGAGAAGCAGAAACCCCTGATGTACTTGCAACAGGAATCTTAAGTTTATCAAGACGTGTAGAAAGATCCTGTAGACATTGCAAAACTTGAACTTGAGTGTTTTCCTGTACTTCCAATTGAGCGGTCAAACCCTGAAGCACCTGTACCCAGTAGCCTGTTCCAGATCCGGATTAATTTTTAGGTCTGTGCAAACTGTCACGGCTGCCGACACTTGAGACTCCTGGGAGGAGGCAGGCCTACTAGGCACATTTAACTGGGGTGGCTTTAGGAATGACCTTTTCATGAAATCTCGATAGCACGGAATAAAAGTAAATAGAATTTATTCACAGGAAAAATATAATAGCAACGTCTCACATAAAGTCTCAACAACACTGAGGTTCACATAAGCAATAACGAGTTTAGGAGAAAACCCCCCATATAGTCTTTAACACAGAAAAGTTAATATGGTAGGGAACCCCGAGTCCAGTATGAGGCTAACACCTCAGGATGGTATAGAGGAGCTTCACCTGGGTGGAACCCTGTAGTGATGGAGATCCAGAGCAGAGTGAGCCCTGTGATGCGGTGAAAGATGGAGCAGGGTTGAGTCCTGTGATGCTGTGAGATTGAAGCAGGGTTAAGCCCTGTGATGTGGTGAGGTCGGAGCGGGGTTGAGCCCTGTGATGCGATGAGGTCAGAGCAGGGTTGAACCCTGTGATGCAGTGAGATCAGAGCAGAAAGCAATACTTAGGCAATGGCTATGCTGAGCTCTGTAGTGCGGCTGGTAACTGGCAACAGAAGTTAAGCTGGAACATGAGCTGAGATATAGCAAAGTCCACAGCAATCCACAGGCACAGCAGGGATCTGGCAGGAGTCCAAGGAAGACCTGAAAGTAATGTTGCACAGACACTGAGACACAGTTAGTAACAGGATTTATACTAGAGGTCTGTGATCCATAGGAAGTTCAGGACATGTGACCCAAATGGAATCAGGTTTGAAATAATGAGCAATCTAGGAATCCCACAACCTGACAACACCTTGAAAACAGATGATTACTTTAACTCTCTATTCCCTGTATGTGAAGAATGCCAGCAAGCAGGATAGCTCCTCCAATGACCACAAAGGAACTTGGGAAAAAGTAATCTATCTTTATGTACTGAAATAGTCGCCGTCCTGACAGTTGTATGGCAAATGAATATCATCAGTGGTCGAAGTGTGCCGGTATGCGGCGGTATGATATACTGGCACGTCAATTTGCACTGACCCAGAAGTGTCTCTACAGTGGGTGAGAGGATTTAACGCTGCATATGTGACTCACACAGCCACACACTCTGGAGCCCTTGCAGTGCCACAATCCTGTATAAGGATGTGTCCCACTGTAAATTCTGCTGGCTGGAGGCTGGATGGCCCTTGACTACCGCTACTGTTGCTCCTGGGTTGCTGCTGCTGCGGCTGGATGGATCTCTGGTCCCCACTCCTTCCTTCATCATCAGCACACCATTTGTCTGTCCCCTCCCTTCCTCATCAATTGACTGCTGCTCGACTGCCACGGAGCTGTAGATTAGCGATGGTCAGAAATGCAGACACTGCCCCCACTCCCCTTCTCATCTCCCCATGTGCCTCCCCCTGCTCCTGGCCCCCGTATGGGTGCGGGTTGCTGCTGGATGGAAGTCCTTGCTCCCGACCACATCTTCACTCTGTCTGTGCCTAACCTCCCCTGCTCCTCACTTTGCTGCTGCTTCCGGCTCCCCCGGGTTTGCAGCCGGGTTATCTATGGTTGGAACTCCGCTCCCTGCTCCCCTTCTCATCTCCACTCCTGCTGTGACTGTCTTACCCCGCCTTTGGATCCCTCTCTAACTCTGCCACCCACAGACACCATCTTAGCATACAGCCTGCCTACCTGGAGCAGGTTTCCTCAGATCTACTGACTGTTTATAGAAGCACCTGGTGAGTATTACCATCCAGGGTGCTTATGTGAGTTTGTTTTTTCTGTGGGGGGTCCGTATGTGAGTGTTTTTCCTGTGGGGGGCCTATATGTGAGTGTGTTTTTCCTGTGGGGGGTCCCATATGTGAGTGTGTTTTTCCTGTGGGGGGTCCTTAATGTGAGTGTGTTTTTCCTGTGGGGGGGACTATATGTGAGTGTCTTTTCCTTTGGGGGGTCCTATATGTGAGTGTGTTTTTCCTGCCATGGGTCCTATATGTGAGTGTGTTTTTCCTGTGGGAGGTCCTGAATGTGAGTGTGTCTTTTTTGTGGGGGGGGGGATTATCTGTGAGTGTCTTTTCCTGTCAGGGGTCCTATATGTTAGTGTGTTTTTCCTGTGAGGGGGCCTATATGTGGGTGTTTTTTCCTGTGAGGGGGCCTATATGTGAGTGTTTTTTTCCTGTGGGGGGCCTATATGTGAGTGCGTTTTTTCCTGTGAGGGGGCCTATATGTGAGTGTGTTGTTTCCTGTGAGGGGGCCTATATGTGAGAGTGTTTTTTTCCTGGGGGGGGCCTGTATCGATGACAATGTGTATGTGTGTGTGTGTGTGTGATTTTTTTTTTCATGAGAAGCCTATGTGTTTTATTTTTTATGTTCTATGTTTTTGTGTCTTTTTTTTCTTTTAATGTGTGTGTTTTTTTATGTGAATCCTATGAGGGGAATTCAATGCGCATAATGTATAAGGGGTACTACTACTGAATGGCATAATGTGTTTAAGGGATACTAATGTGTGGTGCACTACATTGAATAAAAGGGGCGTGTCTTGTGGGCACACCCCCTACAACCTTACATTTTCCATACCCCCACTTCAAAATTCCCACTTCGACCACTGAATATCATAATAAAGGATTTTAAACTTTATTTTCTTGCTCATTATGACAGAGTAATATTTTAACATTTGCATATTAAAAGTTAATTCTTAATATTATTCAATTAAATATTTTCAGAGTGCTCACCAAAAAGAGTTCTTTTCTTTCTATCCTTTTACTGATATCTCTATACCCCAACTCAAGTGAGCACCACCGCGACTTTGATAACTTACTATTGGTAGTGTGACAATAAAGGAACAGCGGTTTTTCTATCCATACATATCTTCTTATTATTATTACATTTTCCATATTGCTATTCGGCAAGCGTGACGATCTCTCCCTTTTCCCTTTTCCCTCACTACACACAGGTTATTATATGTGTACTGCTTTAGATTTTGCCTAGAAGAGAGCAGGGTGATTCTAATGTTCGAAATTGTCATCAATGTATTCCTGCCACTTACAGAAGATACTGTCAAAAGTGGTCAGAATGACCCAGAGAAGATGGAAATCGCCAAAGTCTAAAGGTAGCAGTAAAATCCTCGGTAGTAAAGATAGGGGCATGATCGGAAATTAGGATATCATGAATATCTACTGCCATGATCCTTGAAAAAGATTTATGGATATGTGAGTGGAATGTATAGGTCCTATCTGATTCTCCAAATATTATGGAGTCCATGAGCATTAGTTAACAGATGTATACCTGCATCCACTTGGGTAGATTGTGGGGAACCCAATCCAGACCTATCAAGGTGAAAGTCTGCTACACTATTGAAGTCTCCACCAACTATTAGATTTTGGGTATTGCGTTGTAACAATAAGCTTGAGATAAATTGAAAGTATCGAGTGTTTTAGAAGCTGTGGGAGAATATAGATTTAACAGCGTGTATGGTGTACCTCATATAAGGACATCTAATAAAATAAATCTACCCTCAGTGCCAAGGAGTCAACTATGGTATAATGCAATTGCTTATGAAATAAGATTGCCACACCCCGTTTTTTGAGGCGAAAGAAGCAGAGATGCATTCCTTAATCCTGGTGTCACGTAGGGACATAGCCTGATGGGCTACCTAGTGGGTCTCTTGTAGAAAAACAATGTCAGGAGAGAGTTGTTTTAAATGAGTAGGTACCTTTCTAAGATTCACAGGGGAATTTAAATGTAACGCTCCATGAGATTATATGAACCTTGTTAGATACATGTCTAGTGGGAGTGGTCACATTACATAGAAAAGACTTCAACCAAATCCTTTTCTGAGGAAAAATAAACATATTGATCTGGAGAGCAAACTTTGCCAATCCCCCATTCCAGCCTATGAGGGATATAATGGCATCCCAGTCAAAATAGTGCCGAACACACCTTCTAACCAAAATCTTAGAAATAAGACCTTATATGATTAGTACATCTTAACTAACCAAGTGTGCTCCAAACCTTACAATTTCAACATTTTCCATCCAAATAAAAAAATTATGTTTGTATCACATACAGTACAAACATTAGAACATGAAACACATAATAAGAAATAATAAGAAATAAGAAAAGGAAAACAGGAAGGGGATAATAAAGCTAAGAGTATTTGTGTCTCTCTATATAAATGGCATTACGATAAACAGAATCTAGGCCCTTCATCTGGGGGAATGATGAGTGTGGTTACCAGGCACTGACACGAAGAAAAAATCCCTAGCCAAACGAGGGTCTTAAAAAAAAAAAAAATGGACCTTCCCATTAATAACTATCTTAAGTTTAGCTGGGAACAGCAGCGTAAATTGACAATGCTTTGTAAAAAGTAGCTTACATATTGGAGATGATTCTCTCAGTTTTTGAAAAACTGCTGCTGAAAGTCCTGAAATATCAGGTTCTTATGGCCGTCTTGGAGCACAGATGAGATTTTACGGTACATGCGTAATACTAATTCCTTGTCTCGGAAGTTTACGTATATAGCGATGACTGCCGGCCTGGGGCGATTACCTGATGAGGCTCGGAGAGGTCCCAGCGGGAGATGACACAAGTATTGGTTTTCACAAAGTTTGCAGCTTCAGTGTTTTTAGACTTTTTGTCAGATGTTACTATCTTGCCTAAAAAAATGCTTGGAGTTTGTCCGAATTTGTGGGTTTTTGTTTGTCCACCCGCCTTTTGAGGATTGACCACAAGCACTCAATGGGATTAAGGTCTGTGGAATTTCCTAGCCATGGGCCAAAAATTTTGATGTTTTGTTCCCCGAGCCACTTAGTTATCACTTTTGCCTTATGGCAAGATGCTCCATCATGCTGGAAAAGGCATTGTTCATCACCAAACTGTTCTTATATGGTTGGGAGAAGTTGCTCTTGGAGGATGGTTTGGTACCATTCTTCAAATTCTGACCAACTCCAAACATTAATTAGGCAAGAATGGGCAGCCATCAGTCAGTATGTGGCCCAGAAGTTGATTGACAGCATGCCAGGGCGAATTGCAGAGGTCTTGAAAAAGAAGGGTCAACACTGCAAATATTGACTATTTGCATAAACTTAATGTAATTGTCAATAAAAGCCTTTGCCACTTATGAAATGCTTGTAATTTTACTTCAGTATACCATAGTAACATCTGACAAAAAAGTATAAAAACACTGAAGCGGCAAACTTTGTGAAAATCAATTTTTGTGTCATTCTCAAAACTTTTGGCAACGGCTATATATGCTCGCTCAATAATCATGGGAGGCTTATTATTGTTAAGTCCAAGAGCCCGGACTAAATCAGTCTGTAAATAGTCAGTAAGGGCCTGACCCACAATAGTCTCTGGGATGCCTATGAATTGCAAGTTATTGCGGCAGCTCCTATTCTCCAAGTCAGGGGTTCCCAACCATGGTCCTCAAAGTACACTAACAGTCCGGTTTTTAGGGATAGCCATACTTGAGCACAAGTGACTTAATTAGTACCTCAGTTATATTGATTTAACCATCTGTGTACAATCATGGATATCACTAAAACCAGGACTGTTAGTGTGCCTTGAGGACCGAGGTTGGGAATCACTGCTCTAAGTCATCAATTTTGTCCAACAAGGATTTTATAGTGACCTCTTGGTCATCAGACAAGGATTGGAGAGCCACAATGGCATCCTCAGTGTCACTTGTTCTCTGTTCTAAAGTTACAATTCTCTTAGTATTGGACTCTAACTGGGTCACTACAGTTGTCAGAGTGTTACGAAACTACTGAAACTGTTGCTCTATAATTGGTTTAATCACTAGGAGCATTTCTTGGGCTGCTGTAGTAGCAGAGGGGGCTGCTATAGAGGTGGTGGGTAACTGCTCAAATAGAAAAGACAGAGAGGGCAGGGGAGGCAGGAGGAGAGTCTGAGCTGCTAGATCGTGAAGACGCCATGACCTTAGTTTGTGGAGTTTTAGGTATTAAGGTCAGCCTTTACCCATGTTCCTGATAGAGCATTGTTCAAAATATTTGTGCATAACTTAGACAGAGTTTTGATTAACAGAAGAGGCAACCACTGGTGGTAGAGAGACACATATAGCATTAAATACAACAATTACATTGTTATACATGAGAGGTTGATGTCACTTGAAAAGTTTATTTGAGAAAACCAGTATTGTACACAATATCAGTAAAATTAGCAAATCAGAAGTATCGCTAGAGGAGCCTATAAAATAGCTTGATATAACTTGAAGGATAGAAGAATTCCAGCAAGTATGGGTCTGCGACACACCTGTAGACTTTGGGTATAAACTGGGCTATCTGGTTCCCCATTTAATCCTCCCTTGGAAATGTCTAATTCTGGGGAAACCTGATATAAAACAAACCTAGGGGGGGTAGATTGTGTCACTGTATTGGTGTCACCTCAGACGTATATCATGTTCCAAGTCAAGTCCCCAGAGGAAAACCAGTACTTCAGGTCACAGTAATCAAAAAGGGGAACATTGTTAACCGACTGATCCAGGGTTAGGAAGAAGGTAAAAAAAGGGGGTAGGGCAGCACAGCATGCCAGGATGCAAGGAGAGAAAAAAAAAAATTTGCGGCCTAGCCCAATGCTCCTGTCTTCAGGAGCTAGACTTCGGGAGTTGCCAGGAGCAGGTCCATAGCAAGGACACTTGCCGGCGCTTATCCCAATAGTTCCTGGCCACTGCAATATTAAAGGTCACTCAATGCAGGGCAGTTTAACCTGTAGTAAATAGTTGCACACGGGAGCATACATAAAAGGCTCCTGCCCTCCTAGAAGGCACACCTAACGGAAGTTAAGTAAACACTATTATGCGTAGTTATTTCTGGCTGTTAGGGACAAGTGATTAGTTGTCACTAGAGGGAGCTCTGGCACTGGAAAAATGATGGCCCCTATTCCCAAACTGAATCAAAAGTGAAGTCCTGCTATTTATCAGCCAACCTATACAATCTAGATTTCAAATGCATGAGGAACCCTACAAAATAACTATTTCAGCAATGCAAGGAAGGCAGGTTTCAGTATAATTGGCAGATGTAGGAAAGGTGCACATTTTTTATATATATACATATACAGTCAGGTCCATAAATATTGGGACATTGACAGAATTTTCAGATTTTGGCCTCTATTCACCACCCCAATGGTTTTGAAATGAAACAAACAAGATGTGCTTTAACTGCAGACTTTCAGATTTAATTTGAGGGTAATTACATCCAAATCGGGGGAACGGTGTAGGAATTACAACAGTTTCAATATGTGCCTCCCACTTTTTAAGGGGCTAAAAGTAATGGGACTATCAACTCAAAAGCTATTTCATGGACAGGTGTGGGCTATTCCCTCATTATTTCATTATCAATTAAGCAGGTAAAAGGTCTGGAGTTGATTCTAGGTGTGACATTTGCATTTGGAATCAGTTGCTGTCAACTCTCAATATGAGATCCAAAGAGCTGTCACTATCAGTGAAGCAAGCCATCATTAGGCTGAAAAATGAAAACAAACCCATCAGAGAGATAGCAAAAACATTAGGTGTGGCCAAATCAACTCTTTGGAACATTCTTAAAAAGAAAAAATGCACCGGAGAGCTCAGCAACACTAAAAAAGACCCGGAAGACCACGGAAAACAACTGTGGTGGATGACAAAAGAATTATTTCCCTGGTGAAGAAAAACCCCTTCACAACAGTTGGCCAAATCAAGAACACTCTCCAGGAGGTAGATGTATATGTGTCAAAGTCAACAATCAAGAGAAGACTTCACAAGAGTGAATATAGAGGGTTCACCACAAGATGCAAACCATTGGTGAGCCACAAAAACAGGAAGGCCAGATTAGAGTTTGCCAAACAACATCTAAAAAAGCCATTACAGTTCTGGAACAACATCCTATTGACAGATGAGACAAAGATCAACTTGTACCAGAGTGATGGGAAGAGAAGAGAAGGAAAGGAACTGCTCATGATCCAAAACATACCACCTCATAAGTGAAGCATGGTGGTGGTAGTGTCATGGCGTGGGCATGGATGGCTGCCAATGGAACTGGTTCCCTTGTATTTATTGATGATGTGACTGCTGACAAAAGCAGCAGAATGAATTCTGAAGTGTTTCGGGCAATATTATATGCTCATATTCAGTCAAATGCTTCAGAACTCATTGGACAGCGCTTCACAGTGCAGATGGACAATGACCCGAAGCATACTGCAAAAGCAACCAAATAGTTTTTTAAGGCTAAAAAGTGGAATGTTATGCAATGGCCAAGTCAATCCCCTGACCTGAGTCCGATTGAGCATGCATTTCACTTGATGAAGACAAAACTGAAGGGAAAATGCCCCAAGAACAAGCAGGAACTGAAGACATTTGCAGTAGAGGCCTAGCAGAGCATCACCAGGGATGAAACCCAGCATCTGGTGATGTCTATGCGTTCCAGACTTCAGGCTGTAATTGCCTGCAAAGGATTTGCAACAAAGTATTAAAAAGTGAAAGTTATATTTAGGATTGTTTAGTTTGTCCCATTACTTTTGGCCCCTTAAAAAGTGTGAGGCACATATAGAAACCGTTGTAATTCCTACACCGTTCACCTGATTTGGATGTAATTACCCTCAAATTAAATCTGAAAGTCTGCAGTTAAATCACATCTTGTTTGTTTCATTTCAAAGCCATTGTGGTGGTGAATAGAGGACAAAATATGAAAATTATGTCAATGTCCCAATATTTATGGACCTTTATGAATATTTATGTATATGCATACACATAAATAAAAAAGAAGAGCAGTCACCAGGGTTTTCTTGCAAAAGTGAAAAAGTCCTTTAATTGTACATGCATCATAAGCTGTAGGAACATCTCAATGATGATCAGTGGAAAAAGGATGCACCTGAGCTCAATTTTACACTTCATGGCAAAGGCCGCGGAATACTTATGTACATGTGATTTCTTAGTTGTATTTTTTTTTTATTATTAAATTTGCAAAAATCTGAAAAAAACTTTTTGCACGTTGTCATTATGGAGTATTGTGTGCAGAATTTTGAGAACAAAAATGAATTTATTCCATTTTGGAATAAGGCTGTAACATAACAAATGTTGAAAAAGTGAAGCGTTGTGAATACTTTACGGATGCACTGTATATATAATGAGAGATATGGTAAGAACTTACCTTTGTTATGTCTTTCTTCGAAGTCCATAGGGTCCACAGGGAGACTTTGTAGTTGGGTGATAGCATGGACATCCGGGCACTACACAGTAAATTTTTCCATCCCAGGTTGCACCGGGCCTCTCCCTATACCCCAGGCCAGAGACACCGCAGTTCGTAACTAGCCAAAGGCCGGAGGATAAAAGGGAGAAGAAAGTCTGCAACACACAAGAAACACATTCTCACATAGGAGACGGAAAACCGGTGACCAGAGCAAAGCCCATCTGAAGCCAGGTGCGTCAGGGTGGGTGCCCTGTGGACTTCGAAGAAAGAGATAACAAAGGTAAGTTCTTACCACATCTCTCATTTTCTTCTTCAGGGTCCAAAGGCTCCACAGGAAGATCTTGGGGATGTCCCAAAGCAGTCCTTTTAAGGGTGGAGATGCTCCTGTGCTGAAATGAGAATATGCTGCCCAAAGGAAGCATCCTGAGAGGCAAAGGTATAAAATGACTTAAAAAGTTCTGGACAGAAGACCACGTGTCCACCCTTACAAAGCTTAACAGCCAAGGTGCAGGGAGAATGGAGAACAGAGTACGCAACTGCAAGGCCCACTGTACCAACAGAGCATCCACCAGAATTGCCTTGGCATTTCATGTTCTGGACCCATACACTGGCAGTTTGTGAATGTGTCAGGAGACCATGAGGTCCACATCTGGGAGCCCCCAACTGTCCACTAGGAGTTGAAGCACCTCTTGGTGAAGAGACCATTCCCCTGGATACACATCGTGACGGCTGAGGAAGTCTGCTTCCCAATTGAGAACTCCTGGAATAAACACTGCTGAAATGGCTGGGAGATGACTTTCCACCCGTCAGAATGCGTGACACTTCTGTGATTGCCGCCTGACTTCGAGTTCCTCCTTGATAATTGATGTAAGCCACAGTAGTGGCGTTATCTGACTGAACTTGCACGGGCTTTCCATGAAGTATGAGTCTGGCTTGCTGTAGGGCCCTGAAGACTGCCCGAAGTTCCAATATGTTGAGTGGTAGAGCTGACTCCTCTGCTGCCCACCGCCCCTGAAATGAGTGTGGACCTGTGACTGCACCCCAACCCTGAAGACTGGTGTCCATCATCAGGAGGACCCATTATGGTATCCAAAAGGGGTGCCCCTTGGTGGGATGACACGTCTGCAGCCACCAGGCAAGAGATAGATGTACCTTTGGAGAGAGCACCATCGTTTGTGCTTTTATCCAATGGGGTAATCTGTTCCAGCTGGAGAGGATCAATTTCTGCAGAAGCCTAGAATGCAACTGGGCATATTCCGCCATGTCGAATGTCGATACCATGGACCCCAGTACTTACATTGCTGAGTGGATTGACACTCAACGACTGTGGAGACATCTATGTACTCATGTCTGCAAAGTGGAGATCTTTTCTGCGGTCAGAAAGATTCTCTGCTGTTGGGAATCCAGCAGAGCTCCCAGATGGAGCATCCTCTAGGACAGAGTCAAGGAGGACTTTGTCCAATTGATCAACCACCTGTGAGTCTGAAGCACAGAAATTGTCAGCTGTAGATGGTGGTGAAGTACTTCTGGAGACCCTACCAACAATAAGAGGTCATACAGGTAAGGTAACAGTCGAACCCCCTGATGCCATAGATGTGCTGCCATGACAGCCATAACACCTGAGGAGCTGTTGAGAGACCAAACGGCAGAGCCTGAAACTGGAAATGTTGTTGCTGTATAGTAAAACAGAGGAAATGCTGGTGAGATGGAGCAATTGGAATATGCAAGTATGCATCCTGAATATCCAGCGATACCATAAAATCCCCCGGTACCATAGCCAGTATAATTGAGGAAAGGGTTTCCATCCTGAAATGAGGTACCCACAGGAATCTGTTCAGGGACTTGAGATTGAGGATAGGCTGATATGATCCGTTCGGTTTGTGGACCAGAAAGAGATTGGAGTAATAACCTGTTCCTCTCTCTCAAACCACACACACACACACATACATATATATACATATATATATATATATATATATGACAAAAATAGAATAGATCTGTGGCGCTGCTCTTTAAATTGTTCAGTCTCAAGGGTAGGTGGTACCACTGGAAGTCTTTTTCCTCCTAACAATATGTGTCACTATTCTCCTTTTTAGCAAGCAGGTGGCAGCTTAGTCCTTGAAAATGCCTATTGGTAGGTCGGATAATCTAGGAACAAAAGGGGGGAACAAGGACAAGCGCCTGATAGTGTAGTAGTTATAAATACCATGAATTAAATGTATATATGTTCATATGCGCGTACCAAAGATATACTTGGCCAGCTTTTCTTTTAAAGCAATAGAACATGTTACTTTAGGCCCGAGAGGAGGTGATCTAATGAAGTTACTGGTACAGAGAGAAATGTTCTGGATTTATGAACTTAACACACTTGTACCTCATGGCCATAATGAAGGATATGAAATAGCTCCTTTCCTCTTATAATTTAATGATCTAGCTAAATACATCACCTAAAAGAAGTTGACTTATATATACTCTTAATATTTATAAATTTTTATGGTGTATATACATTTTTCCGTCTTCTTAAGTGGATTATTATGCTGTTAGTTTTAATGCTGATATTAATCTCATATTTTAAATACATTTTAAATATATTTTATATGCAGGATTTTAATAATGCATCTTAATAGTTTTATCATGTGACGAGAATCGTATTTTTAAATGGATTCTTTAATTAAGGTTTTTTAGAAATAGTATTATGTATGTACTTTATATGGTTCACAATGCAGCCTTTCTACCCTGATCTGCAAGATTTGGCGATATTTTGGGTCCCCCAGAATCCTAAGAACTGTCTTTGGTATAATAGATAAAAAAAAACTTTATCCTTTATTATCAAAGGGAATTAACTATGGAGATTGTTCTTCAACAAAATGGTGCCCGGACCAACTGCATGGACTCCAAGAAAATGGAGATGATATCACATGGCCAAACAGGAAGCCACAAACCGGAAGTAAGGCTTTTTGGCGCCAAAACCGGAAGCGATGCTTTTTGGTGCCAAAATCGGAAGTGACGCTTTTTGGTGCCAAAATCGGCCAAATCTTGGAGGGAACAGAGGTATTTAAGGTCCCCTGTATTTTACTATACATGACCCCTGAGGAAGCCTATTGAGAGGCAAAACGTGTTGGGCTAGATACACCATCCCTATACATCATCTATACCTACCTTATATGACTTTTGAATGGACTCATACTAACTGTAACTGGAGGTACCCCAACAGGAACTGATTGCTGTGACTTATAAGATAAGCTACTTTTTCTAGTTTGCTTTGTGTGTGATGTGTATTTTTGTATATTAAAACTGAATATTTACAAAATATACCACACTATGGAAGCAAATTATTCTGCTCCAATAAGGTTTTAGCTATCTGGTCAGTGATTTCCTGGGTGGAGAAACATAAGATGAAGGTCACATCTGACATGGAACCCTTTTGACTGCGACCTAAGGATTGTTTCCTTATATGCTTAACATACAAGTATATCTATGGTACACGCATATGAATATATATACATTTAATTCATGGTATTTTTAACTACTACACTATCATGTGCTTGTCCTTGTTCCCCCCTTTTTTGTGTGTATATATATATATATATATATATATAAAAAATATGTGAGTTAAAATAACCACCCTGACAACACTTGTATTGCAAGGACTCAGAAAAAGAAAAGGTATAGTTATATTGTCTGACAGAATGAGTAGAAATACAGACAGAAAGCGCTAGCATAAAGTCACATACAATGCAGAATTTACACCTGCACAATGACACTACAGCTCAACTACCCAGACTGGGTGTCTGGTAGGATATAGTGCTAAATACGCTGACCAGGATGAGAGGTATGTAGGGGGACCCAGGCTCTGCATTTCCTGAGATATCTGCAACGTTTCCAGGAGAAAACAGCCACGAGACCTCAGAAAGGATGTTTCTGTGGGAGGAGTGCTGCTGCAGCTCAGCCAGACCGCAGTGGAAAGACGCTCTGTGCAGAGGGGAGAAGCCAGCTGTAAACAGGGAAGACTGCCTCCCCCGGAGGGCGTTTAACCCCTGGGACGCTGCGCAGTTTGCATTGAGCATTACACCCCAGCACTTGTCCCCAGGCAGGTCTTAAGTGGAAGTGCATGTTTCTCAGACCTGGCTCCACTGCCATCATCCCCCAGTCCATCCCCTGAGATCCAGAGGATAAGGACTGCAACACGCGGATCACCACCAGCAGTAATCATCGACTTACCTTAGCCTCCCCGTGAATCCGACTGCAGTCCCTGCACAGACCCCGGACTTCCGCCGCGATCCCTGGATCAGCACCAGCGTCTCAGTGCCAGCAGGGTGATGGGACGGCAGTGTGGACATCCCACTGGACTGTCTGCGCTGTCCGCTTAGTAGAAATATAGTCTGAAAATCTTCAGGGGCTGTTAAAGAGCCCCAATGCGCTACAGTGACCCGACTCCGGCTGGGCACCAAACAAAAGTGAAGTGCCTATGGCCCGGGGGCTGGGTATAGGGAGAGGCCCAGATGTCCATGCCATCACCTAACCCCAAGGTCTCCCTGTGAAGCTTATGGACCCTGAAGAAATATATAATATAGGTTAGCTTTAAACACACTATGGCACAGGTGAAGCTCTATCCTGGTGGCTGGCGGTGAAATGAAATGCAGTAGGAGTGGAAGGATTGGAAGGGGCAGACACAGCCACTCACCACTGGTAAGAGGCAGCAGGTGTCAGCCCTTCAGCGGGTATACACGTTGTTTCGGCACATTTACAGACAACAATGGCTTCCAGGGAGAACACTCCCACCGGCCAATTCAAGATGGCGCCAGCATCTCCCATGC
Organism: Taudactylus pleione; assembly: GCA_031769625.1. Taxonomy (NCBI): domain Eukaryota; kingdom Metazoa; phylum Chordata; class Amphibia; order Anura; family Myobatrachidae; genus Taudactylus; species Taudactylus pleione. The sequence goes on from JAUIMM010000531.1 coordinate 52,584, forward strand.
CTTGAATGAAAAACCACACTCCAGGAGGGGCCCGAAACGGGTAAACATGATTTTGTTACATACCGTTATATCCCTTTCTCAGATGCAGGGGACACTGGAGTCTCAGTACAGTGGGGATATAGATGTGGGATAACGAGGAGCTGGGACTTTAATAAATTTGAATGGTAGCTAGCTCCTCCCCCTCTATACCCCCCCCACAGGTCAGTCTAAATAAACTGTGCCTGAGGAGAGCTGGAAATAGAATAACAGAGGAGAAGAGAACTAAAACATACCTAAACAACAAGCAAATATGCAAACAAATCAAGCAGACCTTGAAGAAAAAACTGACTGTCCAAACCTGGCAGAACAACAACAAATGCAGGTGGAACAGTGTTGGGTGGGCGTCCAGTGTCCCCTGTGGAATCTGAGAAAGGGATTTAACGGTAAGTACCAAAATCCTGTTTTCTCCTTCATCCACTAGGGGACACTGGAGTCTCAGTAGAGTGGGGATGTCCAGGAGCTCACATCCTGGGCGGGAGAACGCTGAGAACCCTGCAAAACAGCACGGCCATACTGTGAAGCAGAAACCGCAAACGTGTCAAAACCCAAAAACTTTGTAAAAGTATGCCGGCACGACCAAGGGGCCGCTCAACAAAGCTGGGCAGCCGCCCACGAATGACCAACCGAGTGCTTAGAATGCGCTGTTATTGAAGTAGGTGGTTGCTTTTGTCTGATTGTCAGATGAATCCATCTAGAAATAGTAGCCTTAGAAGCCGGCCAGCCTGGCCGCGCCATATCATATCAAACAAACAGCGTATCCGACTTCTTGAGGGTACGATGTCCTATCAACATAAATCCGAAGAGCCCGAACAACATCTAGAGATCTGGAAACCGAAGAATCCTCTTTAAACACCGGAACTACTATCGGTTGGTTGATGTAAAACCCTGACACTACCTAAGGCAAAAGGATAACTGCGTACGTAGCTCAGCCCTATCCTCATGAAAAATGAGGTAAGGCGGATGACAATAATGCACCCCTAGATCAGACACACGCCTAGCAGAGGCGAGCACCAACAGGAGAGCCACTTTCCATGATAAAAATTTTTATTCCACTGTTTGTAAAAGGTTCAAATAGGGAAGATTGGAGAAAACAGAGGACCAGATCCAAATCCCATGGGGCTGTAGGAGGTACAAACGGAGGTTGTAATCTGACAACCCCTTGTAGAAAAGTCTGGACATCCGGTAATAATGCTAGTCGCTTTTGAAAGAAAATCGACAAAGCCGATACTTGAACTTTTAATGATCCAAGACGAATACCTGCTGCTAAACCAGCCTGTAGAAAAAGGAGCCTGGCTAAATTGAATCCTGACGGTGGCGCACCCTCGCGTTCACACCAAGCGACATATGCCTACCATATGCGATGATAGTGCTTAGAGGTAACTTCCTTTCTAGCCCTTAACATAGTAGGAATCACCCTGGAAGGGATACCCTTCATTCTAAAGAGAGCCCTTTAAATAGCCATGCCGTCAAACGAAGCTGCTTTAAGTCCTGATAAATAAACGGACCCAGTTGCAGCAGATCTTCTTGCAGAGGAAGTGGCCACAGGTCATCTATCAGTAGAAAATGTAGGTTGGAATACCACGCCCATCTGGAGCCACCAACAGAAACTTTACCCCTTCTCGTTTCATTCTTTGCCACAGACGAGGAAGGAGTGGGAGTGGCGGAAACAGGTAGACAAACTGAAACCACCAAGGAGCTGTTGGAGCATCCACCGCCACTGCCTGTGGATCCCTTGTCTTGGAGCAGTAACATGGCTTTTGATGGTTCAGTCTCAATGCCATAAGATCTACCTGAGGGAGACCCCAACGCTGAATCAGTTGTTGGAAGACTTGCGGATTGAGCATCCACTCTCCCGGATGACTGCCCTGTTGACTGAGGTAATCGGCCTCCCTATTTTCTACCCCTGGTATGAAAATTGCTGATATCGCTACCGCATATTCCTCTGCCCAGAGAGGAATGCAGCTTACCTCCCTCATGCCGGACTGACTCTTGGTACCGCCCTGTTTGTTGATGTACACCACAGCCGTTGCATTGTCGGATTGCACTCTGATGCCTGGCCCTTCAACAGAGGATGTGCCACCTGAAGAGCATAGAACATGGCCCTTAGCTCCAGAATGCTTATGGGCAGTACTGCCTCCAGCCGAGTCCAGCGGCCCTGAAAGTGTCTTCCCTGAGTAACTGCCCCCATCCTCTCAGACTTGCATCTGTGGTGAGGAGAATCCATTCCCACAATGCAAACCTCTTGCCTGCCAATAGGTGAGAGGAATTCAGCCACCAAAGGAGAGATGTCAGAGTCCTGGGTGACAGATGAACTCGCTGGTGAAGGAAGAGGTGGGACCCTGACCACTGAGAGAAGGTCCAGTTGGAATGGACGGGCATGGAACCTCCCATATTTAATGGCCTCGAAAGATGCAACCATCTTTCCCAGAAGGCGAATACACAGGTGCACTGACACCCTGCGGTGACGCAGTATCAATCGCACCATGTATTGGATGTAGGAGACTTTTTCCTGCGGAAGAAATACCATCTGCTCCACTGCGTCCAAAATTATCCCTAGGAAAGGCAGACGCTGTGTAGGCTGCAGATGAGATTTTTGGTCATTCAGGACCCATCCGTGTTGCAACAGCAGACTCTGTGTTACCCGGATGTCCTGCAGTAATTGAGAGACAATAGTAACCCCTTGTATCTGATGAAGGGCTATCATTACTGCCATGACCTTCGTGAACACTCTTGGTGCTGATGAAAGACAGAAAGCTAAGGCCTGGCATTGAAAATGAGAGGCCCGCACTGCAAAATGGGAATGTGAGATAAGCATCCGTTATATCTAAGGATACGAGAAACTCGCCCCTCTCTAGCCTTGCAATGACGGATTGCAGGGACTCCATCTTGAACTTCAAAGTCCCCAAATAAGGATTGAGATGTTTCAAGTTCAGAATGGGTCTCACCGAGCCGTCTGGCTTGGGAACCACAAACAAGCTGGAATAAAAACCTTGACCCTGCTGGTGGATAGGGACATGTACTATTACCCAAGAAGACAGTAGCTTTTGTATTGCCTCCTGTATAACAACCCGTTTGTCCGCAGATGCCGGCAAACCGGTTGTGAAAAAACGAGGTTGGATCTGAAAATCCAACTTCAACCCCTGATTAATGATGTCCCAGACCCACACATCCTGGCAAGACTTGTTCCAAACTTCCTTGAAGTAGCAAAGGCGAGCTCCCACCCTGGGGTCCCCCAGGAGATAAGGGAGCGCATCATGCTGGAGGCTTCCTGCTGGGAGGAGGATGCAGTGGCTCTACCCCTGCCTCTGGGACCATGGGAGACAGCAGGAGCGCCTCTGCCACGGAATCTCCCTGGAATACGAAAGGACGGTCCGGCAAAGGGCTTCCTGGGGGGAGGAGCAGCAGATGGGAGATAAGTGGACTTACCACCTGTGGCTTGAGATATCCACTTATCCAGTTCCGTTCCAAACAGAGCTTTTCCTGTGAATGGAAGCGCTTCCACGGCTCTCTTGGATTCCGCATCCGCCTGCCAAGGACGAGGATCTAGAGGAAAGACTACAAATATCCTTAGAAGCCTCTCCAAGAAAAGCAGCAGACTCTGCAATCTGTTCATCTAGAGGAACCAGATTCTCTGCAGGAGCACCAGTCTTAAGGTCCTCAGTGAGCTGTATAGCTTATGCTTCCACCGCCTTGTTGACTAATGCGGGTCGAAGAGACACCCCTGCTACAGTGTACATTGACTTCAAGGTAGTTTCTAACTTCCTGTCAGAAGACTCCTTTAAAGACACTGCACCTGGAACATGGAGCACTGTCTTTTTAGACAGACATGACACTGAAGGGTCCACTGACGGAGGTGTTTCGCATAAATGCCTGCTTTCTGCAGGAAAGTGATAGTATGACAAAAGCTTCCTTGAAATCTGAAACTTTTTATCAGGGTGTTTCCACGCTGAGGTAAGGATCTCGTCCAATTCCTCAGACACTGGAAAGGAGGCTGCCAGTCTTTGATTTTATTAAAGATGGATTAACCTCAACATGTAACACCTGGCATATCGCTGCAATCAGCGCGTCTACTCCCTGATATACAGGCTCTGCCTCCTCTGGCACCTGTTTCTCTATAGGGTCCTGTACCTCCCCTTCCTCCATATCAGACATGTCGTCCTCTTCCGGATCATTCACATAAGAGGATTCGGTATAAGTCTCCTGATAGGGACACTAGAGGACGATGCCACGGGAGGAACCTGGGCTGACATAACCCTTGTGAGCCCTTCTACAGACCTGGCTAAAGACAGCACCCAGTCTGGCTCAGAGAAGGCAGGCCTCTGAGATCTTTCAGCCTCTCTCTCCCTGCGAGAAGCTTCCAGCTCTGCAGACATTTGAGACATGACTGATGTAATTTGATCAGTACATGAATTATGTGAGGATGCTGCAGTCTGTTTCTGAAACACACTTCTCACACAACAGGGAACTGGATGATAGTCTCTGTGTAAACTTCTCTGCACAATTCTTACAGGAGAAAGTTTTTTGTGCAACCTAAGGCTGGGTACACACCTAAAGATTTTCTGTCCAACCATCCAACTAGTTGATTGGTTGGAATGAAAATCTGGTAAGGTATAAAAGCAAATGACAATCAACAATTTGCTCCCAAACGCTGGAAAATGTTTGAACAAATTGTTTAGATCAAACATTTAACAAACTTGTCTGAACAACCATTTTCATCTTCTTTCTGGCATTTAGGAGCAAATTGCTGATCATCATTTACTCCCATACATTACCAGATTATCATTTCAACCAATCAACTAGTTGGATGGTTGGACAGAAAATCTTTAGGTGTGTAATCGGCCTTAGACCCCTTAGATGACATTCTACCACTTCACTGTACACAGCACACAGAGAAAAGTGATACAAACACACACAGAGACTGTTTGAAGACGACCAAGTGGTAGCCTTACACAGCTGAAGTGCCACGACGAGCTGCCCATGAGGGACCCACAGACCGAGTAGTGAGCTTTGACAGAGGACGGAACAGAAAGGCTCTCATGAATGTAATCCTCCGATATTGGCAGGCGAATCCAGCCTGCCAACGTCTGCTTAGTGGCAGGCCATCCTGCCACTAAGGACAAACAATGAGTCCGACTTCCGAAATGAGATAGTACGGTCCACATTGGTCTTTAGGGCCAGTACCACATCCAAGGAGGCCTCACCAGCTGAGAGGTCTGGGGAGTTACAGGCTGGCACCACAATTTCCTCATTAATGTGAAAGATGGATACCACTTTAGGCAGAAAACCAGGGCGAGTACGAGACCCGCCCTGTCCCTATGAAAAATCAGAAAGGGAGAACGACATGAAAGAGCCCCCAAATCGAAACAATGGCCAGAAGAAATAGTTTTAATAGTAAGCCATTTTAAATCCAGAGCCCAGTGGTTCAAATGGCGGTCCTTGTAGAGCCCTAAGTGTCAGTCAAATCCACGGAGCCACCGTTGGGATAAAAGGAGGTTCGATGCGAAGCACCCCTTGCATGAAGGTGTGTACATCCGGAAGGATAGCAATCCTACGGTGATACAGTACTGACAGGGCAGAAACCTGCACCTTCAGAGAAGCAATGCGAAGACCGTGATCTAAGCCCGCCTGTAGAAATGCTAAAATCCTGGATAATCCAAATGTCTGAGGATTATAACCTCAGGGGCGACAACATTCAAAGAATGTGTGCCACACTATGATAAATTCTCGCCAAAGCAGGCTTGCGAGCTCTGAGCATGGTGTTTACCACCGAGCTGAAAAAACCCCTGGAACTCAAGAGGGCAGTCTCAAGAGCCACGCCGTCAAAGACAGACGACTCAGGTCCGGGTAGAGGCAAAGAGTTTGGGACAACAGGTCCAGATGTTGAGGCAACAGCATCAGGGTGTCTATGGACAGACCCTGAAGATCTGCGTACCAGTGACATCTGGGCCACGTTGGAGCCACCAGCAGCAGCACACCTCCTTCCTGCTTGAACTTGCGAATCACCCAAGGCAGAAGGGAGAACGGAGGAAACAGGTACGCGAACTGGAATGTCCATTTGACCGGCAGAGCGTCTACCAACAGAGCCCCCACGTCTCGTGTCCTTGAGCCGTACTGTTAACTTGTGGTTGTGCCGAGATGCCATCAGATCTACTTCAGGAAGGCCCCATTTGTCCACCAGAAGCTGAAATACTTCCTGGTGACATGACCATTCCCCTGGATATACGTCGTGATGGCTTAGGAAGTCCGCTTCCCAGTTCAGGACTCCTGGGATAAAAACCGCAGATATGGCTGGGATATTTTCCTCCACCCAGGTCAGAATGCGGGACACTTCCCTTAGTGCCGCCTGACTTCGAGTGCCTCCTTGGCAGTTTATGTAGGCCACTGTGGTGGCGTTGCTGACTGGACTTGCACGGGTTATCCGTGAAGTATGAGCCTTACTTGCTGAAGAGCCCTTAGAACCGCCCTGAGTTCCAATGTTTATTGGAAACACGGACTCCTCTATTGTCCACCTTCCTTGGAAGAGGTGTGAACTCCGCTTCCCAGTTCAGTTCTCCTGGGATAAAAACCGCAGATATGGCTGGGATATTTTCCTCCACCCAGGTCAGAATGCGGGACACTTCCCTTAGTGCCGCCTGACTTCGAGAGCCTCCTTGGCAGTTTATGTAGGCCACTGTGGTGGCGTTGCTGACTGGACTTGCACGGGTTATCCGTGAAGTATGAGCCTTACTTGCTGAAGAGCCCTTAGAACCGCCCTGAGTTCCAATGTTTATTGGAAACACGGACTCCTCTATTGTCCACCTTCCTTGGAAGAGGTGTGAACTCCGCTTCCCAGTTCAGTTCTCCTGGGATAAAAACCGCAGATATGGCTGGGATATTTTCCTCCACCCAGGTCAGAATGCGGGACACTTCCCTTAGTGCCGCCTGACTTCGAGAGCCTCCTTGGCAGTTTATGTAGGCCACTGTGGTGGCGTTGCTGACTGGACTTGCACGGGTTATCCGTGAAGTATGAGCCTTGCTTGCTGAAGAGCCCTTAGAACCGCCCTGAGTTCCAATGTTTATTGGAAACATGGACTCCACTATTGTCCACCTTCCTTGGAAGAGGTGTGAACTTGTCACTGCACCCCAACTCCGGGGACAGGCGTCCGTCCGTCAACAGGACCCACTCCAGGATCCAAAAAGGGCGGCGCTTGGTGAGGTGACCTGTGTGTAGCCACCAAGTCAAAGACAGACGTACCTCCGGAGACAGTACCAATGTCTGGGTTCATATCCGATGTGGAGACCCATCCCATCTGGAAATGATCAGTCTGTGGAGGCCTGGAATGAAACTGGCCATACTCCACCATGTCAAATGTCGACACCATGGAGCCCAGTAATTGCATTGCCGAGTGAATCGACACCCGGCGACTGTGTAAGCAGCTGTGAACCCACTGCTGTAGTGTGGTTATCTTGTCCCTGGTCAAGAAAATCCTCTGTTGTTGAGAATCCAACACCCCAAGATGTAGCATCCTAAGTGAGGGCGCCAGCGAGGACTTCTTCCAGTTGATCAACCAACCGTGGCTTTGCAGCACTGTTATCGTCAGCTGTAGATGCTGAAGAAGCAAATCCGGAGACCTGGCTAACAGCAGCAGGTCGTCCAGGTAAGGTAATAGACTGATCCCCTGCAGCCGCAGTTGGGCTACCATTACTGCCATAAGTTTTGTAAATACCCTGGGTGCCATACAGTCCGAACAGCAAGGCCTGAAACTGGAAGTGTTGTTGTAACACTGCAAACCTGAGGTACCTCTGGTGAGCTGAGGCTATCGGGACATGCAGGTATGCATCCTGAATGTCCAGACACCATAAAATCCACAGAGTCCATAGCCAGTATAATAGACCGCAGGGTTTCTATTTTGAACCGAGGCACTCGGAGAAACTTGTTCAGGGACTTGAGGTTTAGGATAGGCCTGTATGTATCATTCGGTTTTGGAACCAAAAAGGAGGGTGGAATAATATCCCCATTCCCCTCTGGGGAGTAGGTACCGGAACTATAATTCCCTGCAGAAGCATACATCGTATAACTTTCTGCAGTTCCAATGCCGTTTCCTGATCACTCTGAAGTCCCGTAGGGAAGAATTTATGAGGAAGTCTGTTCTGGAAGGAAAGGGCGTTCCCTTGAGAGACCACTTCCCTTACCCAAGTGTCTGTAGTCTTTTGACACCAACACTGGGCAACTGAAGAAGTCAGCCTCCCACCTTGAGGTACCCAAGGAGAGGCCTGCCCCGTCACGCTGCAGGTTTAGCATCGGGCTTGGCAGCTGGGCACTCCAAGCCTGTTTCTTGGGCTTTGTGACCTCCTCAGTTCCTGACGGTCTGGGAAAGGACTGAACCTCGGTCTTACTCCGAGGGAAAGTCTGAAAGGACTGAGGCCCTCATTCAGAGGGGCTCACAAGAAGCGAGCGCTCGTTCTGAATTAGGCCGGCCGCTTCATTTTTGAAGTGAAGCCTCCTGGTCATTAGGTAAGCTGTGGGTTACCACCCACAGCTCAGCGACCAAGTTGATGGTCGCGATGTTGAACACCACTGCAACCATCGGGGCTTGCGACGAGACCCTAAGGGTGGGTCTCGGCAGCCGCAAGCCCCAGGGAGCTTCCTGCTCTGAAAGAGCAGGAAACTCCCCACTGACATCACTGATGATGTCAGTGCGGCCGCCCACAAAAAGGTAGGCGTTCCTTAAGGAACGCCTGTTTTGGAAACCACCCCCCCGGCCCGCCTACAAAACGGGGCGAGCTGTCTATCAACATCGACAGCTGCCCCTTTAGCAGAGAGCTCGAGAGCTTCTCTCTCACTTCGGGGCTTGCGCATGTGCAGTGCGGCCGCTGCGCGTGCGCAGGGCTATCCATTGACCCGGTTGCAAGCACATCCATGCTTGCGACCGGGTCTGAATGAGACCCTGAGTTCCTGATCCTGACGGCATTGGGGCCGAGGGTAAGCAGGCCAACTTGGGGCAGCCAAAGTGTCCACGATTTTGTCCAAATCTGGTCCAAATAAGTCCTGGCCATTAAAGGGTAAAGCTTCTAATCCTTTCTTGGACTCAGCATCTGCTCTCCAAGATCGCAACCAAAGAGAGCGTCTAGCTGATACTGCAGAAGACGAAATGTGAGATGTCCGGAGACCAACATCCAAAGCAGCTTCATTCACATATGTAGCCGAGTCTCTGAGGAAACCTACCAGTTCAATTTGTTCACTGGTAGCCTCTACAAGTATTAGCCCAACGTTCCATGGCCCTGGCCACCCAGCATATAGCCATAGCTGGCCCCCCCCACCCCGGGGGGGCATACCTCCACTTTTCTGTCTAACATCCATTAATGATGACATGGACGGCATAGGATTTGTCGCACTTTTGACAAGGCGCGTAATATGAGAATCCACCTTAGGCGTTTTCCATTTAGAGAAATACTTTTCCTCAAACGGATAAGTGGCCTCCAACCATCTCTGTAGTTGAAATCTCCTGTTTGGAGTTTTCCAGGCTTCCTCCAGGTGCTCAACTAGCTGATCCGACAGAGGAAAAGCTGTCGCTGAGCTTTTGATTTCCTTAAAGAAAGCATGCCTGGATTTGGCTGCAGGGGTATCCTCATCCCCAATATCTATTGCCACACAGAGCGCCCGAATGAGGCCATGTACATAAATTTTGGACTTTGGTTCCGCCTCTTCAAACCGTAACGCAGGTGTCCTAAGGCGAGCTCCTGGAGGACAGAAACCTCCCGTGGAGCAGAAGGGTGCACCTGTCAAACCATAACACAGGTGTCCTAAGGCGAGCTCATGGAGGACAGAAACCTCCCGTGGTCCGGAAGGGGGCTCTGAATCAGATAAGTCCTGAATTTCCCCATCATCAGTCGACAAGTCATGATAGTAAGTGGACAGGGACGACAGTACCTCCTTCTTAGTGGTACGCTGGAATGACTCCCCATGTAACACCTCCGTCAGGTTTTGCACCATATTGGAGTATTAACCCATACAGGTTCAGGTGACGCCTGGTAGGGAGGTTGTAAAGGCATATTATGAGCCACAACCAACTGTCGGGGTAAACTCCACAGGTAGCTATGCCATCTACGTCACAGGGAATTCCCCAATTGTGGGGCCACTTGAGGTGTAAGCAAGCCAACCCATCAGGGTAGTTAGTGCTTGTGTGAAACAAGCCCAGGGCGGCTCTTGAGAAGAGCTGGGCCCAGTAGATAATCCTGAATTTCTGGTACACAATCCTCCCACAATAATCTCTCCCTCCTTTATTCCAGCCAAACACCTGTTGCAGGACTGTGAGGGGAATATCAGCTTGTCCAGAATCACTGCCAGACATGATGAATGTGTCCACAGTTCAGTTGTTGAGCTGAGGAGTTAAGTAATTTGATCCCTCAGCAGTACTGTCACCGCAAGGGCTAGTGAAATAGAAGTACAGGTATAGTTAAAGCAGCTGACAGAGAAAAGAATACAGTCAGACAGCGCTAGCAAAACATACAATGCCAGGAAAAACCTGCACTATCATCAACTAACTAGACTTTGTGTCTAGTAGGAATAGTGCTACATACCCACTGATCTACGTGGAGATACGCACGGAGACCCACGCTCTGCAGCTCCCAGTGAGACCAGCATTTATAGCACATAAAATGGCAGCCGGAGGACTTACAGGGGGCGTGCCTGAGGGAGGAGAGCTATCTGCAACAGCAAGACCGCACTGGAAAGGCGTGCAGAGCAGCGGGGGAGGGGCCAGCTGTGCTTTACAGGGAAGGCCCATTCCCCTGGCATGCTGTTAACCCCAGGGATTCCACAGCATCCGCACACATTGGCCCCCTTTCCCTGGTGGTCTATAGTCAGAGCAGGCGCTGTGCCTGTTGACACGCGCAGCCCAACCCAGGGACCCCCCCAACCCTGGGAAGTAAATTGGAACTGTATCAGCAGGCGGACCCCCGCTGCTTACCTGAAAGTCCCCCCTGCAGTCCGGTCGTCTGGGTTTTTGCTAGTCAAAACCCCCCACACACCCGCCACGATCCCTGGTGCCATGCCAGCGTCGAAGTGGCAGCATGGGCGTCCTCCGGACAGCCCATGCTGACCACTGCTGAAGAAAAACTATTTTCAGAGGCTGTCCACACAGCCCCCTTGAAGTGAACCGACTCCGTGCCGAGCACCTATGAAACTGAGGTGCCTTGGCATGGGGGCGGGGTATAGGAGAGGGACCTGGTGCATTCTGGGAGCACAATTTTAACTATTGAGGTGCTTGACGACTGACGTCATCAGCCTATACCCCAAGGTCTCGTGTGGAGCCCTATGGACCCTGCAGTAGAAAGTGATGTATTGGTAGAGTATATGTAATCTGCATTAGCAACCAGGTAGAGGTGTTTCTTGCAACATATGTAAACTATTGATATAGGCCAGTGGTTCCCAAACTCCGTCCTGAGTTCACATTTTGTTGGTCATACAGCAGGTACACAGGTGTAGTCTTTACTCTGACACATTTTAAAAGATCCACAGGTGGAGATTAGTTTACTTGTGATTCGTGACTGATCCTGCTGGACCTCTAGCTGTTGGCAGCTGCTTGAATCCAATGAATTGGATGGAGGTAAGCGGTCTATTATTCCTGGCCAGCTGCATGGGGCAATGCTGTCGGTATTATTAAGAATATTAACTAAGAATATAATATTAATATATAATATATTATAATATTAATACAGCACACAATAGGTTATTGCAACCTATTTAAAGTAAGCACCTCAACATGCGGGAAAAATGAATTAGATAAATTAAAATAACAGACTTCACAACATATTGAACTATAAACAATGAATATAGACAAAAATAAATATTAAAAATAGTGATAATATAACCTGGGAGTATAAATACTGGCAGCAGATAGTAAGAATCTGGTGAACTGTGGAGAAAAATGGAATTAGATGGTTAAGAGAATGGACCAATTAGGCATACTTAAGGCCCTTTAAAACATCAGATAAATCCAGCTATGAGTAAATTACTACCAGTTCCGTAAGATTTTGTGGGTTCCTCTTAAGCGATGAATCACAACACACGATGGATGAGTCCCCCTTATGTACGGTGGAATTATGCTGAAAACTCCAAATGGAAAACAGCTTTACTGTGAGAGGATGATTTGACATCATCCCAATTATACTGCAACAGGTCATGAGCAGTGCAAATATTTTTCTTCTTAGTTCAGCCAGGCAACTGGAAAAGAATACACATTTCTGTAAAACCCCTTTTTACACCGCCCTGAAAATCCCGGGTTGATGCACGGGAACACGCATCGATCCGGGATTTTTGTCAGTGTAAACAGATCCACCTGGGTCCAGGGACCCAGGGGATCCAACTCTGGTAGATTGCAGGCTTGGCCACGGGTCGTTCCTGTGTCACTCTTATATTTATTATATATAAACATTTGCAGGCCCGATGCAGACCACACCCACAGGGCCACAATTGCCAGTGATTACAGCAATGGCTGGAGCATCCTGAGGATGCTCCGGGGAACTGTAAGGGCAGTGGTGTGACCATCTGAAGCATCCTAAGGACGCTCCAGGTGGCACTGCCTCAGATTCTGGCTGCAGGGTGCCATTTATAGGCACCCTGCTATCCAGATATTGCTAGCAGAAAAAAAACTCAGAGGTCCAAACCAAATGTTTCCGGGGGCCTTATACGGTCCCCGGGCCTGAGGTTCCCAATCCCTGCACTACAGTGTAAACGACGCAATTTGGGTCATCATGACCCAGATCGTGCCGCATGCTGCCTGATTGGCCGGCTTCAGTGGCGCTTGGAGATGACATCTCCAAGCTTCCACAGCAACGCAGGAAGGGCTGAGTCACTGCAGACGTGGCTCCGACGTGAACGGTGCCGACCAGGGCAAAGCCCGGGTCGGTGCCGCGATACAAAAGGGGGTCTGATCTGGGTTGGAAACGTGTTCCAAATCCCAGGTCAGACCCGGGACTTTGGTGTAAAAGGAGTATAAGTAAGATATACTTTTCAGTTACTACTAGACAAACCTGTTGCCTACTTACTTAAAAATATTCACCAGTATCAATGTTCCATTGCCTAAATATATACTTGTGCAGATATTTCTCCTTTTCTACATGGTGTTTCCTGTATTTTATTGGTGTTTACTTCTCTTACCGTCATCCCACCATTGAGATTGCACATTAATGTGTTCACTGGAATCAATTTCTCTAGAAAAGTTTATTATACTTTTGAAAATAGTGAAAAGAAAATACATTAATACTAGCACTTGCAACACTCATAAATTATGTATTTGTTTTCACAGAACAAACAACTTGAGTTCAAAGGACGTCAGATACCTGTTTGGAAAGCAGTGTCATACTTTATTTCAAATAAACCCATGTAAAAACAACATTTAAATTAAAAATGATATCTGAAAAATAATTTCATATAAAACAATAACTTAAAAACACCAAATATACAAAAATGCTTAACCATATACAATATGGGAAACAGCCTTCTGTCCAACAGACTTCAACAAACTTTACATCATTTACAACATAATTAAGGTATGATACAAGTTAATAATGTGAGATGGAGATCAAGTGAAGTAAATTCTGATGATTAATATATTGAGGGAAATCATTATCAATTGGCAAATTATTCTAATTGACTGACAAACTGACATTACTTGTGTTAAACAAAAAATGTTTGTAGAAAAATTGGTTACCACCAATCTTCCCTTCATAAGATGTCCTCTACCCAACTGATTAACAAAAACATTTATCAGAAAAGGCTTTGCAACATTTTAATTCTACCTGTCTGTATGTGAACAAAGATTACAATGAAAATTAACCTAGGCTACATACTTTGCTCATAACAAACATCCATAGAGAATTCTAATTCATGTTCTATCCAGCTTTATTCCTTGCAAGATGCTTAGCTACATGTCAATTTATTGGCACATCAAAAATACACCATAAGTATGTTGGATTACAGCATTAAATTGTAGATCATTGTGACTTGCCACTAAAATTATAATTGTCAATGACATGGAGAAAGTCCAGGGGCACTACACACTCATGGAGAAAGTCCAGAGGCACCATACTGTTTTAAAATGGCAGGACAAAAACCATCTATGAATGTCAAATTATGCTAATCATTTAGGAAAATAATTTTTAACCACGTCCAAGAAACAGTGTAGAACAGCAAAACCCACAATGTCACACCACCGATATTTCTAATTTAGAAGGGCATGAACAGAGTCCTATGTAGTTTCAAATGTATAACAATCTCAAAATTAATTAAAAAAGTGATGGTATTTAGTTTACCAATACATGCTTTTTCAGCAGACATTCTTGAAATCTATCTTCGCTACAGAATCCAAATTATTATTTTAAGTTTGTAAGTGCTTAAGGAACCTTTGCCTCTAGTGTTTTGGAACTAACCACCATCAATACTCACAACCAGTATAACATTGGCTGACACTGCTGAGTATTTCTAGCTAACAGAATTAAAAAAACATTTCACAATCTCATTTGATAAAAAATATTCTGTGCCCAATAATTAAATGCAGCTTTTAAGAAACAGGCATGCAAGCTGGCATTATAGAATGAAAACTGCTACATGTGTGTCATGTGCATATACAAAGCAGAACTATTAACAGATATTGTAGCTAAGGATGCACTGAATCCCTATTTCAGGCAGAATACATTCAATTATCTTCATCTACATGTAATGACAGCTCCAAAAAGTTAGATTATAGGAACATCGCAGGGCATAAGGATTCCAGTTGCTGAAACCTAATCCTACAGAAATCTCCAACTGAAATGCTGATGCATCCCTAGTGGAGGAGTTAAACTATTTTCCTCATTATCAAGGTAAATGGATGTGGATTATGCTTTAACATTAGCATTTTAAAACATGTGGCCTATCAAAACAAGGCAAAACCAAAGACCTATTCAAGAACTAAAACCAGAATGCAAAAACTCAAGAGTAGCATTCCTAAACACTGATAAAGACTGCATCTAAGGAAATTTAAAAAGAAAAATAAAGCACACAAAACACAGGATGTTTTACTAGCATGTGCAGGAATAGCAGCGGAAAATAAAAGTCTGCGATGTCATAAATATGCAAGAAATACTTGATGAGAAAAATGCAAATGATGCAATCAGAGGAATGCTGAAATAGCCATGTGTACCAAAACAGTTGTTTAAACCACAAAAGTGGATGTAAGTAGAAGAGCTCAGAGACATGAAGAAAAGTAGATACTCCAGCCTTCAAACAACAAACATTTCATGTTATGTGGCTCTCCCACTGTCTGTTCAGGTGACGTAATTACTCAGCAATTCGTGCAATTTGTAATCGATTGTTATTCACAATCTTTCACTTTTTCAATGGATTGCAGATTTGCCACAATCGATGGAAAAAGGGAAAGATTATTATACACAATGGATTGCAAATTGCACGATTGCTGCAATTAATTGCTGATGTATGGGGGCCTTTAGCCTCAGAACATGAAATGATGGGGCTATATAAATAACAAAAAACTGAAAAAGTCCAGAGCCTTCCAGATACTCAAACTCAGGCCTCCTGTGTCATTACACATTGTTACAGAAAGCAAAACTCACCGATTTGTACCTTCATCCATCAAAACTATCAATAGCTACTGTAGTACGAAGTTTTATGTTCCAGATGTTTTGCAGATTTTACGCAGGGCATACTGTGACTCACCAAACTGTGAAGGGATCATATACAGCCTTATATTTCATGCAGGAGAATATGATCGTTATTTGACTAAAGTTATTTTTGTTTTTTATTTTAAGATGACTCCTATGTATATGATGTATAGTAATATGATAATCATTAAACACAACAAAAATAGTGATAGAGTTACTATGGAAACAATACACTACCAGTAACTTATACAAATGTATTTACAGGCTAAAGATCTTTGATTTAAAAGAAATAAATACATCTCTATAGTGCTAGAATCAATGTCCCTTAACTGTTTGATGCAGTCAAAAAGTAAAAGCACACTGCCTACTGCTTTATATTAAAGATGCGCGGGTTCGGATTTACTCGGTTCTTATCACCATTTTACCGCAAGTTCGGATTAGTTCGGATTTATTTTATTGGCTAGCCAAAACACGTGATAGCCAATAAAATGCCGTTTTGAGATCCGAGTAGATCCGAACCCGCTCATCTCTACTTTATATGGATATGGCAATGCTCAGACTCTTAACCATATACTTTACAGTGCGTTTTGTTTTTAACATTAGTACATCATTAGAACACTAATATTGCCCTGTACTTTGACACTAATCTATTCTGTTCAGCCCAATGTAATGCCTGTAAGATTGCACTATAAAAATGAAATTGTTCAACTGTTCTGTGCACCATTTGGAAAAAAACTATTGCTTTATGAAGGCTACACAGTAGGCTCAGAATGTTACTTTCAGTAGTATAATTTAATGGACTATCAATAGTAGTTTGACACTTTGATATCAAGCGTACATGGAAACCTGAAATCCCGAGCAATAAGATCAATGTTAGCCAATCACATAGGTGGCACAAATTGAACAAGAAGATTCTTTTAAAAAGCAGAATCGCTGGACTTAACAATTTTAGTACATCCAGAAGACATGGTATCTTCCGACCAAACTATCCAACATTCCTAATGTTGAGCCAAACAATTTCAGAAAGATCCTTATTGGGCATTGCAATTACTTTGGGGATACACCAGACAAAATTGATAGCTTAATGCAATACGCAGTAAGCAAAAGAAAAAAACTGATCAGTGTTACTCTGATAAAGGTACTAGACAAAATTTAAAAACAAAACCTGCTCTTTTCTAGTGTACTCGCAAACACGAAAAATACGCAATCCAAAATTAGTGGCTTATTACAATACAAGTATTCTAAAGTAAAACAAAATGAGTGCATTAAATGAATAGATGAAGCCAGAAGGCAGCTACTACATTACTTTGGAAAATGCCTTATTTATGTTCGTATGTTTAACTGAACATATGTAAATTAAACCTTCATTAGACACAGGGGAAAAGCCCATGTAGATCTGGAATACAAAGCAATGCATTTCCACCTGTACAAAAAGTTATATTTTCATATATGCCTGTTTTATGCGACAAGTTCACAGACTACACTTACAGGACTAGTGCAACAGCTGACACTACATCTATGAAACTAAATGCTAGACATATTTTAAGCTAGTTCTATTTAATGAATGTGAGAACATTCCAGCTTAGCCCCAGGTGATTACTTAATATAGTAACTTCCAAATAAATTGAAAAAGGGCGAGGAGGAAAAAAATTAATTATACAGCATAGAAAATGTTATTTAAATTTGGACCCAAACATTTTTAAAACAAATTTAAAAACAGATTCATATTATGCAGAATGGGAAAATTAATGAATGAAGTAACACATTCTGCACTACAGGAATACAAATGACAGGTGTTCTCTTTTTTGTGTAAAAATTTTACATGCTTACAATTAAAATTTTAGGGTCTATAAAAATTATTTGAACACAATTTAACTTTAGCATATGTACAAATTCAATATTTACTCTGTTTAAAGTACATTAAGTCAACAGGTTCTGTTTTTGCACAATACAGAAATTATATTCTATTTAGAAAGCTACCTAACTGTTCTAAAGCTAGTTATTGTGGACAAAATATATTGTTTTCTATACACAATTGTTCAGAAACAATTTTCTTCTTCACATGCTGTCATTCTAAAAGAATAGCCATAAATACAAAAGTTATCAGAATTACATTTTAGGGCAAATGAAAGGGAAAACACTAATATTTACATCACAAACCTCTATTTAATGACTACTAGTAAAACACTATACCTTTTCTCATATGAAATGTAAAGGTTTGTGTACTACAGAAAGTTGCAGGTAGCAATTCTATAAATAAGCAACTAAATAATATATTATACACACTGCTCTTTCCACTGGGCCTAGGCGCAAGGAAACCATGTAAACCTCTGCAACTTCTTTAACAAATTTAATGTTTTCATGACTGGTTAGCTTGTAATTGAATG
Source organism: Taudactylus pleione (assembly GCA_031769625.1). NCBI lineage: Eukaryota > Metazoa > Chordata > Amphibia > Anura > Myobatrachidae > Taudactylus > Taudactylus pleione. Next base: position 70,652 of record JAUIMM010000531.1, read on the forward strand.
TGCAAATAAACTCATCTAAAACCAACCACGTTAATAAAGTGCCACTTAGAAAGGAAAGTTCACTGTAGTGGACTTCGGTCACCCATGTAGTTGAAAAAAAAAAAAGAGCTTTGAAATTTATTTCATGCTTCCAATATCTTCTGCTGGATGTCACTAGTTTTGACATAATGGGCAACTTTTCGCCCTAGCAATTTAAAAAAAAAAAAAAAAAAAAAAAAAAAAAGATTGTAGATACTGTGATGGTAAGGACCACACTACCTATGCAGGGGTCTGCATGCAATTACATTTCCAGCAAATTCAGATCCAGCTAGTTTTAGTTATGTTCTGCTAGAGTTCAACAAATTAAAAGAACCGTTTGGCAAGGACCCATTGTCTGCAAAGTTGATTCCTCTGGTCTATTAAAAATTAGAAGTCCACAAGAGTGGACTTAATGGATCCTCTTCTACAACCGATGTAATTCTTTAAAATCTTCTACTTTTGACATTAGAGCAGTTCACCCCTTTATCTTGTATAACTCATTACTGGTGTATTTTTTAAAACTTTATAAGTCAGATGTGTATAAAGTAATCAAATTAATTCACAGTATATAAAATTCTTTTAACATTGTTTTTACAAACTGGTCAATCATTTTTAAATAAAATATCCTAGGAACAAAAGAAGCATATTTAAAGTAACAGACGCCAGCCAGTTTAAAAATTATATAGACAACTGAGATTTTACCAAGGAAGGTACAGCCAAACCTACATAATTTACTATACAAATACTAAACCCCCTATGTCACCATTGGCTGAATGGTAGGTCCAAAATGTGAAAAACTCTACAAGATGCTGTAGTCTGAATGCTTTCTGTAACATACATGCCCCCTCAGTTTAAAGGTGTATTGCATCACAGAGCTTAGTCTGCCCATGAGCTAAATATTGGAGCTCTGCTGAACAGATATGTTCTCAATTTTCTGCAATTGAGTGAGCAGACTCTCAGCTTTAGGTAGCAGGGTGGGGAGGGACCCTAAGTTGTGGGTTGTTTTTTGGTGGAGGGGTATTGTTAAAAAAAATGGTTTACTAAAAGGAGAAAATGTCCTTTATTTCTTAATACACACGCGGGTACACAAGAATAAATGCAATGTTCAGGGGTAATGTCAACATCAGCCATGGGGTAGCAAATACTATGCATCTATTTTAAAGTGTCTACTAAACTACAAATAATCTAAAATGAGTTTGTAACACTGTTTCAAGTACTTTAAAAAAATAAAAATAAAGTACATATTGGTTTTAATACTTCAAATATACACAGGCATTACTAAATCAAACACCCCAACATTGGAAATTAGGTATTTTACAATAAAGAAAACTAATCCAAACAGTAACATTTTACACTCTGCACACTGTCTAGAATGATTACTACATACAATCCAGAGTGTTACTGAAAGCATGCAAATATTATAAATTGCAGATTTGACATGTAAAACATTAGGAAATTAGCCTAATGTTTACTTGAACACTAGTTGTTCATCTGTGTTGGCAATTTGTTCACAAATATGGATGATCACAGCAGAGTCAATGTGTAACATTCCTAGATTGTGACTAGTATGTAGATAGCTTTATTGAAGGAAAAAAAAATAAAAAAATAGGAGCTCAATCTGAATTGCCATTTGTCTACAATAAATCACCTCCCAACATCAAAATGTAGGCTTTGCCATTTAACTGCATGGTTTCAAAAAGCTTGATTAGCCTAGATCAGTGTTTCTCAAACCCTGTCCTCATGGAACCACAAATATATGTTTGCCATATCATCTGGCTGGAGCACAGGTTTATCAATTGACTAATGCTAGGTACAAAATGGACGATAGATCGTTCGTACAGCCAAAGGACAGAATGTCCCGAAACTAATATCTACTAACGACGCTGTTGACAGATATAATATGCTGGTAGTGCAGCACGGCAGATGCGATATAGCTTACATATATATTGTTCACATCTGCTCGTTTATACACACCACTGACTTACCCATATGCTGGCCACAGGAAGCAGTTAAAATGACTTCAACATTGCTTCCTCTTACCAGTTGGCCGATCCATTAGCAAAGTATGTACTCCACATTACATAGTAGATCTACAGGTGCTACAAATTATTCCTGAGAATACCTTGAAAACATATACGGTTAGCGAGAGAACAATGTAAGACAGAGGTTCCCAAACTCAGCCATTACAGTCCAGGTTTTAAAGATATCCATGTTTGAGCACAGGTGATTTATTTAGTATCTTAATTTGATTTAACCATTTGGCCTCAAGCATGGATAGCCTTAAAACCTGGACTTAAATGGCAGAGTTTGGGAACATCTAAATTGCCGGCAATGTAGTGCAACAATTTATTTTTTTCCTACCAAACCAATAAGAGTGCTTTCCCATCATACACAGACTATAATTTATGCATCACCTCCAATTTGTAAATTCAATTTTAGTGTATTATGACCAGGACCAAGTATTTCTGCAGAGTACCACTAACAGCTTATCACACAAATGAGTTCCAGCTAATTGTAATTTGCTATTTGAGCTATTGAACCATGTAAAGGCTTAAGACCGTTATTACAAATGTATTTACTCTCCAAATGCACAAACATTGAGTTTAGTCATGGATAAAAAAAAGTGCTGGGGGCTCTGCACAATTCTGTTGGCCTCAAACTCCACTCTAATTCAGGATAGAAATAAGTACCTGCTTCAGGCTCCTGTTGGGAATGGATGAAGGTCCTAGGAGGAAAGAACCTCCTTGTTATGACTTTTGGGCTGCATCAAACAAATGGAGCATGAGTGGAGGGAAACTCAAAAAAATACTCTATGGAAGGGGGTGGGGTGGAAGACCTACATGTGAGAAACCCTTCAATTAAATTTAGGGCAGATGGATAAGTGACAATATCTATTCTCAAAATCAAACATTAAAAAAAAAAAAACACAAAGCTCTCCAAATTAAAAAGTTATGTTTCACAGAGAAGTCAACTGCTTTAAACGTTTCCTTTAAGAGATCTTGAAGTATGTGAACAGAGTTCTGACAAGATACTGAAATGCAAACATGTACAATTTGTTATCTTGTTAAAACACTGAATAGAGTAGGTTTGAAATACACCGACAGTGGCACAGTAACATGCAAAGCCGAAAAATGCCGAGTGTCTCAACATCTCTTCTCCTTAATTCCAGTGAGCCAGTGCATGAAATTCACTAATCACCTGTCCAATTATAATTGTACATTACGCAATTCATCCCATCCCCTTACGATACATTTAAGGGAAATATTCAGGCTTGAGTACAGATGGTTAAAATAAAATGACTGAGGTGCTTACTAAAAAAAAAAAAAAAAAAGTCACCTGTGCACAAGCATTCATATCATTATAACCAGGATTGATAAGGGGCATTGAGTACCGTGTTTAGGAAACACTGACATACAGCACAGTGCATGTCCTTTTAATGGGCACTTATCTACTAATGAAAATTAAACTGTGAAATTGTAAACTGCGAAAAACTGAAAAAATGCAAAATAGGTGAATGCCACTCAGAGCAACCTGTAAAATATAGCGTTACATTCAGAACACTATTTTGCTGTAACCTGTTGGAGCCAGAACAATACCAAAGGCCAAATGTAATAGAATGCGAGTCGTTGGTAGAGTATGCTTGTATTTTTAAAGCAGCAAGCAGGTTAAAAGCTAAACCAGCTTGGTTAAGCCTTTAACATGCTTGCTGCTTTAAAAATTGGGCATACTCGCATGTAGTCCCACAGCGGCGCCAGCTCGCAGTCTATTATATGTAGCCTTAAGTGTCAAAACCTGCTCAGTACACAGAGTAAGACACTACTCATTCTACCATAAAGAGTGCAATTATAAGTTTGCAAGATCAGAATGACAACTTAAAGGCGATTATTTTTGGCAGAATGGATGCAATATGCCGTTATTGAATTACAACACATCCATTGACAGTCTTCATCTGAAACCCAACAGGTGTGCACAGGAAACCTTGCAATGTCAGGGGTACCATAACTTGTTGATAAATGCACAGCCAAGCATCGCAGTAATGCTCGACGGCACATCACAAGTAATTGAATTCCCTTTTTGGATATATGGAATTGAACAGCAGTTGGGCATGCTGCTAGTAAAAATGAAAAAAAGCACTGAAATATTTGGAGAAAATAGAACTTTAAAAAAATAAAACTTCACTGAAGCATACAAAACTAAGTGGGCGATTCACAAATAAGTGATATGCAAAGAAATATAAGCAAGGTTTTACTTACCGTAATACATGAATGTGTGCACACCACGTTAGTCTCCAGCTCACACAAAATTTAATCTGCCCCTTAGAAACTTATATTTAAGGATCAAAAATTAAAAGAGCTATCCAATATAAACATTATTTACCACATTCATAGGAAGGGTAAATAAAAACTCAATAATTGTCCTGGCCAATTTTAACAAAAAAAAATATATATATGCAAGAGAGTTGTAATGTTTGAGATTTTTTACACTAACAAGACAGACATTTGATGTTCACTTTTAAAGCTTACTTAAACCTGGTTGCTATACAAAACAAACTAGTGACCTAAAATTGAGAATTTTCAAAATGTCTACATGTAAAGCCTGCATGTTGAGTTACTTACCAAAAGAAAAGAACAAAATAACAAACAAAAACAAAAGTTGAGCAAAACAAAATCAAATTTAATGGTCTTAAATGCAAAAGTAAAACAAACAAAACACAAAAAAGCAAAAGAAATTTAAGAGAAACAAAACTGAAAATCCAAGGCAGTCTGTAGAAAAACTGGGAAGGGGATTAATTTTACTAACTAAGAATCAAATATTTAGTTAATATTTTAACCTTAACGAAATGATTTATATGTAAATGGTCAAAAATTTTTACAGTCACAAAAAGGGATGCAAAACAAAAAAAAACAGTGCTCAAATGTTTAGAAATGTTATTAAAATGGTAATCTGATCGAAACCATACAGGTTACGTCTACTTGAAAATTATACAGACTAATTTAATATATGCTGTACCAATACAAAGTGCAGAATGCACAGTAAGTGACACAAAAGTATAATTGCAACATGAAACATTTCTTGAAGTTTGAATATTAACTCTGGAAGTGGAAATTTGTATGTCTATTTAATTAATTCGTTTTTATTTCTTTTTAAACACAGAACTCTTTGGTCCTTCCCTACGCCTCACATGTTTTGACAAAAAAAATTATAAAGAAAAAAAAAAGTTGTAAATTTGAAAACTTGCACTGGAGGTCTCACTGTTACCTGGTGTTAAGAACACAATTAGGAACAAACTGAATGAATGATGACAATTTTTCAAGATAAAAAAAAAGCTGATTCTGAAGATGGGAATTACTCTTACTTAAAGGTGGATGGTGTAACAAGGGGTATCTTCATTTTAACAAAGTTTAAAGGTAACATGAACTGATCTACATGCTATTTAAAAAGGGCATGTAAGATTAGTTATGTTGACCATTTGAAATGTCAGTTGGCATTTTCATAAAATGGCAACTTCTACATCCCAAAAAGTAAAAAACAACAAAAAAATTTTTTTCTGAGAAAAGGTAAATAAATGGGCAAATAGAAAAGAACATATCAGAGTCATTAATCAAATGTCCTAAAAGGGGACTACAGAGTAAAATAGACGTGCTGCTACTACATCTCCATTATGAGCAACCTGAAATTTCAACTACTGGAAAGTGATGATTCAGGTTTGAGAAGTCAGTGAGCAAATTACTGAAAAGAAAAAAATAAAATAAACCTTATACATACAAATGCTTAAGCTGGAAACTTGACAGCTTGGTTAAAAAAAGTTCTTTCCAGAGTCTGGAATATATAAACCCACAAAGTAAACCTTTTGAAAGTCTTCAAAGTTAGCACATGCTTTAATTTATCACCATCCATAGGGTATATTTTATGTAATCTATCCATATTTTATTTGTATATTTAAAGTAAATAACTTAAGTAACTTAAAATTGGTCTAGCATGTTGGGACCTCAAACATTTGAACATGTAAGTTGCATCCCCGTAGTATAAAAAAATCCTTTTCCACATCTCATTTACACTAAGACAACAACATTTGTGAAAATTGGCGCAAAATGAGTTTTACACTAAGAAAAAAAAAAAAAAGAAAAGAAAAAGTCCTCCCCCAACTTCTTCATTCTTATTTATCTATTCCATACAAAAGACAATTAAGAGCAAGTTATTTGTGGGACTTGCTGGTTTTGAAGGAAACTTGTAAGGTCTTGTCCCCTAAACGATAGCCATTAAGGCTTGCAATGGCCATGGCAGCTTCTTCATAGTTTGTCATGGTCACAAAACCAAAGCCTTTGCACTTGTTGGTGTTAAAATCACGGATAACCTTCACATTAGTGACTGCTCCAAAAGGACCAAACATCTGCCAGAGGATTCCTTCATCTGCGTCTTGACCAAGGTTGTAAATAAAGATGCACCATCCAGATGAAGCACTGCTGGCAACATTCACACCAGAGATGCTGCTCATGTGATCTACTCCCATGGGTGAAAACCTATTTGAGAAAAGTTAAAGATACACACTATAAATTTCAGGCAGGCCTCTTGTTATGGTATAAGATTTACAAAGTGACTTCCCTGTTGAACAATGCTGAAACCTTACGAACTTAAATCAGATTATTTTGTAGAGAAATCTGATAAGACACTTCAATGGGAAAGGCATTTTCCAGCCTTTAGACTATAAGGACTTCATCAAATTGAGTGGGAATTGCCGTTGCAACAGTATAGAAGCAACAGTATAGAAACACCGGTATGGCTATTCGCCCCCCTCACAGTCCTATCTCACCCCGGAATTGCACATTTTTGCTTGCAGCGCTGAGTATTATAAGGAGGAGTCCAGCAACACTAAGTGCAGCATACAGACGCACTTACTCGTGGGTGCGAGTACTTCGTGCCTAATTTCATGGAGCCCCAAGAGCAAAGTATGAGAACCAGAAAAAGTATTAAAGCCAGTTACTCATCACTAGGCAATAGCATTCCGCTACACAACTAATCTGGTGTTCCGGTTATGTAATGCTGCAAAATTAGCTGCTAAAAGCGAGCAAGTTTTGAGCTTAAAACATCATTTACTTATATTTAACATTAAAATTAACAAAACAGCAACCAAATAAAAACCTTATCTTTGAAAATTGCGTAAATAAAATATTTCACATAAAGGGGAAGGGTATACTAATTATTTTCTGCATACAAGCCCCTCACAAAGAAAAACGTATACAAATGATTTCCTGTTAAAATAGCAGCAGACTTGTTGGTACATATAGCAAATATGGTTTCACCATGGAGAGATTTAAAGCCCTCCCCCACCCCTTACTAATATAGTGTGTATATTTTGTACATTTGTAGTTTGAAACTCCTATTTGGAATTTGCGCCCCACCCAACTGCCCTCAGGTGTTTTTAATCACCAACCCAGGTTCCTGCTTTTCTGTCTACATATTAGAATGGGCACTATTACAGGTATGCTCTGGATAAATTTAATGTAATGTGTTAGTATTAGGAATGTTAGGGACCCGTCTCATGGTGTTCACCTTGACTAGGTGGATGGGCAAACATTTTTGGCCAAACCTGTTCTAAGAACCTCACTTAAACGCTACAATTAACATGGAGTATATCAGGATTTTTTTTGTCTATCATTGTTCTTACCTAGAGTGTGCACCTGCATTCTATGTCCCATAGATTTAAAACATGCAAGCTGCCCATTTGACTATGTTCTGCGATATAATTTCTTCTTCATTGTACTGAAAATTAGTTTAGTTAACTGTGTGGGATCCTTGTAGTATTAAAAGTATACAGGGAAAAAAAATGCCTTACCTAAATCTTTGAGCCTGGTGATGAACAGGTCCGCCAAATCGTCGTGCTGGAGAGTGGCACAACTGAGACAGAAGTGCCATATTTTTATTCTGATTTGGATTAGCAGCAAACTTCACTGTGATGGGTTCTGATGACCCTGGTGGCTTGTGACCATTGAAGCTGGCAATTGCCTCTTCTGCTTCTGATCGTTTATCAAACCGTATAAACGCAACTCCACGTGACAAACCTTGAAATAAAGAAAATAATTAAATTTCATACCATGACATCTTTTTAAGGAAACCTAAGAATTAGATTAAAAAAGAGGAACTTCAACATTTTACAAACACAAAAGTGTCACTTAAAACATATAACCACACAGCATTATTGAAACATCTGAGGGACCTGTTACATAATGAAAAAACATATACTAACATTTTTAGAGTACGGCTTTCTGGGGGACAGCACTTTAGTTTATTTCCTCAATCACTAGGAGATATCGGAATCTATTGAAACCAATGCACTTCCATGGACAGAAACTTTGCATATTCTGCTTCATAAGGTGGGGCTAAAAGCCTTGCGCACACTCCATTTGCCCCTCATTTAAAACCCAAATTCCTGGACGGCATGGCTATTCTTCCCTTTACTATTTGGAGGGTGGCAGGGATGAACACGCTCAGAGTTTTGGTAACTGTGCAAAGCAAGCGCTCTATGATGTATTCTGAAGTATCCCAGGTGTGTGAGATAGTTAGACTATCACCTAGCGTTCCTTCAGTCCCAATTCTTTGTGAACCATGTTATAAAACATTTCTCAGATGGAGATTGGAATAGTCCACTTACTACACTGCTGCCACAACCTCCCCCCAGGTATAAAGCTGTATCACTCCATTACACTTTCCTGTGGGATATTTTGGATTACTCTGGGGGAATGGCTAAATGGGTGACATTTTCCCTCTTTAGATATCCCAAGAATGGAATATGCCCTTATTTTTTCAAGGAAAGCATTCCCAGCTAGTATTTATACAGAAGTTTTCCTTAATACAGAGGCTTTCCTTAACACATTTCATAATGGCTACTTTACCCCCTCTGGTACGTTTCCATATGAGGACTTCTATGAGCCACCAAGGAGAGGCAGATATCTACCATTGTTTATGGGCTTGCCATACAATTAAATACTTCTGGCACCTTATACAGCAATATGCTGAGTTAAAACTTGTTAATTACATTCCTTTCAGCCCAGAATGGGCTATTCTAGGGTTAATTGATGCTACACAACAAATATTGCTGGAGGGTAAGAAATTATTGATAGCACTTGGTGCAACTTAAAGAAAAACTATTTTACAAGGCTGGATACTTAATCCACCACCTTTGCCTTTGTTTGAGAAACTGCGTTTTCTATTCCGAATGGACCAGGTAGAAGCACAATATAACAAGGATGGACATGGGGATAGTTTTTTTTAATATTATGGGAATCCTACAGACCACCTGGTACCTTACTGGGGTAGCAGCATAGGAGCGCCCTATTCACTTTTAGAGGTTGACTGTCAGACTGGCGCCTCCCTTCTAGACTATTTGGCCGACTTTTCTAATTAAACCATTAGAGATGCACGTCTTTAAAAAAAAAAATAAAAAAAATGCACATCTCAGGCTGTTCTCAATGTAAACTGTTGGGATTTGTATTATTGGATTTAGTCTTTTCCATTATTGTATTTACAAAACTTTATCAATCTGCATTTTGTGTGTACTGTAATGTCTCAAATAAAAGATTTTTAAAAAATTGTCACTTAAAATATTTGTATTTTAAGCGATGACAATAGGTATTCCTATTTATTCATTAAAATGTATCCACATGAAGCATTCATTTTAAACAAATGTAAAAATCTATGATCAACAACTATTCATTTAAATATATATTTAAAAAAAAAAAATTTAATATAATGGACGGAATTTAATTGTTTCCTGCCCCCATCGCGCCCGACGGAGCTATTCAATTGTTGCTCCTGTCGGGCGTGATCAGCTGTCAGCACTCCATATCAGCTCGCAGCCCCAGGGGAGCGAGAGCTGAAATGTGCGAAAAGTGACCTGTTTGGGCGCCCAAACATCACTTTTCGCAGTCGCGCCCAGCACTTTGGTAGGGGGTAGCTGCTTTACGTGGCTGAACCGACCACTTTGGGCGCGATTAGCGTGAAAAATGGCAGCAATTGAATAGCGGCCCGCAATCTCCTGTCACTTTAGAAGGGAGATCCGGACCGCGCAAACAATTGAATTCTGCCCAATATTAAAACAGGATTTTGGTACTTACCGATAAATCCCTTTCTCCGATTCCACAGGGGACACTGGAGTTCAAGACAGTGGGGTATAGACGGTGGTAGAGTAGAGCCTGGCACCTTAAATAATTTAGAAGTGTGACTGGCTCCTCCCCCTCTATGCCCCATCAGCCCCAGTTTAAGAACTGAGCCCGAGAAGAGACGGAGGACAACAGGAAAACGAGGAGAAGGAGAAGACCACAGAACGGAACAAGACCGACTGAAGGAGAACAGAGGAAACCACTGCAGGGAATCATGCAGTCACACAACCATAGAAGGAACGAAACAACTGGCAGGTATGCAGCGCTGGGCGGGCGTCCAGTGTCCCCTGTGGAATCGGAGAAAGGGATTTATCGGTAAGTACCAAAATCCTGTTTTCTCCTTCATCCACTAGGGGACACTGGAGTTCAAGACAGTGGGGACGTCCCAAAGCCAACCTCCTGGGTGGGAAGCGCTGAGAACATGCCAACCCTTTGGCCAACCGAACAGGGACCGCCAAGAACCAGAGGTTCAACGGAAAGGCAAGAGCTGAGGATCAAATGTCGTGTGCCAGGAGACAATCAGAACTCCCTGTGGAACAGACACAGAAATACCACAACTTACAGCATAAATAGAATGGAATAAGCGGCTAGCGAGAAAACACCCTCAGGTGAGAAGCATCCTAACGCTGTAAGCTCAGCTGAAAACAGACCAAGCCGGACTGTTGGGAGCAGAGAACTCCAACCCGAATCCATATGAGAAGGGCAGTAACCCGAGAACAAAACTCGAGAAAACCGTACCAGATTCAGAAACAGAAAGCTGCAACAGTCGCAGATAGCAGAATACCAGCACTGTTGGACATAGTCATAAAGATACAAGTAGAACGATACCAATCTACAGAAACAGAGCTGATCCTGTCCACAGACTCCTAACAGAGTATGCAGAGAGGTAAAAGACAAGGCCGAACAGTCACCATAAACCATTCTGGAAGTCCAACTACTACAAAGTTGTAAACCAGCGGAAGGGAGAGACCATAGAAGACTCCAACGAGTGGAGATCACACTGGGAATGAGGCCGAGGCAGTTTGAGAGGATTGAGATTACAATACCTGTCAGAGGGTCAGACAGCAGAACAACCCATTCTGAAAACAGAGTAGAAAACAGCGACTGAACACCTGCAGTCGAAAAGCAAATCACAGCCACAAACTTCAAAACAACAGACAACTTCCAACATGATGGAAGTGCGTAGGCAGTACCAACCGCTGGCCTGAACATAGGGTGAACAACCAGGATACCCTAGTAGTTATAGAGCACGGATGCAACAGCCACGCAGGAAGCTACCAATATAGGGAAGCATTCCATACCACAAGGCTAGAGCACTAGGACAACCCTGAAGGTACCAGTCAGGTACCCGTCAATGTGATGAAAACATCCACAGAGACTGAACAGGAAATCCACCAGGCCCCCTGCGTAGGACATATTGACTGTCACACTTTAATGTAAAGATGTGCACTAGACCCTCAAAGCGCTTCAGTCCATAATCCCAACAGATCTAGTAGAAGAGTGTCACTAATCTCAATGTTGAAACTATGCACCAGGGAAGCTCTAAAGTGTAGAGCCAACTGATTAAAAAAGCAGATGGCTGCTAGGACCGCAGCTAGGGTGCATAAGGGAGAAAGCGGCTATGCAATGACAGGTTGAGCATTAGTGGGGTAAGCCCGCTTACCTGTGAGCGGCCAAAAGCCCTCTGGACGCTATGTAGAATGTCACTGACCTCTTTCATCTCACAGCAACCTGCCCCGTCAGGTATAGGGAATAGCTTCAGTGGGCTAAGACCCAATGCTCTACAGCACGGACTTCAGTCTGGAGATGTTGCAGTAGAAAACACTGTATAAACTAGCAAAATGTTAGTGGAGGCAGGAAGGTCGTTCAACAGGACTCTATACCTGAGCTTGTTATATTAGGGATGTGTATCCATATAGACATTATACCTATACCACAAAACGGTCTACTAGTTTAAGTATCAGTACATTAACACTTATAATGGAGAAGTGTGTATTACGCCCATCAATCTAATAAAATCCAGGCCTGACCCTGCCTATATCGGCGGGGGCCCTAGGCCTTCATGTAATTTAACAAATGAATCCCTGATTACAGAATAGAACCTGGATTCTCTATGTACAGATAGAATGTACCTAGGGGCCCTTTAGAGACTCATGTTATTGAGATATGTGACAAGACAATAATATGGAGTACCGGAATCTATACTGAGAAGGGTACCTGTACATAGACAGAGTGCATTAGTTATCCCAAGAAAGGAAGGGACATATCTGTAGTGATAACCAATAGGGTTAAAAACCAGGTTTTGCCAATTATTAGAAATTATGCATACAAGTAATGGGAATATATCAGTATATATACACCCGTACATATAGATAAACATAGTTGCATAAGAAGGCCATCTCTTTGAAAGAAAGAGTAGTGCCAACATAGCAAGTTAACTTGTCAGACTCCGGCATCGGGAGATCAGCATGCTATATTTATATATATGTCCTGCTATATCCTGCATTCTCAGTGTCTTATAAGTTTGCTACCAAGTGCAAAGTTAAAATAATCATAGATCACCCTAAAGGGGGGCGCCATAGATAGGGACTAACAAGAAGGAACTATAACCCCAGAAGGATGGAAGTACATATCTTTATATACAAGAAGGCCCCAGTCATGTATAGGGTTCATAATATAAGCAATGTCTATCACTATGTAAGCTGCAGAACATGACTCTAGTCTACAGAGCCACCATTTAATATATATATATATATATATATATATATATATATATATATATACATACACACACACACATATACATATACACACATAGATAAGCTGACAGCTTTGGTAATCGCAGGCGGCTTCCCATCCGTGGAAATATAGGTACGTACACACACCCACATACAAATCCTTAGGGAGAGATGGTGTAAAGCGGAGTTATTGTACCAACTACTGGATGAGGAGAGTCCAGACTTCAATTGCAGAATCCTTCTTTTAAATAAGCTAAGTACCAGACATAAAACTGATAACAGATCCTACCTCTGCCTTATAAGGATAAGAAGCGATATATATATCTCCACATATGCATACCTACATAGTAGTACATAGATTAGTAGGTGCGATAATATTTAAAATTAGAACATGAGCAATACACGTATATGCTCTATAGCAGGGCTTAGTATAAATACATGTGGCTTACCTCAACGCAGGGAGACTGCTCAAGTGTTGCGTGTAGCCATCAGCCTGCTACGGTGTAATGGGCAGGATATTTTATCAGTGTGCTGTCCCAGACTGGTATCGAACCTGGGACCCTTCTGTTACTGGAGTGCTCGCCTTAATCAGTTGAGCTGTATATGTGTGCAGAAGAGTAACAATCCACAAACTTAAGGGATTACTGTCCCCAAAAAGTGAGCTGTATTCTAACAGAGCCTCCCCAACATATTAAAAGGGAGACCTGTCCCTTGGGAAAAACCACAGCGCAATCCCCCAATCTAAACAGGGGATAAAGGCCTGCTGTTGTTATTAACACAGCTAAAGAAGTGGCTGTCCCGGCCTCTAATGCTGGGCCACAGGGATGGTAAGCCCAATATGGGATTCTCGTTCCTGAGAATGGATGATTCGGGAGGACCTGACCCAAGGCCTGCCCCCTCAGCCAACGCTGGGTTGAGACCCAACCCAATGGAGAGTTCTCCTCACCCACAGATATCGTTTCAATATTTTTGTATATGTGCTGCCAAAGCGTGCACTGGAACATTGTCAACCTTGCACAGTGTGCTAATTAACCTCTCTGGAATAAGGCTTGTCCATAGACCACCCGATTAGCAGAGTAGAAAAAAGGTATACACTATATATATCTATCTATATCTATATATATATATCTATATCTATACATATACATACACACACACATATATATATATATATATACATACATCCCTATATGGGATTACATATACATCTACATACACACACACACACACCACGTACATTGTAGGCGCTGGGACACGGGGAGCGATCTGCAGAAGTGACAGAGATGACTCTTACACTGCGCTAGGGTAAAGTTATACCGCGCTGTGTGCGCAAAATGTCCATGCTAGCCTGGAGGAGTCCCGGCTAACATAAGCTGTCCCCTCAACAGAACCGCATAAAGCGGAGTCATAGTGCACCTGCTAAGCGCAAGTTTGAGGGAGGGGCAGCAAAAGGCTAGACATATCCATCAGAGCAGCAGGTGTTAGGGCAATGAGCTATACTGCTGTGGAGGGCGCCGAAGCGGCTTAAACACAAGAGCCCCGAAGTAGCTAGCGCCGGAGCTTATACATTAAAGCACCGCCTCAGCAGACTAACAGCTACGCTGTTATAAAACACACACAAGCACAGGGAGAACATACAAACTCCACACAGGGCCATAGTGGGAAACAAACCCATGACCTCAGTGCTGTGAGGCGGCAATGCTAACCATTATACAGTCTGTGCTGCCCTGTTAAATATATACAGGCTGCCTCAGTGCGACTGGCGCTGTACCTACAGTGAGAGCTACAGCGCTTTTCGTAAGTGATAGCGCAGTCAGCCGTCTGTCACTTACCTGACCTACAGTTAACGGAGCTTCAATACACATCTCCCCCTTGTGGGGGGAAGGGCAGGAGACCCGGACTCAGCCGGCGGCGGGACCCTTTTCTTCCCCGAGCAGGAGCGAGTCAGTGCTGTGCTACACAACGGACCCTCTTAATAAAAGGGGGAGTTGTTTATATTGTAAGCTGTCCCCTCTCCTTAAGAGGGAAGCGCGCTCCCTTGCCGGCGCTGGTCCGCGCTGCATACTCTTAAAAGAACACCTCTCCTGCTAAGCAGGAGAGGAGAGCCTCAGCTGATGTCCACTGCTCCAGTGAAATGACTCAGCGCTGTGCTTGCCGGCTATTACTGCTGCGGAGCAATAAGGGGGAGAACCCTTACAAATGGCGCCGCTGTTGCAGGACGCGCCATAAGTGTTTGTTTAGGGCGGGTCTCGACGCCGGGTCCGTGCGCTGATTAAGACAGTGGGACTTAGTAGCCACAGCAGCCCGCCATGTGTGAGGAGGGCAAGCGCGATCGGCGCTGCTAACGAGCTCTCCTATGCAGCAGCGCCGACAGCCGCGTGGTGCCCACAGCGCGGCAGTGAGGAGGAAACCCGACTAAAATAGGCGCCGCTAGATTGCATGACGCGCCTCCAGCAGCCCCAGCGACGACCGGGGCTGTAATTTGCGCCCTCGCTGGTGACCCCCTTGTATCCGAAGTCGGGGAGAGGGTGGTGCGGGGCAGGGGAAAGTCAGGCCCTCCTAACAGTGACAGTGTCACTGAGCCCAGCTATACTTCCACTGCTCCTGCTAATCAGGAGCAGTGGTCATACTTACAGCTGTTGCGGCCGGGAAGCTGGGCTGAGGGGGCGGAGAGGAACCCGGACACATGCCGGTGTCAGCAGTGGCGGGTCTTCTCTGGGTCCGATGACTCCTTTGTGTGTGCCCCCTCCTCAGGGTCACCGGACACAGGCTGCAGTAGCCGTGTGGTGCCCTTCCCGGCGGCTCCCACGTAGCAGGCAGACTGCCACAGCAAGCAGCCTGCCTGTCCTCAGCTGTAACTGTTATAAAAATTTAAAAATATGAAAAAGGCTGGAGACAGCCTGATGTGCGACCGGCTCTCTCGGGCACATTCTAAAAACTGGGGCTGATGGGCCATAGAGGGGGAGGAGCCAGTCACACTTCTAAATTATTTAAGGTGCCAGGCTCTACTCTACCACCGTCTATACCCCACTGTCTTGAACTCCAGTGTCCCCTAGTGGATGAAGGAGAAATATAAGTAAATTCATAACTATGCAGCACTGATTCCTGCTAAGGAAACTCATTCATTTGGCTATATAATGTATAAATATGTAATCAGACAAAAAATAAATAAAATGCAATAATGCTCACCTGTAGCTTGATCAACAAGAACACGAGAATTGATGATGCGCCCAAACCCTGAAAACATATCTTCTACATCTTTCTGTGTCATTGTCCTTGGAAGTCCACTGATGTATAAATTTGCATCCTTGATATTTTCAGAACTTGGACGGGCAAAGGATACCTTAAAAAAATAAAATAAAAAAAAAAGTTATTCTAGATTGAAAAAAATAAATACTCAAATAAGCTTCTCTGGCATCAGAAATATTAAAATTTATTAACAGCAAAATATGGACAACTACATTTTTTCACACTTCATGCTGTATATATTAAACAGGGAAAAATTACCTGACTCACTTGTATTTACTATTTTTAAAAAGTATGTGTTTAAACCTGTAACATAGTATTATCTGCATTACAAAACAGATTTGATCTAGGCAAGTTACCCACAGAAGTTCAAAAAACAAAACAAAAAACATGCCCCAATTGCAGTCGGGACAGACTTCTGAGAGGAGGACTGGCGCAGGAGGATGACCTGGCATATTAAGGTGTTTGTGGGCTTATTGAAACAAGTGAGAGAGATGCAATCCATCATGCTTTCTGTTGACTGTAGACACGGCATGCTCTATTTACCCGCACCACCGCAACCACTTTATGGAAAATGTTAACCCTGTAAAACTTGATATGCTTTGGCAGACTTATTATACACGAAAAGCTAAATCCAATATGATCAATTAACACAACACTTCACAGTAGTTTGGGAAAGACAATGGAACAGCTAAATCTAGAGATCATAAAACTGTTATTGACAAACTGAGGGCCGAATTCATTTAGCAGCGATAACCTATTAATGGGTGTAAATGTTTAGAAGAGTTGCAAATTTGAAGCTATTCAATCAAAGTGCATTAATTCACCAAATGAGTTAAATCTTTATTCAGGAACTCCTGAGCAAGTGAAAAGTTGGGGAAAATCTCTATTTTAAAAAAGGTACAAATGTGGGGACTTAGTACAGGACTACTGAGACACCCTCCTTAATGATTAATTAGGCACAATTATAACAATTTTGGGGGTGAAATTCTGCAAAATACAGAATAGGGGGTCACAAGTTGTTGGACAAGTATAAGGGAGTGCTGTATGAATGGGACAGAAGTTTTTCAACTTGCAGGTGGTAGTAACAGGTGTTTAACACATTTTTAAAAGTGGCTTAAAAAGACAAATCTACTTACAGGCATTTTTATGCACCCCAAATTTGTCTAGCACACTTACTTTGCAAAACACTTGCTATTTATAATTTTTTCAGTTTTTTAAAAAGGCATATACAGATGTGTCCACATACATCTAGCCTCCTTGCACTTTAAACAGCCCTTCTAGTCGCGCCATTTCACGCGCCATTTAACTTCATGCGTCTTATTCACACAGCAGTGCGAATAGAACGCGGGTGTATCTACATGCAATACGCTACGTTACAGTGTTACAGCCATCGACACTAACGTAGCATTTCACATGCAGATACTTGTGCATTCTATTCGCACCACTGTGCGAAGACGCATTTTAGAGGTAAAAAGTCGAACCCCCCCCCCCCCCCCAAAAAAAACGCTCAGCGCTACAGTCACGCGGCACTCAAGTGTGGTTTGTAACGAGACGGAGGATATATGTGGTTACATCTGTAACAGCCATTTGACACTTTAGGAACCCCAAATACTTTGCTTTGGCCACTTAGACTTCTATATTATCCAATATTAATTTGCATTTTCTTGAGGTACAGGCTGATTTCCCCATTTTCACCCACACTTAGAACGGATATTAACAGCAAGAATTACCACATGAATGCCGGATAAAGCATTTTCTAATTGAATGTTAAACGGAAGCGTGCATAGATGCGCTAAGTGAAATTATCGGCCGATCTGCCAGTTAAATTAACACACTAACCAAGTTTTAATCGCGTATAATTGAAATCGGCCCATAATTTTTTTCCTGCTATAAGGAAATGTACACATTTGAAATTTTTGGGCTTTTCTTTCACACAAGCCGTGATTGTTTATTTGTAGGGAATCACAATATTTAGATGTCTTAGACGTAGCAAAAATAAAGCATAGCTAAAAAAACAGAATATGGACATATATGGTTAATGCAATAAGGGGTTAATCCAATTATCCGTGACGGGTGCGAATTGCCGTTGCCACTGCATTATAATGCTGGCAACTGCACCTCATCTCACATTCCTCATGGCCTGCTCGGAGCCCGGATTCACACAATTTTGCTCGGAGCCCTATAGGGCTGCGAACACTCTTGTGCAAGTTTGGGCTGTCGTCAAGTGCAGCTGTCGTCAAGTACCTGTGAGATCATCGCAGACAATTGGCTTGAGCTTTAAGTGTGGATGAGAACAACTAGGTATGGCCCTGCACATGAGAGTTTACAATCTACTGGATAGGAGCAAATAATATTTCCTTTTATAAACCTATTTGTTAAGTAGCTTATGTTTTGCAAATTGTAAATGCATTAGTAGTAACTAATGCCTTAGTTACTACTAATGCATTTACAATTTGCAAAACATAAGCTACTTAAATAGGTTTATAAAAAGGAAATATTATTAAGTTTCTTGTATAGCGCAGCATATTCCGTTGCGCTTTACAATTGGAAAATAGGTGATCCATTAGCTTGAGCATTTAATAAAGAAGTCAACAGCAATACAAGCTTCCATCCTATAGAATGTAAGCTTGCAAGCAGGGCCCTCTTACCTCTGTCTATTACCCTGTTTTGTTCTATAAATGTTTCCAATTGTAAAGCGCAACAGAATATGCTGCGCTATATAAAAAACTTAATAAATAAATGTAAATAATAAGATGCAGGATTAAAAAGGAAAGAAACCTAATTGACCCACCAAAGTAATTATTTACCACAAAGGCGTAAGTTGTAAGAGTTGATAAGTTAAATTTAGAATGCGGTCTTGTAATGAGCAGTCAGATACCGACCTGATACATAAAATGTACAGAACCTTTGCTTATGAAATTCAGTGTGTTATAGCTGCCTGTTATTTGTCAAGTGCAGGATAGGACAATTATAAGTCTGTGTTAGATTGTCAGTAAACCCAAAAGATATGTAAAAGTTACTAAATAACATTCATACCCCTTTTACACAGAATCGGTGTGATTTACCGCCGGACCCATGCCCGGCGGTTGGAATCCCGACAGGAGGAGGAAATCCCGATCGTCCTAAGGTAAGTATTGACTAACCCATTTCTACCCCCTAACCCTCCCTTAGGGGTGCCTAACCGTAACTTCCCCCCCAGTGCCTAGCCCTAACCCCCCCTCTAAGTGCCTAAACCCAAGTCTCCCAGAGGTGCCTAACCCTAAATCCCCCCGGGGGTGTCTAACCCTAACCCTCCCTTCCCCTAGCCTAAACCTAACCTCCCAGGGAGGTGCCTAACCCTAAGTCCCTCCCCGGGAACCCTAAACCTAACCCTCCGCGCTCGGCGTCCCGATCGGGATGCCGGGCACCGGTCTCCCGGCGTCGGTAAAATGACAGACGTCTAGATTTAGACGCCTGTCATTTAACCCTCGACAGGATTAAGCAGTCGGGAAGCCGGCTGTCGGGATTAGGTCCGCCGGCTTCCCGACTGCATACCTTTTACACTGCTGTGATAACCCGGGTTATTGCTGGGTCTAACCAAGTCACAGCCCAGTGTAAAAGAGTCCCTGAAAAATAACCCCGGTCAAGTGATCCAGGCAATCCAACTCAGGTAGCTACCAAGTTGGACCCAGGATGGACCTGGGTAATTGTGTAGTGTAAGCAGCGCAAGCCGGGTTATTCGACCTGGGCCATGCCTAAAATGAGCCGATTGGTGGCTGTGGAACAGTCACCTCCCACTTTTTATGACCTCACAAGTTTAGCACAGTAGACCCAGGTTCAGTGTGGCTGACCTGAGAATAACCCAGATCGATGGTGCTGTGTAAATGGTGTCTGACCTGGGTTGGAACCAAGTCTGAAAACCCAGGTTGGTCCAGGGTTATTGGTGGAAAAGAGGTATTACAAATGGGTTTGGTATGATAGCCACCGTATGAAATCCCTACGCCGGAAGCCCAATCATGAGAGATCCCAACATGGGAACGCAAGTATACTAACCCTACCCCTCTCTCCCCCCAACGCTCTCTTGGTGGTGCCTAAACTTTACCTGCCCAGGGGGTGCCTAACCCTAATCCTACCCCCCGCAGTACCCAACCCTAACCCTCCCCAAGGGGTACTAAACCTAACACCCCCCCTTCCCACATATGCAGCTACGACGGGCTGGTTTGCCTTAGTTTGGGAAGCCGTCTGTCGAGACTATCTTTAGTCCAGAGTCGGGAATATTGTCGCGCCCCAAAATATGAAACAAGAAGTTAATACATTAAAGGGGCCTATTTTACTAAGCTTTGGATGGAGATTAAGAGAACGGAGATAAACTCCCGGCCAATCAGCTCCTAACTTCGATTTTAAACAGTTAGCAGTTTGGAGCGGATTGGCTGGGACTTTATCTCTGTTCACTTTATCTCCATCCAAGGCTTAGTAAATAGACCACTTATTCTTTACTACAGTGGTATTAAAAAGCACCATAACTACTTTTTCACAATTACAGACAGCTAAAACCGCAACATAATGGGATCTGACAGATTAAGAAATGGACTGGATTCATTCCAGTGGCAGTGACATGAAACAATCCAAATCAAATAATACATTTCTTTAAAGAAAGCCTAAAGGTTTATGAATCCGTTTTATTCAGTTAGAAAAACAAAAACCCTTTCACCTGGCAATCTGCTGCAGAGGACAGACAGCATGGATTGACATATTGGAGGCGATTCAAATGTGTTGCGTGCCCACTGCTGGGCGTCTATACAAAAAAGTGCCCAACAAAGCAATTCAATTGTTTCTCCGTTCAGGCACCCATTAGTATTTAACACACCTAAAAGCACAGTGTTTAGT
The DNA here is from genome assembly GCA_031769625.1 of Taudactylus pleione. Taxonomy (NCBI): domain Eukaryota; kingdom Metazoa; phylum Chordata; class Amphibia; order Anura; family Myobatrachidae; genus Taudactylus; species Taudactylus pleione. Next base: position 91,680 of record JAUIMM010000531.1, read on the forward strand.
CATGTAAAATGGCTAAATCCTTCTAAAGTGGTTAGGGTGCCCAAACAACAGACTTTGCACATATTTCTTTTCGCACCTCAGGAGCCTGCGAGAAGAAATGTCTCCCCCTGCGGCTTTAGGAACCCGACCAGAGCAAGAATGGTTTGGCTCCATGGGGGCGCCCAATTGAATAGACGTATGGTGGGGGTGTCCAAAACAACTGAATTTCCCCCATTTACTTAAGTGTATACCCATAAGTTATTTCATACAATTTTTGGCAGCTTAGTAATACACAGCCGTTGTTATATATTAAAATTAAATACGGTCTGCTCTTCAAATAAACTTAGTGAACTCAAAGGGTTTAGCACACTAGCTTTTTACACTGGAGATTAACAAATCACTGGTGGGGCCAATGTATACAGGACTGAGATCTCACCTTTTTTCCCAAAGAGGGAAATCTTTAACCACACGAAATGGTAGATACACTTGTCTGATGTGTGGTCACCAGATATAAAGTATTGTAAATGTAGCAGACGATAAAGAAACCAATATGATGGAATAAGCAATGGTTGTATCAAATCATTCAGAGACAACACAGTGTTGCTTAACTTTTTTGATGGAATGCAGCAGTGGTATATTAGCAACCACAGTATTTCCAGGGATTTATCAGGACCCTACTAGAGACATGCAACCATAAATAGTCTTTTTGTAAGGAATTGTAGACTACTTAAAAGTACAAGAACATGGGGTAACAGCAAATACTTGTTCCATATAAATCATTTTGAGAGAGCGAGAGGATGTAAGGGGTGGGGTTAAGGTGTTCAAGAGATTTTACTACCTTAACAAAAAACTACATTTAAAACCACCACTTAGCTTTAAAGCTGGTTTTAATGTAATTAAGAAATTAAAAATCTATATCAAAGCTAACTAGATTTCTGCCTTACATGTATCTAGATAAATTTGATGGGAGTTGCCATGTTAATAGCTCCGCCTTGAAAGAACCTAAACTGTCCCCTCCCTTAAGCTACCTGTGGACGATTTGTCAATTTCCGACAGATTGGAACGACAAATCGTTCAAATCATCCAGTGTGTATACACTATCACGCGCTCCCGTGGTAGTTTGTCGCGTCATTTGGTCAGCCCCACATGCTGCTCAATCTGAGATTGTCGTTAACGATATTTACCATATTGTGCAGTGTGTACGCTCTACCGCATGACCAGGCTATATGTTAACATATAGTTAACGATCTAACCACCAAACGCTGCACGATATATCATTCTGTCGTTTGTAAGATCGCAGTGTATGCACTATACCATTTGTCTGGGAGTTCAAAGGAAATTGTTGACAATAATGCATTGTTTGTACAAAGTCCAATGTGTACCCAGCTTTCGATATCAATGACACCATAAGAGAATGTGAAAAAATAACTACTCAAAAGGCTAAGTATTACAAATGCTGTCAAAGTGTAGAAACATATATACTGAAAAGGACTAGAGGCCATAATTTTAAATAGCGTTTCCACTAGGCTGTTTTAGCGGGGCGCTGCGCCCTGCCCTCCTCCTGGAGGACAAAAAGCACCCTGCCCTCACTGCGCAGCGCCCTGCTAAGACAGCCTACAGTGCAGTCTTCACCCGCGTGTCGCAGTGTCCCGGTCACCGCCGGTGAATAGATGCTGGGCGCATGCTCCCGGCATCTGTTCTACCTGTCAGGAGCGCTTGGGGGCTGCCCGGCGTGTCCGTAAGTGCCGGGCACGCCCTCACCAGTGACGAAAAGGGGACGCGTCTTATAGACGTGCCTCCTTTTCAATGGCCACGCTCCATTTTTGGGCACGCACGGAAGTGCCCTCTCTAGCTCCGGTGGCAGGCAGAACAAATATTAAAGGTAATGATACTTTACGTAAGATGTTAATGTGTAATATACAATCTTTAATTTCAGAGACTAAGGGCTGTATCCAATTAGACCGGATATTTTTTCAGGGGCGAAAAACTGATTTTTCGCCAATACTTGTTTTTTCTTTTCACCTTTTCCTATTTGTTTTGGGCAACATAATTCACCCAAACACACATAGGAACTGTGATAAGTTCACGGACCTATGTGTTTTCGCCATTGCTTTTCGGGGAGAATTTTTTGGGACACATCAGCTCCCGAACCCACCCCCGGTAAGTGGCGGGCCAGACTTCAGGGCTAATTGGTTAGCCTCATGGGATCCATTAGCACCCTAACAATGTTCTGGGCTAATTGGATACCGCCATAAGACTTTCATAATGGAGCATTAACAAAATGCTTGTGTAAAAGCTAACAATTGCCTTTTAAAATGTATCAAGGGTAATACTAGTCATTCAGAAATTAAAGTATTATAGAACACGGTCAGTCATGTAATAGTTTTCTTAAGTGTTCCCGATCCAAATTAGACATTACATTTTTCATTTTTTTTTTTTTTTTTTAAGCATAGAACATGAAAAGCTGCTCATGTTGCAGTGTCCAATTACAAATCTCTTACCAAAGGTACTAGATATATATTACACACAACATAAGTTTGTCAATAAGACTGTTTTCCTAAATAATCATTTGAATTCATAACCTAATATCGACCAATATGATCAAACACACCAACTGGAAACCACAATCTACCTATTACAAAATTTGATGGAAAAAAGCTTATGTCCGAGTTCAGTTCTCTTAAATGCTATGCTAATTGAAGGCATTATTAACCCCCAGTGTTATTGCACAGGATGCACTGACCCCTAACTTCATGGTAGGCTTTCTTAATTGTGGCAAAGCCATAACTAGTAGGTTAAAGGAATCTGCTCTATGTTGAATGTTTATAAAAATATATATATATTCACCTTTATGGTTTTTGATTGCAGTCTCAATCCATTAAGTGTGTTTATTGCTCTTTCAGCATCTTTAGCATTTAAGTAATTCACAAAGCCATATCCTAAGCTGTGCCCTGCAAAAGGAAAAAAAATAAAAAAAAATAAAAAAACAAACAAAATAATAAACACAATTAAGAAAAAAAAAATACTTCTCCCTGAATCCATAACATTTACATTAAGAAAAATTTGAGAACAGCAATCCAATGATTTCCATGATAGGCTTATGGAACACTGGCTATTAAAAAAAGAAGAAAAGAAAATAAAGTTGTGTTCAATGTTTGATATTTTCACACAAACCTATGTGGTCATGTGTTTCTCTGAGCGAACTACGATGTCTATTAACCTTTTATTATTACGTACACTGTCTCTTCACTGGTGTTGGTATGGTAAATTAAATCTGTGAATTTGGACTGCATTTTCTACTATTTACCCTAGACTCACACAATGCTGTTATTAGGGAAATATTGTATCTCTTGCCAATCATACTAATATACATTATAATATGTTGCAAAACAAAGTTTCAAACTCCAGAAATTAAAACAACAGTATTCAAAGGTTGCGATAAAAGCTGTACATCCCATGCAATGTCTTCCTTGTGCTCCATTTTGGAATTTTTTTTCCTTGCATGTGCAATATTTCTGCTACAGATATGAAGCAAAAAGCTGCACTCTATTAGAAAATGTCACAAATCTGCAGTTTCATTGGTAAAAAAAAAAAAATCACTCTGCATGTCACCCTTTAATAATCAACTGCACCTAAAAAGATTCACTGCCAGCACAGTACTTCACTCAGTTCTCTGCAACAGGCAAATTGTTTTTAGCTTTTGCACAGTACACTTCTAAATCCAAGTTTCTTTACCTTGTAAGAGATGCATTTTTACATTGCTATTATGAGGTAGTGTTTGTTATACATGAATAAAGTTCAAGTGAAGAAATAGTTTTTTGGGCGGCGATAATTAATGGGTCCCGTCGGAGCAATTAAATTGTTTTGGGCGCCCATGAATTATTGCGCCCAATACTGGGTTTAGCCACGCAAAGCGGCAACACCCTTCTAAAGTAGTGGTAAGAGTCCTTAAACTACCATTTGGATGCTTAAACCACAGACTTTTCGGACATTTCTCCTCGCCACCTCAAGAGGCTGCAAGCAGAAATATGTTCAGCCACGGCACCAACGCCCAATTGGAGCGACAACTGAATTGCTCTGTCGGGCGCCCATTCATTACAGACTCGATAAAAACAAGAATCCCCCCTTCCCCCAGAAGTCGTAAGATTTCATAAGTATCCTCCAATAAAACAGCTTCCATCAAAATATATATACATGAAGTACATGCAAGATCATCAATGCACGAATAATGAAAACAAATATGTTCTATCTTAAGAGTTGCATAAACGCAAGATGTTATAAGTAGTAAGGCCATGCAACTCATTTCCCACCTACATGTGACATTGAGATCGGCAAACAAGCACAATGGTCACTTTCACATACTGAGGATTTAATTTCTTTTGAGTGCAAGCTGAGGGTTTTTTGGTTGACAAGCTAGTGCCCACTGTGATTGAATAGAACGCACTGACAAATGCACCAACTTAATAGCTTGGCCACATGTTTAAATATCCAAGTTGATTTGGCAAAAAGCCTCAGAAAGAAAATAGCTGTTGTGGCTCACTAGTTGTAACTAAACATTTACCCATTTTTTTTTCTGTGTCTATAAAAGAGGTTCAAAGAACTTACCTGCAACTTTGTCCCGTATTAGCTTTGCAGACTCCACCTCCCCGATGCTGCTGAAAAGGCTGCGCAGCTCATCCTGTGTCATGTTCTGAGGCAGGTAGTTCACAATTAAGTTAGTTCTACCCATGTCATCCCTGCATACATCATCCATGTGATCTTCATAACCGTTCGACATCTTAAGTCACCTGTTGACATTAAACATTACAATAAATTTTGTAGTACGTTTAAGTTTCAAAACTTGTAGCAATATAGTCAAACCCTTAAACCTCTGATGCAAAATAGCGTTTACAAAGGATACGTGTGAGTGCCCTAGCACAGACTGATGTTTTTAAAGTTATAAATGAATAGGGACATGATTGGTTTGAGTCTGCCTCCAGGGCCACACTATTTACAAATGGTGGTCAAACATGATATCCCTTGTAAGTACACAACGTGATAGCTACAGATTAAGTTCACACCGTAACATGAAATCTCAGTTATGTCAGTGGGGATTTTCTCCAGGCAGCTAAACATGGATCCATTCTACATATACACAAATCAGTTTTCTCACGCAGGGCAAATTAATTAGATAAATGCTGAAATGGTTAACACCTACAGTACTATCCTATTAAAACTTCATCAATCCTGTATATACTGGTTAGTATTTTTTAAAAATGTATTTGATTTCGTGGCACCTTAATAATACCAGGCTCATTTTTAAAGTTTGCGCAGAACAGTAGAAGAAAAAAAAAAAAGTATGTAAAAGATAAATTAGTGTGTGATTTATCGTGTTCTCTTATCTAATAGATGTAAAATAAAAGGCTATTTTAACAACGTTCCAAAGTCTAGGGCCGTTTCTTCCAAACTCAGCCCTTAATGCATCCTACCAGTCAATAGGCGGAATTCAATTGTTTTCTCGCGCCTGATCTGCTGTTTAAAGTGATTGCGGGGTGAGATTCAATTGATTAAAATGTCGCGCCCGATGAGGTCGGGTTTAGCACCGTAAAATGGCTATACCCGACCAAAGTGCTTAGCGTGATCACAAAAAAGTGCCGTTTGGGCACCCAAATGGGTTACTTTTCGTGCATTTCAGCTCGCACACCCCGGGAGGTGCTAGCTGAAATGCTGGCGCCAGCAGCTGATCGCACCAGACAGGAGCAACAATTGAAATAGGTGGCTGCAAATAGTTGAATGCCGCCCCAGGTTTTAAGAATACCCATGCTTGAGCACAGATGGGTATATATAAATTCAGAGGTACTAAAAAGTCAACTGTGCTCAAGCATGGACAGCTTTTAAACAGGGACTGCAAAGGCCTAGATACAACAGCGATTAATTGGGGCAGTTTGGTGTTTTCCAGATGATAATCACCCCCCCCCCCAAAAAAAAGAAAAACACAGCAATGTATGAGGTTCACAGTATGCCAGTTCCAATCAAAAACTGATCGGAAACACCAAATCAGGTTTTCCAACATGTTCAAATACAGCAATCAATCAGGGCTACAGCTTGGTAGTGTAAACTGATGGGCCTTTCAAGTTTGGCAGAACTGTTATTTGCTGAATATGATAAGTAAATTGCTAAAAAATATCTGTAATGTATGGATTGGGCAACCTTTAAATGGGGGGGGAGGATCATCCACAGTAGCTGGTTTTTTTTTTGAGATTGCCGATGTATGGGCCTTTTAGGGTGCCTTGAGGACAAAGTCTGGCCGATGTTTTAAAGTGGCCTTCATTTAAAAGGTATAACCAGCTTGCTTGCAAAAAGAATGGGGGGACACCTGCATCGGACTGGGAAATAAGGAAAGTTATGGTAAACCTTACCCTTGTTAACTCTGTCTCCCTATCGACCCTATGGACTTGGAAGAAAATGAGATGTAGGTGGGACTTGGAGGACCAGACAACAGCAGCAAAGCTATCCCAGGATACTTAGGCTGTGGGCGGGTTATAGGGGGAATGACCGGAGGGCAACTCAGAGTGTTAACAAGCCCAAGGCAAGAGCAGGATAGGAGAGAAGGAAGCCTGGTACACTGAAGGATCACACTCACACACAGAAGGAAACAAGTGACCAAGAGAAAAAACAAATAGAAGCCAGGTGCATCATTGCGGGTGCCCTGTGGACCCTATGGACTTCGAAGAAAGAGTTAACAAGGGAAAGTTTTACCATAAAACTCTCCTTTTTTTCTTCAGGCTCCACAGGGAGACAATGGGGATGTCCCAAAGCAGTTATTCAAGGGCGGGGACCGCTCCTGAGCGGAGAAGAACCCTACGCCCGAAGGAAGCATCCTGAGAGGCAAATGTATCAAAGGCATAAAACCTAAGATAGGTGTGGACAGAAAACCATGTAGTCGCCTTGCATAGTTCAGCAGTAGCACCACGCCGGGCTGCCTGTGAGGGACCCACAGAGCGAGTAGAATGAGCAGATACTGTAGCTGGCACAGGAAGGCTAGTCTGCGTGTAAGCCTGTGAGATAGTCATGCGAATCCATCTGGCCAGAGTCTGTTATATGGATTCCATAAGAAGGGATGGCCAACTAAGATGAAGAGGGAGTGATTTCCTGATGGAAGTAGTGCGGTCCACGCAGATCTTTAGAGCACGGACCACATCTAAAGAGGCTTCACCTGCCGAGTGGTCTGGTGATTGAAAGGCCGGAACCACAATTTCCTCATTAATGTGGAATCGAGAAATCACTTTGGGAAGGAAGCCCGGGCGCTTTCTAACAGCCCTGTCCTGATAAAAGTTTAAATAGGGGGATCACCCCTAAATAGAATACCCTACGGGCAGATGCTACAGCTAGAAGAAACAGTCTTCACAGTCAGCCACATGACATCCATTGATTCCAAGGGTTCGAATGGAGGTTCCCAAAGTGTGTGGAGAACCACTGACATATCTCACGGAGCCACAGAGGGAGGTTGTATATGTAGAACACCCTGGAGGAAGGTGTAAACATCCGGTAGAGGAGCAATTCTGTGCTGGAACCAGATGGACAGAGCAGAAATATGCACTTTCAGATATGCTAGGTGGAGTCCAAGATCCAATCCAGCCTGAAGGCAAGTATTTTAGAAACCTTAAAAACTTGAGGGTCATAGTTTCTAGGGGCACAACACTGGAAATATGTATGTCATATCCGGTGATAAATCCTGGCAGAGGCCGGTTTACAAGCTCTGACCATGGTCTGGACCATAGAGCTAGAAAATCCCTTAGACCTTAGGAGGGATGTCTCAAGAGCAAAGCAGTTAAACAGATGGGCCAGGTCCGAATGTAGACAGGTACCCTGAGACAACAGGTCTAGTCGTAGAGGAAGATGAGAAGCGTCTAAGGAGAGTCTTTGAAGGTCTGAGTACTAATGGCGTCTGGGCCAAGCCAGAGCTACCAACAGGACCGAGCCCCCTTCCAGTTTCAGCTTCTGAAGAACTCAAGGAAGGGATTGGAGAGAAGAGGTACGCCAACTGGAAGGTCCACCCCCAGATAATGCGTCCACAAAGGCCGTGTTGGGGTCCCTTGTCCTGGCTCCATAGACTGGAAGTTTGTGATTGTGTCTTGAGGCCATGAGCTACACATCTGGTAGACCCCATTTTTTCACCAGAAGTTGAAAGACTTTTGGATGTGGAGACCATTCTCCTGCATGCACATTGTGACGGCTGAGGAAATCAGCTTCCCAATTGAGAATTCCTGGGATGAACACTGCGGAGATGGCTGGGAGATGGCGTTCGGTCTATGTGAGAATGCGGAAATCTTTTGCCATTGCTGCCAGACTTGAGTGCCTCCTTGGTGATTGAGGTAGGACATTGCCGTGGCGTTGTCGGACTGTACTTGTACTGGACTGCTCTGAAGGATATCCTGAGCGAGAGCTCAGTAGATGGCTCAAAGTTCTAGGACGTTGATTGGCAAGACCACCTCGGCTGGAGTCCAGCGGCCCTGGAAGGAGTACTGGCCTGTCACCGCACCCCACCCACGAAGGCTTGCATCCGTGGATAGGAGTACCCAGTCCCGTTTCCAAAAGGGGCGTCCCTTGTTCAAGTGGGACATCTAGCCACCAGGCTAGGGACAGGCAAACCTCCGGGGAAAGACTCATCTGGGATCTGAGCAGATGAGGCAGCCCATTCAACCTGGAGAGGATCAGGTGTTGTAGGGGCCTGGAGTGAAACTGAGCGAACTCCACCATGGAACCCAGAGTCATTGCAGAGTGAATTGACACTCAGCGACTGTAGTAGTCTGAGCACCTGGTGCTGTAATACTGAGATTTTTTTTTCTTGTGGTTAGGAAGGCTCCCATTGTACCATTCTTTGAGAAGGTGTCAAGGAAGACTTTTTTCCAGTTGATCAGCCTACCGTGCCTTTGTAGAAAGGCAATGGTTATCTGTAGATGGCGGTGAAGAATTTATGGGGAGCTGGCCAACAGCAAGAGATTGTCTAAATATGGCAGCAGTCTGACCTCTTGACAAAGAGAGGCTTCCATAATGGCCACGATCTTGGTAAAGACCCAAGAAACCGTTGAAAGGGGAAAAAGCAGAGCCTGAAATTTGTAATGTTGCTGTAGTATAGCAAACCGGAGATATTGTTGAGAAGGCGCTATAGGTACATGTAGGTAAGCATCCTGAATGTCAAGACACACCAGAATGTCCCCAGGCTCCATAGCCAGGATAATAGAGCGGAGGGTTTCCATATGAAACCTGGGCACCCTGATAAACTTGCTCAGAGACTTGAGGTTGAGGATAGGCCGATGAGACCTGCTGGGCTTCTAAACTAAGAAAGGGTACAATAATAGCCCTACCCTTGCTGTGTGGAGGGGACCAGAATTATTACTACTGAGAGCAGTAAGGACTGAATGGACTTTTGGAGCAGCAGGACCTTGCGTGGGTCCGATGGAGGGCCTGTGCACAAGAACTGTGGGGGGGGGTCCCCTCAGGAAGCCTAGAGCATATCTGTGAGAGACCACTTTTACCCAGGCGTCTGTTGTGGTCTCATGGAGAGGCCCGCCACATCAGGCTGAAGGCTTGTCCTCAGATTTGGTAGATGGACATCTAGTAGCCCAGGTCTGTTTGGTCCTAGGCTTGGAAGCCTTAGTTGATGCTTGTTAGCTTTTCCTTAAGGACGAAATTATGACGTCCGAGGATTTGCATTATATGCAGGGGGCAGGAACGCCGTCTTGGAAGCTGCCAAGGTAGTCACAATTTTGTCCAATTCTGTGCCAAACAGGATATCCCCTAAATAAGGCAGAGACGCCAAAGCATTTTTAGAGTCCACATCTACCTTCCATAAGCAGAGCCAAACACTACAGCAGGCCACTACAGAAGTGGCAGATGCCTTGGAGGCTGGGAGAGCCGTATCCATAGCTGCTTCCCCCAAATAGGAGGCTGCATCTCTAATGTGAGATATGTAGGACAGCTGTTCCCTTGAAGCATCAGAGGGAAATGTCTCTTCTAGGGCCTCTGCCTAACTCTCAATGGCCTTAGCCCTAGCAGGACGACTAATAGATCCCGTAAGAGAATATAGATTTTAGACAAGCTTCCATCCTTCTATCTGTGGTCTCCTTCAAGGAGGTTGCAGTATGTATAGGTAACATTATTTACCAGATGTGTCACATGTGAATCCACAGCTGGGGGAACTTCCAATTTAGTGCAATCAGTAGTGGGAAGAGGGTAAAAGGAAATATATGGAGATGTGAGGTACAATGAACCCCCTATACCTTTAGTATGCCACTGTTATAGAAGAAGAAAGGGAAAGGTATAAGCTGAGAGTCATAAGAAATAGAAAACAGACAGCAGCGCTAGCATAAGTCACATACAATGCAGAATATACAATATAACTAAAATCAACTATACAGACCACAGTGGCTGGAAGGCTATAGCACTGTATAACGTGGCCCTTGGGAGAGGTATACAGGGAGACTGGACCCAGCGTTCCTGGAGACTTGAATGCAGAAAATGGCTGCCGTGAGTCTCAGAGGGTGAGGGAGGAGAAGCTAAACCACAGTGGGATGGCGCCCTGAGCTGGGGGAGGGGCCGCAGGGAGAGCACCTTCTCCCCTATGTAACTTTAACCACGGGGTCTCCTAGCCTAACATATGCCCTGCGCCAGTGCTTGTAATGCCCTGGTGGTCTAGTGGACTCTAGGGCGAACCGGTGTCCACATCAGCGCCTCCGTTCGGTCTCTGAGAGCGGAGATCCACTTTACCTGTCCCCCTTTAGTCCCGGCTGCAGTCTGGGGAGCCTCGCTAGCTAGGTCCTCCTCAGATCCCTGCCGAGAGTACCTAGCCAAGGGCTGGTGTCACAGCGCCTTGGAGGGGTGATGGAGCTGCAGTGTAGACATCCAAAGGACTGTCTCGTGCTGCTGCACACTAGAAGAATAAATAAAACTAAAATTAAATCATAAAAATAAGCTTGCGCTACTTAATAGCAGCCCCCTATTAAAACGGTGTTCCGGGTCCTGCCAGACACCAACGAAACTAAGTTGAAGGAAACTGGGGGAAGGACCGAAGCATCCTGGGATTAAACAACTTTGCTGTTGGTGTCCAAGTCTTACCTACAACCCATTGTCTTTCTGTGGAGCCCTATGGACCCTGAAGAAGAAATATGGCTTCAGTTAAAGAGATTAACTGAAGCAACTATATTAATAACCAACAATCTAAGGAGGCGATTCAATTGTTTTGCGTGCACCCTGTGGGCTTCTGTACAAATATGCGGCCAACAGAAAGTAGTATTTAGGGCGTCCAAACAGACTTTGCACTAATTTCTTCTCACACCTCAGGAGGCTGTGAGAAGAATGCCGACTAGCCATGGTTTTAGGCGCTCAAGCGGAGCAACAATTGAATTGCTCCTTCGGGCGCCCAATGGTATAGACACCCAGCGGGGGCACCAAAAACAACTGAATCACCCCCTAAGAGTGTAGAAAGTAAAATTCGGTGAGAGAGTTTGCAGTGTCAGGAAATAGTCAATCTGTAGGGGTGGTTCCTGCAAGGAAGCAACTGTTTTGGAGGCACACTTATGATTATTTCTTTGAATTATAAGGTTTTAGATATCTTAAAAATGGTATTGAGCAGCGTGAGATAGAAAATATTGGGAGTAACAGGGACAAAGAGCATCCTGTTCTCCCGTACAATTGCATGGCTAATATTTATGTCCCTAAATTAGGACAATGAGTTGGGGTTTAAGGTATAATGCAGCACCAAATAATCTAATAGGCACACACAGTACTATGTACTGAAATAAAGGGTGCTGTAAACTACAAAAATGTTTAATATACAAGTGAAGGACTATGTAAACAGGATGCTGTGTGCATGCACAAGGCATCTATTCACCGACTGATTGCTGCACCACTATTTTTCCCACCCGCGAGACAATGTGGCCCACGGGTGTGAACGGCATGTTGCTGTAGAGGGGTGCCGCAAAAGGGGCAGGGCTCATTCTTTTTAAAATTGGGCAGAGTGCTGCACCCTGCTAAAACAGCCTAGCGCGAATGCTAGAGATCTTAGCTAATAGATCAAAATAGAAATTATATATGTACATCCAATATCGAACCAATCCATAGTATAGTCTCAAAAATACAATTTCAACCATAGACAACAAATAATGCTCATGTTTTATAACTTACAATTGCTATTTTTTTTTATATCAATGAAAATTTAACATTTTAGGTGATATTTAACAGGCATCTGCAAAATGATGGTGAGAGTACAGATAATCTGTACTTTCACCATTATTGTACAATGTTTAAGATATCTATTGAAAACAATATTTTAAATAAGTGTGCCCCCCACACACAAGTTTTCCTCTTTTTCTTGCACCCTTGCAGAAAACACATCTATACATTGTTTGAAAATTGTTTGTTTGTATCCTGCTTTGTTTGTATTGCAATGTTATGCACTATTTAAGAATATGCACTTTGTAAGGCAGAGCAGATCCTTTGTCGTGGCCTACGATTTAATGATAATAAAAGACTTGAAATTGTCCTGAAAATGTTATATTACAAGGCAATACCCACTGGAAGGCAGAGGTGTAAACCAACTTGATGAGGACCGCACCTTGGGAAGGGGGGGGGGGGGGGGGGGGTAGAGACAACTCCATACCCTTAAGTTAGGTGCACACTAGCATTGCAAACGATGCAATGTCGTCAGCAATTTCCCTTGAACTCCCAGACAAAACGATCTAGTGCATACACACTGTGCAATCTAACAAACGTCCAAACTATATATTGTGCATCGTTTGGTGGTTAAATCATCAACTATATAATGTAACCATATTGCCTGGTCGTTTGTGCAGTGTGTACACACTGCATAATCTGCAGGGAATAGTTAACAAGACTGACAGATCTTCCTGCATGTATTATCCTTTATTTATATGGCGCCACAAAGGTTCCGCAGCACCTTACACAGTACATAAATGAGGACACAAGAAAAACAGTTAATAGTAATACAAAACAATGCAGGAGAAGGACATGGTTTATAAACATAGCTTAGCTGCATAACACAAGCAGCGAAGATCTGAAGATGCGTACACACTTCATGATCGATTTTTTGTTTTTTGATGCGTCGGAATCGGCCATATCGTTCAAAATATCATCCTAGTGTGTAGGGACCTTAACAGATGATGAATTGCAGCTATGCAATACCAGCACTGACAGCAGGAAGAGGGGACACAGTGAAAAAACAGGCAGGAGCTTTACAAATTTTCACTCGCAAGCACCAGAAACAAAATTACCCATAATGCATTCACTTGCTGTGAAAACAACACTCCAGTTCATAACTTTAAATGGTTTACTAGCATTGAAAAAGGTAAATTAAAGCATGTATTCTGACAGTGTGTAAATGCATTTAAACAGGTCTGGCACTAGAGAAACAATTAGCTGGCATTCAGGTAGTGTTTTGGAACACCAAGTTTGTCCATTTCCATATTTCAAAGCAATAGAAAAGCCTAAAATTGCTATTTAAAATGCTTAATCATGTTTAGTATGTGTTTTTACTAGCAAATGTACAATGTTAGTGTATTAGTGGCCGTAGCCACTTTTCGACAGAACTACATATATGGTAAAGTAGAAGTCCATTAAGGGGGAAAAAAAAGTGACAATGGAGAACCTGCTATTTTAACAACAACTTAAAGAACTAAATTATGCTACAAATATATTAAATAATCCCTATTAATACACCCCCTTATGGACCAGAAACAAATAAAATATTCCCTTTATTCGTCCGCCCATGTTTTAGTTAAAACAAAAAGACCAAAGGAAGGTGGCAACCTATGATCCCACCACCGATGAATAGCTCCGTACTTTTTATTTTTCTTTAAGATCTCACCTGTGCATTAAATAACTGACTTACAGCAAATGGATGGGGCATTGCATGTAGGGGGGCGTGTCTGTATACGGCATTAACTATACATCACTTGCCTAGAATTAATTAAGCATTGCTTCAAAGGAGAAAAAAGTGGAAGACATGCCATACTGTCAAATACCATCAGTAACAGCCATTTCTGGGTCCCATTCAGATAACAGGGTGCAGAACATGTGCATCCTATTTGGTGAAAAATATAGACAAGCTTATTTTCCCAATTACACTTTTACACAATTGGGGCGGTATACAATTGTTTTATCGCACCCAATCTCCCGTCTAAAGTGACAGGAGATCGCTGGGCGCTATTCAATTGATGCAGATTATCGCGCTCATAGAGGTCGAGTTTAGCTGCGTAAAATGGCTATCCCCGACCAAAGTGCTGGGCACGATTGCGAAAAGTGCTGTTTGGGCGTCCAAACGGGTCACTTTCGACCATTTCAGCTCGCACCCCCATAGGAGTGCGAACAGAAATGGTGTGCTGGCAGCTGATCGCACCCGGCAGGAGCAACACTTGAATAGCTCCGTCGGGTGCTGGAAACAAGTGAATTCCACCCTTAGAATATCGCCAAACTGTTCAAAAAGACTAAAGTGTCAATTCAATTAAATGGAAATTTCCATCAGAATTGCTTGGGAACGTTTTTAACAGTGGCACATCGCAACAGCAACGCTACAAATATATGGGGCAATTCATAAGTGACAGGGATTTGGGAGATGATATTCAAATGTTTTTGGGTGACAATGCCTTTTTGCACATGTTGCACCCAAATAGACCGGGCTTAGCCACGTAAACCAGCTAAACCTGTCTAAAGTCTTGGTTTGGGCACCCAAAACCAGGACTTTTCACACATTTCTCCTCACCGCCTCAGAAGGGTGCGAGCAGAAATGTGTCCACAATGCGTTAAAACAGTTGAATCACCCCTTTTAACTTGCACCCAACAGTAAAATTAGCTATTAATATGCTTTATTTTTATGGCACCACAATGGTTCAGCAGCACTTTACAAATAACAAAACAAGAAAACAGTGATTTAAACAAAGCAATGCAGGACATGTTGTATGCATCTGATATGATATATTTCATTAAGCAGCAGGGTGGCAGCAACCAAGGGTCAGGTGCTGTTGTAAGGGAGTATATTATACATGAGTGAAGAGGGGCTTGTGAGAGATTACATTCTAAAAGCAATGTTGGGTACTGTATCAGCACTGTGAGCTGCCACATATCGCATCCCAACATTACATTTAATTGAATTCCCCCCTTAGGGTCATACTATTTTGAGAATGCCAAATGTTTACTTATATTAAGAGGGGTATTCAATATGAAACGTTAACTTCACTGTCGAAGTTAACGTTTCATATCGGAGTTTTTACCTGCGTTAACGTATCGGGAGCGCTCCCGCTTCTACCCGTATTCAATATAAAATTAACGAAAACGGGAAACTCCGAAGTTGGATTTGCGTAAAGTTATGAATTTTTCCTTAAAATAATTGTAAGACCCCCCTAAAGTAGTAAAAACATGGGGGAACACTATGGGTACCCCCGTTTTAGCCTTTAATTGAAAGTCGGGGATTTAAATAGCTGCAGCAGGTGTTTTTTTCCCGACATTGAATAAGTGATGCAGAAGAGCACTTAGGTTATTTTTTTCGTTTTTTTAAGTGGTCCCATCAAATTTGGGGTACATGAAAATTTTTATGTCCCTAAAGTTTTTAAAAATTCTGCATTTGTGCACCTGCCGCTATAATTCTATTCTAGAAAACATCTGCCGCATACTTGCAGAATAGCCCTGAACCTATTTCCCTATTGTTAAACAATTTTTTCCCTTTTTTTTTTTCACCCCAATTTTTAAATACATTTTTTGGGGTGTCCCTATATTTTTTTTTTACATTTTTTTGACACTGTTCATTTTTAAATGTCATTCCCAGGGGTGCAGGCTATTTTTTTTAAGCCTGCACCCCTAAACCCCAATTCGGCACTTTTTTTCGACACCTATTCAATGGTGAAAAGTTATCTCCGTTTTTTATCTAAGACTTTTCAAAACTGCGATAAGTCTTTGAAATTGAATACGGTGTAAAAGTCAAACCTGCGATAATGACATCAAAAGTGCGATATTAACGCAAAAACGATGTTATCGCTCCCATATTGAATACCCCTGTAAGTGTAGAACCAAGGATGTTACCATGTGGAAAATAAGGTTCTATTTTTCCGAATTTATTTCAAACCAAAAAATAATGTGGTCACTGGAGACTGCAGTAAATCTGTACTATACAGCGCAGATCCATGCTTCAGCTGCAATGAAATAGATAGCCGCCACACTGATGCCCACGCAGTTTCCTTGCATGCAGCGCCATCGCACATACTTCATACACGGCCAGCACAGGGGGAAGCAGAGGATGGCTTGCCGCCATATCAGCAGTAAGTCACCAGGACGGCTGCGTATAATAGGCCCCTGCACCCCATCCTGTCACATCGCATTACTAGTGACATTGGCCATGTTCCGTGCAGGAAGCGGAGCTCCCGGGTGATCACACTGCAAACACATCAAGCATCGTAGCTGCTGGCTACAGCGCTCTCCCGCCCATCCCCTCGCAGCCGGCATCTGCCCTCCACCTCCCATTAACCACCGCAGCAGCAGCTCAGCCCCTGAGACTCGGGCTCTGGAGACTGACACTACACACTGGACCACCGGCTGCACCCGAGGCTGCGCTCGTTGCAGCGATCACTGTGGCTGGAGCAGGCCGCATTGCGGCCTAGGGGGAGGAGGGTGCGGGCTGTAGGAGCGGGCCGCCCATGAGGCCTCCTTAGGCTACGAAGCAGTTTTCCGAGCATAACTAACATACACTTTACATTGCCGTTGCGAGTCGGCGTGTCTTACCTTTGTAAGCTTCCCGCTCTATTCAGACGAGTGAGCGGCGAGATCCGTGACCCGACCCGGACGTTCCCAGCGCGGAGAGAGCGGCGGCTTCTGGCGTCACACGAGGAGAAAAAAAAAAAGGGGAAAAAAAAAAAAGGAAAGAAAGAAAAGCAACATGGCGGAGTTGTGCTGCGCATGCGTAGTCCCTGGCACAAGCCCCGCTCCCACCAGAGCCCATTGGCTGAATGAATCATGACTCGCTCTCCATTGGCTAGCTGCCACGCTCGTCACGAAACGGGCCGAGCCGCTGATTTCGACACTTCCGGCCTACACAGAGCTGCTGCCGGGCGTCTGCGCGGGAGAATGGCGCCTTAGCTCCTGCACTCTGACCATAATAATAACAATAACATACACATAATTACTATGCATTTGGTTTTAAAAATGGGTTACACGTCCCTTAGCGAATAAACTGTAAAATTAAACGTAGGCTAAGAGTAAGTGGATGTACCTTATTCTATGTAACGGTTTTATTTTCCCACTAGTAGCTAGAAAAGTGGATTCATATTCTGTGTTCTTCGTAAAATGTCCCATTATGATGCTTGTTTTCGTGACATCTAGTGGTGCAATTTGCTTAGGGCAAGCCTGAGCGAAATCCTGGCACTTTTTTAAGTCAAGACGAATCGTTCATATAAAATGAAGCATTTATCCTGTTTGTTTATCAATATATGTGAAGCGCTACTGTGTGATATGTGAAAATACTATTGATCTATTTCGCACATTGATCACAGTAAGGGGTCAATCCAATTACGGTATAATGGAAGGGGGCAAATTACCGTTGCAATGGCGTTAAATCGTCACCTCGCACCCTTCGCATCCCGCTCCAACCCTGAATTCGCATAAATTTGCTCTGAGCCCTTTTGGGCTGCAAGCACTTTAATGCAAATTCTGGCTGGTATAAGTGCCATAAGGTGCGGCCATTGCCGTGGTGACTTTCACCTGCTAGTAAATCGAGTGCAATTGGATTGACCCCTAAGCTCATAATTATGTGGGTCACTAAAACCCAAAATGTTAATTTTTTTTTTTTTGTCCTACTGTGTGATCAAGGTGGGAAGTTAGAAGTGGGGGTATGTAAATTTGAATAGAACAACTATGGGCTGCCTCCGCAGCCAAGAAGTTGTACGGATTTTCATTGGTAATTGTTGATGTTCTTTAACACTGCATAGTAGAATATAAACATACAGGGCGGAATTCAATTGTTTTCATTCCCTATCGCGCCCGACGGAGCTATTCTATTCTTGCTCCTGTCGGGCGCGATCAGCTGCCAAGCGCTACATTTCAGCTCGCAGCCCCTGGGGGATGAGAGCTGAAATGTACGAAAAGTGACATGTTTGGGCGCTCAAACATCACTTTTCGCGATTGCGCCCAGCACTTTGGTCGGGGTTAGCCGACTTACACGGCTAAACCCGACCACTTAGGGTGTGATCAGCGTGAAAAGCTGGCACAATTGAATAGCGGCCCACGATCTCCTGTCACTTTAGACGGGAGATGCGGGCTGCGAAAACAATTGAATTCCGCCCACAGGGTGTTCAATCTACGTGTGTGTGTACCCGCTGCTTGCGCAGTGAACACTGGCACTGTGCCACGGCATACTGGCATGCACAAGTATCCGGGAAAATATTGCTGATGCCATTATCCCAGTGTTTGCTGTGCATGTGCAGACGCAAAGTACAGTAAGTATATTGAGGGGGTGCGGTGTGGACGCCTATTGACTCGGACCTGTGTGCACCACACATCCTGCTCCCTGTTTACTGCACTTCTGCGTCCCTTATTCCCCATATCGCCTGTGTTTGTTCACCTCTCCCTTGTGTCTTCAGCGTGTCCCTATTTCTTTCCTTTATTGGTTTCATTTGTCCACAATCCTCATGTACCCATATCTGCATCCCTGGTAACACCCTCTCTCTCCCTACATGCTTTCCTTTGTGCCTCATTTCCTGCTTCTCCTTTACTTTCCTCCAACACTTATCATTCTTTTCTTTTCTCCTTTTTTCTCACCCACTGCTCCTTTCTCTTCCTCCTTTCCTCTCTCACCTCCTGCTCATCTCAATTCTTCCTTTCCTCTTTGAGCTCCTGCTTCTCTCAAACCATCTAACCCTTCTGACTCCCTACTCCTCTCTCTCCCTCATTCCCTCTCAAACCTTCCTCATACTCCCTCCTTCCATCTCACACCCCCTGCTCCTCCTCTCTCTCATTTTCTTTCTCTTCCCCAACTCCTTTCACTCTCCACTTCTCTCACTCCCCTGCTCCTCTCTCTATCTCCTTCCCTCTCCCCCTTCTCTTTGTTCATCCTTCCCTCTCTCACCCCTGCACCTCACACCCTTCGTTCCTCTCCCTACTTCTCTATCTTCTCTCACACCCCGCTTCTCTCTCCCTCCTTTACTATGTCAACCCAAGATACTCATACTCCCTCCTTTTTTTTCTCATCCTCTGTTCCTCCTATTGCCATCATTCCTTTATAAACCCCTACTCCTCTCCCTCTTTCCTTCTATCAAATCCTGCTCCTATTCAGCCTTTCTACTCTTATACACTCCTACCCTCTCTCGCTCCTTGCTTTTCTCTCTCCCTTCATCTTTCTCTTAACTTCTACTACTCTCTCTCGCTTTCCCTTTCTTAACACCTGCACCCTATACCCCCTCCTTCCCTTTCTCAATCCCTGTTCATCTCTTTCCCTACTTCTCTCTCTACCTGTCTCATTCCCTGATCCTCTCTCTCCCTCTTTCCCTTTCTCACCCCAGCTCCTCTCATTCTTTCTTCGCTCTTAACGCTACAATTCTCTTGCCTCTCACCTCTGTTCTTTTCACCCCTGCTTTTCTCACACTCTCGTGCACTGCCGATGGTTGCCTACCACTGATATAGAGCCCTTTGATTTGCAAAATGGATGCTGCTTATGTCCGATATGTCCAGGCTCTCTATGTTCCAGCCGGGCACACATAACTTAACCTTACTCCAGCAAAAATCCTGGTTTCGATGGCATCTCAATCCTCAATGACTCATAAGGATGGTACATGAGAACACTATCCCAGGCAGCCACCACCCCATCCCCTGCTTTCTAAACTCCATTCATGTGACTAACCCTAGCCAATCATTTGAATTAGAATTTCTGCCATCACAAACCCTCTAATTCTAGTTTCAGCTCCTGTTCACAGTGCTTAATTCTCTGAACCTCATGTCTCAGTCTTCTATTTTCTCCTTGCTACCAACTGCCCTTGCCCTGCTAACTTGGCTTGGAGGGCTGTGACCTGTGGGCTCCCAGAAACAGACCATCTTGTCTTGCAGCTATTATGAAAACAGTCCATTAAGCTCTGCAGCTCTGGGTTTAGTAGCAAAAAACCTGGAGTCAGTAATCCATATAAAAAGACCTGGAGCACTAGCTAATTTACAGTGCAATGTTGACTCTTTAGATGCCAACCTAGTTCACAGCAGACTGCAGCCTACTCAGTTGTTCCTGCTTAGGCAGTACAGCCTGCATTCTGGTTCCAGACAGGTTCATCAATCTGTTTCCAGTCCAGTTCAGTATTCCAGTCCTGTTCAGCATTCCTTTTCTAGTCTGGACTAGTATTCCGATTTCAGTCCAGTTCAGTATTCTAGTTCCAGTTCTGTTCAGTACTCTTGTTCAGTTCAGCAATCCGTTCCCAGGGCCTGATTCATTACGGGTCGCTATTCTGCTTATACGCACGGTACGCAGTTGCTAAAATCAGCGGTGACATGTAAGTGTTTGCATTCGCATTGCGATCGAAGCCTGACATAAGGATGCCCACTTCCCCTTACATCCCTATACTTGGTCAACATAGAGAAACAATCGGTAACATCAGACAGTCAATGAAGCCCAGACCTTACTCAGGAATTGCTTACTTCAGCACATGCTATGAGGCCTCAGTTGGCATCTTGTATCGCAGTGGCTAATTAATGCACGCCCATGCAACGGTGTTGAAATGCACTGGCACACCTGCATTCGCCCGACCCTCCTCCCCCCGTCCCACCATCAACAAACGGCACATCCTGTCAATCACTCTGCTATGGGTCTGCGTATCCTCTGTGATCACTGTCCCAATTGCAGTGGCTAGTTTGCGCACTGCGATGTATACACATGCGCAGTACGCAACAATCGGTCGATTGCGTGCGTATAAACAACTGCGTTCCTTGCCGAAGCAGGCCCCCAGTCTGCTCCAGTATTCCGGTCCAGCCCGGTTCAGTAAACCAGTTCCAGTCCAGTCTAATATTCTGGTTACAGAATTCCTGTTCCAGCCCAGTCAGCACCACTGGTTCCAGTTCTAAACTGCATGACTGGTCCTACTGGGTCATCTCTACTGAGCCTTTTCCTCATCACGTTATCCTTGTACTCAAGCTACAGTAGTTTCCAGCGCCACTCTTATCTAATAGATCTCCTGAACTCTCAGCTTCCACTATCCTGTATCAGTTCCTTCTTACCAGATGCAAAGGAGTCTAATAAAACCGCCAAGCTTCCTGCACATAGGGCCTACCACAAGGGTCTCGTCGCAAGCCCGATGGTCGCGATGGTCTTGACCATCGCGACCATCTTCCTGGCCACTCGCTATAGCTGTGGGTGGTCACCCACAGCTATGCGAGCGGCCAGGAGGCCGCTCTGAAAAACAAGAAGGACGGCCCTGATTCAGAGCGAGCGCTCTGTTAGAGCGTCCGGCTCTGAATCAGGCCCATAGTTTCCAATCCAGCTAAAGACACACAACCCAATCCGGGTTCAGATAAATCCTTAGGCATGACAGTTTGCACTGCCCTAATTGATCCTGCCGGAGATCAGACTCAAGTAGCGGGTGCCATGCAGAGCTAGAGTATAAGGAATCCGCACAGAGAGAAGTCATGCAGTTTCTTCAAGAATTGTATTGTCTGGATAGCATTCAAGTCACACAGTGGAACAGGTGTGCCTCCTGCTTCTGCACAAGTTCCTCCTGTTCATGTTACAGTCCCAGCTCCTCATCTTCATCTACAGTATCTACTACTGCTAAGTTAGATGGAGATCCAAAATTGTGCAGAGGGTTTCTTAATCAGTGTGAAATCCACTTTGAGCTACAGCCCAGTAATTTCCCTACCGAAAAAGCAAAAGTTGTGTACATTATCTCTCCTATTGGGACACGCATTAGCCTAGGCATCTCCATTATAGGAAAGGACAGATCATCTGCTCTCATATTCTGAGTTTATAGCAGCCTTCCATCACATCTTTGACAAGCCAGGCAGGTCCACCTCAGCATCCTTAGATATTCTACACCTTCATCAAAGTTCTATTTCTGTGGGTCAATACCTGGTCCAATTCCAAAAGCTGGCTTCCGAGTTGAGGTGAAATGATGATGCCTTGTTTGCAGCCTTCTGGAGTGGCTTATTTTATAAAATTAAGCACTCCTGCATTCAGCATGTGATACCACTTCAGTCTATAGCTCGTATATCCAAGAGGTTTACCCCTTACCTTACAGGGACTTCTTCAATGTTTTCAGTAAAGCTGGGGCTGACTCATTGTCACCACAACGTGAATAAGATTGCTCTAATGATTTGATGCAAGGAAAGACTACCCACTCTCTCTTTCCAAGACTAAGGCCATGACAGAATATATATAAAAAAAATCTCTGTCTTCTTTACCTACTGGTGCATTATTTTACTTTGTCAAGAAAAAAGATGGGGGACTCCATCCCTTCATCGACTATAGGGGTTTAAAGGACATCATCATTAAAAATCATTATCCTTTGCCGATTTTCACAAAAGTATTTGATCGAATCACAGGAGCCACCATCTTCACTAAACTAAATTTGAGAGGAGCTTACAATTTGATCCGATTTTGTGAAGAGATGAATGGAAGACACCTTTTAACACTTGTGAGCACTATGAGTACCTTGTCATGCCCTTTGGCCTGAGTAATGCTCCTGCTGTATTTCAACATTATGTCAACAAAAGTTTCCATCACAGGTGTCTTACGTGTTTATCTGCCCTTCCCCTTTAGAATGTAAGCTCTTATGAGCAGGGCCCTCTACAATCTTGTGCTTCTCCTTACTGTACTTTCATCTACTTCTTACTCCCCACTAGGGCACCTAACACTTGGTTGCTTAAGCTCTGCTGCTTATGTGGGTGTTGTGGTCGCTAATGTAGCAATGTGTATTATCCATGTCCTTGTCCTGCATTCTATTGTATTGTACTGTAAGTCTTTGGTCACGTATTTGATTTTATATTTTGTAGGGCGCTGCGGAACACTTGTGGTGCCATATAAATAAATAATAATAATAATAGTTGTCTATTTGGACGACATTCTTATCTTCTCCAACAATCTGGATAACATGTTAAGGGGGTCCTCTCACGACTCTGTTCAAATCAGCTTATTTGCAAATTCAAGAAATGTACCATCCTAATTCATTCTTGGGTTAAATAATTTCTGGTACTATTCTGCAGATTGACCCAAAGAAGCTCAAGGCTATCCTCAACTGGCCTCTTACCACCACCCTTAAGGCGGTCCAACCCTTCCTGGGTTTTGCCAACAATTTTTCAAGAAAATTAATTAGAGATATCTCCTATAACAACGCTTACCGGAAAGGGTTCTGATCCCACCAACTGGACTGAAGATGCTAAAGCAGCATTCCAATGCATCAAACAACTCTTTATTTCAGCTCCAGTCCACCGCCAACCTGATGAGTCTCAACCTCTAATCCTGGAAGTAGACGCTTCAGCAGTACCAGTAGTGCTTTCGAGGATGGGTATATTCATCCCTGTGGTTATTTTTCTCTGAAATTTCTGCGGGCAAAGAGAAACTACAGTATAAGGGATCAAAAATTACTAGCCATTAATCCAGTCCAGTAGTCTGTCCCAGTGTTTTGGTTCCAGTCCGGTTCAGTTGGTCGATTCTAGTGCGGTTCAGTATTCTGGTTGCATTCTGGTCCAGTACTCTCGTTCTAGTCCGGTTCAGAAGATAAGACATTCTTATCTTCTCCAACAATCTGGATAACATGTTAACGGGGTCCTCTCACGACTCTGTTCAAATCAGCTTATTTGCAAATTCAAGAAATGTACCATCCTAATTCATTCTTGGGTTAAATAATTTCTGGTACTATTCTGCAGATTGACCCAAAGAAGCTCAAGGCTATCCTCAACTGGCCTCTTACCACCACCCTTAAGGCGGTCCAACCCTTCCTGGGTTTTGCCAACAATTTTTCAAGAAAATTAATTAGAGATATCTCCTATAACAACACTTACTGGAAAGGGTTCTGATCCCACCAACTGGACTGAAGATGCTAAAGCAGCATTCCAGTGCATCAAACAACTCTTTATTTCAGCTCCAGTCCACCGCCAACCTGATGAGTCTCAACCTCTAATCCTGGAAGTAGACGCTTCAGCAGTACCAGTAGTGCTTTCGAGGATGGGTATATTCATCCCTGTGGTTATTTTTCTCTGAAACTTCTGCGGGCAAAGAGAAACTACAGTATAAGGGATCAAAAATTACTAGCCATTAATCCAGTGCAGTAGTCCGTCCCAGTCTGGCCCAGTGTTTTGGTTCCAGTCCGATTCAGTTGGTCGATTCCAGTGCGGTTCAGTATTCTGGTTGCATTCTGGTCCAGTACTCTCGTTCTAGTCCGGTTCAGTAATCAGTTTCCAGTCCGGTCTAGTATTCCAGTTCCAGCATTCCTGTTTGAGCCTAGTCAGCACCACTGGTTACAGTTCTCATCTCTACTGAGCCTGTTCCTCATCACACTATCTTTGTACTCAAGCTATTGTAGCTTCCAGTGCCATTCATGAACTCTCAGCTTTCACTATCCTGTATCAGTTCCTTCTTACCACATGCAAAGGAACCTTTTAAAGCCGCTAAACTTCCTGCACATACTTTCCTACCCAGCTCCAGATACACAACCCAGTCTGGGTCCAGACAAATCCTCAGGCATGTCACAAGGTACAGGCTGGTTGGCTTGAGACTTTTCTTACCTATATGGTGGTTTCTCTGCAAAAGGTAACCTCAGAAGGAATCAATCCTCTCTTAGCAGATGGTAATTTCAGTCAGTATTCAATATTCATATAGGTCACCACATGATCCAGGCGATGCCTGTCTGTGTAGGGATATAACCAATGTCATCATCATAAAACATTCTTCACCCAGACACGTGGCCCCTTTGTCACCTCCTGCTCCCTGTATCCACTCGTCTACTGCTCCTTGTATCTCTCTAGCCTCCTGTCTTTCCTGCCTCCTGCCTTTCTAGCCTCCTGACCCCTGTGTCTCTCCAGCCTCCTGCCCTGTCATTCCAGTATTCTGTCTTAACAACCTCCTTCCCTGTCACTCCAGCCTCCTGTCCTGTCTTTCCAGCCTCCTGTTCCCTGTGTCTCCAGCCTCCTACATTTTTTGTCTCCAGCCTCCTGCCCTTTGTGTTTCTCCAGCCTCCTGTCCTATCACTAAAGCCTGTCACTTCAGCCTTCTCTCCCCTATATCTCTCAACCTCAACTCCCCCTCTATGTCCCTCAGCCTTAGCCCCTCAGTGTTCTCCAGCCTCCCACTGTGTGTCTCAGCCTCTTCCTCTGTGTCTCTCAGTCTCCCTTCTGTGTCTTTAAGCCTCCCACTCTGTGTCCCTCAGCTTCACCCTATGTCTGTCACCCTCACTGTGTCTCTCAGCCTCACCCTCATTTTGTGTCTCTACAGCCTCACCCTCTGTGTCTCTCAGCATCATTGCCCACTGTGTCTTTCAAGTGGGCTCCATTATCCTATCTCCCCAGCCCGTGTCTTCATCTTCAGCTCACCCAACCCCAACCTGTGTCTCCCCAGCTCAGCCCACACTTACCTCCTGCTGCATGGAGATGATGATGCTTGCTGCTCTTTCTTAATGGGTGGCTCAGCTCCTTCTTAGTGTCCATTACATCACGCCGCTGTGTCTGCACAAAAAAACCTTGTTGTGCCACCCACCAGTGGATGTCATGGCTTTGCCTCCTCCTCTCTTTGCTTGTATCCTGTAGTTTTTCCCATTTTCATGTCAGACATGAAAACAGGTTAAAATGTGCCTTGCCAGTGGCAATGTGCTAGGAGATACTGTTGCAGGCTACTAATTTATTAATGGCACGCTTTACCACCTTATAACACCATACTTGCACCACTGCAGAGCACCTACTAGGGAAACACTGGTACGGGGGGACTGAGTGGCCAGGGTCACTTAGAATCTTAGTGGCAGATGGATGCTGGGTCTCCTAGGACCACTGGGCTCTAGTGTCCACCTGTATTGCCTTCTCAGTAATCCAGCTCTGGTTAAATAACAGTACAATATTCTGAAACGTGTTTGTCTCCAGAGTGCGAGTTATCAAACTAAACTGAGCATATAAGTTTAAAAAAAATGAAGGACAGGGAGGTCACTAACATTTTTAGTAACCATCTTATTTTTGCAAATGTTCTTATTGTATTTTTGTTGTCTTGTAATGTTAAATGCCTTGCAAACTTCATGCACATTAGTTTAAAAAAAGTGTCAGCTAAATGATTCAGACTAGTGACATTATACTCTGGGATTGGGAAAAATGTAACTGCAATTAATTCATAGGCATGTTAAATCTTAATGATTTGAATTTGAAGCTCACCATGGAAATGAGCCAAACAGAAGTCAACTTTATGGATTTGACGATACGGGTGAGAGAAGAAGGAGTAATATTCACAGACATACATAGAAAAAGTACCGCCACCAACAGTGTATTACACAGTAGCAGTGCCCACCTACCCGCAACCATCAAAACCATCCCGAAAGGAGAATTACTACGTGCAAAACGGAATTGCTCACATGAGGACACCTATGAACAAAAGAATAGACAAATATGTGAAAGATTGGAAGAGAGGCTACAGTAGAAGAATAATTAAACAAGCTGTAAAAGAAACTAAGAAACATCCTAGGGAATCTCTACTTGTACCCAAAATAAAGAACTCAAAAGAGGAACCACTCAGGTTCATAGGGACATATAACAATCAGTGGAGACAGATAAATCAGATTTTCCAAAAACACTGGCCGACTTTCTGTACGGACAAAGATCTAGCCAATATTTTACCATCAAAAGTCCAAACAAGTTGGAGGAGGTCACGTAATTTGAAGGACCGACTTATTCAAACCCACGTAATGACTGTTAAGAACTCAAAATACAATAAAAAAGGATCCCATAAGGGTGGTCATTGTAAATCATGTCAATATATGACACAGAGAGAATGGTTCTCTGAAAAGTATGGCAAGAAGTGGACCATAACAGATTACATTGATTGTAAAACCTCTGGACTTGTCTACCACTTGGAGTGTCCCTATGGCAAAAGCTATGTAGGGAAAGCCATCAGACCCCTAAAAGTCAGAATATTGGAGCATGCAGGAACCATTAGGAATGCCAAACAAGACAAGCTCAAATTTAAACCATTAACCCCTGTGGCCAGGCATTTCCTGAAGCATTATGAAGGAAATCCCCATGGATTGAGAGCAAATGGCATGAGGAAAATTAATTTAGGAATTAGAGGAGGCGATTTAGATCAAGAACTCCTCAAATGGGAGACAAAGATGATATAACAGTTATACTGCGTTCTTATAAGATAATGTTTTAATCTAGAAAAGGATAATATGATTATCCTCTATACTATGTTCCACTTGACATTATTTTAGATGTGACCTTTTGATACTATTATCTCTGAAAACAATTCCGATATGATTGATGCCTATATTAAACAGTAACTATCTTGTTTGTATACATTTGAAATATGTATACATTGAAGCTATTTTAAAATAAATAATTATTCAATATGATTATTATATTAAGAGTTCACTTATCAAAATTTTTTTTATACATAATGCAATGACATACAATTATTCCCAGGGAGACTTTTGTAATAAAACCGGGAATCTATTAAATTAATAGGGAATTTACAACTGCATTGTTTCTACCCTCACTACTGAATATAATTAATTCTTACTCTTCCTTTTATTGACTTACCTTCACAAGAATCATATCTATACTATGGGGTAGAGATCACATATTAATGTTTAATCATGCACTATCAAGAACTTCACTATTTTACTAATTTGTTTTATTATATTTTTTGTTTTTTAACACAGCTTGGAGTATGTCACACTACATGGGATCGGTATGAAAAACTGCCGGACCTATGTCCGGTGGTTCAAATCCCGACGCCGGAAAACCGTCAGCAGTGAAGATCCTGACAGCTAAAAAGGTAAGTATAAACTAACCCTACTCCCCCCCTAACCCTAATCCTCCTTTAAGGGTGCCTAACCCTAACCTTCCCCCCTTATGCCTAACCCCCCTAAGTGCCTAAACCTAACCCCCCCGTCACCGCAGCCTAAACTTAAGTCTCCCTGGGAGGTGCCCAAGCCCCCTTTCCTTAGCCTAACCCTCCCAGGTGGGTGCCTAACCCAAAGTCCCACCCAGGAGCCCCTAACCTAACCCTTTCCCCATGGCTGTCTGCGCCCGCCGCCCGGCTTACCTTTGTTCAGTATGCCAGGCTTCGGGCTCCCGGCGTAGGTATAATGACAGGCACCCTCATGCCATTGCGCTATTTTTAGAAGGACAGTGTAAAAACACACTGCACATGGTTTATAATAAACTGTATTAAAGTATGTATGTATTGCTGTAATGCACTGCAGCTGATCTGCAATGCATTAGTGCATGAAGCAACGTTTGTTTAATAGGCTATGCACTATATGGTTTAAATGTATATTTTGTAGAGAAAATGCACTTCTTGAATATATGCCTGAATATGACATGACCAGCCTCTGTGTCTGCAGAAACTAGCAGGAGGTCTGATGAATAGGAAGACCTGTTGTGGTCAGTGAACTCTGGCTGGAAGGTTACTGTGTGAAGGTGTGAATAGTGTCATATAGCCAAACCCTTCAGATACAGAACTTCCTTTTGAAAAGACAATCTGTTTTTAAGAAGATTCTTTTGAATGCCACTTCTAACAGCTGAATGTGTTAAGGTTGGAAATGCCAAACTGATTGATAAGGATGAATGTCATTTACCATTTCCTGTGAAATGTTATATCAACATTTTAGGAGACAGTATAATGTATGATAAATCAGTTTGTGTATAAAGTTTGGATGGTGGATTAGAAAGGAGGATATTGAGAGACTCCTTTGAAATGTAATATGTTGTTAAATAATGTTTTCTGAGATAGCCTGATTGGCTAGAAGGAACACAGGGTGGATTTGCCCCCCTGTGATGTTGTGTGTAAGAATGACATAAAAAGAGGGACTGTGAGCCCTGTATGTGTACAACCCTGTAACTTCTTTGAGGAGAAGAGCTGCTGATAAGATTCCTGTATGTGGTACATCTTTGAAAATCTTTTGTGGAGAATTGCTGTTTGATTTCTGTGTGATATTCCCCTTCAGACGGAAGTGAGGGTCTTCTTTAAGATATTGAGCAAATAAACACTGTTTGCCTTTACTTCAATTGACTCAATCCTGCGACCAACAGAATTGCGCCAAAACGCTATTCCGTTCTCCTGCTGTTCTGGGTAAGAGCTCCATGTCTCCTAGTTCAAGCCCTCTGTCAAGCTACCATGCAGACCTGGTCCATTGCGAGGGATCAGGTGGGAACATCTGACACCAATCAGGGGGTGTGGCCGCGGCTAGTCAAACGCATACGCAGCAGAAGCGGTTCCAGGTGCCGAGGGAGGAGCCTGAGGGTAACGTAAAAAGCGGTTCCAAATGCCGATGGTAGAGTTTGGTGGTGGCAGCATCGTTACACGCCCACGGCGCAGTGGGTGGAGTCAGTGACAGGCGATCACTGATGGTGAGTGGGAGTTCAAAAGCGCTAACCCGTGACCAGGGCCGGCCTAGGCGAAAGGCGTCCGGTCACATCTGGTGGCATAGCGGTGGGATAATCCCAGGCGGCTTTTCGTTCACCCGACGAGAGAAGCAGAGTTACTCAGGAGAGGAGTAACTGCAGTTCAGGAGAACTCGCAAGATGGCTGATTACAGCGGAATGGAGTTGCATCAGACGGAGGTGGAAAGTGTGGCCGGCGCAACAACGAACGCCCCTCAGAACGTGGTGAGAGCAACAAGTCCCGCCCCCTCTCACAGCAGTTATGTTTCTCAGCATTCCCCAGCATGACAGGGATCCCAACGAATGGATACCCTAGCGGAGCGGCTAGCGGAATTGGGAGAAAGGGCAACGGAACAAGAACGTATGCTTGTCATTCGGATGTGGCATGACGAGCGGGCACCACGGACTGTGCTACCCCAAGGACCATTGCAGACTACTGTACCGGGATCAGATCATATCCAGTTTGCCAAGTTTGCAGACAGCAATGGGGACATTGATGGACATTTGCAAGTATTTGAAAGGACTTGTAAACTACATGATTTACCCAAGCAGGAGTGGGTCAGACACCTGGTGCCCACACTGCATGGAGAGGCCTATCGAGGAGTGGCCACCGCGGACTGCAGTGACTAAGGGCCCTCCTACAGCGATACTTTGTCACTCCTGAGTCCTACAGGAAAAAGTTCCGGGACTTGCCCAAGAACCCTACCAGCACCCATGAGCAGTTTGCCACCCAGCTGAGGCAGTACGTGGTGAAGTGGGTGAAGGGATCTGGTGCCACTACCTGGGACGCACTGATTGATCTGCTATGCCAAGAGAAGTTCTACCGCAGGTGCGCCCCAGAGGTGAAGGAGTGGGTGCTAGACCGGGAGCCACCCTGCTTGAAGATGGCGGCCCAGTTAGCAGACAAGTATGTGGCAATTCGGCCACAAGGGCAGAAGCGCTCGACTAGCAGCCGCCCCCAGTGGACTGTACAACCAAGGGAACACCCCTCTTATGCTCATCACCCCCCAAAGCGGACATCCTCCAACCCGGGTGCTCTTGGCCAGCAATGGCCCTCCCTGTCCCTGCAAATCATCAGAGACCACCGGGGCCTCGACTGGTCAAGAAGTGTTATGACTGTAGGAAAATCGGACATCTGAGGATAAACTGTCCCAGACTCCAAGCACCCCAGACTCGTGCCCCAAATCCGAGTGCTGGAGCCTGGCTTGCTTGCCTGACCCGGGGAGGTGAGCCCATAGAGACTGTTCCTACTCCATCCAGTCCAGTGGAGTGTGGGGAAAATCAGGTGGACTCTACGGAGAGAGTCACCTGCATGGCCAAGGGGCCACCCCAAAATATGTGGCAGCACCTGCAGATGGTCCAAGTGGGTCTGCTGCAGGGACAAGGATTAAGAGACTCTGGAGCCTCAATCACTGTTGTGAGCCCCTGCCTAATTGATCCTGCTGCAGTACTGCCAGGTCGCACTACCAAAGTGACCGTGGCAGGCGGAATGGAGTGAGAGGTACCTGTGGCGAGAGTCTACCTGGACTGGGGAGCTGGCCCAGAGTTGAGGGATGTTGCCGTCATGGATGGCCTTCCAACTGATGTGGTCCTGGGGAATGACCTTGGTGGTGGAATCGTTACCACGTTTGCTGACGCCATCACCCGGAGTCAAGTTTCCGGATCACAGTCTACATCAACTGCACCAGAACAGCCCAGCCCAGAGGAAAAGACCACAGCGGCTAGACAACTGCCAGCGCAGCTTACCACAGCATCAACCAGCCCAGAGGAAAAGATTACAGCGGCTAGATCAGCATATCTACCCAGCATGCCTTTTGCCTCTGGTATGCCTACGTCCCCTAGCAACGCAGAGGATGTTGGTTCCGGCTCGTTGGATCCTGTGAGGGTGCCCAGTGATGCTCCTGTCCCTAGTGGTTTGCCAACTCCGGCAGTTAGTATGAGTGACCACACTGACTTCCCTTTGACTGACCTCAACCAAACTGACCCTAGCGATCCCAACCCATATCCCCCTGTAGAATGTCCCTACTTAGAAGGAAGTGAGGGCCCCAGACAGGAGTTCAGGGAAGCTCAGCTTGCTGACCCATATCTGGAAGGCATATCGTGCCAAGCTGGCAGCGGCCTTTCAGGGATAGCCGCAGTAAGTGTGACCTGGCGGGAAGGGTTAAGATACAGGGTAGCCAGGAAAGTAGGAGGGGATAGGCCAGTTAGGGAGCAAGGTCCCCTGCTTGTGCCAAGTAGATCGGGGAAGACACGCAGCCTACCCGTGGTAGATGTCACACGGAGCTCAGAGGCTGGTGATCTATCCGACATCACTGTGGAACAGGTAGCGGACGAGGTGGTGAGAAAAGGCCTAGGTGACAGGGTCGGTTCCCATAGTCATAGGTCATTGGAGGAGGATGGTAGGGCAGGTCTGACAGGTAGTACAGAAAGATGCCAGGTGGAGATGACAGAGGGGCAGTGCTTGGGGTATAGTATGCGGGGGAGACAGCGGTAGGCCCAGACCAGTGGGGGTGGTGGCAACCAGAAACTGTCCCCGGCCCACAACCCCAAGACAGGTACTGACCTTAGAAACTGTAAGGCCCTACGGACAAGTTGTCCCTGACTTTAGTGCTGTAGTGACACCCCTTACAGAGTTGACCAGGGAGGGACTTTCCAAGTCAGTGGACTGGATACCCGCGTGTGAGTTGGCATTCCAGTCATTCGAGGAGACTCTGGTACTAGCTCCAGTGCAGATGGTGCAAATTCAAGACCAGGACATTGTGGTACAAACTAATGCATCATTGCATGGACTGGGAGCAGTACGGAGCCAGGAGGAGCCATATGGGCAGGAGCACCCTTTGGCTTGTTTGAGCAGGATACTGCTACGGTGGGAAGTGGGGTATGTCACAATTGGAACCCAGTGGTTGGCAATTGTTTGGGCATTGGACCACCTTCGGCACTATGTGTGCAACTGGTTCCCTAATTCGGAAACTGACAGACTGTTGTGGTGGAGCCTTGGACTTCAGTGTGACTATTTGGACATTGTGCACCGACAAGGAGAGGCCCACTACAATATGGCTGAACTGTCAAGGCCAGAGCCGAAGCGCCCCAGAGCCGAAGCCCCCCAAGAGACTGCAGGACCAGGAGCCAAATCGTTGGGACATGGCCCTCTGGTAGCCCGCTTGAGGGAGAGGGGAGAAGTGTGGCCGGAGGCCGACCACACGTGATTAAAATGGCTGCCAAGGCATTGAGGGGATTAACCCTCATGCCATTGCCCCATTTTTAAAAGGACAGTGTAAAAACACACCACATGGTTTATAATAAACTGTATTAAAGTATGTATGTATTGCTGTAATGCACTGCAGGTGATCTGCAATGCATTAGTGCATGAAGAAACGTATGTTTAATAGGCTATGCACTATATGGTTTAAATGTATATTTTGTAGAGAAAATGCACTTTTTGAATATATGCCTGAATATGACATGACCAGCCTCTGTGTCTGCAGAAACTAGCAGGAGGTCTGATGAATAGGAAGACCTGTTGTGGTCAGTGAACTCTGGCTGGAAGGTTACTGTGTGAAGGCGTGAATAGTGTCATATAGCCAAACCCTTCAGATACAGAACTTCCTTTTGAAAAGACAATATGTTTTTAAGAAGATCCTTTTGGATGCCACTTCTAAAAGCTGAATGTGTTAAGGTTGGAAATGCCAAACTGATTGATAAGGATGAATGTCATTTACCATTTCCTGTGAAATGTTATATCAACATTTTAGGAGACAGTATAATGTATGATAAATCAGTTTGTGTATAAAGTTTGGATGGTGGATTAGGAAGGAGGATATTGAGAGACTCCTTTGAAATGTAATATGTTGTTAATTTATGTTTTCTGAGATAGCCTGATTGGCTAGAAGGAACACAGGGTGGATTTGCCCCCCTGTGATGTTGTGTGTAAGAATGACATAAAAAGAGGGCCTGTGGGGGTCATTCAGACCCGTTCGTGAGCAAAGGATGCTCGCAAACGGGTCGATGTTCCCCCACTGCGCATGCGCACGACGGAGGGAGCTCCGTCGTGTTCATGCGCGAGACCCGGTCTGCGACAGCTAAGCTGTCACTCCGGGTCTCGCACCAAAGGGGGTGTGCTGTCGATGTTGATTGACAGCACGCCCCCTTTGGTGGGCGTGCCGGGGGCGTGCCTGTCAGACGGAGGCGTTACCATGGGAACGCCTACCGTCTGAAGCCGGCCCCACTGACATCACTAGTGATGTCAGTGGGAGTGATTTTGGCTCTGATAGAGCCAAAATCACTCCTGGACTTGCAGCAGAGAGACCCTACTGCAGGGTCTCCGTTGCAAGCCCGATGGTCGCGATGGTCAAGACCATCGCGACCATCATCATGGACGCTCGCATATGCTGTGGGTGGTCACCCACAGCTATGCGAGCGTCCAAGAGGACGCTCCATTTTCAGGGAGGAGGGCCCTGATTCAGAGCGAGCGCTCTGGTCAGAGCGTTCAGCTCTGAATCAGGCCCAGTGAGCCCTGTATGTGTACAACCCTGTAAATTCTTTGAGCAGAAGAGCTGCTGATAAGATTCCTGTATGTGGTACATCTTTGAAAATCCTTTGTGGAGAATTGCTGTTTGATTTCTGTGTGATATTCCCCTTCAGACGGAAGGGAGGGTCTTCTTTAAGATATTGAGCAAATAAACACTGTTTGCCTTTACTTCAATTGACTCAATCCTGCGACCAACAGAATTGCGCCAAAACGCTATTCCGTTCTCCTGCTGTTCTGGGTAAGAGCTCCATGTCTCCTAGTTCAAGCCCTCTGCCAAGCTACCGTGCAGACCTGGTCCATTACGAGGGATCAGGTGGGAACAGCCGACACCAATCAGGGGGTGTGGCCGCAGCTAGTCAAACGCATACGCAGCAGAAGCGGTTCCAGGTGCCGAGGGAGGAGCCTGACGGTGACTTAAAAAGCGGTTCCAAACGCCGATGGTAGAGTTTGGTGGTGACAGGCGGTCACTGACGGTGAGTGGGTGTCCAAAAGCGCTAACCCGTGACCAGGGCCAGCCTAGGCGAAAGGCGTCCGGTCACAGGCGCCACAAGTGTTCCGCAGTGCCTTACATAGTGCATAAAACTAATAAGTGAACAAGAAATAAGTACATTACATTACATTACAGTGCAGGACAAGGACACGATTTATATACATTGCTGCAATAGCGATTCAAGCACTCACAGGGGGGAATTCAATTCAGAGCGAGCTCCCGGAGCTATTCACTTCAGTGCGCTGTGTGGTCAGAGAATACCAGTTATCACGCCTTAACAAGGGTGTTAAGGCACGGTAACCGGCATTCTCTGACCAAAGTGCAGGGTGCGCGGCTGTTAGAGCACCGCTATGCAGAAAAACAGCTGCCCGCCCGGCACTTTGGTCGGATTTCTCCTCGCATCCCCAGGGGGGTGCGAGAAGAAATCCTTAGCCCAGCCAAACAGCGCAGTGTATTGAATAGCTTCAGCAGCTTCCTTCCATCGCTATTCAACATCGCGCTGAATTGAATTCTCCCCACAATAAGCAACAGGGAGTTGGCAGTCATGTGTTAGGTGCACTTATGGGGAGTAAGGAGTAGAAGAAAATGTAAAGAGAAGCATATGAGGGAAGAGGTCCCTGCTCGTGAGAGCTTACAATCTAAAGGTGAAGGGCAGACAGACGGGCATGACACAGAAGGGGAAAATAGGGAGGAAAGAGCATGAAGTGAGTTAGGATGAGAGCTGGAAGGCCTTGATGAAGTAGTGGGTCTTGAGAGCCCGTTTGAAGATTTGCAGAGAGGTGGAGAGTCTGATAGGTAGAGGGAGAGCGTTCCAAAGGTAGGGAGCAGCACGGGCAAAATCTTGGATGCGGGAGTGGGAGGAAGTAATCAGAGGCGGCATGCATTGTTGAGCGAAGTGGGCGGGCGGGGGAGTGTGAAGGGAGAGGTCAGAAATGTATGTGGGAGAGGATTTGTCGAGGGCTTTGTAGGCAAGTTTAAGAACTTTGAATTGGCATCTGAAGGGGAAGGGGAGCCGGTGTAGGGCTTGAAGGAGAGGGGAAGCAGTTGTAGAACGTCTGGAGTGGAAGATGAGCCGCAGCATTGAGAACTGATTGTAGTGAAGAGAGACTGGGAGGCCAGCTATGAGAAGGTTACAGCAGTCCAATCTGGAGATGACCAGTGAGTGGATGAGGGTTTTAGTGACATCCTGGGTGAGGAAGGGTCTAATCCTGGAAATATATTTTAGGTGGAAACGGCAGTACTGTTAGAGGTGTTGAATGTGTGGTTTAAAGGAGAGGGAGGAGTCTAGGATAACTCCAAGACAGTGCACTTTGGGGCTAGAGGAGATAGTTGTGCCATCAATAGATAATGACATTGTGGGAAGTGAGGTAGTGGAAGAGGATGGGAAGATGATCAGCTCAGTCTTAGACATGTTAAGTTTAAGAAAGCGCTGGGACATCCATGAAGAGACAGCAGAGAGATAGTTGGAGATACGGGTAAGGAGTGGGGGGGAGAGCTCAGGGGTGGAAAGGTAAATTTGAGTATCATCAGCATAGAGATGATATTGGAGGTCAAAATAGTTTATGAGTTCACCTAAAGAGGACATATATAGGTAGAAAAGGAGAGGTCCAAGAACAGGACCTTGGGGAACTCCTACTGTTAGTGGAAGTTGGGGGGAAGAGGAGTCATGAGAGGAGACAGAGAAGGAATGATCAGAGAGATAGGAGGACAGCCAGGAGAGGGCAGTGGCATGTAAACCAAGAGAGTGAATAATTTGCAGAGGGTGGTCTACAGTGTCAAATGCAGCAGAGAGGTCAAGGAGAATGAGCAGAGAGTAGTGGCCCTTGGTTTTGGCAACAAGGAGGTCATTGCTCACTTTCGTTAGGGCAGTTTCAGTGGAGTGGAGAGAATGGAAGACAGATTGAAATGAGTCAAGGAGGGAGTGGGAGGAAAGAAAGGTGGTACGGCGGTTGTAAATAATACGCTCAAGGAGTTTGGAAGCAAAAGGGAGAAGAGAGATGGGTCGGTAGTTGGAGAGTATGTTAGGATCAAGGGTAAGTTTTTTAAGAATGGGGGAGACAAGGGCATATTTGAATGCAGAAAGGACAGTGCCAGATGATAGGGAGAGATTAAGGAGGTGAGCAAGATGGGAACAGGCAGAAGCAGACAGGTAACAGAGGAGACGGGAAGGGATAGGGTCAAGAGGGGAAGTGAAAGGAGGGGAGGACCGGATGAAGGCCATGACTATCTCTCCAGAAACAGGGGAGAAGGATGTTAGAGTTGGTGAGACAGAAGGGGAGGAGTGGTCAGGAAAGGAGGGGCAGGAGTGCTGAGGGTCTGATGGGATATGATGTCCTCATGTATTGAGTACATTTTAGATGTAAAGTAGGTGGCAAAGTCAAGGGCAGAGAGCGAGGAGGGGAAGGGCAAAGGAGGGAGTTGAAAGTGGCAAAGAGACGCCAGGGTTTTGAGGACTGGACGGAGATGAGGTTCTTGAAATATGTTTCTTTGGAGAGGGACAGGGCAGCACTGTAGGATGGGAGAATAAATTTGAAATGGAGGAAGTCAGCCTTAGAGCAGGATTTTCTCCACTGATGCTTGGCAATTCTTGAACACTTTTGCAGGTATCTGGTGCATTTGGAATGCCGGGGTTGTGGTGTGGATCTGCGAGGGTGAGTAGTTATTGCCAGAGCAACTTAGTCAAGAGCAGAAGTAAGTGATGAATTGTACAGGGAAGTGGCTTGTTCAGGACAGGAGAGAGAAAGGATATGGGAGAGAAGAGAGTCCAGGAAGGAGGAATAAGCAACAGTGTCAATAGCCTCAATGTTACGCTTTGTAATGGTAGCCTTAGGAGGGGAAGGAGAGAGGGATAGGTTAAAAGAGAAGGTGATGGTTAGAGAGGGGGAATGGGGAGTTGGAGAAATATCACATCGGTGAGTAAAGACCAGGTCAAGTGAGTGCCCACTCACATGGGAGGGTGATGAGGTCTATTGGGCAAGTCCAAATGAAGAGGTGAGGGTAGGGAGTTTAGAGGCAGAGAATTCTGTGGGAATGTCAATAGGAATATTAAAATCACCTAGGATAATGGAGGGAAGATCTGATGAGAGAAAGTAAGGGAGCCAGGAAGCAAAGTTATCAAGGAATTTGGAGGGAGAGCCAAGGGGACGGTAAATGACAGCTAGTCTGAGGTTTACTGGTTGGAAGAGGCATATAGCAGTGGGGAATGTAAGGGATGGTTCAGGGTATTAGCTAGTAGGAATAAATGGTGGATAGAAGAACCCCACCACCACTATGGTGACCGCCAAGCCGGGGGTGTGTGGGAGAAGGTGAGGGCCCCAGAGGATAGAGCAGCAGGAGATGTGGTGTCAGAGGGTGAGATCCAGGTTTCAGTAATGGCTAGGAGATTCTGAGAGTTGGAGATGAAAATGTCATGGGTGGGGACCAGTTTGTTACAGACTGACCTGGCATTCCAGAGGGCACAGGATAGAGAGGTAGCGTTTGTGGAGGAGATGTGATGTGGAGGTAAGATTCATTTGGGGGACCGATATGAATAGAGTTTAGTGATGGTGTGGGCACCCGAGCTAGTAAGGGAACCTGTAGTAGGTGGGCAGGGAGGGATGTGGATGGCAGTGGGGTGAAGTGACAGGGAGGGGAGTGTAGGAGAAGGGATTAGTGGTGGGGTAGTAGGAGAATGGGGGGGTAGAAAAGGAAGAAAGCGGAGTAATGGGAGAGTAGGTACACAGAGTAGGGGGGAGAAGGGGAGGAGGTGGAAGAGACAAGGGGGAAAGGATAAAGGTGGAAGCAGGGGGCAGAACAGAGGATTAGGTAAAGTCTAAGTGAAGGAGGGAGTTAATGAAAACCTTGTCATGGTGTTGATAAGTAAACGAGAAGAAAAATTTGGAAATGTAAATGCAAGAGATTTGTAGAAATGCAAGTGAAAGAATAGTGATGGTAAGTATGTATGCAGATTAGCAAGTTTAGTGGGGATCTAATGTGTGCAGAATTTGAATAATAATGTAGATTGTAAGCAGATAGAGGATGTGAGGCTAGGCAAGAGAGCTAAGATATAGGACAGTGTTTCCAAGTGGAAAGAAGTAAACTCACATGGGGACAAGTACGATAAGCATTAAGATGTATGTGAGAATCAGAAGACCAGCATTATTAATAGCAATAGAAGTGCTATGTTCTTGCCATGATTGCATAGGGAATCCAGTTGTAACAGTCCTGAATCTTTAGACCATTGAGGTTTGTTGTTTGAAGGAACTTAGAGTTTCCTCCTTCTGTTTATCTTCGGTTTAACACTGGTCTAATGCTCCAGTTTTGCACTTAAAAAAGACTGCACTTTGATAAACTGCACCATCCAGCCAGGCCTCCAGCCTAGATAATGACACTTATACAGAGATGCAGGCAAGTATGGACACTAATTAATGAAAAAACCCCATTGGCCATCCAAAAGAAAGCTAGCAATAAAATGGCTTAAGTAAAAAAGCAACACATACCAAACATCTAGGGCTAGAAATAAATCAAGCCTTCACTTCAGTCAATAGACTGGAGAGAATCCTTATAACAAATTAACTATTACAAATCATAAAGGTGCCTACTCACTTGGGAATGTGCTCACGATCCGACATCATGTACGATTTCCCCTGAACTCTCCCCGGGAGCTCCTCGGCAGTCGTGGTCACGATTTTGTCTAAAAAGCTGCCAATTTCAATCACGATCTATCGTGCATCTTGTCGGAACTCCAAATTGTGAGATCGTGCATGATTGATCGTGAGTTTACCAAACAACACACGAGAATCCTCACAATTGGTTGGGAATTTAAAAATGGGCGGGGCTAGCTAGGGGGTATAAAAAAGCAGGCACCATTTTAACCCTGTGCACATTCTGCTCTGCTACTAGTGAGGCTAGGTGTATACCTGCTGAACCCTGTGCATTGCTACTGTGCTCTGCTTTGTATTTGGCTTGTTCTACCTGCAAGTGTGTGTTACCTACCTGCATTCTGTCCTGTTCCTGAATTCTGTGGATCCCTATCGGTATAGAGTGATGGTCGCCTATGCTGGGCTTAAGGTTATGTAGGAGAGGGCCCAGCAAAGGAGGAGAGCATGCTGGACCAAGGAGTGACTGCTGCAAAGTGATATTCGCTCTCATAATCCCCTGCTGATGGAGATCAAGGAGAACAACCCGGACGACTACCGCAACTACTTGCACATGGATGATGACACCTTCCAGGAGTTGCTGAGTATGGTGACCCCCCCACATCCAGAGGCAGGACACAAGGCTGCAAAGGGCAATCCCTGCTGAAGAGAGGCTGTTGGCTACCCTGAGGTACCTGGCTACAGGAAGGTCACTGGAAGACCTGAAGTTTTGGACTCTCATCTCCCCTCAGTCCTTGGGCGTCATCATCCCAGAGACCTGCAAGGCTATTGTTAAAGTGCTGCAGTACAAGTATTGCAAGGTAAGAGAAAAAAAAACACATTACACATTTGTTTCTTGTCAAAGAAATTTTAATATTTTTTGTGTGTTTTTTTTAACCCTTTATATAACAGTATTGTCAGCCAATAAGGCTGCATTAACAACACTGTGCCAACAACACTGCACAGGAACATAAATACATATATATATATATATATATATATATATATATATATATAAATATTTAAGTATGCATATAAAATGTAGAAAACAGCATTATCACTAAATGTTATCAGTCCCAATAGGTGTATGCTATACGGTGGGTCAGATGCCAGATTGAACAGGCCAATACACACATGGCACAAGTACAGATTGTTGCCCTGGCTTCCATCAATCTGTACTTGCGCCATGTGTGTAGTGACCTTCTCCAATCAGCATCATCACCACCGTATAGCATACAGTACCTATTGGGAGTAGGGGTGAGCGGGTTCAGATTTCTGAAATCCGAACCTCCCCGAGCCCCCCCTGATCCGAGTCAGGCTCGACTTTTCCCGCCTGACTCGGATCTGAAATCGAGGCAAAACATCATCATCCTGCCTCCTGGGTCTCGCAGGTTTTTGATTCTAAATAAGGTACCCGCGTCGGCGCCATTTTCTCTCTCAGCTGTGGACAGTGAAGAGGGAGGGTGGGAGTTAGGGCTGTGTAGTGTAGTGTTGTGCTGCGCTGTGCTGCTGTTGTCCATAGGGGCTGTGTCCACTCCTCCAAAGTCCATAGGGGCTGGTTGTGTTGTGCTGTGCTGCTGTTGTCCATAGGGGCTGTATCCACTCCTCCAAAGTCCATAGGGGCTGGCTGTGTTGTTCTGTGCTGCTGTTGTCCATAGGGGCTGTGTCCACTCCAAAGTCCTGTGCAGTGTCCCAGTCCTAAAGGGGTGCTGTAGTGTTGCCCAGGGGGTGCTCTGTCCATCAGGGGTGCTCCCCCCAAGTGCAAGTAGCCACACGTGCATCAACAAAGTAGTGCCAAGCGTGCGCCTGTGTCATAAGTAAAGGGCCGGCTGGCTTGACCGTTAAAGGGTGCTGTAACCACCAAAGTGCACTCCAAAAAAAAAATATTTTTTTGTGTTTGTGAATTGTGTGCGCAGTAGCCGCACGTGCATCAGCAAAGTAGTGGCAAGCGTGTGCCTGTGTCATAAGTAAAGGGCCGGCTGGCTTGATCGTTAAAGGGTGCTGTAACCCCCAAAGTGCACTCCAAACAAAATAAAAAAATATTTTCTGTGTTTGTGAATTGTGTGCACTGTGGCTGCACGTGCATCAACAAAGGAGCAGTGCCAAGTGTGCGCCTGTGTCCCATAAGTAAAAGGCCGGCATTGCTCATTTCTTAAAGGGTGGTGTAACCTACAAAGTGCACTAGTGTCCAACAAAAATAAAAAATTATTTTCTGTGTTTGTGTGCGCCTTAGCCGCACGTATATATCAATATAACATAAATGGAGGACCAAACTTTCTCCGATAAAAATAAAATAGGGAAAGATCAAGAAGCACTTCCTCCTAGTGCTGTTGCTGCTGCTGGGAGTTGTTCATCATCCCAGAGAGGAAGTAGGAACACCACTACTTTTACTAAACAATTGACCCTCCAACAGTCCCTAGCGAGGAGGATGAAGTATGACAGCAGTCATCATGAAGCAAAACGTATAACTGAGGCCTTGACTGCTATGTTGGTGTTAGACGTGCGTCCGGTATCCGCCATTAGTGCAGTGGGATTTAGACAATTGATGGAGGTAGTGTGTCCCCGGTTCCAAATCCCGTCTAGATTCCACCTCCATCCTCAAAGCAGCAGCGACAAGCGTGCGTCTGTCTATTAAAGGGTGGTGTAACCCTCAAAGTGTGCTCCACAAACAATAAAAAAAATCTTTTTTTTTCTGTCTTTGTGAATTGTGTGGACTGTAGCCGCACCTGGATCCTCAAAGCAGCAGCGACAAGCGTGCGTCTGTCTGTTAAAGCGTGGTGTAACCCTCAAAGTGTGCTCCACAAACAATAAAAAAATTCTTCTTTTGTTCTGTCTTTGTGAATTGTGTGGGCTGTAGCCGCACCTGCATCCTCAAAGCAGCAGCGACAAACGTGCGTCTGTTAAAGGGTGGTGTAACCCTCAAAGTGCTCCAAAAAATAAAAAACATTTTTTTTATGTGTTTGTGACTTGTATGCGATGTAGCCGCACGTGCATTAACACAGTAGCAGCGCCAAGCGTGCACCTGTGCCGTAATTCAAGGGCCGGTTTGGACATCTGGTCCGGACTGAAGGATGTGCCAACAATTTCTGACAAGTCTACTGTCACTGCATATGATACTGTCCTCAAAGCAGCAGCAACAAGCATGCGTCTGTCTGTTAAAGGGTGGTGTTACCCCCAAAGTGCGCTCCAACAAAATAAAATATTTTTTTTTCTGTGTTTGTGTGTGAAATGTATGCGCAGTAGCTGCACCTGCATCCCCAAAGCAGCAGCGACAAGCGTGCATCTGTCTGTTAAAGGGTGGTGTAACCCTCAAAGTTCACTCCACAAACAATAAAAAAAATCTGCTTTTTTTTCTGTCTTTGTGAATTGTGTTGGCTGAAGCCGCACCTGCATCCTCAAAGCAGCAGCGACAAGCGTGCGTCTGTCTGTTAAAGGGTGGTGTAACCCTCAAAGTGCGCTCCACAA
This sequence comes from Taudactylus pleione, assembly GCA_031769625.1. Lineage (NCBI taxonomy): Eukaryota > Metazoa > Chordata > Amphibia > Anura > Myobatrachidae > Taudactylus > Taudactylus pleione. The sequence continues at coordinate 134,344 of JAUIMM010000531.1, forward strand.
ACACAAAAAAAAATTCTTTTTTTTTCTGTCTTTGTAAAATGTGTGGGCTGTAGCCGCACCTGCATCCTCAAAGCAGCAGCGACAAGCGTGCATGTCTGTTAAAGGGTGGTGTAACCCTCAAAGTGCGCTCCACAAACAATTAAAAAATTCTTCTCTTTTTTCTGTCTTTGTGAATTGTGTGGGCTGTAGCTGCACCTGCATCCTCAAAGCAGCAGCGACAAGCGTGCGTCTGTCTGTCAAAGGGTGTTGTAACCCCCAAAGTTCGCTCCACAAAAAATGAAAAATTAAACTTTTTTTCTCTGTCTTTGTGAAATGTGTGCGCTGTAGCCACACCTGCATCCTCAAAGCAGCAGCGACAAGCGTGCGTCTGTCTGTTAAAGGGTGGTGTAACCCCCAAAGTGCGCTCAAAAAATAAAACAATCTTTTTTTTTCTGTCTTTGTGAATTGTGTGGGCTGTAGCTGCACCTGCATCCTCAAAGCAGCAGCGACAAGCGTACGTCTGTCTGTTAAAGGATTACATCGTTGACAGCATCCGAGTAGGCATGTTAGACAGTCCGTACATGTACTGGCAGGAAAAAGAGGCAATTTGGAGGCCCCTGTACAAACTGGCTCTATTTTACCTGAGTTGCCCCCCCTCCAGTGTATACTCCGAAAGAGTGTTTAGTGCAGCCGGGAACCTTGTCAGCGAAAGGCGTAGGAGGTTGCTTCCACAAAATGTGGAGAAGATAATGTTCAGAAAAATGAATTGTCAACTCTTCCAGGGAGACCAGCCTCCAGAACGTACAGAGGGACTTGTGGTGGTGCATTCCAGTGGGGACGAATTAATACTCTGTGAGGATGAGGATGTACACAACACTGAAGAGGGTGAGGAATCGGTGAATGAGGAGGATGAGGACGACATCTTGCCTCCGTAGAGCCAGTTTGTGCAGGGACAGATTAATTGCCAGCTTGTTTTGTGGGGGCCCAAACGAACCAATAATTTCAGCCACAGTCGTGTGGCAGACCCTGGCGCTGAAATGATTGGTTTGTTAAAGTGTGCATGTCCTGTTTATACAACATAAGGGTGGGTGAGAGGGCCTAAGGATAATTCCATCTTGCACCTCTTTTTTTAATTTGCATTATGTACTGTTTGCGGCCTAGTTTTCAAACTGCCATCTTGTCTGCCACTGCAGTGTCACTCCTAGATGGGCCACGTGTTTGTGCCGCCCACTCGTGTCACTTAGCATAGTCATCCATCTACCTCGGTGCAACCTTTTGTACATAAAAACACTATTGTGAGGTGTTCAGAATAGACTGGAAATGAGTGGAAATTAAGGTTTTTGAGGTTAATAATAGCATAGGAGCAGAAAAAATCAACAAATTCTGTGATTTTAGCTGTTTTTATGCTTTTTTTTAAAAAAAAATACAGATCCAGAACACAAAACCCAGAACCCAAAACACAGAAGGGTGGTTTTGGCAAAACCAATCCAGATCCAAAACACGAAGAAAGATCCAGAACCAAAACACGAAAAATGGCTGTTTGGGGAGTAATAAATGGCTAATTGGGAGTAATAAAATTTGGTCATAGTACAGGCAACAATAATACAAAAAAAATATACATTTTTTAATAATGGGGCAAATCATCCTCTGCCTCCAGCAGAGCAGTGTAAATAGCCTGGCTTGTGGATGCGGTACTGAGTGGGGAATAACCTCCAACTGGGTTGGGGCAGGTGAGTACAGAAGAGGTTCTGCTATATATGTTGAACCATGTAAATTTGAATTAGAGTCCTAATTAATAGCTCATACACCAGCATCTGGAAGTCCTTCTTTGTTTGGTCATTCATTTTGTGCATAGTGCTATTGATATGTGCCGTGAAGTCATCTATGTTTTCAGGCTGTTTTTGGAGGATTCGTTCCGCCTGCTGCAGGAATATATCCTCCGGATCTGTATATTACTGCTGCTTTGGGGAGGTGTGGAAGATGTTGGAGGGGGTTGAATCGTCGGTGGACATGGGGATGATGTATCCACCTTGCTGTCCCCAATCAGACTGATACCTGGAGTTGAGGACAATTCTGCCTCTTGGGTGGGAGTCTATATAAAATAAAAAAGGGAGAAAAAATATTATATGTCACGTTTTAACCCGTTTTTTACTATTTTTCTACTTTCCAAACACCGTGGATGAGTGGAAGAGCATCACCGAAGAGTTTGAACAACGTTGGAATTTTAGTGGGGATCTAATGTGTGCAGAATTTGAATAATAACGTAGATTGTAAGCAGATAGAGGATGTGAGGCTAGGCAAGAGAGCTAAGATAAAGGACAGTGTTTCCAAGTGGAAAGAGGTAAACTGACATGGGGACAAGTACGATAAGCATTAAGATGTATGTGAGAATCAGAAGGCCAGCATTATTAATAGCAATAGAAGTGCTATGTTCTTGCCATGATTGCGTAGGGAATCCAGTTGTAACAGTCCTGAATCTTTAGACCATTGAGGTTTGTTGTTTGATGGAACTTAGAGTTTCCTCCTTCTGTTTATCTTCGGTTTAACGCTGGTCTAATGCTCCAGTTTTGCACTTAAAAAAGACTGCACTTTGATAAACTGCACCATCCAGCCAGGCCTCCAGCCCAGATAATGACACTTATACAGAGATGCAGGCAAGTATGGCACTAATTAATGAAAAACCCCCATTGGCCATCCAAAAGAAAGCTAGCAATGAAATGGCTTAAGTAAAAAAGCAACACATACCAAACATCTAGGGCTAGAAATAAATCAAGCCTTCACTTCAGTCAATAGACTGGAGAGAATCCTTATAACAAATTAACTATTACAAATCATAAAGATGCTTACACACTTGGCAATGTGCTCACGATCCGACATCATGTACGATTTCCCCTGAACTCTTCCCGGGAGCTCCTTGACAGTCGTTACGATTTGGTCTAAAAAGCTGCCAATTTCAATCACGATCTATCGTGCATCGTGTCGGGAATTCCAAATCGTGAGATCGTGCACAATAGATCATGAGTTTACCAAACAACACACGAGAATCCTCACGATTGGTTGGGAATTTAAAAATAGGTGGGGCTAGCTAGGGGGTATAAAAAAGCAGGCACCATTTTAACCCTGTGCACATTCTGCTCTGCTACTAGTGAGGCTAGGTGTATACCTGCTGAACCCTGTGCATTGCTACTGTGCTCTGCTTTGTATTTGGCTTGCCTTTTACAAAGTGAGTTCTACCTGCAAGTGTGTGTTACCTACCTGCATTCTATCCTGTTCCTGAATTCTGTGGTTCCCTATCGGTATAGAGTGATGGTCGCCTATGCTGGGCTTAAGGTGATGAAGGAGAGGGCCCAGCGAAGGAGGAGACCATGCTGGACCAAGGAGTGGCTGCTGCAAAGGGATACTCGCTCTCACATGCCCCTGCTGATGGAGATCAAGGAGAACAACCCGGACGACTACCGCAACTACTTGCGCATGGATGATGACACCTTCCAGGAGTTGCTGAGTATGGTGACCCCTCCACATCCAGAGGCAGTACACAAGGGCAATCCCTGCTGAAGAGAGGCTGTTGGCTACCCTGAGGTACCTGGCTACAGGAAGGTCACTGGAAGACCTGAAGTTTTGGACTCTCATCTCCCCTCAGTCATTGGGCATCATCATCCCAGAAACCTGCAAGGCTATTGTTAAAGTGCTGCAGTACCAGTATTGCAAGGTAAGAAAAAAAAAAACACACTACACATTTGTTTCTTGTCAAAGAATTTTTTTTATATTTTTTGTGTTTTTTTTAACCCTTTATATAACAGTATTGTCAGCCAATAAGGCTGCATTTACAACACTGTGCCAACAACACTGCACAGGAACACAAATACCTTTTTTCTTATATATATATAAATATTTAAGTATGCATATAAAATGTAGAAAACAGCATTATCACTAAATGTTATCAGTCCCAACAGGTGCATGCTATACGGTGGGTTAGATGCCAGATTGAACAGGCCAATACACACATGGCTCAAGTACAGATTGTGGCCCTGGCTTCCATCAATCTGTACTTGCGCCATGTGTGTAGTGACCTTCTCCAATCAGCATCATCACCACCGTATAGCATACAGTAGCTATTGTGAGTAATAAAATTTGGTGATAGTACAGGCAACAATAATACAAAAAAATACATACATTTTTCTAATAATGGGGCAAATCATCCTCTGCCTCCAGCAGAGCAGTGTAAATAGCCTGGCTTGTGGATGGGGTACTGGGTGGGGAGTAGCCTCCAACTGGGTTGGGGCAGGTGAGTACGGTTCTGCTATATATGTTGAACCATGTAAATTTGAATTAGAGTCCTAATTAATAGCTCATACACCAGCATCTGGAAGTCCTTCTTTGTTTGGTCATTCATTTTGTGCATAGTGCTATTGATATGTGCCGTGAAGTCATCTATGTCATCAGGCTGTTTTTGGAGGATTCGTTCCACCTGCTGCAGGAATATGTCCTCCGGATCTGTATATTACTGCTGCTTTCCGGAGGTGTGGAAGATGTTGGAGGGGGTTGAATGGTCGGTGGACATGGGGATGATGTATCCACCTCGCTGTCCCTGATCAGACTGATATTTGGGGTTGAGGACAAATCTGCCTCTTGGGTGGGAGTCTATATAGAAGAAAAAAAGGTGAAAAATTATTATATGTCATGTTTTAACCCGTTTTTTACTATTATTCTAGTTTCCAAACACCGTGGATGAGTGGAAGAGCATCACCGAAGAGTTTGAACAACGTTGGAATTTCCCTAACTGCGGAGGAGCCATTGATGGAAAACATACGCATCAACCCACATGCCAACACCAGATCATATTACTACAACTATAAAGGCTACTTCAGCATCGTTCTCATGGCAGTGGTGAATGCCAACTACGAATTTTTGTTTGTGGATGTTGGCAAGAATGGCCGTGCTTCGGATGGTGGGTCCCTCAAACAGACGGCATTCTACCACTGGACAATAAAAAGCACAACCTAAATTAATGTTTCGTTGCAGATGAGGCTTTTGCTTTACATGAACACGTGATGAAGCCATTTGCACAGAGTTGCCTGACCAGAGAGAAGAGCATCTACAACTATCGTCTATCCCGGGCACAGCACATTGTGGAAAATGTGTTTAGAATACTGAGTAACCGGTTTCGCATTTTCCACACCACCATAAACCTACGTGTGGACAAGATAGACTGGGTTCTGATGGCGTGCTGTGTGCTGCATAACATTTTGTGAAGGAAAACTACACAATGAGGAACAGTAACAGCTAGACCAGAAGATGCAGAACATCCGGAGGAGCTTGCCCAGTTTATACCTCCAATTCCAAGAACATCGACTGCACATGCCAAAGAAGTGAAGGAGGAGTATATGGCCTATTTCAATGGGCCAGGTGTGTTGCCGTGGCAGGAGGACTGTCTGAGATAACTGACTAAAGTGGGCATTTGGGATTAATCTAAATGTTTTGTTTAAAAAAAAGGTTTTGGTGTATGAACTGTGTCTCTACTTACCAAAATCTCAGATGATCCACTCACTTCTGCCGCCTCCTCTTCTCCCTCTCGCTTGGTCATCAAGGTCACAGACTGGCGTTGTGGCTCCTGATCACTGATGAAAGTCATCATGTTGTAGTACCACAGCATTGGATGATAGAGGTCATCGGTGCCCGCTCCGGACAGCTCTGAATCGTCCTCTTTCTTCCGTTCCTTGATGTACACTGTGCGCAAATTCTGGATTTTCTGACGGATTATTTTGAGGGTAGCATCCGAAACAAACTTTTTGGTGTACTCCAACAACTCCTCCAACACTGCCAATTTTTGGGACTTATTGTGGTATTGCCTACAGACATTCTTTGGACTGCAGGATCTCCAGGAATCCAGCGACAAATTTACTCTCACTTTCCATAGACATTCCTAGGAAGGAGAAAAATATGGACATATACAGTTTTAGCAATAATTGTAAATAGTTTTGTGATTTTGAATGTTTTTTTTTTTAGGTACATTTTTAAGTGTTTGTTCATGTTAAGGTGTTTTAATATGTTTTTTTACAGGATTTTAATGTTTGTTATGGTATTTTAATATGTATTTTTACAGGATTTTAATATGTTTTGGTATTTTAATATGTTTTTTTAACAGGATTTTAATGTTTGTTAAGGTGTTGTAATATATTTGTTTATGGAGTTGTAATATATTTGTTATGGTGTCTTAATATGTTTGTGGTGTTTTCATATTTTCTAGGTATTTAATAGGTGGGCCATGACATTGATGGGCAGTGGGTGGCTCACATTGGGGGACAGGGTGAATAATGCATGACCCAGCCACCACATGCCTCATTTAAGCAGGCGGTGGCTGGGTCATGCATTTATAGGGGGACAGTGGGAGGCTCACATTGGTGGGTAAGTGGGTGGCTCACATTGGGGGACAGGGTGTATAATACATGACCCAGCCACCGCTCGCCTCATATAAGTGGGCAGTGGCTGGGTCATGCATTTATAGGAGGACAGTGGGTGGCTCACATTCGTGGGCAGTCGGTGGTGCATCAATGCAGCAGCAATATACTTACCTAACAAATAATGTCCAGACTTGGGTGTGCAGGCTCTCAAATTGTGTCCTTCCTTTTTCAAACCACGATGCTGCACAGGATGGCGATTGGGCGTGTACAGGGTCCTGTCAGTCAAATTACGCAATGTACGATGGACTGTGCGATACATTGATCGGCACCACATCGGCAGATCTGAAGATGCGATGTCCGACCAGTATCGTTAGTGGAAACTCATGATTTGGGCATATTTTACATGATTCGTCGGAATCGGGCAAATCGTGTAAAAGATCGCCAAGTGTGTAGGCACCTTAAGGCATTAGAAACAATAGCATAAGGATTCAGTAAAGAAAAAGCTAGTTACCTATAAGTATAATTAATAAGCAGGCACAGGAGGTGGAATATTCTGCAGTCAAATTCAGTTACCTATAAGTATAATTAATAAAGCAGGCACAGAATGTGGAATACTCTGCAGTCAAATTCAGTTACCTTTAAGTATAATTAATAAAGCAGGCACAGGAGGCGGAATACTCTGCAGTCAAATTCAGTTACCTGTTGGATAAGGAGAGATGCAGTCAATTCATTCAAGATCAGCAAAATAATTAACTAATAACTAATAATGCAGGTCTAACGCTACAGTTTTGCCCTTAAAAAAGACTGCACTTTGAAAAACTGCACCATCGAGCCAGGCCTCCAGCCTAGATAAGTACCTAGATTAGTACCCTGTCGGGATTTGACAGTCAGGAAGCCGGTGGTCAGCATTTTGACCGTCGACTTTCTGACTGCATCTCCACTACACAACAAGTATGTTTTCACGTTAGTGCACATATTAATACACAGTTACACCATACATTATTATTACAGTTAATAATATACTTATAAATAACTTACACAACACACACACTAAAATTATTCACAGTGAGGTATAGATAACTTTGTAAAATCATACACTATCAATTATTATGACACAATCTATACATAACACAATTATTTAAGTGGTTTTTGAATGGCTAGACACAAAGATTCTCCCTAACACAATGTTGGATATGACCTTTAGATATTACAATTTATATATTGTTTGGATAATTTTAATAGTCATGAGCACTGTCACAAATACATAATGGAATAATAATTCCACTAAATGATAGGTATGGGATATATTGAATATATATACTCAAATAATGTGGACACCTAAATCAGTATAATGGAATAATTGAGACAAATTATGATTGGAATGTAAGGATTCTGCCTACTTTCTATATACAAATGATAGCATAAATATATATGACGTTTTCTAGATTAGACAATAAATTTTAACTGTCAATATATATGAGTATCTTTATATTGAACAATAAGGATTAACTGTTCATTTTAATTAACGGTACTATTAGTCTTCCGATAATTACTCTTATAGGAATTATATTCATTGGTACATATATATAGTATTTCTTTTTTTTCTATCAATACATTTTTATTGAGAATAAAATAGAAAAAATGGGGTACAGAAAAAGGAGAAAGGGGCATAAGGGGTAAAAGAAAACATAACAACAATGAAAATTATAAGGTATGAACAGGACATCCATAAATATCTAACAATTATTACAATACAAAATATGGCAAATAGATAGACTAAACATCTGAATCTCCCAAGGGAGGTTCATTTAGATTGCAAGGGAAAGATGGGTCCAGAGGGCTAATTCTCGCAGAGGAGGCACCTCTACCATCAGTGACATAGATATGCCATGGGTACAACTTTACAATAGGTGAAGACGGAGCCTTAGAGTAACTAGCATCCCTAGTCTCCATTTCGAAATGAGTTTTTGTAACAACTTTATGACCAAGAACATAACGAGCAGGTTTGGGAATAGTGAGAGGGTACCAATATAAAAGGGCTAGAGAGGGATCTAGAGGCAATGTGAGACCTAAAACTTCCTGTATAAGGGAAAATACTTCTGTCCAAAAAGGGTATAAAGAGGGGCAGTCCCAAAAAATATGAAAAATCGTACCTTCAGAGTGGCATAAACACCAGCAAAATTTAGAAACTGTAGGCCATATCCCATGTAGTTTAGTAGGTGTCTAATATAGTCTGTTTAGGAGTTTAATATGCATTTCAGCGTGATTAGTGCATTTAGATAGGGAAAAAGAGGCTAAATGGATAGATTCCCATTGTTTAAGGGTAAAGGAACATTGAAGATCAGCCTCCCATCGAAGCTGAACAGAAGATTTGGTTGTCTGGTCAGCAGGAGACAACAGTAAGTACCAAAAGGAGATGGCCCCATGGGAAGATGATCTAGATAGTCTATTTAGAATTTGGTCTGATGGTGTTTGGAGCACGAGGGGCCGGTATTAAATTTAACTATCCAGTGATGGAGTTGAAGATAATAAAACCAAGCTGATGGGCCCAATTCAAATTTTGCGCATAATTCGAAAACGGTAAAATAGAGGATGGGGAAAGAAAATCTGCTAGGGACTGAATACCTAATTGCATCCAGTAAAACATGTGGAGATTGGGAAACAAATTATCTAATGCTTGGAGGGATATGGTCCTAGTATGGAGAGTGAAATTAAAATGAGTTGGAGCCTAACATCCCATATCTTTAGGGTATCAGACTTGGGAAGTAATGGGGATTGTGGGCGTAGTTGTTTAGGTAACCATAGAAGGTCCAATAAAGGGAATTCTTGAAAAAGGGCACGTTCTAGGTCCACCCAGGGCTTAGTGTGTGGGGGGAGAAACCAATCACACAGCTGAGAAAGGAGGGCAGCTTCATGGTACCTAGGTAGGTCAGGGAGATTGAGGCCTCCTTGTTGTCTAGGGCGTATCATACGGTTATAAGCTATTCTAGGAGCTTTGTGTTTCCATACATAAGACGTCATCAGTTTCCGCATTTGTTGTAACATTTTACAGGGTATTGCGTATGGTATAGCACAGAACAGGTACATCAGTTTGGGCAGTAACATCATATTGAATGCCGCTAGACGGCCTAACCAGGAGACCTCATGATTCATTCAAGCAGTAGTTAAAGTTGGCAACTGTATCAGCAGAGGGGCGTAATTAACAATGTGAACATTACTAATAGAGGAGGGGATAGAAATGCCTAGGTAGGATAGGGAGGAGTCCTTCTAAGAAAAAGGAAAACGTCCTTTCAGGGATTGAAGGATTGTAGGGGGAATGTTGACAGGTAGAGCTTCCTTTTTAGTTGTATTCAATTTGTAATAGGAAGCAGCACTATAGTTGTTTAAAATATTGTGGAGGGGAGTCAACGAAGTCTCTGGGTCAGTCACAAACAATAAAACATTGTCTGCAAAGAGACACAATTTATGAGAAGTGTTACCTACTGAGAGACCAGGGAAATCAGTGGATGAGCGAATCATTTTGGTGAGGGGTTCTATAGCCAATACAAAGATAAGTGGGGAGAGAGGGCATCCTTATCTAGTGCCGTTAGATATCTGGAAAGGTGAGGAAGGGAAGCCGTTGCTAAAAATCCGGGCTGAGGGGCCAGTGTAAAGAGCATTGATTGAGCTAAGGATATCGCCTTGGCGTCCAAACCTGTATAACACCTGGCGCATATAGTCCCAATGGAGTCTGTCGAATGCTTTTTCAGCATCTAGTGATAAGAGGAGAAGTGGTTGTTTATTATGTGAGGCCCATTCCACCAGGTCCAGAACCCTACGTGTATTGTCAGGAGCCTGTCGTCCAGTAACGAAGCCCACCTGGTCAGGGTGTATTAACTCAAGAAGTAGTGGGTTCAGACGATTAGATATTAATTTAGCATAGATTTTAATGTCCGTGTTAAGAAGTGCTATAGGTCTGTAGTTTTTACAGTCAGAGGAGTCCTTGCCCGGCTTCGGGATAGTCACAATTTGTGCCTCCACCATTTCGGCTGGAAAGGAGCCAGTTTTAGGAGCCTCTAGATATAGCTGTAAAAGGATTGGGGAAAGGACGCCTCTGAATTCAGAGTAAAAAGAGTTAATAAAGCCATCTGGGCCTGGGACTTTACCCTTAGGGAGTTGCCTAATTACAGACTGTATCTCATCCAGTGACCAAGGGGCGTTTAAGGCTACCTGCATCTAAGGTAGGAAGAGACAAACTATCTAGAAAATAAGAAATAATAGGTGTTGTGGGTTAAGGGCTGGAGGGATCTTCAGACAGGTTATACAATTTTGCACAGTATTGTGAGAACTGATTGGCAATGTCGAGGGGATTAAGGCATTTGGAACCGACACTTAACCCTATTTCTGGCTTGGTGACCGCAGAGTTTATGAGCTAAAAGGCGAGAAGCTACATTCCCGGCAGTATAGAACTTGTGACGTAATTGAGTAAGGGCTGAGTGCATGCGGAGCATAAACAGTTTCTGGAGCTGCTGTCGGACCTCTTGCAGTTGTTTCCGTAACAACCTAGTAGGGTTGGCCTGATTCTGAGATTCCAAGGATCGAAGGGAAGACTCCAAACCGATTTGTGATTTACGGGAGTGAGCTTTGAATGAAGTACCGCCTTCAGGGCACACCAATATGTAAAAACTGAAGTGTCCGAAGGCGAGTTGGTCTGAGTATATAGCGTAAGAGAATCCGTAAGAGCCTTTAGAATCTCAGGATCATGGAGATGGTAGTCGGGAAAATGCCAAGGGCATGTAGGGGGAAAATGTTTATCAGTACTCCAGGACCATAGGAGGGGAGCATGATCGGACCAAGTGATGGGGAGAATTTTAATTTTCTTAGTGGACTGGAGGATCCTTTTATCCAGAAGAATAAGATCTATTCTGGAGTAGCTATTATGGACAGAAGAGAAGAAAGTATAGTCTCTCTCATCTGGGGAAAAGGGTGCGCCAGGCATCATACAAGTCAAACTCAGCTAACAGTTTCTTAAAAGCAAGTGAGGGGCCCACATCACGGGGGAAAGAAGAGTGTCCCTGCAAGGAAGAGCGATCCAGTTTGGGGTCAAGGACTAGGTTAAAGTCACCCATCAGTATTAGGGCACCTTGACGGACCTTAGCAATTTCTTCAAAAATTTCTCAGGAAAGGGACCTGGCGAGAATTCTGAGCATATATAGAGACTAGGGTAACTGGAACTTCCTCAACAATGCCAGTAAGGATAAGGAAACGCCAATTTTTATCTTCAGTTTTCCTATGTAGTACAAATGGGGTATTTACATGAAATAAAATAGCGACCCCATTCCGTTTGGATGGGCCATTAGCGGTATAGCAGGTAGGGTACCTATGGTCTTTAAATATGGGGGGTGCAGCAGAAAAGAAATGCGTCTCCTGTAAGGCCACAATATTTGCTCTATGTTGATGAAAAGTGGAGAGAGCTAATCGACGTTTATGTGGGGAGTTAAGGACCTCATTCAGAGTCGGTCGTTGCGGCCGCACGGTCGTACGCATACGATGTTTTTCTTTCTGCACCTGCGCACAGCTAGCAGTGCGCATGTGCGTACGAGCTCTACCGATCACAAATACTGTCAGTCGTAGGGCTTCCGACACGGAAGTGGGTTGCTAAATTTTATTGACAGGAAAGGCCGTTTGAGGGAGTATACGGGGGTGGTGGTCTGGAAACGGAGGCGTTCTTCAGCGTTTCCAGGCATTTCAGGGGAATGCATAAATTACCTGCTTCGTACGACCAAGAATTGCGGATGCATGAAAACGTCACTCTACGAACAGGCTGATCATCCAGGCTAAGGTAGGCAAGAAGCGCCCGTAAGCCACAACAGTACAATCGTTAATCTGATGTTCCCTGCGATGTTTCGATTTTGAACCACACAAACCAAGCAGCTAAGATTGCTGCATTGTAACTATTAACACTGCTAATTACCTTGTAACTCATTTCACTTGCGTGTGCATTAGTGAATTCGTAACCAAAATGTTTCTTTGTGCTTTTTAATCAGTTTTTTCTCAAACAATTTTTAAAACATCTAGCATTGTGTTTTGCGTAGCAGCCTTTTCAGATACCACACTGTTTTAACCTTGTATACATTGATATAGTTAAAGATAGACATTTTTGGGTTGAAATTTTTTTATTGAAATTTGCCTTTCATCACAATGTCAAGAATAATTGTTTAGGCAACATTTGTATATAATTAAAATAAAGAAATGAAAATAAAAAAATTAATTTTGGGTTTAAAAAAAAAAAAGAGCTTGAGACATTGGTGACCAGAAATATGGGGACTAGACAACAGGAGATATCCAGGGCTACTTGCGTCGTTTGGGCCGGCTCGGAGGAAGAGGTAAGCTACGGACAGCCGACTGGCGTGTAACACGCCGACTGGCCTGGCCAGAGGTAGATTGGTTTTCCTCTGGCCTAGGCATAGGGCTCTCCATACTTGCGGGGGTGGCTGTTGGGCTGCCAGAGGTGCTGGTCCTGGGAGGAAGGGAGTCTCGCTCCATCATGGAAGGTGGGTTGGCCTGCTCCTGGGTATTGGCCAAACGATCTAGGGCCCCAGCAATGGTCTCCAGGACCACTGCCACACTCACCAGAGTGGTCTCCATCCTCAGAACACATGTGTTATCCTGAGTTTGGGAGACCAACCTGGTGAGGAGAGACACTGCTCGTCTGATGTTTGTCCTGGAGTAGACTCCACAGGGTCCCCAGATGGAGTACTTGGATCCTCCCCTGCAGAGTCCCCATCTGTGCTGGACCCAGATCTGACCTCAGGAGCAGGCACTACCTCCTCTGAGTCTGGAATATAAAAAAAAAATGTTATTTGTTTTTCCCCACAAAAAAAACCCAGACGTTTCAGCTTTATACTTTTTGCCTTACAAAATTAAATTACCTTCTTGCACATGTGGAGCGTTGAAGTCGGCCATGTCAGTGTCCATAGTGGACACGCCGACTATCTTCTCTTCCATCACACATCCCTGAGCCAACGTCTCCAACCTTGTCAAGGCCAGCTCCTCAGGGATGGGACCACCACCTGTCCCCGCAGCATGGTCCACCCGACTCCGTAGCTTCCTCTTCAGTTGGTATTTGAAATCCGTCCAGCTGTCAATGTTATTTTTGAAAAATTAAGTGTTATTTTTTAGAAATAAGATCAAGCTTTGGCCTTCAGTACACTCACAATATAATTTTCTTACCGTTTTTTTACGACTTTCTGTGTTCTGTAGGTTGTCCCCACAGCATTAACAGCCCTGGATATCTCCTCCCAAATCCTGTCTTTGGCTCCAGCCCCCATATTTCTGGGTGCATTGACTAGGTTCTCCATTGTCATGGTCACCACTGTCTCAAGCTCGATCTGTGAAAATGGAGGGTTTCTTGGCCTTGGCCTGCTTGGGCCCGCCTCCTCCTCCTCTACTGCTGGACTTTGATTCCCAGCACCTTCAAAAATTTTAAAAATAGTAACATTTGTTAACAATTGTATGGGAAATATGACCAGTTCTTGTGTAAAAAATGTGATTGGAACTTACCTGGCTCATTTGGCCTCTGCTCACCATGCTCCTCGCTTGCCATTCTGCTAACCTGTGAGAGAGCATGAAGAATACTGCTTCTGCAGACTTCTTTATAGATGTGAGCGCATCCCTGGATTGGCTACCCGTGCATCCTTATTTCCCTAATTACAAATGCACACCTTTCCTGCATTCCATAATCACTGCGTGGGTTGGGCTAGATGTGATCGCATTCCTGGATTGGTTACCCGTGCATCCTTATTTCCCTAACTACAAATGCACACCTTTCCTGCATTCCGTAATCACTGCGTGGGTTGGGCTAGATGTGAGCGCATCCCTGGATTGGTTACCCGTGCATCCTTATTTCCCTAATTACAAATGCACAACTTTCCTGCATGTTTCAATAATTGGGGTTTGGTTTCTTTATTTAAGGCAAAGCCAAATGTTCCCTTACTTGTGGGTTGTAGTTGGAGTGTTTGGTGGTGCAGGAGGTGTTGGATAATAGTAAAATTGTTTGAATTTGATTGCGAGGTGCTTGTGTGTGTAGCTTGTGAGGTGTTTGTTTGAATTTTATTTTTCCCTCTCATTTTTAAAATGAACAACAAATACACATGTAGTGATTTCCGAAGATGGCACTGCCCGACCCTGTAAGAATATGCCCCATTATTATAAAGCTAAGTATTTTTGCACAAAATTTCACAATACACTCTGGAGAACCAATTAAAAATATAAATTTAACTTTACAGAGTGATGTTGGACAGCTAATAGTGGCCTTGTTGACCCCCACCAACCTTCCTCAGCCTCCTTCTGGGTGTAGGCATAGGAGGTGTGCAAGGGCCAAGATATATAGAACACGTGTCACCCTTTTTGGAATGCCTGATGATGTGGTTGTTACCACTTATTGCCTGCCTCCTCATATTATCCTAGACACTCTTTCAATAATAAAGAATGATCTAGAAAGTCAGATTAACATTCTTACAGCAATCTCACCACTTACACAGTTGTTGGCGGTGTTACATTTCTGTGCCTCAGGCTCCTTCCAAACCACTGTGGGGCTGGTGGGTGGCCTCTCCCAGCCCTCATTTTCACGGATCCTGAGGCGTGTGCTAGATGCATGTTTCAATCATCTATCACATTTTATTAGTATGCCTTTGGATACGGAAGCCCTTGATGTGGTAAAGCAGAAGTTTTTTGAAATTGCAGGCTTTTCACACGTCATAGGGGTAGTGGATGGCACTCACATAGCACTTCAGCCCCCTGCATGCAGGGAACAAATATATAGGAACTGAAAACATTACCATTCCCTAAATGTAATGGTGCTATGTGATGCCTTCTTCCAGATCCTGTCCCTGAATGCTAAATTCCCAGGCTGCAGCCATGATGCGTATGTGATCCAGCATTCAGGGATTTGGCCCAAATTAAGCACACTGCAGGCTGGTGACGCGTGGATTCTTGGTAAGTAAAAATCCAGTATGTCTTTCTAGTAATAGTATAAACAGGTTCTCATGGTAAATGTATATCTTTTGGTGTCCCATTTCTATCAGGTGACAGTGGATATCCTTGCATGCCCTGGCTGCTGACTCCTTATTTGACTCCCACACCAGGGCTCCAAACTCACTATAATACCGCATTTACTGCCACCAGGCAGGTGGTGGAGCGCTGTATCGGCCTTTTAAAGGGCCGGTTCCGGTGTCTCCATCACTCTGGTGGTGTACTCATGTACTCGCCGGATATGGTTTCTCGCATTGTGGTCCTGTGTGGGATTTTACACAACATTGCAATAAGGAGTCGAGTACCCATGCAGCCAGAGGTGGCATTGCCAGAGGATGGCCCCCCGGAGGAAGGTGTTGTGATGCTGTCGGGGGGGGCCAAACGCGATGATGTTGTTTCACGTTTTTTTAGGTATGCATATTTAAATTTTTTGGAAAAGAAAATACAATTTTGCAAAATGTATTTTAATGTGGCCCTTTTTCTTTTGTTTTCTTTTCCGACCAACAAAGTCACAACACTTTCCAAAACATGGATAAAAAATGGAACCCATTGGCAATACCCTGTATGTTTTTGGACTACTAACACATTTTGCACGGATATACCCCAACATGTTTAGTTAATTTGCCTTTTGTTTTAGTAATTGATATGTTTTCCATTCCAAAATCTGTTTGTTTTTTACTATACTTGTTTAGGTTTGACTAAGCCAGATGTTTAATTTGCCCAAACCATGAGGACATTTGTTATGTGTGAATCTGTTATGTTTTTTTTTTACCATTACAAGCCTGTTGGCAACATGTTTGTTATGTAATAAATGTTTTAAATGATGCAAAAATATTGTTGCTTGTTTGTTTTAAAAATTTGTAAGCCATTTTGAGGTGTATAATGTATGCCAAACCATAATTGTAAAATAAACAACATTACTGCAAATTTTCTTAAGGTTTACTAATACATGTTTTAAGTTCTTACACTATGGAAAGGCACCCACCTTTGTTCCTAAAATTTTTCCCATGCAGAATTACACCCTTTAATGTGTGGCAAAAAAGAGGACAAATGTTGGAAATAACACAACTTTAATTTTTTTTTTAAGAAATGTCATAAAAATGTAACAAAAAAAACATAAAAAAAACTACACATCCTCCAAACGCCCCACTATTCTTTGGAGGCAGCAGTAGGCCTGCAATAAGTAGCCCGATATCTCGCACAGCTCCTCCCAAATATATCCCTCAGGATGTGGGTTAGATCTGTTGAAAAATTGTTAAAAATGCTGAATAATTACTTCATTACAATTAGAAACATTTGAACATTACACATTATTCAATGTACCAAAAAGTGTTTAAACACACTGATGTTACGGTGTGTTTGAAAGTATCAGACACACAACATTATTAATAGGTTTCTACTTTTCTGTTGATCAAAAAATTTAAAACCCTAACTATGTGGCATAATCCAAAATCCACTATGATGATGTTACAAATAATGGGAGGTGTATTCTTAAGTCATGATGGCCATATCCTTAAAACTCAATGCACATATTCACTTCTAGAATGTTGTTGATAAACAAAAAAATAATTTTTTTTTGGCCTATAAAAAACATCACTTTGCCTAAGTACATTAGTACATTTTAAACACATTATACACAACATCAACAAGGGTAGTCTGGTTCCTAGCACCTTGGCAAGTTTGGTGACAGGTTTTTGGACATTGTAAAAGACTAATCCAAATTTAATCATTAGTTCCTCAAACTCCAAAAAATATTGAAATTAAAAAAAAAAATTTTTGAGGACCACAAAACAAAAAAAGGGCTAGACAATAAACATAAGGTTGTAAGTCTGAAAAACAGCATTACTGTGCAATGATGTTAAACCCCATACAGCAAATTTAAAAAAAAAATGAAAAAAAAAATACATGGCTAACAACACCCCAAAAAAAACCAAACAAAAAAACATACCCTGAGAGTGATCAGACACCGCAACAGATGGTGCCGGCGAAGCTTCGGGTGAGGGTGAATATTCGGGAGTGGGGGGAATGGTGGAAGGGGAAATGGAGGCGGAAAGATCACAGGGAGGGGATATTTGGGACATTTGGGATGAGTGGGCAGGGGAGGGAGGCAGACTTGGGGAGGATTGGAACAGGGAGGGAGGGTTACTGGGGGAGTATGGTGGTGGGGAGGGAGGGCCGGGTTGAGGAGATGCAGGTGAGGGCTGCTGGTTTGAAGCTTGTCTTTGGAGACGCCGTGCCCTTCTCTGTCTCCGCTGGGCTTCTAAAATGTAAACATAAAAACACAAACATAAAGTTATGAATTTCGGTTACACAATACAAGTACACATTCTGTACAATAGGGACAACATACAAGAGCGTTTTTTAACATTGACTAAAATAATTGGCAAAGGAACATACATTTTTAACAGTCCACTAATTAATACTTTTAAACAAACGCATACTTTCATCTGCGTATTTGCAAATGCAAATTCCTCAGGATCGCTGGCGACCGGCGGCCCAGGTCCGACCAGCGACGCTCTAATTGAGCAATATTTCGTCGAAAGCCGCTGATCGGAGGGCTCGCCTCACCTCCGCATAGGCGGCCCGTTTGGCCCTATTTGTAATGGACGGCACAGCCTGGGTGATCCGCCTGTCCATTATGTTGACCAGGACAAGCAGCTCGCTCCTGGTAAACGCTGCGGCTCTCATGATGGCAATGGGCGTTTTTACAGAAAACATGAAATATACATGGGGTAGAAAAAATATGATTGGCTAAAATATTTACACTTTCATCAAAAACAACACTATTGGCCAATCCTTTAATCATGTGTGCCGAAAAATAAGGTCACATTTGATTGGCTACAACACGCAGTGTGCAATTGCAAACATAAGAGTGCAAATGATCCTAACACAAAATGCACATGCATTTATAAAGTTAACACAATTAGCAAACGGACATTCACAGTTAATACACCTTACTTTGTTTTTAAGATTGTGTGAAAAAATAAGAACGGAGCAAACAAACACGAAATGAACAATAAAGTTTATTGACACATGAGAAAAACCTCGTTTTAAAGAACAGCAACAGTTAAACACTAAATTAGATAATTGACAACAAGCTAATAACAAGCTGATCGATAGTCCATGTAAACATGACATGTGACCATCAAAACAGCACATACGGCCGCAAACATCAGAACATAATTAGCATACAGCGCAAACATCAGAACATAATTAGCACTGCACCTAACACCCATTCGTGCAGTGCTAACAAATGGGCGTCACTTTGTTTACGATTGCCCTGCTGTACGATCGGATTTTGCGGTCGTTGGTCGTACGACCATGCGGCCGCAACGACCGACTCTGAATGAGGTCCTAAGTCCCTTGACATTTAGGGAAAAAAC
This sequence comes from Taudactylus pleione, assembly GCA_031769625.1. Taxonomy (NCBI): domain Eukaryota; kingdom Metazoa; phylum Chordata; class Amphibia; order Anura; family Myobatrachidae; genus Taudactylus; species Taudactylus pleione. The sequence goes on from JAUIMM010000531.1 coordinate 153,119, forward strand.
CTTAACCATACAGTTGTGTGAGCACCGTGGATATACTTGTTATGAAAAACAGAAAAAAACATATCTTTAAGAAAAGGGAAAGAAAAAAAAGGGTGAAACAGAATCAAATCAAACAGTCCAGTATATTGGGCCACAGTAGTTGCATGGGGGAAAAAAACAGCAAAATGGTTAACATGTGGGGGGTGGACTGTTCCAATACACACCCAGAGACCTCCTATATAAAAACATAGAAACATTGTAAAACATAGAAAATACAATATTGGCAATATATATCATATATGATTGAAAATAGAACTATCAGTACCGCCGAGGACAAGAAATAAAATAGAAACAGTATAAACAGTACAATATCAACATATAATACATTTCTCAAAACCTATACATGAAACTGACATCCTAGTTACTATAGCAAATAGGATGTAATAAAATAACAAGCACCATAGTCGCAAATCCTGTGATATAACATTGGCCAACGTTATCAATAAATCAAGGTCTAAGACCTATATATACTTGTGGCTAAGAAGACCAATGCATAGCGTCCCAGAGCGGAGCGACCAACAGAAACAGGAACAATAGGAATGTCTCGTCCAGCAGGGTCAAACATTGTTGATGCTACAATAGGCTATCAGGTAACAACCCAGTCCAGGAAAATGCTTATGATTCAACCAATAAAATAACAAATGAGATTGTATAAATCCAGGAAATCTTCATCCAACTTAGGTCCATTCCGACTGAATGATTAGGAGACGCTGATGCAATAGAGACAGGGATTTTCCACTCTGATAACAACTTGGCACCGGCCTCCAAAGACAAAATGACGAGCGTGTAGCCATCTTTCCATAACAAGAGCTTCACCGGGAAACCCCAGCGATATTGGATATCATTATCACGAAGAGCCTTGGTGATAGGTTGGAAAGATCTATGTTTGTTGATGGTATGGATCGAGAGATCTGGGAATAGTTGGAGATTATTAAGGACCTCTGTGTCTTCTGCCAACCGTGCAGCTCTAAGGACATCTTCCTTAATATGGAAAAAATGGAAGGCGTAGCAAAACATCTCTGGGGGGAACTGCCAGGGGCTGTGCGGGGTATAGGGAGGCGATGGATGCAGTCAATTAACAGGTCGCGGACCTCAGCAGACAGTAATAATTTCTGGAAAAGGGTCAGGGCAAAGTCCTGGAGACCATCATTAAGCACAGATTCCGGGACCCCTCTTATCTTAATATTATTTTTCCTGGATCTTTCCTCTAGGTCAGCGAGTTTATCCTTAACCACTGTTAATTCCATCAGGACAGAATTATGGGAGGTGAGAAGATTGTTATGGGAGGACACAAGTCTTTATTTCTAAATGGTTAGTGTGGTCACCCACATTCGTTACTTCATCAGATAATTGTTTAACTGAGGTTTGGAAGTCAGAGGTGAGATCTGTCTGGAACACTTGGAGCATCTGATGGAGAGTACGGACTGTAAGCGGTGCGTCAGTAGTGGGGTCCAGACTGGTTATGAGACTGGATGGGGAAGTGGCCATGGAGGTGGATGCTACTGAGGTCTTCCCGGCAGATATAGAATCAGGAGTTTTTTGTGAAACAAATTTAATAGGGGGTGCAAGGGTAGAGAGTTTGCCTCGATTGGCAGGCATAACGGTCTTCAGAGGTTGAAGGCACAGGTGTCAGAAAAATAGAGACTGCATGTTAGTTGGTTTTAGAGATGCTGGATTATGGTGTCATATAGGGAGGAGATGGATATATATGTCGACAAGTAGGTATGGAGTTTTGTAGATCACATTAGGAGGATAGTAGTAGCAGAGGTTCAATCAAAAGAGCAGGAGCTGAAGAGGTCTCATGGGGGAGGGTAACATAATATCACTAGAACAGCATGGTGAGGCAAGGGATCACAGCCTTTCAGAAAGGCAAGTGAAAAATAAACAGTCAATCACCAACCTGGGTGCCGGAGTAGAGAGGAGACATGAGAGCTGTACATTAACAGAAGCTGGCAGGGTCTCAGCAGGCTGCATCCAGGTACTCCAATGTGGGCTCCAAAATTTAGCCCCTGGCTTCTGGAGCTGCAGTAGGCCGCAAATCTCTGGACCCCGCAGAATGGTGCCAGAGTGCAGGAATCAGGTCAGGGTGAGAGCGGGCACACGCTGGAGGTGAGAGGAGGCTCTGGGAGGCAGGAGGCAGTGTCTATTTGCCCTTTAGAGCACAAGGACCAGGAGCTCCAAAGAAGTGTTGCTGTCCTGTAAGCCAGTCAGGCCACGCCCTATATAGTATTTCTTAATATGGCATTAATAAATAGATTTATATGATATTATTTCCAGTTGGTTTTTGATAGATAATCAAGAAGGGTCCTACTATTTAAAAAAATTCACTTGGATAGAAAAACCCACTTAAAAAGTATATAATATAATAATGCCAATATTATACTTTAACATTAAATGATAAATATACAATATAGTTTATCCCCACCTTATAATACGTAGTGAGGAGGGAGTAATTAAATTATTGTTTATAAGATTGCTGTATATATTATGTGGACCAACATCTAATTATTTTTATAATTTTTGAGGTGAGTGTAATTGTATACCATTGGACGTAATAATAAATATTTGGTATATATCTGTCCCTATTAGGATGCTATTATGCATTTGGATTGCCTGCACAGGTCCCAATTGGCTAATTTTAAAATACCTACACATCAAGGAATAATCGGGAACAACATAAACGGCCAGCAATCAGGATCTGCATTCAATTGGTTAAATGGAACACATGACCCGGTTTACAACGTGGATTATAGTACTGAATCTAATGTGTGAAACATGAGCTGTCCTACCTAATAATGCAGGCGGGGAATTGTTTATGATAACAATACGTTCACATCCTAACTGCCTGGACGCTGCTGTGTAATAGTGACAGCCAGTATTCTCGTGTCTTGCAGAGTTACATTTATCATACAAATGTAACATTTTGGGAAATTGTGACTATGTTGCTAGTAGCAGGCAGACGATAAATATATACAAATGCATGATTGGATCATCTTACTGAGCTGAGCAGACACTGACAGCTGAAATACATAAAGATTATACAAAAATATCAAGTGTTAAAGCAAATTGACTCCAAATATCCATGAATGTTGTGTAATTAACACTATGTAAACATCCAGTTATTGACGGAAGACATTCCGAATCTTCATTTGGAGTGCATAAAGTATAAGCTGATAGATAATGCATCAATAACCGGAAACATCAGGAGCATACACAAGCGATTATGCGAGTGGATTAGCAGCATTGTAAGAATTTCACTAGTTGGATGAACCTCACAATTTACTGCAAATAATAACTGTATATTTCTTTGAGACTAAATTATGTGTATAAAGTATATGAAGTGAATATTTTTGTATCATAACTAACTGCCTCACCCCACAGGTATACTCTATTTAGCAAATTCGGGACCTCTGAATCACAGAGAACGTCTCCCTTCTTGAGGTTTCGTTAGAAGGGAATAAACTAGGATTTGTCATCCAAAAACTATAATAGTGCATCAAATAGGTGAACTTGGATCCCGTTATTAATTACATATGTGCCCATATGATTGAAAGGGAATCCAACCTAATATGAGTACTCCTCAATAGTGCACTAGTTATAAACTAACTATCATATGTCTACAATCTGTCCATCGATCCATGTACGATGTAATCAAGATATGGATACCAGTAATACACATATATATGTTTTGGTCTTTACCACATTGGAAGAGAATCCAACCAGTGGATATAATATACTTCAAAACCCATTTGAATCTCACCCGAATATATTGCTAGAGTATACCTTAATACACATTAGAAACTAATTAGATTATTAAGAATTTAAATAAACATAAAGTGGGACTTTTCTTCAGTTTTAATAATCAAATTTCTCTTTATTTTTTATTTGTGTTCACAAATATATGTCTGTTTGTGTAAAGTTTTAAATATTATGCTGTAAACACTCACATTTTTATGGAATCATAATAGAAGTTGCGCCATCTAAGACAACTCCTATCCATTTCTTTTTTTGAATGTTTTACTTTACTTTACTTTACTAGTTGTCCAAAGGCAGCACCCTCAATACCATATCAACAATAAGACTACATGGTGATATATGAAGCACATTTCTATATGGGGTCTATTCTTAGAGATATAAAGATAAATACATGGTGCAAAAGTCGTTCTTTTTCTTTGAGTTGTGACATTATAAGCCTGAAGATATAGGACATAAACACAAATCCACTGAATGATGTTCCTCAAAGTTGTAAACATTTATGCTGTAATATCCAAGTTACTAAAAATGAAGCTATCTATGAGGTTTCACTAGCATGTCCATCGGAACACTTGACACCTACTGCTCTCAGACATTTTATGCATTGCATATGTGAAACAACCAACATGCAAATGAGTAAGAAAACAAATCAATTATAGGAATAGAACCAGTGACAACAAAATGAAAATGCATAGACTACTACTACCAACCACCGCTGAGCCATAAGATGTTTTCAAGATTTGTGGTTTTTCTTATAGTTTGAAACAATCATTATGGTGCAAAATTCCTTGTGCTAAAAATAAAGTTGTGTAAGAGATTTTACTATCTAATCTTTTGATACGCTTTACTACTGTTCTCAGACATACTTTACAATATGTCTAATTTACCACAACCAGGAATTAAGTGATTATAGTCAGGCAGTTCTTTAGTAACTGGACCTATATTGGCCAGATTCAATGTTTGTTTTTTGTTCCATGTCATGTATGTATAGTCTTTTTTTCTTCTGTTGATACTTCATGTCTAAATATATCATATTTTTTTAGTGGCATACTATTAAAAGTTAATTTTTAACTTCCTATAACTAAAGAGGTAGGTTGAGTGCCCCACAAAAGAGAGTACCCCTCTCCCATTGTTTTCTCTGTACGTACTCAAAAACTCTCTAGGGTGCACCTCCATAAATGAGATATTTATAGACATCTTTCTCAATACAATCTAATAAATATTGGAATATACCTACCTCCCAACTATATCTCTGAAGCGTTCATCACCAGTGCTTAGGATATCCCCACTTCCCTTTCCTTACGTAAAAAATCATATACATTCTGGTTTATCCAGTATTCGCACATCCTGACACACGGTTCTTTGAACACATTAATCCTCATAATAAATGGCTTTTAGCCTTAAAAATGAACTTACATCAAAATGCAAAACAGTCGAAGAACTAGATAACATATTCCCCAATACGTTACCAGAGATAACTCCTGACAAAAATTGGGAAGAGGATTTCAAGAAACTTAAAAATGTAGTGCAGAGACAAATGGGAATGAACTGGAACCTTACCACACTGGAGAATTATCTGAAGCATAAAATATCACCTAGGAGACTTAGGCCAAAGATCTTTCCCACTTTTGACCTAGCTACCAGTAACCTCAAAACAGAATGGGAAACATGTCTATTAAAATGTTCACATTACCTAATGAACATTCTAATTAAACATGATCTTCTAATATTAGAGGAATGTGAGAGAGAAATTAACTCTCTTGGCAAAAAGTTGGAAACTTGGGAGAAAGACAGCAATTTCCAAAAGGTATTTGAAAAAAGTAAGGAAGAACTTAACACATATGAGAAGATCCTCATTGATAGAAAGAGAAATAAATTCTTGAGGGACAAACGTGACTTCACAACAGGTAATATTTTTAAGTGGAATTATCCAACAAGAGAATCTCATCCAAATAGCAATAGACAGTATCGTTCATCTGATCTAGAATCATCTGGTACTGAAGAGGGTTCCTCAACTCCACCAAGAACATCCTTTACTTTTTTAGAAGAGGGCAGGGGGACAAAGGGAAGATTCATGGCTCCCAGAAGAGAAGGACGCGGAGGAGCAAGAAGAAGAGGAAGAGAACCAAGAGTCTGGGGATCGCCCCAACCTCTGAGACAATCCTTGAGAACACAGAAGAGGAACTAAATACTAACGATAACCTCAAAATTATCTTTCTCACCAACAGCCTCCTTTAACCGCTTCACCTGGGAAAAAGATCTTAGACTCTTTGGTAGAAAACTTCTACTAACTAAATATTTCCCAGACAAAAGAGAATATACACATACTGCTGATATTGATGTAACAACTAAATCGAGTGAGTCCAATCTAGTACTCACAATCCTAGAGGAACTGGCAAATAGTGGGAACATAGCATCGCAGACCACGATACACAGTAGGAATTTGTCATGTAAAAATAAGTCTACATTCACACCTCAAGACCACATCTGCCCTGAAGTCAAGGTCTTTATGGACCTGATTTCTAGAGACCTGGATCATTTACAGATGGATAAAACTGAAAAACACCACATCAATGACAATTTGAGCCCAAGGGAAAGATCAGCCCTGAAGGAATTGAATGACTGGACAGACATAGTAGTTAAACCTTCAGATAAGGGGGGTAATATTGTAATATGGCCTAAGGACCAATACCTTCTGGAGCGCAAAGACAACTGGGGGACATAACTTGCTATCATCTTCTTATGTTTAATCCCATTGATAATTACTCATATTTTTATTAGCGGATGATCAATGATGCCCAGAAAAGAGGTATTCTAACCAAGGATGAATACAACTTCTTACAGGTAAAACACCCCAGGACACCAACATTCTACATGCTGCCCAAGGTGCACAAGGATATTACTAGACCTCCAGGAAGACCTATCGTATCAGGGATAGGTAGCCTCACAGAACAAGCCAGCATTTTTGTGGATAGATCTCTTCGACACCATGTATGTACACTACCCTCCTATCTGCAAGATACCTCAGATGTCCTAAGAAAATTACACGATGTCCATCTGGACAAAGACCAATATTTAGTGACCCTTGATGTAGAATCGCTCTTCACTAGTATTGGACATCGTGAAGGAATTGCCACAGTGAGATACTTTCTCAATACGGAAGGTATGGATGATTTTAATGAATTTATACTGGAATTGCTTGAATTTATTCTTTTTAAGAATTACTTCGCATTTGATGACAAATTTTATCTACAGATCCGAGGATCAGCAATGGGCGTGGCTTGTGCACCCACCTATGCCAACCTGTTCCTCAGATGGTGGGAGAGGGAATCTGTCTTCACAGTTGAGAATTAAAATTTCACTAATAATGTAATGATGTGGTTACGTTATATAGATGACATTCTCATGATCTGGCAAGGCTCTGAAGAAGAACTTCATCAATTCATTTCAATTCGGAATGATAACAAATTAAATTTGTGATTAACCTATACCCAGAGCAAGACAACAGTCAATTTCCTTGATCTCAAACTCGTCATTGATCAGCATGGCAACATTACAACGGAGCTTTATAGAAAAGAAACAGCGACTAATAGTGTGTTACATCACAACAGCTCCCATTTCTCTCCTACAATTCGAAATATACCAAAAGGAGAGTTTATGCGTCTCAGACGAAAATTGTTCTGAGGACAACATCTATGAGAGAAAAAACGAGGAACTAACTCAAAGACTACTGAAGAGAGGGTATAGTAAAAAAGCCATTAAAAATGCCAGATTCCTAGTTTCCAAAATGAAAAGAGAAGATCTACTTTTCCCTACCAACCAAAAAAATCCCAGTACCAACAAAATTCGCTTTGTGGGGGATTTTTGCAAACAGTGGAAAACATTGCAAAACATAGGCCCTCATTCAGAGCCGTACGCTCTGAGCAGAGCGCACGCTCTGAATGAGGGCCGGGCTCCATTTTCATGGGTCACCACCCACAGGCTATACGAGCGTGCATTTTGATGGCCGCGATGGTCGTGACCATCGCGACCATCGAAATTGCGAGCCGGAGCCTGCGGTTGAGGTTTTCAACCGCAAGCTCCGGAGTGATTTTGGCTCTAACAGAGCCAAAATCACTCCCACTGACATCACTAGTGATGTCAGTGGGCCGGCTTCTGACGGGAGGCGTTCCCGTGGGAACGCCCCCATCAGGGAGGCACGCCCCCGGCACGCCCACCAAAGGGGGCGTGCTGTCAATCAACATTGACAGCACGCCCCCTTTGATCGGACACAACGAGCGAAGGACTTTCCTTCGCTCGTCGCGTCTGGCGCATGCGCACGACGGAGCTCCCTCCGTCGTGCGCATGCTCAGTGCCTAACATCGACCCACTTGCGAGCGGACAGCCGCTCGCGAGTGGGTCTGAATCAGGCCCATAATCCTTAGACACTGGCATATCCTCCTTCTGGATGAATACCTCAAAAAAGCTTTAGAGACGAAACCAGCCTTCAGCTGGCGCAGATCCACCAACTTGAGGCACACACTGGTACAAAGTCACTTTAACAGCAATCCCAGAAAGACCAGTAAAATCAAGGGAACATATCCCTGCGGGAATTGCAATGCCTGCGGGTATATAACAAAGAAGGATACAATCCAAGACAGATATGGCAGACACTTTGAGATCAGACAATTCATTAATTGTAATGCAATGGGGGTGATATACTGCCTCGAATGCCCCTGCAATTTAAGATATGTAGGGATGACCTCTCGACCCTTAAAACAGAGAATCTTGGAGCACGTTGGCAACATCAGAAATGCAATAACTGACACACAGAAGATGAGAAAACTGACTTCCGTTGCCAGACACTTCTTAAAAGCACACAAAGGATCCCCCAAGATCTTAAAGTTTTTGGATTAGAGCACATCAGATTGGGCATCAGAGGAGGCGATTTAAATAAAACAATATTACAAAAGGAAAGCCAATGGATCTTCAGATTGAAAACAGTTACTCCCCATGGACTCAATGAAGGAAACAACTATAGTGTTTTCCTTTAGAATTTCCTTAAAAAAAAAATATAAATAAATATATATATATATATATCAAGAAACAAGTTCATCTTATCATGATGTGATATATATTTCCCTTTCTTCCTTTTCACATTTATTTTCCTTAATATTGGCACATTTACACAATTCACTACACACATGTGTTTTCTCGGTGTAATGCATGCACACATGGATAAGTGTATGTGTGCAGGGACCTATACAATTTCACACCCTCTTTTATTTCATTTTATCCTATTCTACTCCATTTTATTTATATACTCCGTATTCCTTCTTCATAACGGGATCCACTAGGTGCACTATTACTCAACTATCACCATACCATATATTTAACTTTTCATATATTTTAAATATACAGGGCACATGGGGTTTAGATTGTGGGTGCGTATATATGGACACATGTACATTTGTGCATGTATATATGTGTACTTAATATATTATTCATATTTTAATAAATTATTCTTTATATATTTTTTCTTTGATACCTCACGATATAATTATTCCTATCCACCAACCTCCCTTATTGGTATGCAACTCTCCTTCTTATTCAAAATTTCTTTATCAATTCTTATTATACACATTTTTTTCACACTTATTTTATGTTGTTTTGTTCCTCATACATTCACATGTAAATAAAATAAACCTTGATTACAAGAGTAGCTGAATTATAAGGGTAGTTTTTCTATAACATTGTGACCCCTTATATATTTTATTATTTATATATTTTCAAATTATTTTTCTTTTTACACTTCCTCCTTCTGTGCTATAATATTTAAGTCCAACAATTATCATATTTTCTATATACTCTATTAAAAACCAGTTAAAGCAAAATTTACAAGTTAAATTAAAATATATTATTTTTTATGTGTGTTATATACATTCACACATACATACATGTGAATGAATGGGTGTGCATGTATATACATGCACATGCACAACTGTTCATCCCCTCATTATTCTATTTTTTCTGGCAGATTATTATGCCTTATTCTGATCACAGCATTTTTTTAAACAGGAGAACATTTTCTCCTTGTTTACTTATGCTAATTAACCATGCTCTCTCCCTTGGTCTTATGCGAGTGAAAAGACTGATTGGCCCTCACTATGTCCATTACAGAACTCCTTCCTGAGTGGACGGATCTCTCAACCCCGCTGATTGGCCTTATACAAAGCCAATCTTCCATGCTGCATTCTCATTGGCTACCGCCGGGATATACCCGGAAATAGCGCTAGTCTCTGCAGGCCACCCACTGAGAAAGCCTCTGGCGAAACGCACATCTGGGCGACCACAGGGCGTCCCTGGTGCACAAGGGAACCCTGTCAATTGATGACCACCACGAGCAGCTCACCATACTATCAAACAGGTATTCTGGGAAGAGTGCTGAGCGCACTCCCCCTCTCTGTCCCTGCGCTGACCATTCTCATCAGGGCACATTGGGGATAGCCCTCTACACAGATTCCCTCCTCCCTGCACTTATTCTGTGTGATAGGAAGTCCCTGGGACCGCTCACTCACAGTTCACTGTGTATTTACACATACTGTGAGAAGTAGCACACTAGGGATTAAACCTATTTTCACACACATATTCTTTACTGATCAAATCTTCTTCTATCTTGCTAAGGCACTCTCATTAGCAGACACAGAAGTGTGGAGCTGCAGTGGTATTCACCAGATTCACCCTTCTTAGTGATTCTGTCTAACAGCAGATGCCTATGTACTATCCTCCTATCTCCATGTATAGGGAGGGATCCGCTCACAAGGTGTCCTATGCATGAGTATGACACCCTGCAGCAGCCATTCCTGCCATACATCAGTGGAGAGACTTTCTCTCTTTTAGAAATCTGTGGTAACTGAAATAATCATTACAAATACCTTGGATGTATATTTTTACCTGATGTGGGTGAATACTGTTACAAACTACTGATCCATACTAAGTGGATAATTCGGTATGATCTCACCAATTTATATGTTCAGGAGGATGCCTGTGATATCTGATCGACAGTAATTTTGATATCTGCATATATTAACTTACCAATTGGATATTATTATGCTTTTTCATTACTCAATTACCTGTCGCTGCTCCAATACCTGTTTTTCTGAGAATGTAGTGGTATAGATCGTATATACACAATCAGAACAGTATCTTAGACTTTGATACCTAATTATTTAAAAAGATCTTTTGCTTCAATTCACAGATATATAACAGTGTATTCAACCTGTATATACAGTACTATTATCAGAATTGGTGGTCATCAATGCTATTAGCAAAAAAAGAACAATTTTTTCTTTTTTTCTTGATCAACATATATGTGTATATTCCTTGATAAGTATTTTCGCCATCTGTCTGACGGTTGATGTTATGACTATTATGTCTAATTTACCACAACCAGGAATTAAGTGATTATAGTCAGGCAGTTCTTTAGTAACTGGACCTATATTGGCCAGATTCAATGTTTGTTTTTTGTTCCATGTCATGTATGTATAGTCTTTTTTTCTTCTGTTGATACTTCATGTCTAAATATTTCATATTTTTTTAGTGGCATACTATTAAAAGTTAATTTTTAACTTCCTATAACTAAAGAGGTAGGTTGAGTGCCCCACAAAAGAGAGTACTCCTCTCCCATTGTTTTCTCTGTACGTACTCAAAAACTCTCTAGGGTGCACCTCCATAAATGAGATATTTATAGACATCTTTCTCAATACAATCTAATAAATATTGGAATATACCTACCTCCCAACTATATCTCTGAAGTGTTCATCACCAGTGCTTAGGATATCCCCACTTCCCTTTCCTTACGTAAAAAAAATACTTTACAATATATATGTAAAGTGATTCAAAAACCAACAATCAAATTAGTAAAAAAACAACATATTAGGTATAGGATTCAAACCAGTGATATTAAAATCCAAAATGTATAGAACATGACCACTAACACACAGATCCAAGTGGTCAGTCTTTGATGTATTATTTTATGTCCTTTCTCGTAGGTTTACACCATTATGGTACAATATGCAAAGCTCTAAACAGTAAGCTGTCTTTGAGGTTTCATTAGGAAGTCCATTGGAACACTTGACTACTACTGCTCTCAGAAATGTTATGCATTACATAAGTGAAGAGAAATATAAACCAACCATGTAAATAAGTAAAGAAAAAAAGTGTTATGCATAGGATCTGAACCAGTGACAACACAAAAGGAACAGGATATGACTATTAATCCATTGAACCAGTGACAACTGGTCCAATGGATTAACCAGTGACAACACAAAAGGAACAGGATATGACTATGACTATTAATCCATTGAACCTCATCATCATTGTACCATGACATGTAAATTTTCTCATAGTTTTAAACCATTATGATGAAATATCCAGGGTACTTTAAAAGAAGCTCTCTATGGTATTTCACTAACTAGTTCATTGGAACAATTGACTACTACTGCTCTCAGGCATACTATCCATTACATAAGTGAAAAAAACTATAAACAAACATGCAAATGAGTAAAAACATGTCCGGAGTAGGGTCCAAACGTAACAACACAACATAGAAGTTATAAGCATTAATCTCACCACCTGATTATTCATGCAGTTAGAGGCACTTTTTTCTTAGATTGAAACTATTATGCTGCAATATCCAAGGTATTAAGAAAACATTCAATGGCATTTCAATATCAAGTCTATTGAAACATGTTTCTACTGCTCATAGATATATAATGTATAACATACATAAAGAGATTCCTAAGCCAACTCAATTATTCATTTATGAGAAATAGCAATATTTTAAAACATTATTGCTAACCCGTTGAATCACTTGATGATTATATCATGTGTTTTTTTTCTTATAGTATTAAACCATTATGCTGCTTTATCCAAGATTTTAAAAAGGAAGCTGTCAATTAGGTTTCAACAGGAAGTCCATAGGTACTCTTGATTACTACCATTCTCAGACATAGTATGTATTAAAGGAAGAGACCCATAAATCAACATGCAAATTTGTAAAAACATATCAAGCATGGGGTTCAAACCCATGATAACACAATCTTGCAGGTAGAAAACAAGAGCAAACCAACAATCCAATTCAGTGTGAGAACTTTTGTCATAGTTTAAAACTAATATGTTGCAATATCGAAAGTTTTAATAAAGTAATCAGTCTATGGGGTATCATTATTAAGTACATTGAAACAATTTTACTACTGCTCTCAGACATCTTATGCAAAATAAAAGTGAAGAGTCTGATAAACCAATATGCAAATCAGTAAAAAAAAAAAAAGTTCAGAAAGGTATTTAAACTTATGACAACACAGCTCCACTGTTATAGGAAATGTACTGTACATTAACCCACTGAGCCATCAAATGCTCCAGTGCTTAAACATCCTATTGTCATAGTTTTTAAACTTATTATGCAATATCCAAGGTACTAAAATGGAGGCATTCTATGGGGTTTTATTATCAAATCTATTGAAATACTTAACTACCACTCTCAAACATATTATGCAATACATGAGTGAAGAAACTGAAAAACTAAAATGCAATATATTAAAACCCTATTTGGATTGTATTCAAACCGATGAACACATAACTTTGGTGGTACAGGGTAAGCTGATTAACCCACTGAGCAAGATAATGCTTCAATCAGTATTAAGTTCTTTTGTAGTATAGGACATAAGCATTAACCCACAAAATCATCTGATGTCACAAGTGTTTTGAACTACCTTTGCCATAGTTTTAAATCATTATGCTTCAATATCCAAAGTACTAAATAGAAGCTTATTATAAGGTTTTAATATCAAGTCCTTTAAAACATTGTGCAACTACTCTCAGAGATGTTATGCAATACAGAAGTTAAGAGACTGATAAACAAATAAGCCACACTTAATCTATCTACCTTAAAATATAGTATAGATCAGTGCTCGAAGTGGGAATTTAGAGGTGGGGGTATGGAGACTGAATTTCCCCCCCTTGGCCCCTGCTTCCATATCACCCCATTGTACGTCTCTCACCCCACCCCTACACTTCTCCCTGCCTGCTCCCCTCTCTCACACCTTGCCCTTCTAACTGAATCCCTCTCTTCCCTCATCCCCTACAATACTAACTGCCTGCCTCCCTCTGTCTGCCCCTCTCTCACATCCTCCCCGCTCTCTACTTACCTCTAACCTGTGGTCCTGCGCTGCTGGAACGGAGCTGCCAGGAGCACCGGGTCTTCGTTGCTGCTCCAGTAGTGCGAGCCAATGAGAAGCTGGCACTTGGCAGCTTCTCATTGGCTGGCGGCCGCGAGCCCCGTGATTGGCTGGTGGCTGCGAGCACAGTGATTGGCTGGCGGCCGCGAGCCCCGTGATTGGCTGGCGGCCGCAAGCCCTGCAATTGGCTGGCAGCCAGAGTGCGCTGCTTACAATGCAGCCGGGACCAGGTGGCTGCTTTGTCCCAGCTATATGCCAGCCGCTGATCGAGATGTGTCCCCTGCGGGACACATGTCTACACAGTGTTTCCCTTGCCGCCGCTGCTCCAGCGCTGGGATGCCATACTGCATCCCAGCGCTGTTGCATTCTCTTCTGCGGCTAAAATGAAGTGGGGCCGGGAAGTGGCGGTATGTCATACCGCCGTATACCGCCCCACTTCGACCACTGGTATAGATCATATTCCTCCACTTATTAGGGGAGGAAATCGTTAAAAAGAAAGAATTGCTCCAATGTGAATCACTTTGTATTCATAGGTTAAATACGCTAGCCTTTTCGTTTGAATGAATCCCTGGGCCTACTATGTTGTATTTAATATGTTATAAATGCTCTGGTTATAAAAATTGACTTATATTTTTTCATATGTGTCATTCAGAATAAAAGTAGTTATTTAAGATTGACATCATGCTGTTAGGTCCGTTATACTAAATAGATATGTTAATGGGGTAGCTCCTCAATATTTAAATTATACTATTATTTTATTGAAATTGTGTTTGATAGCATATATTGTGTAGTGATTGTTCTACATGATGCCATGGCAGTGTGTAGTTTATCTTATCTAATGGCAGTACAGTATGCATGCTTATTATATATTGCTTCAATGTTTTACATTGTTGATCAGTGTTGTTAATCTATAGTTACGATGGTGATTGGAGCACTTGCTTGTTTTGATGATGTAATTCTGATGCACCAGGTAGCCGACGGAAATGCCACCCGCAGCCATAGTACTCACTTGTGGTGTGGGGGGATAAAGGGTAAGAGTAAGGAATAATGCTTATCATCTATATAGGTTGGTGCTGGGAAGGTATCACCTACCTTAGGGATTCCACAGCACCTGAGCCAGTGGCACTCCAAGTCCAATAGTCAACCAATGTAGAGTTTGCAGTGTGAACAAACAGCTGGAGGAGGTAAGTGTTCCAACGCATTTCATCCTGGGTAGGATTTCCTCTGTTGTAGGTAGCAAGAAGAGAGGTCCTGCCCTGTGCTTCCTTTATGTCCCCTGCTTCAAATGATTGTGTTTGGCAGCATATTGCATGTTCGTTCTAACCAGTAGTGCTTCATCCGGGAATTCCTGGCGTGCTAAGATGCATGGGAAGGGCAACTGGAAGTGACATAATCGCACCTCCCGGAAGGCAGCAGTCAGGGATGTGACTGACAGTGGCGTAACTATAAATTTAGCTCCCCCATGCCAAAAAATTTCAGGCGTCCCCCCCCGCCCAAAGATCAAACACACCAAAAGACGATGTTTAAGGTGTGTGGTTACATGATACAGCAACGTGCCTTACTCATCATGACACACTAAGTAATGCCACTTATAACATAGTGTGCCACACCGGAATGCCCCTTAGAACACATTATACCACAGCGGAATGCCCCATACAACACATTACAACACAGCAGTGCCCCTTACACATGCCACACAATAATACCACGTATAACACATAATGACATACAGTAAAGCCCTTATAACAAATTTATGCCATGCTGTAATGCCCCTATTTCACATTATTCCACACTGTAATGCCACATACAACACATTATGCCACACAGTAATGCCACATACAACACATTATTCCACACAGTAATGCCACATACAACACATTATGCCACACAGTAATGCCCCTTACACATTATTCCACACAGTAATGCCCCTAATAGCACATTGTGCACACAGTAATGCCAAATACACATTATGCCAAACAGTAATGCCCACTACATCCCTCCCTGACAGATCTACTTCACCAACCCTCCTCTCTGCTCCTGCCAGTCTGTCACCTCAGCTCAAGACAAGTTGCACAGTTTTTATGTCCGTGTAGAACCAGATTATTGGGAACATAGTTTATAACCTGTAAACTGTGTGTATCAAGTTAGTGCCCCTTATACAGTGCCCCTGTAGTTGTGCCCCAAAATGCAATGCCCCCTATACTAGTGCCCCTTATGCAATGCCCCCTGTAATAGTGCCCCTTATGCAATGTCCCTTGTAGTAGTGGCCATTATGCAGGACCCCTTGTAGTTGTGCCCCATATGCAGTGCCCCCTATACTAGTGCCCCTTATGCAATGCCCCCTGTAATAGTGCCCCTTATGCAATGCCCCCTGTAGTAGTGCCCATTATGCAGGGCCCCCTGTAATTGTGCCCATTAAAGTAGTGCCCCCTGTAGCTGTGCCCATATGCAGTGCCCCTTATAGTTGTGCCCCTTCAAGTAGTGCCCCCTGTAGTTGTGCCCCTTCTAGTAGTGCCCCCTGTAGTTGTGCCCATTTTAGTAGTGCCCCCTGTAGTTGCCCCCTGTAGTTGCCCCCTGTAGTTGCCCCCAGTAGTTGCCCCCTGTAGTGAGCCCCCTGTTGTGAGCCCCCAGTAGTGAGCCCCCTATAGTGATCCCCCTGTAGTTGCCCCCAGTAGTGAGCCCCCTGTAGTTGCACCTAGTTGATCCCAATAGTGAGTCCCCTGTACTTGCCCCCAGTATTGAGCCCCCTATAGTGATCCCCCTGTAGTTGCCCCCAGTAGTGAGCTCCCTGTAGTTGCACCTAGTTGATCCCAATAGTGAGTCCCCTGTACTTGCCCCCAGTAGTGAGCCCCCTGTAGTTGCCCCCAGTAGTGAGCCCCCTGTAGTTGCCCCAGTAGTTAGCCCCCTGTAGTTGCTCCTCCCTCGTCGCGTGCACACAAACACACACAAAGAAAAAAAAAACACCTTTATCCCCGCTCCAGTGCTGCTGCCGTCCATACCTCGGCGTCCGCTCCTCGGCACTATGGGAGTGACGTCATGACGTGACTCCCATAGTGCTCTGCGGGACCCAGAAGATGGAGCTCACTCCTGAGCTCCGTCCCTGGCGTCCTCTCCTCGGCACTATGGGAGTGACGTCATGACGTCACTCCCATAGTGCCCTGCGGGACCCGGAAGACGGAGGGAGCTCCATCCGCCAGGCTGAGGTCCGGTGGTCATACATACCGATTCCGTGCAAAATATATAGATAAAAACAGTAATAGATAGTTACTTCACACAATAAAAATAAATATATAAATAATAAATACAACTAAAAGTATATACTCCATAGCATGCATATATACCTATATCTAATACATCATACATATATGAAATAAAAAGAAGGTGTCAAAGTAGAAACAAATATACTAGGGTACCATCCTATACACTAAAAGCTTCTTAGTAATAAACCAATATATACTTATAGGCATTTCATAGTGTAGAAAGTATGTGCAGTGCTTGGTGGCACTCAAAAATACAGGATAAATGTAATTGTCATGCCTTCAGCATAGGGTTATGTTATATTAATTCATATTAGCAGCCCGACCTAGTGGTAAGGACAGTAGCAGTTTAAATCGGACTTATTTTGTCCCTCCTAACATGCCTTAGCAGTCTAGCAATGCATTCTGGGCTAAAGGAGCTGTAAGTAGCCATTTCCTCCACACACATGGTCCCAGACAGTCATCACTTCATATGCTCAACCTGGTATAGCATCCAATGGTGAGTTTCTAAGCTTCAACTGTGCCATCAGTTATGTATGTTAGCTGTACCATGTCACACTGCAGCCTATACTTTGCATACTGTATATTTCATGATGTTTGCATATTCCATGTTATGTATATGTTTGCCTTGCATTTCCATGTACATATTGTAATTACATATTGTAATTGTCTTTTATTGTTTACATTTACAGTTTTACCGCTCACACTCATTCATACGCACATATCTGTGTACATTCATACAAGTTCCTCTATTGAATAATAAACTCAGTTCTTCAGACCACATCTGACTGGATTATTGGAAGATAAAGTATTGGTTATGCTGTCTGCTCCAAATTTTTCAGACAAATAGTGAGGGGCAGAACAGTAAAACATCGGGCTGTCAGTGTGTGATGCATATATCTGACTTCGTCAGCAACATTGTCTGTCAGCAAGTGGGACACATACTGACTCACAGATCTGTTATACTGCCAGCCAGAGCTATCTGCATATGACAGCACAAGAGTTTCTATACAGTTTAACCGTGGCAGCTCAGCAATAGGAGTACCGCCATTGACTACACAGGAATTTCACACTGTCAGTACAGCCTCCTGCATATGGCAAAACAGTCCCTGCACAGTCAAACAGCCTAACAACAGTCCCAAGACCCTGACTACTCAGGGACCTGCTACAGTGTCAGCTCAGTTACCTGCCCATTGCAATACAGCAGTCTCTACACAGTCAAGCATTTCCATTCCATCATCATGTCATAGAAAACGACATCTTCATACAAAACAAGGTCCCAAGTCTCTAGTTCCTTGAAATCTTTATCTGTCAGCAATGAAGCCATAATTGCATGCGCAAAAGCGGAAGCTGCAAAAGTGCGGGCTACCTTTTGCTGAACAAGAGATGCAGTTGAAAATAGAAAAATCACTTTTAGAAGCAGAGAAAGGAATAGAGAGATCATGTCTGGAAGCAGAAAGATCACGTCTGGATGCAAAAAGGGATATGGAGAAAAATTGCCTAGAAGCAATTAGTGAAAAGCTCACTGCAGAGAAGGAAGCAGCAGCTGCCGTAGCTGAAGCAGATTTCTTAGAGTCTGTAGGAGGATCAATGTGCTCGACGCAGTGCTTGGATCACAGAATTCATTGCAACGGACATCAGAATATGTCAATCAAGCATCCAAAATGGGCAGCAAACCTCAATCAGTAAGCATGCATTCAGACTTCGTCAGTGAAACAAGTCAAACACACTATGCAGCGCCCCCACTAGTCCACAGTGAACTGCAAACTTGCAAACAAGAGAATTCTAGACACAAGGAACCCATGAGAGACAACTCTCCCCCACACCAGGTGTCTGAATCTGCAAACTACAGCAAAGGCACAACTACTTATACACAAAAGTGGTATGATACAAGCCAACAGGAACTATACAATTCTAACAGGTATGACCACGCACCATTTACCCACCATGTTAATGCACAATCAATATCTCCTAGAGCCAATCAAGACACATTAGACTTGAGCTGGTCACAGACGGACTCTCAAAGTTCAATGATCACCCTGAGAGCTTCAGAGCCTGGCAATCCTCTTTCCAAAATGTAATCAGAGGGTTAGGCCTTTCACATAGCGAAGAGATAGACCTTTTAATTAAATGGCTTGGGAATGAATCTGCTGAACATGCTAGAAGGTTAAGAGTTAAGTTTATATTAACCACCCTGAGAATGGCCTTAAAATGATCTCGGATAGATTAAATGAGTGCTACGGCTCACCAGAGATAATAGAAAGTGCACTATTCAAAAGAATTGATGATTTCCCTAGGTTACCTAACAAAAGCTATCAGAGACTGAGAGAATTAAGTGACTTACTAATGGAGCTTCAAGTAGCCAAGTGGGAGGGAGACTTACCAGGGCTTGCCTTCCTCGACACAGCCAGAGGCATTAACCGTATAGTGCAAAAGCTACCTTACAATCTGCAGGAGCAATGGGTCATCCATGGTTCCAAATATAAGCAGCGGCACAACGTGCCATTTCTACCATTCTCTGTTTTTGTGGACTTCATGCACCAACAAGCTAAGACCAGGAATGACCCTAGTTTTGCCTTTACCCTGAATAGCTCAACCCCTATTCTACCTAACCCCCGCAAAATGTCAGTCGCAGTTCACAAGACTAACGTGCATTATACAGATTCTTTCCACATGTCTACACATTCTACTCGCCAAGAGAACAGAGATAAAGATCCTGCCAAGCAGTGTCTTCTACATAACAAACTGCATCCTCTCCTGAAATGCAGAGCCTTCAGAGAAAAGTCCCTGGAGAACCGCAAAGCATTCCTAAGAGAAAACGGCATCTGCTACAAGTGTTGCTCTTCTACAACCCACCTTGCCAAGGATTGTTAGGTTAGTGTTAACTGCATAGAATGTCACAGCACAGAACACAATACAGCTCTACACCCTGGACCTTCCCCATTGACTTTACAACACAGTTAAGGTGACACAGAGCATGGTGGGGAGCTCAGTGTGGAGCAAAGAGACACTACTGCAGTCATACTAGAGATAACTTCACAATGTACTGAATTCTGCAAAGACACTATTAGTGGCAGATCTTGCTCCAAATCTGTTTAGTCAGAGTCTACCCCAACGGCCAACCAGAGAAAGCTTTCAAACTTTATACAATTCTAGATGACCAAAGTAACCAGTCTCTAGCCAGATCAACCTTCTTTGAGACCTTTAATATCAAAGGACCCAGCACTCCATACTCCTTAAGGACTTGTGCAGGGAGTTTTGAGACAATGGGGAGGAGAGCAATCGGCTGTCAAGTCGAGTCCATAGACAGAAAGACATGCCTGGAAATGTGCATAAACCAGTTACTGTCAACAGCATGCTTGCCTGTACTTTAGAAAATGGACACCCTTCTCTATTTCAACCATGTCACAGTCACTTCCTCCTAAAGGACCTACCACACTGCACTGTCATAGACTCTCCTAGTGACAACCACATCTGTGACAGCTACCAAGAACATTTGGGGTGCACAGTCTTCCAAAGAAAAAAAAGGGATGACCAAGTGGCAATGTCCATAGAGGACAATCTATTCCTGGAAATAATGAAAAAGGGACTAGTCAAAGATGATGCCAACAGCTGGGTTGCACCTCTACCCTTTGAAATGCACAGACGGTGCCTACCTAACAGCAAAGGAAAAGTACTTAAACGCTTCTCTTCACTAAAACGCAACTTTCACAGGAAACCAGAAATTAAAAGATCACTTCTTCTCTTTCATGGACAAAATATTTGAGAATGGTCATGTTGAGATAGCTCCCATCTTTAAAGACACAGATGAATGCTGGTACTCACCAATGTATGGAGTATACCACCCAAAGAAACCAGGTCAGATCAGAGTCGTGTTTGATTCCAGTGCCAAGTTCGAAGGCATCTCCTTAAACGATGTTCTCCTGACAGGACCAGACCTTAACAACAAACTCCTTGGAGTACTCATAAGTTTCCGTAAGGACTCTATTGCCTTCACAGCTGACATTCAAGAAATGTTTCATTGCTTCCTCATGAGGGAAAGTGACAGGAATTTCCTAAGATTCCTTTGGTTCAGAGACAACGACCCCTCTAAAGATATTGCAGAGTACCGCATGAGCGTACACATCTTTGGTAACAGCCCTTCCCCTGTAGTTGCCATCTACGGACTCAGATGTTCAGCTCAAGAGGGCGAGCTAGAGTATGGTTCTGATGTTAGACAACTTGTGGAAAAAGATTTCTATGTAGATGACTGTTTAAAATCTATGCCAACGGATGAGACAGCAATCAGCCTCCTCAAGAGAGCTCAGGAAATGCTTGCCTGCTCTAATCTCAGGCTTCACAAAATAGCTTCCAACAGCAAAAGAGTGATGGAAGCCTTCCCTTCTCAAGATCATACCAGTGACTTAAGGGATTTAGATTTAGGAACTGATTCTCCACCAGCTCAACATAGCCTTGGACTCTTATGGGACTTAAAATCCGACTCCTTTACCTTCCAAGTGAACAGTGAGGAAAGACCCTACACCCGCAGAGGTGTTTTATCTGTTATAAATAGCTTGTATGACCGAACAATATAGAATTAATGAAGTTGTGACCCTTCAGAAATTACAGAGAGCGCTGTGCATCTAACTGGATTACTGAATAATAATTTATTTATAAAAAAAATTTGAAAATTCATATATGTATTTTCATAATAACCAATAAAGAATATAACACATAATAGCATATACACTTTTAGACACAATTTATATAATACAATTACAATTTAACTTCAGTTGATCACATTTAAAATAATAATAAATCCAAGGATTTTAGTAAGTAAAAATAATGCACTTCGTATGAAAATCATTAGTCCTTAGAGTTTATTTTTTTGTTAGTATCACTCTGGCTCGCCCCCATCTGTACTGCTTAATCTTACCCTCTCCACGCCTTTCTGTCTGCCCCATCCACACCGCTCTGTCTTCTCCCCCTATCCACCATAATCTTATCCCATCTGTGTAGCTCTATGTTCTGCTCAGACATCAGTTGCATAGACTGCATGTGTGTATTTCCAATGAGCACACAATTCTGTGAATTAGCAGCTTCTCCATTTTGTGAGTGACATTTTTGTGAGTGACAGCAATCTCACTCTGTGGGAGTGCTGAATCTGCAGTTAACCATAGGGTGAGATGGCATACTATATCTGTATTACGCAAGAAACACATCCATTTAGATGTTAGCCTTCATGATTAGAATTTCATTGCTTTTTAAGTTTGAGTGCCAGAAATTAAGTAGGTTTTGTGAAATTTCAAACCATGTCTAAGAAGCCTTAATGGGAATGTGAAACCAAAAGATTTTTGTCTATGGAATTTCATTGCTTTATTATAATTTATTAACCATCAGGGATAGGAGCAGCAAATGGCCCTGCAGGAGAGAAGATCAACAACATGGTACACTAGCACTGTTGGTGGAGGGGACAGCGCACAGGAGGTGTTTCGGGGGTGCAGATGGAGAGAGAGCTGAGGGCAGGCTGCAGGCATGTGGAGCAGTGGCAGCACTGGGGCAGTGCACATGGGCAGCAGCGGGGATGCGGAGCAGTGGCAGCACTGGTGCAGTGCACAGGTTCATCAGCGGGGGACAGAAATGCTCACTGGCGCTGACTGTCCCAGCGCTGAACTGCTTCTTAAGTCCCCTACACATGGAACGATGTGCTCATGTTGTGATATCGTGAATGATTTCCCTTGACCACTCCCCAACACCCCAGGACACGATATGGTACTTAAACAGCACATTTTGACTTAGGAACTATTGCGCAAAATCTAAAGATAGCTGACTGCATACAAGGATCAGTGAGATCCGTGATGCAGGCATCTGTGTAAAATAAATGATTCAGAGATGAATGCACGGATCAGTCTGATCCGTGTGGCTTGCATCTGAAAAAAAAAGCAATAAGACACAGATACATGGACGGATCAGTGAGCATCTGTGTTAAAAAAATGAATAAAAGTATATACAGTATATATATATATATTAGGGGTGAGTGGGTTCGGATTTCTGAAATCCGAACCCCCCGAGCCCCCCCGATCCGAGTCCGATCCGAATCAGGCTCGACTTTTCCCGCCTGACTCGGATCTGAAATCGAGGCAAAACGTCATCATCCCGCCTTTCGAGTCTCGCGGGTTTTGGATCCTATATAAGGTACCCGCGTCGGCGCCATTTTCTCACTCGGCTGTGGACAGTGAAGAGGGAGTGTGGGAGTTAGGGCTGTGTAGTGTAGTGTAGTGTAGTGCTGCTGTTGTCCACTACTTCAAAGTCCATAGGGGCTGGCTGTGTTGTGCTGTGCTGCTGTTGTTAATAGGGGCTGTGTCCACTACTTCAAAGTCCATAGGGGCTGGCTGGACTGTGTTGTGCAGTCAGTTCTCCATAGGGGCTGTGTCCACTCCAAAGTCCTGTGCAGTGTCCCAGTCCTAAAGGGGTGCTGTAGTGTTGTCCAGGGGGTGCTCTGTCCATCAGGGGTGCTCCCCCCAAGTGCTAAAAAAATAATATATTTTCTGTGTTTGTGAATTGTGTGCGCAGTAGCCGCATGTGCATCAACAAAGTAGTGCCAAGCGTGCGCCTGTGTCATAAGTAAAGGGCCGGCTGGCTTGACCGTTAAGGGTGCTGTAACCCCCGAAAGTACACTCCAGTCCAAACCAAAAAAAAAATTATTTTCTGTGTTTGTGAATTGTGTGCGCAGTAGCCGCATGTGCATCAACAAAGTAGTGCCAAGCGTGCGCCTGTGTCATAAGTAAAGGGCCGGCTGGCTTGACCGTTAAAGGGAGCTGTAACCCCCAAAGTACACTCCAGTCCAAACCAAAAAAAAAATTATTTTCTGTGTTTGTGAATTGTGTGCGCAGTAGCCGCACGTGCATCAACAAAGTAGTGCCAAGCGTGCGCCTGTGTCATAAGTAAAGGGCCGGCTGGCTTGACCGTTAAGGGTGCTGTAACCCCCGAAAGTACAGTCCAGTCCAAACCAAAAAAAAAAATATTTTCTGTGTTTGTGAATTGTGTGCGCAGTAGCCGCACGTGCATCAACAAAGTAGTGCCAAGCGTGCGCCTGTGTCATAAGTAAAGGGCCGGCTGGCTTGACCGTTAAGGGTGCTGTAACCCCCGAAAGTACACTCCAGTCCAAACCAAAAAAAAAATTATTTTCTGTGTTTGTGAATTGTGTGCGCAGTAGCCGCACGTGCATCAACAAAGTAGTGCCAAGCGTGCGCCTGTGTCATAAGTAAAGGGCCGGCTGGCTTGACCGTTAAAGGGTGCTGTAACCCCCAAAGTACACTCCAGTCCAAACCAAAAAAAAAATTATTTTCTGTGTTTGTGAATTGTGTGCGCAGTAGCCGCACGTGCATCAACAAAGTAGTGCCAAGCGTGCGCCTGTGTCATAAGTAAAGGGCCGGCTGGCTTGACCGTTAAAGGGTGCCGTAACCCCCGAAAGTACACTCCAGTCCAAACCAAAAAAAAAATTATTTTCTGTGTTTGTGAATTGTGTGCGCAGTAGCCGCACGTGCATCAACAAAGTAGTGCCAAGTGTGCACCTGTGTCATAAGTAAAGGGCCGGCTGGCTTGACCGTTAAAGGGTGCTGTAACCCCCGAAAGTACAGTCCAGTCCAAACCAAAAAAAAAATTATTTTCTGTGTTTGTGAATTGTGTGCGCAGTAGCCGCACGTGCATCAACAAAGTAGTGCCAAGCGTGCGCCTGTGTCATAAGTAAAGAGCCGGCTGGCTTGACCGTTAAAGGGTGCTGTAACCCCCGAAAGTACACTCCAGTCCAAACCAAAAAAAAAATTTTCTGTGTTTGTGAATTGTGTGCGCAGTAGCCAGACGTGCATCAACAAAGTAGTGCTAAGCGTGCGCCTGTGTCATAAGTAAAGGGCCGGCTGGCTTGACCGTTAAAGGGTTCTGTAACCCGCAAAGTACACTCCAAACCAAAAAAATATATATTTTCTGTGTTTGTGACTTGTGTGCACTGTGGCTGCACGTGCATCAACAAAGGAGCAGCGCCAAGCGTGCGCCTGTGTCCCATAAGTAAAGAGCCGGCTGGCTCATTTCTTAAAGGGTGGTGTAACCCACAAAGTGCACTACTCTCCAGCAAAAATAAAAAAATATTTTCTGTGTTTGTGTGCGCTTTAGCCGCACGTATATATATCAATATAACATAAATGGAGGACCAAACTTTCTCCGATAAAAATAAAATAGGGAAAGATCAAGAACCACTTCCTCCTAGTGCTGTTGCTGCTGCTGGGAGTTGTTCATCATCCCAGAGAGGAAGTAGGAACATCACTACTTTTACTAAACAATTGACCCTCCAACAGTCCCTAGCGATGAGGATGAAGTACGACAGCAGTCATCCTGAAGCAAAACGTATAACTGAGGCCTTGACTGCTATGTTGGTGTTAGACGTGCGTCCGGTATCCGACATTAGTGCAGTGGGATTTAGACAATTGATGGAGGTTGTGTGTCCTCGGTTCCAAATCCCGTCTAGATTCCACCTGCATCCTCAAAGCAGCAGCGACAAGCGTGCGTCTGTCTGTTAAAGGGTGGTGACACCCTCAAAGTGTGCTACACAAACAATTAAAATATTGTTCTTTTTTTTTCTGTCTTTGTGAATTGTGTGGACTGTAGCCGCACCTGCATCCTTAAAGCAGCAGCGACAAGCGTGCGTCTGTCTGTTAATGGGTGGTGACACCCTCACAGTGTGCTACACAAACAATTAAAATATTGTTCTTTTTTTTTCGGTCTTTGTGAAATGTGTGGGCTGTAGCCGCACCTGCATCCTTAAAGCAGCAGCGACAAGCGTGCGTCTGTCTGTTAAAGGGTGGTGTAACTCTCAAAGTGCTCCAAAAAATAAAAAACTATTTTTTTAATGTGTTTGTGACTTGTGTGTGATGTAGCCGCACTTGCATCCTCAAAGCAGCAGCGACAAGCGTGCGTCTGTCTGTTAAAGGGTGGTGACACCCTCAAAGTGTGCTACACAAACAATAAAAATATTCTTCTTTTTTCTGTCTTTGTGAATTGTGTGGGCTGTAGCCGCACCTGCATCCTTAAAGCAGCAGCGACAAGCGTGCGTCTCTCTGTTAAAGGGTGGTGACACCCTCAAAGTGTGCTACACAAACAATTAAAATATTGTTCTTTTTTTTTCGGTCTTTGTGAAATGTGTGGGCTGTAGCCGCACCTGCATCCTTAAAGCAGCAGCGACAAGCGTGCGTCTGTCTGTTAAAGGGTGGTGACACCCTCAAAGTGTGCTACACAAACAATAAAAATATTCTTCTTCTTTTTTCTGTCTATGTGAATTGTGTGGGCTGTAGCCGCACCTGCATCCTTAAAGCAGCAGCGACAAGCGTGCGTCTGTCTGTTAAAGGGTGGTGACACCTCAAAGTGTTCTACACAAACAATTAAAGTATTGTTCTTTTTTTTTCGGTCTTTGTGAAATGTGTGGGCTGTAGCCGCACCTGCATCCTTAAAGCAGCAGCGACAAGCGTGCATCTGTCTGTTAAAGGGTGGTGTAACTCTCAAAGTGCTCCAAAAAATAAAAAACTATTTTTTTAATGTGTTTGTGACTTGTGTGCGATGTAGCCGCACTTGCATCCTCAAAGCAGCAGCGACAAGCGTGCGTCTGTCTGTTAAAGGGTGGTGACACCCTCAAAGTGTGCTACACAAACAATTAAAATATTGTTCTTTTTTTTTCGGTCTTTGTGAAATGTGTGGGCTGTAGCCGCACCTGCATCCTTAAAGCAGCAGCGACAAGCGTGCGTCTGTCTGTTAAAGGGTGGTGACACCCTCAAAGTGTGCTACACAAACAATAAAAATATTCTTCTTTTTTCTGTCTTTGTGAATTGTGTGGGCTGTAGCCGCACTTGCATCCTCAAAGCAGCAGCGACAAGCGTGCATCTGTCTGTTAAAGGGTGGTGTAACCCTCAAAGTGTGCTCCACAAACAATAAAAATATTCTTTTTTTTTTTCTGTCTTGTGAATTGTGTGGGCTGTAGCCGCACTTGAATCCTCAAAGCAGCAGCAACAAGCGTGCATCTGTCTGTTAAAGGATTACATCGGTGACAGCATCCAAGTAGGCATGTCAGACAGTCCATACCTGTACTGGCAGGAAAAAGAAGCAATTTGGAGGTCCCTGTACAAACTGGCTCTATTTTACCTGAGTTGCCCCCCCTCCAGTGTGTACTCCGAAAGAGTGTTTAGTGCAGCCGGGAACCTTGTCAGCGAAAGGCGTAGGAGGTTGCTTCCACAAAATGTGGAGAAGATGATGTTCATAAATTGAATTATCAACTCTTCTAGGGAGACCAGCCTCCAGAACGTACAGAGGGACCTGTGGTTCCAGCAGGGACGAATTAATACTCTGTGAGGATGAGGATGTACACACTGAAGAGGGTGAGGAATCGGTGGATGAGGAGGATGAGGATGACATCTTGCCTCCGTAGAGCCAGTTTGTGCAGGGACAGATAAATTGCCAGCTTGTTTTGTGGGGGCCCAAACGAACCAATCATTTCAGCCACAGTTGTGTGGCAGACCCTGGCGCTGAAATGATTGGTTTGTTAAAGTGTGCATGTCCTGTTTATACAACATAAGGGTGGGTGGGAGGGCCCAAGGACAATTCCATCTTGCACCTCTTTTTTTTCTTTGCATTATGTACAGTTTGGGGCCTAGTTTTTCAATGCCATCCTGTCTGCCACTGCAGTTTCACGCCTAGATGGGTCACGTGTTTGTGCCGCCCACTCGTGTCGCTTAGCATAGTCATCCAGCTACCTCGGTGCAACCTTTTGGACATAAAAACACTATTGTGAGGTGTGAGGTATTCAGAATAGACTGGAAATGAGTGGAAATTAAGGTTATTGAGGTTAATAATAGCATAGGAGCAGAAAAACCTACAAATTCTGTGATTTTAGCTGTTTTTATGCTTTTTTTCAAAAAAATACAGATCCAAAACACAAAACCCAGAACCCAAAACACGGAAGGGTGGTTTTGGCAAAACCAATCCAGATCCAAAACACGAAGAAAGATCCAGATCCAAAACCAAAACACAAAACACGAAAAGTGGCCGGTGCACACCCCTAATATATATATATATATATATATATATATATATATATATATATATTAGGGATGTGCAGGCTCGGATAGGTTCGAGTTTGCACTCCGAGTTTGGATTTTTCCCTAAAAAAAAATGGAACTCAGGAAGAGGCAAAACGTCATCTTGCAAGGACAAACATCATCATTCCTGGACAAGGCGTGCCCCCCCTAAAAAGGAACAACCCGCGCCGGGCTCTGGAGACCCAGTACTGGTTGACAAGCTACGTAGGGGTCCCCCTTATGAAGCACAACCAGCACCGGGCTTTTCAGAACCAGTCCTTGTTGCCAAAAAACAGGGGACAAGAACCAGCACAGAACTTTTTCTAGCAGGGGGGAAAGGCCACAGCCAGGGAGCCCATTCACCGGGGCCCCAGCCAAAGCATCACCTCTGACTGCTAGTCAGCCCAGGCCGGAGAGTTGGGGACCCCTCAAAAAAGGGGTACCCCTCTCCAGGACACCCCAGACCTGGACTGATAGCCCTGGGTTATCCCTGGCACCCCTGGACGGTGGGTGCCGGGTTAATAGTGTAGTGTGGTGTATATGAAAGTTAAAATATTGTCTTTGCAGTAGGACTACAGGTCCCAGCAAGCCTCCCCTGCATGCTGGTACTTGGAGAACCACAAGTACCAGCAAGCAGGGGATTAAGGACCCGCTGGTACCTATCCTATAGTACCCCTGTAATAGAAATATTAAATTAAAACAAGAACACAGATTGTTGTAATAGTTTATTTTCCTGCACCTTCACCTGGGGGGCAGCAGACTTTAAGCTTTTTTACATGGCTACCGCCTCCCCCAGGACTTCCACGGCATTGTCACCTGGAGGGCGCCGCCCATCCAGGACTTTCCCAGCGTCTCTTTCTTTGGCAACTCTTCTCTGCTGCCTCCCCGCCATCGGACTGCTGTGCCATTGCGTCACGCTGGCTTATATAAGCCAGCTGAGCGGCGGTGCAATGACATCATATACTGTGATTGGTTCGCGGCGGCCATCTTTATATTTCAAAAATGGCACGGGAAGTAACCTAAAGTTACTTTTGCGTTTCTCACAATTGAAGTCAATGGTGGGAACCGTTTATTGGCTTAGAGGCGAAAGACTTGCCTCTCTCAGCCAATGAGCACTCCGCATCGGGACTCTGAGTTACTCAGATTACCAATGGCGACTATTTACACCAGACGGCTCCTGCTGCATAAGCATATTAGCTGTACTGTAATGCACAGGCCCCTAGACAATATTTGGAGAACTATGACATCTGTAAATATGTTTACTTTGTGTAAGAGCAGTTTGAGGTGCACCAGGTAACTTGATTGAAGTATTAAGTGTGCCATTTAAGAAAAGCGGACCACAAGGACTAGG
Source organism: Taudactylus pleione (assembly GCA_031769625.1). Lineage (NCBI taxonomy): Eukaryota > Metazoa > Chordata > Amphibia > Anura > Myobatrachidae > Taudactylus > Taudactylus pleione. Next base: position 182,832 of record JAUIMM010000531.1, read on the forward strand.
AATGTATTATTTCCTTTAGAAGATGGCAGTTCAGGAATGAAATCTAGAGATATACTGTAGGTATAGGCAGATGCTAAAATAACCTGCTGGGAAGTGAAAGGTCTACATTATTTCTGCCACAGCTTCGACAATGATGTATATAGGCTTGCAGATATTGAGACATTCAGGGCCACCAGAATTGCCTAGAAATTAATGAATGGATGTCATACATTTCTGGATGCCCTGCATTAGGTAAAGCATAGAATTGTTATAGAACAAGTTTTTGTAATAGAGGATATGGAACTAGAATGATAGAAATAACAGTGAAGTAGTCAGTTTGAAATTCTTGGGCTCCATTAATTTCTCTTTTTCAACTCTCTTCATGTGATGAGCAGATTGGATAATACATTTGTGAAGAACAGAAGAAGAAAGTGCCGCTAATATTTTTTGCTTAAGGAATAATGGGTAACATCTTCTGGACCTGATCTTGCACCATTTCAAATTGTTGTGATAGAGCATCTGATTTTGATATTTGTCAACTAGATAATGAAAACATGTAAGAAACATTGCCCAATGAGCTTGCATGGAATTTAGGGCTAGCTGCGAAAATATGCTAATGAATGTATACGCACTGCTACCGCACCATATTATGAAGACGCCCAGCACTTCATAAAGACACCCCCTTACCTTCACTAACAACCGTAATAATGTGCAAGATAGCAAAAACATTGGTACAATCGAGAACCATAGGACCAAGATGCAGAATAGTGGTTGACCTGACCCTCCCGCAGGAATTGCTAAACTCCCTGCACACAGTGAGTACTCAGGCTGCATATGGGTATGCATGCTCCTGCAACGGCATTCGAACGCACTGACGCCTGCGTTCGCGCGAAAACCCCCGTCACCACCCACAAACGGCACTTCCTGTCAATCACTGAGTACTGGGCCTGCGTATTGCCTGCGATCACATTCCCAATCGCAGTGCCTGGTTCATGCATGCGCACTGCATCTTATACGCATGCGCAGAATGCAAACATCGGCTGGCTGTGTGCAAACGCAGCCTTGCAATCAAACCTGAATCAGGCCCTTAGTCATTTGACTGATTTAATATTCTTTAAATTACAATGGGAGGCGAATATGCAAAAACCTGTAATAAATTTCTCCATGTCTTGAGAACCAGAATGATTGCCAATATCTCCTGATCACCAATAGCATAGCTTTGTTCAATGAATTTCAACTAAGCACAGGGATGTAAAATGCTTAAGACTTTTGCACTGTGACAAGATGGCCCCAACTGCTGCTTTTGATACATTTACCTCCAGAATAAAAACATCTTCATCCTGGACAGATCAGACAAAGGCGCTTCTTCTTTTAGTGAAAGTTTGGTCAATCTTAGAAAATCATTTGATGAATTGTCTATAACTATTAGAGAAGCCCAAAAAATATTGGATTGCCTTAACATCAGTGGGTTCATGCCCGTCTTGGAATTCTTTTGTACTGTATATACACCTCTGTACCTGCAGCATGAAATAAATGACCTGGGAATTCAATTGTGTCAGCCTTGAAGATACATTTTCCATTTTAGCATACAATTCATGCATTCAAGTCTTCCAGAATTATTTTAAAATTAATCTGGTGTTGGTCTAAATTTTCAGAATAATTATACACTCCAAGTAGATCAGGGGTCAGGGAACTTTTTTACCTTTTACCCCAAAATATATTTAGATACGCCGACGCTACCCCCTTAATTTGAAAGGAAGGAAATCATATAGTAGTGCCCCCATATATATACCCCTGTAGTAGTGCCCCCATAGTTATGCCCCTGTAGTAGTGCCCCCATATAATGCCCCCTGTAGTAGTGCCCCAAATAGTTGCCCCTGTAGTAGAGCCCCCATATAATGTCCCTGTAGCAGTGCCCAAAATATAATGCCCCTGTAGCAGTGCCCCCATATAATGCCCCTGTAGTAGTGCCCAATATAATGCCCCTGTAGCAGTGCCCCCATATAATGCCCTTGTAGTAGTGCCCCCATATAGTGCCCCTGTAGTAAAGCCCCCATATAATACCCCTGTAGCAGTGGCCCCATATAATTCCACTGTTGCAGTGCCACCATTTAATGACACTTTAGTAGTGCCCCCATATAGTACCCCCATACAGTGCTGCTTGTACAAAGAAAAAAAAAAAAAAAACACTTACCTTAATCCCCGCTCCTGCATCCGCCGCCATCCTATCCGCACCGGTTGCTCCTCGGAACTATGGGAGAGACGTCATTCCTGGGGGTAATGGACGGACAGCCGGGCATGCAATGATTAATATGCATGTCCGGCTGTCCGTCTATTACCCCCAGGAATTTCATTTTGATGATAACAAACTGGTCTAGGATATCTAGGAAAGCATTCATGCAATATTGGAAAATCACAGGAACATTAACCATACCAAAAGGCATTATTCAATTTCAAAATGCCCATATCAGGTTTGGAAAGCTGTCTTCCATTAATCCGATTTACAAATCAGGATAAAGTTATAAGATCCTTTCACATCTACTGTAGCTTAGTAAAATATTTAGCTCCACATGAAGGTAGTCTATAATGCATTCAATGCTCTATATTCAATGCAGGACATTAGACCACCAATTTGTCTTAACAACCATTTTTGCCTATTTTCAAGTGTTAGTGAGCAAATGGACGATTATCATTTGCTCCCATACATTACCAGGTTTTCATTTCAACCAGCCAGATTGGACAGATATCTGACAGAAAATTGTATAGTGGATGCCCAGCATTAGGGCCGTATTCAATTAGCAGCGAAAAGCCATTTTTTGTGAAAAAGATTTGCCGGTGACGTCATTTCACCAGCGGAAACTTATCCCCGTATTCAATTGTGGCGACTTTTCGCCGGTGCGAAAATGCAATGCAATGTATCCGGCGGAAAAGTTTCACCTATGAATAGCTGTCCAAAAAAAGTGCAGAATTGTGGTTTTGGGGTGCAAAGGTGGGGAAACCACCTGGCACCCTTAGGACAGGTCCCCAAAGGTAAACTGCATCAAAAAAATCCTAAAAAAAATTAAAAGAACACCCCAAAAATAGACTTTGAAAAAGGGGGCGAAAAGTACAAAGTTGGGGTACAAACTTAAAAACTAGTGAAATAGACTGTAGGGGGGTCTGCAAGTATGGGGGAGATTTTTGTTTTATTGCAGGTGCTTGCTGATGGTGCTTTTTTCACGTTATTTAAAACCTCACTTTTGCCATTTTTAACCCTTCTTGCACCCATTTTCATGTACCACAAATTTGCTGGGACTAGTTGTTTTCACCCTAAATTACTGCTAAATGCTATTCTTCACCACTTGTGCAAAGACACTATGTGATAACCAGGTTCTATAGTGTGTTTTCTTGCGTGGTCACAGTTTCTTCTTAATGGTGGCAAGGACACACCGTGACAGAGAGGCAAGTATATCTCAACCCTTATATATATAAGTATATATCGCAAAAAGCGTGTGCTCGCTCTGAATCAGGGCAGCCGCTTTTTTTTTTAAAACTGGACTCCTGGCCGCTCGCATAGCTGTGGGTGACCACCCACAGCTTTTGCGAGCGGCCAGGTGATGGTCGCGATGGTCGTGACCGTCGCGACCATCGGGCTTGCGACCAGACCCTTGCGGTAGGATCTCATTCCCGCAAGCCCCAGTGAGCCTTCAGCTCTAATAGAGCCAGAAACTCACCACTGACATCTCTCGTGATGTCAGTAGGGCCGCCCCCAAACGGAAGGCGTTCCTTCGGGAACGCCTCCAGCCACCCACCCTGCTGGTCTCCAAAATCCCTTTTGGATGGCAGCGCTGGAGCTCGTGAGTTCTCTCTCGCTCCAGGGCTTGCGCACGCCGCGCATGTGCACTGCCTCACAATCGACCCGCTTGCGAGCACATATCGCTTGCGAGCGGGTCTGAATCAAGCCCAGTGTTCTTCGAAAACAAAGCCGTTTATTTGGGCTATAATGGTTCACAGTTTCTTTGACAAGAGACAAGGTAAAACAAACATGGCCAGCTACATGAGAGCCAAACAAACCAGTACACTTACAATTACTGACTATAACAGAATGACAATGTGGACAGTTAAAAGCACTATAGGTCTAGAATAACAGTATTTGCTAAGCTGAGGCAATACAGTTCAATGGTGAGATACAGTACTGTAGAGAAGCAGAACTACACTTTGCAGAAATGACACTTTGGCTATATAGCAGACAACTTTTTCTTGTTTGCCAGCAGGCCACTTGACTAACAGGCTTTACAGAGCTAAGGCAATACAGTTCAATGGTGAGAAACAGTACTGTAGAGAAACAGAGGTACACTTTGCAAAAATGACACTTTGGCTATATAGCAGACAACTTTACTTGCTCGCCAGCAGGCCACTTTAATAACAGTCTTTGCAGAGCTAAGGCAATACAGTTCAATGGTGGGAAACAGTACTGTAGAGGAGCAGAGGTACACTTTGCAAAAATGACATATGCATTGCTTAAAGAAACCAGCATTTACAGTATTTATCAACAAAAATGCACAATGCATTGGTAAAGATCAGCAGTTCATGAAACATCAGCAAGAATAAATACACATTTGCAGTTGATTCACAGCAACAGTTGACATCCCATATGGTTGCATCAGGTATGAACCGACACAAATAAATATCGTCCCCTCCCAGACATGAGCTGGAGGTTCACATGAGAGAAATAACCACCAATATGACTCTTGGGGGACAGAAGGGGTAACCTATCCCTTACTTCCCCCCTATTGCACAAACCAGCAGACTAATTGTCCCGAACTTCAATGAGACATCTAAGAACAGCAACAGGAGAGGGCAATCTATCCCTAACTTCCCACACAGAGCTGGATAATACAAACTAAGGACCTGACCTGCTCCCCAAAATGACTTCCTAATCCCCAATCTAACTAGGGGTAGTGTAACTGGTGAAGCAGGACCCCAAACTACCTCTGGGCCCAGTGGAGGGGAAAAAGGGGAGTCCCGGCAGGGTGATTAACTAGTGACAGGGGTATGGCTAGGAGCAAGGCAGGGGAAGAAGCAGGTACAGGGAGTTTTTGTTGTTATGTCACCCCTTGCTGTGGCTGTTCAGCCTCCTCCCATATCCAGCGGAGCTCCAGGATGCTAAGCACTGCACCAGAACTCGAAGAAGCAGTACTCAGATGTCAGTACACAGGGATGCTTGCAGGGGAACTCCCCTTCTCAGGGCTCTGTCTGGCAGAGAAGTTACTGCAGCCCAGGGGTCCTTGATCCTTTTCCTAAGGGACTGTACTGTCTTCTGTCGACGGTCCTCTTCGTCACTCGTGGGACCTTTTCCTCCACCTGAACCTCCCACGATGATGAGGGCAAAAGTTCATTCTCCTGGACAGCTCCTCTTCTCTCCAGGAGCCAGTGTATTTCAGCCTTCGGGATGCAGGCACTTCTCTGGGCAGTCGGCAGCCGAATGGGGCCTCTCTCCTCCGGGGTATTGCAGGTAGCTGCCAGGTACAGGTGATGCTTACAATAGGGAGAAGCAACAGGAAAGGTTCATCTGGGTTCTTTAGCCTTCAGGGTGAGTGTAATTACACCTCAGGCACATGTAGGGACTTGGTATAACACTCCAGTGGGGTACTCCTCTCTGCTACAGAGTACAGTAATTATAATCCACGGTAAGGCACTTCTAAGGGCTTGGTATAACACTCCAGTGGGGTACTCCTCTCTGCTACAGTGTACATTAATTGTAATCCAGGGCAACCAAGGGGTGAAGACATTCTCCCCATATTCCACAGATCCAAGGGCACTCCACAGAAAATCCTCACAGACAGCCCCAGACAGCACTGGGGATGGTATTTTATAAGCTCTCCCATCCTCTCCTCCCTGCCAGTCTGGCTTCTGTGAGTGGACAGGGGACCCCCAGCAACAGGCCGCCTACAAGGATCTCTGTCTGGACACCCAGGCTACCAATTAATGGGGTAGGATTTTCCCGCAAAAATGGGTTGCTGACCAAGGGGCATTTTCTACCTCCCTGTTTGCACATGCTCAGTGGTGTTCATTGAGAGCAGGGTCAGCCACAGTTCACTATATCTTTCTATGGGATCCATAGTGCTGTATTAACTTAGTACAAACAAAAAAAACTGACAGGGGTTTGCAGGGTAACTATATCCCCTAACTAGCTAAAGGGGTAACCCCATAACTATGGGGATACCACACTATTTAGCAGCTAATGAGAGCATTTAATACCCCAAATAGCTTCATCAGGGCTATTTGGGGGCAACCACCAAGATCCCCAATGTTAGTGCATCTTTTGGGGGATGTCAGGCTGATTTCCTCAAATCTGACAGCACTTTTCGCCTGGTTGCGTTTTGCCGGGTAACATTTCTAATTGAATACGGGGATAAGCAGGGATGCGCGTGATACTTTTTTGCACAGAAAACCAGCGATGTTGCTGAAAAGTCCGATATGCGAAAAGCATGGGACTTTTCACGTCTAATTGAATATGTCCCTAAGGAGGAGATGTACTAAGCTCTGGAAAGTGATAAATTAGAAAGTGAAAAAACTACCAGCCACTCAGCTCCTAACTATCATGTTACAGGCTGCATTTGGAAAATGACATTTAGGAGCAGATTGGTTGGTAGTTTATCACTCTCTAATTTATCACTTTCCAGAGCTTAGTACGTCTGCCCCTAAATCAGGTGATTAACAGGCAGCAGTTGCTGGTCCCTTTCCTTTCACATCCTTGTTCCACAGTTTCATAATCTGATAGTTCTCATGTAACTGTCCCATTTGTAATTTGGCTGTGGTTTCAGTATGTCACAGCTGCTCTACATACACCTCCTCAAAATGTAGTGACATTTTATTTCAAACCACAACTGTGCACTACAGAGGCCAGTGTCACTTTGTCACCTACATTTGTAATCTTATGATTGGATGCATTGTTTGTGAAAAACCCAGCAGCAGTGAGATAAGCTTCTGTGTGGCTCTGTTGGCTCATTTTCTGCTTTGCAACATAAGCACTCCATTATAGTGATTGACTTAGTTTCAACAATGAAGATGAGCATTTTGTTACTGACCTGTTATGGTCACAGAACCAACTCTGGTATTAATATAGTATGCTGGTTGCTACTTTTTATTTTTGCCATTGCGGATCCACAGACAGGTACTGTAAAACTGTAATGCAATTTGTTGCTTTTTGTCCTATTTTCAGAAAAAAGTTATATTTAAAATATTTAAATGACATGTTTTGTTTTATGGTTCACTGTTTTTTAGATAAATTTTATAATGTACTATGGAGCCTATTCATCATTCTTTATGGGCCCGTTACACCTGCAGAAATGCTAGTTTCAAGATGTTTTAATTTAAGTATGACTATGAGGGTATTTAATATACGGGATGTACTTTGAACCCCTAGGCAGGGTCACTTTGGGAGCACGAGTTGTAGGATAGATCAATACTTGCAGTTAGGTTGAGATCAATACTTGAGGTGGCTTCCAATTGGCTGCCTGTTCTTTGTTGCTAGTGGTGAAGTTGGGTCCTTTTAATTCTTGTACAGGCAGGGATCTGCCTCCTTTACCCATTTTCCTATTTTGGCTTTTTATGGCGGTGAAAGTACGGCAGTCCAATGGCCATCTTGCTTCATGATTTAGGTGCACTCCCCTTCTGTACCCTGGGTAGGCTGGTTTTACCCTACTGGGTTTAGCAGCACCATCATTCTTGCAGGCCTTGCAGTGTTTTAGCATGGGAGTCGGAAACCTATTTGCTTGCCATTGTGAAAGGCAAGTAAGCTCTTGCAAGCTGTTGTAACAACTAAATTTGCATAAGAGAAATGATCATTGATTAACTGCCCGTTCTTTCCCTCATCAACATACTTTATGTTATATTTAAAAATTAGCTTACCTTTTTGAATGCCACTCATGGTTGTTCGTGATTTATTGTTAGATAAGTTTAGATTATATTATGTTATGTTGGTTATGCTGTACTACATGGGTTACAGTGTAACATGTGCCTCTAGGGCATTTAAAGGGTTCATTCATTATTGGGAGCCCAAAAGGGGCGCCTAGTATTCAGCAAATTCCAAAAACTGAAAGTTTATGGAGTTTGGGAACCAACACTATATTAAGATGGTTTTGGTTCCTGCAGCCCTGCTCCTTCCTATGGTTCCTGCAGCTCTGCTCCTTTCTATTTGTCCTGCAGCTGTGTGCATTCGTGAATTAGGTCACACATGCTCAGTCGTCCGGGTCGGGAGTGGAAATTATCACTGCTGCTTCAGTAGTAGTGTTAGGGATTGCGGGAACAGCTGATTTTCACAGCAGCCATCACTGCACCATAACAATGCTGAATTGCTCTGGTAGTTAAGTATCCACCGCTGCAAATCATGGTGAGTTGGAAACTTAATCATTGGGGTCCATCCATTCCTTGAAGATGAGTGGGTCCCTATGAGAGAAATCCAAAAGTTGTAACACAATATAGACAGGGCCGGTGCAAGGTTTCTGGGCGCCCTAGGCAACATTTTACCAACTGACCCTGCTCCCTCAAATTTATAATATGCTACACATTAGTGTCCCCAATTTATAATATGCCACACAGCAGTGTCCCAAATTCATAATATACTATATAGAAATGTCCCAAATAATATGCTACACAGCAGTGTCCCAAATTCATAATATATTATATAGAAATGTCCCAAATAATATGTCGCACAGCAGATCCTCAAAATCATTCTGTGCCTCTTAACACTGCTTTCAATTCATAGTATGCCACACATCTGTGCCACAAATCCATTATATGCCACCCAGCTGTATCTCTACTTCATAATTATGCTACACACCAATGCTTCCAATACATATTATGCCACACATGTGTGCTCCCACTACATAATCTGACACACGTGTGCCCACAATACATATGCCACACAGCTATGCACCAAATTTATTGTATACCACATAGCCATGAATTATGCCACACAATGCTTCCAATACATATGCCATACATGTGCCCAAAATTTTTACTATGCCATACAGTTGTGTCCCCAATATATTATGCCACACATCTGTGCCCCAATATGTGTCAGCATCCATTAACCCCCCCCACACACACTGCCAGCACTCATTAACCCCCACACACACACTGCCAGCACTCATTAACCCCCTCATACACTAACCCCTTCAGCACGCACGCACGCACATACACACACACAATGCCAGGACTCATTAACCCTCGCACATACACTCACCCACCAAGCACTCATTAACACACACACACATTGCCAGTGCTCACTAAGCCCCCACATGCACACTCACCCTCCTGTCAGTTCTCATTAACCCCCTCACTACACATACACACTCACCGTGCCACCACTTATTAAGCCCCATACACACACATATACACACACCCTGCCAGCACTCATCAAACCCACACACACACACACACACACACACACACACACATTCATCCTGAGAGACAGGCTGGCACCCAGAAGAACAGATAAATGGAGGAGAGAGAAGGGGCCACCACCACTGCTGCTGTCTCTACCTCACTAACAAGTGAGAGTGCAGTTCTGGGGGGTGGGGGAGTTCCTGCGTCAGCCTTGGTGTTCAGTAGTCCCGGCCGGGACTGAAAGCGACAACCTTCATTTTTCTTTTTCTGTCTAAAGCTGCCTAATCGTAGCACCGCCCTGAATATAGAACAGGCTTTAGTTTCAGTTCTGAGTATCATTCTTTTATTTTATATTTTGGTACTGACAGATACGTTTTCATCATTTCCTTCCATATGTGTGCATGGTGACGTATCATATATTTCCCATTCACTTCCCCATAGACACTGAGGGGAGAGGCAGCTGAAAACAGCTTTATTTTAGTTTATTTCCTAATTGTTTCATATTCAGAAAATGTTGATATGCTCTTTGGGATTTAAACAGCTTTGAACATCTCACAAAGCTTAAAATGGGAATTTAATTCCACTTAACGTAGTGAAAAATCACTCTTAGCATTTCTATTTTAGTAAACAATGCATCCAGAATTTCTGGACAATGGTTTAGTTGAAGCCAGTGGCATCACAAGGGAGGTGCGGACCGCACCCGGGTGTAACCCACCAAAGGGTGACCTCAGTGATGGGAGCCGGGTCCTGCACTGTAGCATTTTGTGCAGCACTCAGCTCAGACACGGTGAGGGAGCCGGTATGCACACAGACTGTTCCCTGGGGGCAGTTTGCATCTCTGGGACCCCCAGAGTGACTAAAACAGGTGTCCAGGCCATGAGGCTATGTCTTATACCCACGAGGCCATGCCCCCTGCAAAGCAGTGCGCACTGCAACCCATGTGTACATAGACACATGAAGGGAAAGAAGGGGAACAACTGTTGTAAAATCACTGTTTTCTTTAAGGTTGAGTAATCTTCAGTACTACAAAATAGACATATTTGTTGTCCTAAGAACAAGCTTGTATGGCAGAAAACAGTTCTTAAGCTGGATAAACAACCAATATATCATTCCGACGCAGATTGAAACAAAATATATTATATGAATTTTACAGTGTGTACAGTACATCCGATGCGTGTGCATTGGATGTACTGTACACACATCATCCCATCTGCTGTACGACCAGGTGCCATTACATGTAGCATGTAATAACAACACATTGCATCGCCGATTGGGTCACACATCGTATAGTGTGTACCCAGCTGTAAAGTAGTAGAGGACGTCCTGGGCATATAATGTTTGCAGTTTATTCCATAATATTGACTAAGCACAAATGGGAGTAAAGTGACATAAAGTTTCCTTGGCTGTGTCATATTCTAGGACTGCAGTTTATTTAAAGTCATTTTATTAATTTATTTTACTTGAAAATACATGAAAAACAATTATATTTAAAAATGAAACAACTTTTTGAATGCAATTCGCCTTCCAGATACCGATATTTTAATCATTATAATATTATTTTGTTGAATGCAACTTTGATATATATTATTTTGCTAGAACCAAATTTGGAAAACAATTAATTTACATGATAATCACTGTAACAAACTTTTCATAAAATATGCTTGAAATTTTTATTACAAAACAGTCAAATATTTTTTCTTATTTTTTTACTCTACTAAAAATATTTTTTGTATAAAAAAACAAAAACCCTTTTGGATTCATGTTCATGTGCAGAACTTTAGGTCCATATTGGACTTACATGGGAGGCAGGATACTACTGTGTAAAATGCCATAACATAATCCGCCTATCGGCTGATGATTCTTATAATTTGCAATGATATCTCACACTTCTAGAAATACCCACTTGCCTACAAATAAACACACAGAGGCTTGTATTTGGCAAAACTCTTGACACAATTTGTTTTAAATAAACTGGCAAAGGGTCAGACAGTGAAATGTGGCAACTAAAGCATACATCCATCAGCTACACTGATACGTGACACCAGACACATGCCACATCCAGAGTAGGTGCCAGTACCACTACCACTTGCTAGGCCCTCCCTCCTTAGTTGTGACACTAGCCTACCTCAGTACTCCGCAAGCTTCTCTTGCTCCACATGTATCCACTGATGATAAAGCTATTCCACTGATACATAAACCAACCACACCAGTCAAAAAAAAACACACAACCAGAAGGTGAGGTTTGGGTTGGAAAACCTCACTGCATCAGGAACAAATAAGATCCTCCAAACACAGCATAGTTAACTTCAGCTTGCTACCTCTCCTAGGCATCCTATTGGCTTAACACCCAGTCATGCTAGAGAGACTCCATAAATATAACTCATTCCTTCCCATGAATCCAAACTACCTCAGAACAATCACCCATAAATTTGACCTACACAATCATACTGTTCTGGATTGAGCCCAAGCTTCTCCAAGCTCAAGCCCTCTGCCAGCTACCGTGTAGAGCCTGGTTCATTGCAAGGAATCAGGGGGACTCAGCTGACACTAACCAGGAGGTTTGGCTGCAGCTCGTTGATGCATACGCAGCAGAAGCGGTTTCAGGTGCCAGAGGTAGGATCCTGGTTGGACGTAAGAAGCGGTTCCAAACACCGATTGAAGGAGTTTGGTGGTGGCAGCATCATTACATGCCCACTGCGCAGTGGGTGTAGTCAGTAACAGGCAGTTACTGACGGTAAGCGGGAATCCCTGATACCCCAAGACCAAGTGGGGATCAAACCCAAACTGTGATCGGGAGTGGAGGCTGAGGCCATCCGGTCACAGCTTACCAAGTGCCAGGATAATTATGGCAAGTACACTCTAGACCACGAGATCGGACAACATGTCGGCAACATCTTCTAATGCAGGGGTGGCCAACCACTCGGCGGCAAAGAGACAAAAAATATCTGTAGTCAAGCTAAAGAGCTGAAAGCTGTCACAAGGCCATGCCCCATTACTGTGTGCACGCCTTTGGTAAGACATTTGCAGAAGCATTACCTTGTGTCACACCCCCTTTTTTAGTCACACTTGGGGCGAACACAGCACATTGAAAGCCAGATCCACATACAATAAATTTTAAAAACTACATCCACATACATTTTAAAAATGATTTCCACATAAAATACATTTTGAAATCGATAACCACATAATATACATTGAAACAGCAAGATTCACATAATACCATAATGTTACTTCAGCCCCCTCCCTTGCCATTCCAGCACACATTCATGTGTCATTGCAGCCCCCCCATACCGCTGCAGTGGCCCCTCGTGTCAATCCAGCCACCCCCACCCCACCCCCCGGAGTTATCTCAACAGCCCCACTCCACCCCCATAAGCATGAAAGCAGCCATCATCCCCAAAGCTCTCAGGCTACCCCCACCCACTGGCTCTCAGGCATTACTGCCCATCAGGGGCAGAACTATGGGAGACAATGGAGGCGCCTGCCGCCGGGCTCCAGCACTGAAGTGGCACCTCCTCCATTGTCCACAACATATTCACCCCACTTAGGGCTGTAACTATGTACCCGGAATGTACAGTCACGGCCGCCCAATACATGGCACCCCTTCCTGGCACCTGAGAAGCCACCATACACTAGTGAAGAGCTCCATGTCAGACCATCAGCTGCTGCCTTCGTCTATCTATAGCCTGTCTGCATGCAAATTGCTACATTACAGTGTCAGTGGCTGTGACGGTGGGGGCACCAAATTATAACTTGCCTCCGGGCATCTGGGATGAACTTACGCCACTGCTGCCCATTATGCTGTGCCCCCTGTATTTGTGCCCCTTATGCAGTGTCCCTTGTATTTGTGCCCCTTATGCATTGTCCCCTGTATGTGTGCCCCTTATGCAGTGCCCCCTGTGTTTGTGCTTTTTATGCGGTGTCCCCTGTATTCGTGCTCCTTATGTGGTGGCCCACTAATGTAGTGCCCCTTAAGCAGAGCCCCCTATGCAGTGCCCCCTAAAGTAGTGCCCCTTACGCAGTACCCCCAGCCCAGTACTTACCTGACCATGCTGGCTTTGGCTCTGGCTCCTGCTGCCTCTGACTGGATCCAACTAGATCCAGCAGGCGCACAGGGCATGCTCCTCACTTAGTGGGTGACATCATGCAGCACTTTAATTAGGGACCCAGCTGACTGCACAGTCTGTATAAAAACATAGTCACAGGTAAGACTTATATGCATTTAGAACTATATAGCAAGTAAGTTATGGGGTGCATTTTGGGGCATGGGGCCCCTTGAACTGCTCTGGCTGGACTTCTTTGGGGTATCACCACTTTATATCACTCTTTATTTTTTATTTATTTTTCTAAAACTTACAACACTAAGCGGACACTTTCACTTACCTAACACTTTAATATTTCACTGCTATTTTTAATTTATTTTGTGTGGTACCCTGGGGTGGTTTGGCTGAGATGGATTGGGGGTGTCCCATGCCCTAGACATGAACCCCTATAGTGTTAGGGACTTACCCAATGAGGTTACCTTGACGTTGATGGGTAAGCTAATAACTTTGGCCAAATGTATGCCAAAAACCTTACACACAGCTCTCCCCCCTCAATCAGGTCCCCTCTATAACACATATCCCTACACGAAGCTTTACCCCATCACTCATAGCTCTCTCCTACTCACACATATCCTCTCCCACACACACAGCACTCCCCATCACACAGATCTCCCCCTCACTCAGCTTACCTCCCCTTACATAGCTCTCCCCATCACTCAGCCTCCCCTCACACACAGTGCTCCCCCTTGACTCAGATCATCTCCCCCTCGCACAAACCCCTCCTCCCCCCACAGCTCTCCCCCTCCCTCAGCTCCCCTCCCCTCAAACAGCTCTCGCCCCTCACTTAGCCTCCCCTCACACACACAGCTTTCCCCACTCACTGAGATCCCCTTACACAGCTCTCTCCCCCTCACTCAAATCCCCCATTCACACACACAGATCACCGCAGATCAGCCATCCGACGGGGAGCAGATCACCTGCTGCTGAGCTGAGCCTGAAACACAAAAAGAGCCCCAGAGCGCCAGAGATCAGCCATCAGATGAAAGGCAGGACACCTGCTGAGCTGAGCCTGAATGAATCACATAAAGAGATCAATGCCTCCATATTGGGGGCGTGTGGTGTGGGCGGAGCCACAAGCGCCACTTCACCCACACTATGCCCCGTCTGGAGGCATTGATCTCTTTATGTGATTCGTTCAGGCTCAGCTCAGCAGGCTGATCTCCGGTGCTCTGGACGGAGCAGGCGCCAGGACCAGGAGTTCCACTGGAACCATCCTCGCTACACCCCTGGCTGCACGCTTGCTCACTGCATCCATTCACTGCTGCTCTGCTTTGCAAAGCAGCAGGTACGAGGGAGGCACTCTCTATCTATGCCCATTTCAAGTAAAAGCATTACAATATAATTTATGTTATTACAGGTATGACCAAGAAATCCCCTACAGATCTCATGTGCTACCAGAATTATACCTTAAAAGAGAACTTTTGCTTTTGTAGCTGGAAAGCTGGAGAGGATTCAGAACATGCTCGTTATACTTTTTTGTACTGGTAAGTATTAATTGTAGAGTAACATGCTTAATATGGCACATCATGGTAAACATGCAATGTTGTGTGGTAATTGTACTTGACAATAAGTGAATGAAAAAGTGGAAAAATCACCCTGAATCCCAGACTAGCGTGCAATAAGCTAGCAGGCGCTTGTGTACTTGTGGTTTTTAAAAGGCATGAAATGGCTGAATTTTTCCTTTAACAATGGAAAAAATGATAGCAAGCAAGAGGTTTTCAGCAAGTTAAAGCCACTATATTATTTTGGGATACATTAAAATGCCTACAATATACAGTAATATGATTTTTAAGTAATTTTAAGTTTCTGAAAAATATTGTGAAAAAAACTCCCATCTGCAAGTTCAAAAGCTAAAAACTAAAAACCATGTTAACTCTTATTGGCAGCCATAATAAATTATTGTGGATTTCTAATTGAATAGTGAAAACACACAGACGCAAGTTTTTGACTCGTAGTAAGCATATCATGGCCAAGTTGCATCTAATTAAATTAGGGCCAAAGAATCACTGATTGGTAATATTTGAAACAGCATTGTCAATACTGTGACTCAAGAGAGTAAACGACAGACTGCAGAAGAGACAAGCAGATGTTATACAAAATAGGTTATGGTATCTGGGAGGAAGTGGTTATAGTTCTAATAACGATTCTTTGTTTTCACTGTTTCTACATTTGCTTATGAGCAGAGCCGTAACTAGACTTTTTGGTGCCCTGTGCCAGAAAGAGCATTGGTGCCCCCCTCATTTTTCAAAGGAACATAATGCACCCAAAAAAGGGCTATGGCTTAATGGGGAAGGGCCAGGGAAGAGATAGGGGAGGTCAGGAGATGCTGGGGATGAAATAAGAGGAAGCTACAAGCAAGAATGATAAAAAACAGAAATTTGACAGGCCCCCTGACCTGTGGTGCCCTGTGCGATGGCACCAGCCGCACTACCGTAGCTATGGCCTGCTTATGAGATTATGAGAACAACCTTCACACAATTGCAGGGAGAATAACTAAACATGACTAACTCTGCTTTAATGAGAATACCTTTTTAGAAGTATGACAATACGGCATAACTGGCTTGACATTAAATTGTTGAACCAATCCCTTTTGTTACTGATATCAGCATGGTGAATGGAGTTCTAACAGAGATTATGATAGGAAACACAGGACATTTGAAACAAAACTAAAAACTTTTTTGAAACGAATGTGAGACCATGCACAACGCATTCTCTGATATACATAATAATATGATCTCTAACTAGTGTAACTAGTATACTTTGAGTGTTTTTTTTGCTGCATCTGAGCTGTGACTACTATGCACAATGTATAGAGAAAGTCGCTACTCTACACCGCTCGGTGCAGCTTAGTTGCGTCGGGTATCTTGCGCTATATGGTGTATTGGCGCTTGGTGTTTTGGGGATTGGTGCATGAGGACACATCTGTCTGCTTTGGAGTGCAGTGCAACAATGACCGTTGGATTTTTGGTTCCTCAAACATGCACATGCGGATTGAATATCAGGACCCGAGGTAAGTAGTATTCTCCATTTTTGTTTTACTTTTAGAACTGTGCCAAAGTAGAAAAACAAAATCTGAAATTATTTTTAAGTGCTAAATAATGATACCTATGGTACGCTAATCCACCCTACAGTATATATTTAGTCTTTTATCCTTCCGTGAGTGTTCTGCATAGGTACATACTTATTCTGCAGATAAGTACGGTCATTTTACTTACCAGTCTACTGTGTGGAACAGTGTGAAATCCTTATACAAACTCCAACTATTGCACAATCTAGGTGTTTATTTACTAAACTTTGGGGTGTGCACCAGCCACTTTTCGTGTTTTGTGTTTTGGTTTTGGATCTGGATCTCTCTTCGTGTTTTGGATCTGGATTGGTTTTGCCAAAACCACCCTTCGGTGTTTTGGGTTCTGGGTTTTGTGTTTTGGATCTGTATTTTTAAAAAAAAAAGCATAAAAACAGCTAAAATCACAGAATGTGTTGATTTTTCTGCTCCTATGCTATTATTAACCTCAAAAACCTTAATTTCCACTCATTTCCAGTCTATTCTGAACACCTCACAATAGTGTTTTTATGTCCAAAAGGTTGCACCGAGGTAGATGGATGACTATGCTAAGCGACACGAGTGGGCGGCACAAACACATGGCCCATCTAGGAGTGACACTGCAGTGGCAGACAGGATGGCAGTTTGAAAACTAGGCTGCAAACAGTACATAATGCAAAGTAAAAAAAGAGGTGCAAGATGGAATTGTCCTTGGGCCCTCCCACCCACCCTTATGTTGTATAAACAGGACATGCACACTTTAACAAACCAATCATTTCAGCGCCAGGGTCTGCCACAGGACTGTGGCTGAAATGATTGGTTCGTTTGGGCCCCCACAAAACAAGCTGGCAATTAATCTGTCCCTGCACAAACTGGCTCTACGGAGGCAAGATGTCGTCCTCATCCACCGATTCCTCACCCTCTTCAGTGTTGTGTACATCCTCATCCTCACAGATTATTAATTCGTCCCTGCTGGAATCCACCACCACAGGTCCCTCTGTACGTTCTGGAGGCTGGTCTCCCTGGAAGAGTTGATAATTCATTTTTATGAACATCATCTTCTTCACATTTTGTGGAAGCAACCTCCTACGCCTTTCACTGACAAGGTTCCCGGCTGCACTAAACACTCTTTCGGAGTACACACTGGAGGGGAAGCAATCGGAAAGCCGACTGCCTATATACCGGCAGCCGGCTTCCCGACTGTCTTATCCCGGCAAGGGTGAAATGCCGGGTATCTAGATGTAGATGCCCGCATTTCCCCGACGCCGGGAGACTGGCGCCCGGTATCACGATCGTAGTGATGCCGGGCGCCGCAAGCGGACAGCCGCGGGGGGGAGGGTTAGGTTTAGGGCTCCCGGGGTGGACTTAGGGTTAGGCACCCCCTCGGGAGGGTTAGGGTTAGGCTAGGGGGAGGGAGGGATAGGGTTAGGCACCCCTGGAGGGGACTTAGGGTTAGGCACCCCCCCGGGGGACTTAGGTTTAGGCAGCGGGGAAGGGGGTGGTTAGGGTTAGGCACTTACAGGGGGGATTAGGGTTAGGCACTTGGGGGGGAAGTTAGGGTTAGGCACCCCTAAGGAGGGTTAGGGTTAGGGGGGTTAGGTTAGTACATACTTACCTATCCACGATCAGGATTTCCAGCGCTGTCGGGCTTCCGCTGCGTCGCACTCTGCTCCTGTCGGGCTGGCGGTGACAGGAATCATACCCATTCCCACTGGAGGAGGGGCAACTCAGGTAACATAGAGGCAGTTTGTACAGGGGCCTCCAAATTGCCTTTTTTTCCTGCCAGTACATGTACGGACTGTCTGACATGCCTACTTGGATGCTGTCACCGATGTAATCCTTTAACAGACAGACAGACGCACGCTTGTCGCTGCTGCTTTGAGGATGCACGTGCGGCTACAGCCCACACAATTCACAAAGACAGAAAAAAAAAGAATTTTTTATTTTTTGTGGAGCGCACTTTGAGGGTTACACCACCCTTTAACAGACAGACGCACGCTTGTCGCTGCTGCTTTGAGGATGCAGGTGCGGCTGCTGTGCATACATTTCACACACAAACACAGAAAAAAAGAAGAAGATTATTTTATTTTGGTTGGAGCTCACTTTGGGGGTTACACCACCCTTTAACAGACAGATGCATGCTTGGCGCTGCTGCTTTGAGGATGCAGGTGCGGCTACTGCGCATACATTTCACACACAAACACAGAAAAAAAGAAGATTATTTTATTTTGTTGGAGCGCACTTTGGGGGTAACACCACCCTTTAACAGACAGACGCATGGTTGTCGCTGCTGCTTTGAGGACAGTATCCTATGCAGTGACAGTAGACTTGTCAGAAATTGTTGGCACGTCCTTCAGTCCGGACCAGATGTCCAAACCGGCCCTTGACTTATGACACAAGCACACGCTTGGCGCTGCTACTGTGTTGATGCACGTGCGGCTACATCGCACACAAGTCACAAACATTAAAAAAATTGTTTTTTATTTTTTGGAGCACTTTGAGGGTTACACCATCCTTTAACAGACAGACGCACGCTTGTCGCTGCTGCTTTGAGGATGCAAGTGCGGCTACAGCCCACACAATTCACAAAGACAGAAAAAAACAGAATAATTTTTTTATTGTTTGTGGAGCGCACTTTGAGGGTTACACCACCCTTTAACAGACAGACGTACGCTTGTCGCTGCTGCTTTGAGGATGCAGGTGGAATCTAGACGGGATTTGGAACCGGGGACACACTACCTCCATCAATTGTCTAAATCCCACTGCACTAATGGCGGATACCGGACGCACGTCTAACACCAACATAGCAGTCAAGGCCTCTGTTATACGTTTTGCATCAGGATGACTGCTGTCATACTTCATCCTCCTCGCTAGGGACTGTTGGAGGGTCAATTGTTTAGTAAAAGTAGTGGTGTTCCTACTTCCTCTCTGGGATGATGAACAACTCCCAGCAGCAGCAACAGCACTAGGAGGAAGTGGTTCTTGATCTTTCCCTATTTTATTTTTATCGGAGAAAGTTTGGTCCTCCATTTATGTTATATTGATATATACGTGCGGCTAAGGCGCACACAAACACAGAAAATATTTTTTTATTTTTGTTGGACACTAGTGCACTTTGTAGGTTACACCACCCTTTAAGAAATGAGCCAGCTGGCCCTTTACTTATGGGACACAGGCGCACGCTTGGCGCTGATCCTTTGTTGATGCACGTGCAGCCATAGTGCACACAATTCACAAACAGAGAAAATATTTTTTTATTTTGTTTGGAGTGCACTTTGGGGGTTACAGCACCCTTTAATGGTCAAGCCAGCCGGCCCTTTACTTATGACACAGGCGCACGCTTGGCACTACTTTGTTGATGCACGTGCTGCTACTGCGCACACAATTCACAAACACAAAAAAATATATATATATATTTTTTTTGGAGTGCACTTTGGGGGTTACAGCACCCTTTAACAGTCAAGCCAGCCGGCCCTTTACCTATAACACAGGCGCACGCTTGGTGCTACTTTGTTGATGCATGTGCAGCTACTGCGCACACAATTCACAAACACAAAAAAATATATTTTTTTATTTTGTTTGGATTGCCCTTTGGGGGTTACAGCACCCTTTAACGGACAAGCCAGCCGGCCCTTTACTTATGGGATACAGGCGCACGCTTGGCGCTGCTCCTTTGTTGATGCACGTGCAGCCACAGTGCACACAATTCACTAACAAAGAAAATATTTTTTTATTTTGTTTGGAGTGCTCTTTGGGGATTACAGCACCCTTTAACAGTCAAGCCAGCCAGCTCTTTACTTATGACACAGGCGGACGCTTGGCACTACTTTGATGATGCACTTGCGGCTACTGCGCACACAATTCAAAAACACAGAAAAAATATTTATTTTTTTTGCACTTTGGGGGAGCACCCCTGATGGACAGACCACCCCCTGGACAACACTACAGCACGCCTTTAGGACTGGGACACTGCACAGGACTTTGGAGTGGACACAGCCCCTATGGACAACTGACTGCACAACACAGTCCAGCCAGCACCTATGGACTTTGGAGGAGTGGATACAGCCCCTATGGACAACAGCAGCACAGCACAACACAGCCAGCCCCTATGGACTTTGGAGGAGTGGACACAGCCCCTATGGACAACAGCAGCAAAGCGCAGCACAGCACAACACTTCGCTACACAGCCCGGCCAGCCCTAACTCCCTCTTCACTGTCCACAGCCGAGTGAGAAAATGGGCCAACGTGGGTACCTTATATAGAATCCAAAACCCGTGAGACCTGGAAGGCGGG
This sequence comes from Taudactylus pleione, assembly GCA_031769625.1. Classification (NCBI taxonomy): domain Eukaryota; kingdom Metazoa; phylum Chordata; class Amphibia; order Anura; family Myobatrachidae; genus Taudactylus; species Taudactylus pleione. Next base: position 203,622 of record JAUIMM010000531.1, read on the forward strand.
ATGATGACGTTTTGCCTCGATTTCAGATCCGAGACAGGCGGGAAAAGTCGAGCCTGACTCGGATCGGCCTCGGATCGGGGGGGCTTGGGGGGGTTCGGATTTCAGAAATCCGAACCCGCTCACTCCTAGTTTAAATCTAAATTTCTGATCATGTTTTGCTAGTAATTAAATTTCGGGCATAAACACTATTAAAAGCACCAGGTTTTAGAACCCAATGCTTAATAAATAAACATCTAGAGGGTTATGTACTAAGCCTTGGAGAGAGATAAAATGTAGAGAGAAAAAGTACCAACCAATCAGCTCCTAACTCATTTTTCAAACACAGCCTGTAAACTGACAGGAGCTGATTGGTTGGTACTTTATCTCTCTCCACTTTATCTCTCTACAAGGCTTAGTACATTTCCCCCCTAGTCTATTAGTGATCTAATCATGTTAAAAGCATCGTTTTTCATTCATGACACTGTGAAACATACAGCTAGCAATGGGTGGAAGATCAATGCAGCTTACATTACAAGTTAACACACATATACACATGTACATATACATACATGTAAAAATGCTCTCTAGCAAATCTCAGAAGGGCAAGATACCATAGTGAAACTTTCTGATAAAGGAGGGAATGTGGTTTTATGGCCAAGATCAATGTTGAAGAATTAAATAAGCAATTGAATGATAAAATTTGCTATAAATAAATGATTCCACTGGGTAGACCAATGGTCTCAGGTGTAGGGACTTTACCTGAAAAAGCAAGCATATTTGTAGATCAGTACCTTCATAAATATGCACTTTCCATATTTTCCTACACCAGAGACACTATGGACATACTTACTAAATGACAAAATCTGAACGTCAACCCAGGAGTATGGCTAGTCTCATGTGAAGTGTGAGGTCTCTATACAAGTATTTGTCATCATGATAGCATAGCCTCAGAAAAAATATTTTCTGGATATGGAGGTCTATAGTGAATTCAATGAATTCATAATTGCACTTTTGGAATTTCTTTGTATGCAATGAACAGTTCTACCTGCAGGTTATAGGGATGTAATGGGGATGGCATGTGCTCCAAACTCTTCCTGGGATAGTGGGAGAAGGAATTTGTTTTCCAAGAATCCCATGAAGTATATACAGATCAAATCAAGTTATACTTCCTATACATTGATGATGGTCTTCTAATTTGAGATGGAGAGAAGTTTTTGGAAGAATTTATTTTACTACTGAACACCAATGATTTGAACTTCAAATTAACCCATGAAATGAGTCAGAAGGAGATTAACTTCCTTGATCTAACGATCAAAATTGAAGAGGATGGATTTATATCAATAGATATGTTCAGAAAATCCACGGCGACTAATAGTCTTTTGCATGCTACCAGTTCTCACCTACCAGCTATTATTAAAGGAATTCCAAAAGGTGAAATCCTAAGAACAAAAAGGAACTGTTCCAATCCAGATTCTTCCAAACAAAGAGAAAAACAACTATGTGATTGGCTTAAACAATAAGGCTATAGTAATCGTATGATAAAACATGCAAAAAAATCCATTCAAACATTTTCTAGAGAAACCCTGCCCATACTGAAAATCAATAATGATACTATCACAGATACAGTCACTAGATATAATTATATAAAAATCAAATCCATGTCTCACAAAAGATATATATATCTGTCGACAATATTATTAAATATTAATCTTCCTTTCAGGTATGATGAAAAAATGGTGGGTGGGGGTGATTATTAATTAAAAATAGAATAATCCTAAATTTATAAAACACATATAAAGGCTTGGACTGCCCAAGCCTTTTATATGTGATTTATACATTTAGGATTATTCTAATTTTAATTAATAATTATCCCCCAATTTTTTCATAATTCCTAAAAGGAATATTAATATTTAATAATATTGCCAACAGTTATGTCTATTGTGAGACATTGATTTGATAGTACAGATATGACACTACATTAGGACATCTCCTCACCTTCATATATATGCCTTTATTTTTTATTAACTGATATATGTTTGAGGAATTGATAATATTACAATACCTAGTATATTTAGGTGTTAGAAAAGTGGAAAATGATAAATATAATTTATATATATATATACAGTGTGTGTATATATATATATATATATATATATATATATATATATACTGTGTATATATATATATATGATATATGTATGTGTATACGTACATGTGTGTATGCATGTATTCATTAGAGATGTGCGCTGACCCCCGTGTTTTGGTTTTGGATCTGTATCTCCTCGTGTTTTGTATCTGGATTGATTTTGCCAAAACCGCCACTGTATGTTTTGTTTTTGGTTTTGGGTCTGTATTTCTTCTAAAAAAATCATAAAAACAGCTAAAATCATATAATTTGGGCCTGTTTTTGTTCCTACAGTATTATTAATCTCAATAACATTTATTTCCAGTCATTTCCAGTCAATTTTGACGACCTCACATCTCACAATATTGTTTTTTTCATCTAGTTTAGGGCCAAAAGGTTGCATCCAGCTAGTTGGCTAACTAAGCTAAGTGACAGCAGTGGGTGGCACTAACATGTGGCAGTTCTGCTTCAAAAATGGCACAGAGTGGCATTGCAGTGGCAGGCAGGATGGAAGTTTAATATACTATATGACCCCTATGAATTTTAAAAACCAAGAATGTTTTCCTTAACCAGCTCAGAGGCCCGACGGAGTTGGAATATGTTTATGGACTGAAGAAAGGGAAAGGACAGAAGGATTGATTAGTTTTTATTTAATTTTAATGTTTTGATTCTTAAAAAGATTTATGAGGGAAGATCAATCAAGGATCAAGTTCTTCAGTTTCTAAAAGACATCTTTGATCTGGAGTAGGTTTTTTAATTTTTTTATACATCATGATCTAGTAAAAAAAATGAGGTGGCCTTGCTTGTGGAGGTGCTGCTAGAGCATACTGTAAACAGATGTTTACTAATTTGTACTCAGGGAGGTTGTTAGGGATAATGGGACCAAGACTTGCTGTTTACATCAGAGGAAAGCAGCCTGTAGTTCTCCGGCTGAATTAGAACTCCCAGCATCTGTGATGTTTGCTGGGCCTACTGGAAGTTATTTGTCAACAACAGTTGGCATGCCTCAGGTTACCTCTTTACTGATTTACACACTGTATGCACCATGCAAATATATTTGTATGTGACCAATATACACAACTAATTTTTGTATTAAACGTATTTGCAGTGCACTTTATTGCACACATCCTGGCCGGAAGATGCTCTGTGCTACTGCTGCTTATATTTGCCCAGCCCATCAATTTGGTGGTTCAGAATTTTTTTTTAAAGTTGAAAGGGGCATGCAAGAGATGCTATCTTTGGCCAATACAATTCCTGGGCATTCATAAACCATTAAATTAAAAATGTCAGACAGCAATGCCCCAAACAGCACATAATGCAAAGAAAAGAGGTGTAAGATGGAATTGTCCTTGGGCCCTCCAACCCACCCTTATGTTGTATATATGAAACAGGACATTCACAGTTTAACAAACCAATCTCTTCAGCGACATGGACTGCCACTTTTGGCTGAAATGATTGGTTTGTTTGGTCCCCCCACAAAACAAGCTGCCAATGCACAGTGGACACTGGTGGCAATGATCCCATACACAAACTGGCTTTACAACATAGGTAAGATCCGATGTAGTCATCATCATCATCATCATCCCCATCAGTGCGTACATCCTCTTCTTCACACAATATTAATTTGTCCCTGCTGGAATCCACCATTACAGGCGCTACTGTATTTTTTTATTTCATTGTTGATAAAGGTCTTCCTCGTGGAATTTGTAATTCATTTTGATGATCATCATCTTTTCCACATTTTGGGGAAGTAACCTCCTACGCCGATCACTGACAAGGTTGCCAGTTGCACTGAAAACTTTTTCAGAGTACACACTGGAGGGTGGGCAACTCAAGTAAAGCAAAGCCAGTTTGTTTAAGGGACTCCAAATTGCCTCTTTTTCCTGCCAGTAGTGAAACGGACTGTCTGACATGCCTATTTGGATGCTATCCCTAAAATAATCATCCACCATTCTCTGAATTGTAACCGTATCAGACAAAGTCAAGGTAGACATGTCACTAAATGTAGGCAGTTCTTTCAGAACCAACCAGATGTCATTAGGTTTTGCTGACAGCTCTGCATCACCACCAGCAGTGGGTCTCTTAGGAAAATTTAGTTTTTTCCTGGCAGCCGCAGAAACTGAAGGAAGAAAATGCTATTTTTTCACCAACAGCTCTTTGCATCTTTTCAGATTTATGTCCGTCAGAAAGAAAGACACAAGGTATGACTTAAACCTAGGATCAAGTATTGTCGCCAAAATATAGTGATCTGATTTCAAGAGATTGATGACCCTTGGATCCTGGCAAAGTAAATGAAGGGCTTGATCTACAAGTCCGACGTACTTAGAGGAATCACTCCGTTTGAGCTCCTCATTCAGTTTCTCCAGCTGCTTTTGCAAAAGTTTGAAGGGGGAATGACCTGACCCAAGCTGGCAGTGTCTGAACTAACTTCTCACAAGTTCAAAGGGTTTGAGAACCTTGCACAACACAGAAATTATTCTCCACTGTGCTTGACTTATGTCATAGACCTTGGATGGCCTTTTGCTGCTTCTTCATCCGCTGAAGCACATAGAGGGTAGAATTCCACCTAGTTACTACCTCTTGCTTAAGCTGATGGCAGCGCAAATTCAACAGTACTTGCTGGTGCTGCAATCTTCGACATGCAGTTGCTGAATGTCGAAAATGTCCCAAACTCTTTCAGGCCACAGAGAGCATCTCCTGCACGCCCATCTTTTTTTTTAAAATGTTGCACTATCAAACTAATTGTGTGAGCAAAACATGGGATTTAGAGCCAGAAGCTCACTGGGGCTTGCGGCCAACGTGACCCTACCGCAAGGGTCTCATCACAAGCCCGATAGTCGCGATGGTCTTGACCTCCTGGTGCGAGTGACCAGGAGGCCGAAAAAAAAAACAAACACCCTGATTCAGAGCGAGCGCTTGTTCAGAGCGTCCGTTTCTGAATCAGGCCCTTTGCACACTTTGCATCTGTGACATGTGCTCTGTCGGCCATGATTGCTGCACTGCAAGCATTCCCCAGCCCCTCCTTTTTCTTTACTGAAAACGTCATCATAATTGTGAGCCAATAAAATCTTTTAAAAATTACATCACACTGTTTTAACATGGGTAACCCGGGTTGAGTTAAAAGGCACTAAATCTGCAATAACCCGGGAATAACCTGGATTGTTATGGCGATATGAAAGGCCCTGACCCGGGTCTGATCCAGGTTGGATCCGGGTTCAAAACCCAGGTCCGACCCGGGTTTGCGATGTGAAAGGGGTATGAGTGAATCTGGTGATACAGAGAGTAGCCTGCCTCTGAATGAGCTGGCATTTGTTAGATGCTGCTGCTGTTGCTATTTGCACTGTTGGAGGCAATATACCTACCCAGTGAGCTGTCGCAGTCATGTAATCTTTAGTTTGCCCTGTCCCACTTGTCCACATATCTGTGGTTAAGTGGACAGTGGGCACAACAGCATTTCGGAGGAGAAATGGGAGACTGGGAATTGCTATTTTAGAGAAGTGGAATCTAGAAGGGACATGTTAGTTGGGACACAGAATCTCAATTAACTTTCTAAAACCCACTGCATTAATGGCAGATACTGGACGCACATGTAATACCAGCATAGCTGTTATGACGTCAGTAATCTGCTGTGCAACTGGGTGTCTGTTGTCATAATTGTTCACCATTGCAAAGGATTGTTTGACAATCGTTTGTTTAAACTACTAAAAGTAGTCTTCCTAGTCCCCTTCTGGGATGAAGATCCACTCACAGTAGCAGCAGCAACAGGCGTAGCACTCAATGATCCTTCTGAGGATTCACGAATAGGAGAGGAGTCAGTCATTCTTATGAAATTGGATGCAGGACTACTTCCGATCATGATTGAGGATGTTGCTGATGATGCAGGTGTTGGTGGTGGAAATTGCAGGCGCTTGGATCTAACAGAGAAGAGAGCAGCTAGGTGACACTGGACTGATTGTTATGTTTATTTTTTAGCCAAAGTTTCTGAATTTGAACAACACTTTTCAAATTGATAAATGCGCTGCAAGTGACGTAACAGGAAGCAGGTTCCTAGATGGTTAAGGTCCCTACCTGTACTCACTCTTGCCTGGAAAACATTACAGATGACTTGACAACTGTTGACCGGATTTGGGTAGAAATTATTCCACACATGAAAAGTGGATTTTTTTGTCTTTTGCCCCGCATGACAACAATGGTCTTTTTTCTACCATGGGAAACAACTGTTGCCTGAACAACATCCTTGTTATTGCCAACTACAAAAATATCCCTCTCATCCTCCTGGTGTAATTCCATGGAAGCATCCTCGATTTCTACATCAGCATGTTGACTTGTGCTGCTCATCCCCACATTTGCAGAGGGCACGAAAATGGTGAAAGGAGGATCCTCTTCAAGAACAGTATTAGACAGGTCAGACTCACACATGGCAACCGTGGACACACTTGGACTCTCTTTAGGGATCTGTGACTTTTCGGAGCACACAGTTGGTTCATATGCCTTAGCAATTTTTATTTTTTGACACTTCTACAGGGAGAAAGGCTTACATCATCATAAGATGCAGAACCACCTGTCATAAATAAAGGCTAAGGCCTTATCCTTTCCTTGCCACTTCGTGTAGTAAATGGCATATTGCCAATTTTTGGTTTATCTGCAGCTAACTTAGTTTTTCATTTTTTTTTCTTTAACGCTGTAAAACTTTGCTTGCTTGATTTCAGTGCCCTGAGTCATGACTGGTGGCACTGGCAGCAGCTCCACCACTAGAATGTGGTTCCTGCTCTCCTCTCAACTGATCGTTCTCCATATTAACAAACACGAATGAAGTGGGGTACAGCACACACGTCAATTTGTACCAATTTTAAATATTACACTGCGGTATCAATGACCTACAGTGTCACAACATTTTTAATGAATAAGAAAAGAGTAACACACTGTGCTACCACTTACAATGTCACAATATTTTTTACGAATACAATGCATTTTCCACTTAGTGTCACAATATTTTTTACAAATACACTGCGTTTTCCACTTACAGTGTGACAATATTTTTTACGAATACACTGTGTTTTCCACTAAGTCTCAATATTTTTAATGAATACACTGCGTTTTCCACTTACAGTGTGACAATATGTTTTACGAATACACTGCAGTTACCACTAACAGCGTCAATATTTTTTATGAATACACTGCGTTTTCCACTTACAGTGTGACAATATGTTTTACGAATACACTGCAGTTACCACTTACAGTGTGATAATATTTTTTACAAATACACTGCATGTTCCACTTACAGTGTCTATATTTTTTCCAAATACACTGCGTGTCCACTAACAGTGTCAATATTTTTTCCGAATACACTGCATTTTCCACTTACAGTGTGACATATTTTATGAATACACTGTGTTTTCCACTTACAGTGTGACAATATTTTTTTACGAATACACTGCGTTTTCCACTTACAGTGTCACAATATTTTTTACGAATACATTGTGTTTTCCACACAGTGTCACAATATAGTTTTTACGAATACACTGCATTTTCCACTTACAGTGTGACAATATTTTTTTATGAATACACTGCGTTTTCCTCTAACAGTGTCAATATTTTTACGAATACACTGCGTTTTTCACTTAGTGTGACAATATTTTTTACGAATACACTGTGTTTTCCACTTACAGTGTCACAAACTATACGTGTATAAATATTACACTGTGGTATGACAGGCAGCGTCACAGTAAAAAATAATAATAATATAGTACACTGGGGTACAGCACAAAAAAAAATATATAATTTTTTTATTAATTATATTATTATTAGCTTTTATTTTTTTGTACACTGGGCACCCTTGAATGGACAGAGCAGCCCTGGTTGGACACAGCAGCTGCTGCCCCTGGATGGACACAGAAACCCCTGGATGGACACAGCAGCCCCTGTCCCAGATGAAAACGACAACTCCTGGATGGACTCAGCAGCCCCTGCCCTAGATGGACACAACAACCCCTGGATGGACACAACAACCCCTGGATGGACACAGCAGCCCCTGGATGGACACAGCAGCCACTGCCCCTTGATGGACACAGCAACCCCTGGATGGATACAGCAGATGCTGAATGGACACAGAAGCCCCTGCCCTTGATGGACACAGCAACCCCTGAATAGACACAGAAGTACCTGGATGGACACAGAATACCCTGCCCTTGATGGACACAGCAGCCCCTCTTGGATGAAGCACAGCCCTGACAGCCCGGGACTCAGCAAGCAAATGGCGCCGATCACAGTGGGGAGGTACTTTTATATAATCCAAAACCCGTGAGAATCTGACAGCGGGATGATGACATTTTGCCACGCTTTGAGATCTGAGTCAGGCGGGAAAACCTGAGCCAGACTCGGTTCTTGCCTCAGAACTGGAAGTTCAGGTGCGTCCGGTTCTCAGGGAACCAGACCCGCTCATCTCTAGTATACATGCATGTATATGTATGTATTAGAGATGTGCGTGGACCCCCATCTTTTGGTTTTGGATCTGGATCTCTCCTGGTTTTGGATCTGGATTGGTTTTGCCAAAACCTCACCTCCGTGTTTTGTTTTTGTGTTTTGGTTTTGGATCTGGATTTTTTCTTAAAAAATTAAAAAAACTGCTAAAATCACATCAAATTTGGCTTTTTTTGTTCCTACAGTATAAATAACCTCAATAACATTTATTTCCACTCATTTCCAGTCAATTTTGACCACCTCATAGCTCACAATATTGATTTTTTTATTAGTTAAAGGGCCAAAAGGTTGCATCCAGCTTGCTGGCTCAAAATTGATTGATATAATTATTAATAGAGTTGAGGACTGTGCAAAGATGATGGTTGGGATACCCTTGAGGATTGAAGAATTGATAGTTGATACTAGCTGGTGCAGCCTCTGGCTGTAAAATTGATAATAAATAAATTAAAAAATTAGTCATTGGTGCAGCCCCGGGCTGATTAATTAAAAATAAAAAGAAATTCATTGGTGCAGCCTCTGGCTGTAAAATTGATAATAAATTAATTAAAAAACAATTCATTTGTGCAGCCCCAGGCTGAATAATTAATAATAATTTAATTAAAAAAGTACAAAACAATTCATTGGTTGCAGCCCCTGGCTGTAATATTGATAATAAATTAATTTAAAAACAAATCATTGCTTCCTAAACCAACCGTAACATTAATTTAAAATGTCAGGCAGCAATGCCCCAAGCAGCACATAATGGAAAGGAGAAAGGTGCAAGATGGAATAGTGTTTGGGCGCTCCCACCCATCCTTATGTTGTATACGAAACAGGACATTCACAGTTTAACAAACCAATCATTTCAGCGACAAGGACTGCCAATTGTGGCTCAAATGATTGGTTTGTTTGACCCCCATAAAACAAGCTGCCAATGTGATATGGACATGGAAATGAAAATGATCCCATACACAATCTGGCTTTACATTACTAGTTGTCGTCGTCCTCGTCATCCCCATCAGTGTGTACATCCTCTTCTTCACACAATATTAATTCCTCCCCGCTGGAATCACCATAGGCGCCTCTGTAATTTTTTGATGTAATTGTTGGTAGAGGTCTTCCTTATGGAATTTGTAATTCATTTTAAGGAACATCATCTTTTCCACATTTTGAGGAAGTAACTTCCTACGCCGATCACTGACAAGGTTGCCAGCTGCACTGAAAACTCTTTCGGTGTACACACTGGAGGGTGGGCAACTTAAGTAAAGCAAAGCCAGTTTGTTTATGGGCCTCCAAATTGCTTCTTTTTCCTGCCAGTACTGAAAGGGACTGTCTGACATGCCTATTAGGATGTTATCTCTGAAATAGTCCTCCACCATTCTGTGAATGCAGACCGTATCACACATAGTCACGGTAGAAGACATGTCACTAGTAGGCAGTTCTCTCAGGCCCGACCAGATGTCATTTTTTGGTGACTGATCTGCATGACCAGCAGGCATTCTGTAAGGAAAATTTAGTCTTTTCCTCGCAGCTGCAGAAACTGAAGGAGGAGTTGATGGCATTTCATGTGCGGCTGCAGCTAACAATTTTGTTACCAACATATCTTTGCACAGTTTTAGATTTTGGTCTGTTGGAAAAAAAACTCACAAGGTAGGACTTAAACTTAGGATCCAGAATGGTTGCCAAAATATATTTTTCAGATTTCAAAAGATTGACGACTCTTGGATCCTGGTGAAGTGAATCAAGGGCTTGATCCACCAGTCCAACATACTTTGCGCAATCGCTCCATTTTACCTCCTACTTCAGTTTCTCCAGCTGTTTTTTTTTAAAGTCTGATAAGGGGAATGACCTGACTCAAGCTGGCAGTGTCTGAACTAACTTCACGCGTGGCAAGTTCAAAGGGTTTGAGAACCTTGCACAACACGGAAATTATTTTCCACTGCACTTGAGTAAGGTGCATTCCCCCTCGACGGCCTATGTTATAGTCCATTGTATAGCCCTGGATGGCTTTTGCTGTTCCTCCATCCACTGAAGCATATAGAGAGTTACTATCTCTTGCTTCAGCTGATGGCAGGGCAAATTTAACAGTATCTGCTTGTCATGCACTCTTTGACAAGCGGTTGCTGAATGTCTAATATGTCCGAATATTTTGCGGGCCACGGAGAGTATCTCCTGCACGACCCTGTCATTTTTTTTAAAATGTTGCACCACCAAATTAATTGTGTGAGCAAAACATGGGATATGTTGGAATTCACCCAGATGTAATGCTCTCACAATATTGGTGGCATTGTCAGAAATCACAAATCCCGAGGAGAGTCCAAGTGGGGTAAGCCATTTAGCAATGATTTCCCTGAGTTTTTCTAAGAGGTTCTCAGCGGTATGCCTCTTAGTGAAACCAGTTATACAGAAAGTAGCCTGCCTCTGTATCAGCTGTCTTTTGGTAGATGTTGCTGCTGCTGTTGCTGTTGTAGGCAATACACCTACCCAGTGGGCTGTCACAGTCATGTAATCTTTAGTTTGCCCTGTCCCACTTGTCCACATATCAGTGGTCAAGTGGACAGTGGGTACAACGGCATTTCTGAGGACATTAATAAGGTTTTTTTAATGTCCTTGTACAGATTTGGAATTGCTCTTCTACCAAAGTGGAATCTAGAAGGGATCTGGTAGTGAGGATACAGGACCTGAATTAACTGTTGAAAACCCACTGCAGTAATGGCGGATACTGGACGCACATCTAATACCAGCATAGCTGTTATGGCGTCAGTAATCCGCTGTGCAACTGTTTGTTTGACAGTTAATTGTTTTTTGGAGGCTACACTACAAGTAGTCTTCCACCTGGTCCCCTTCTGGGATGAAGATCCACTGACAGCAACAGCAGCAGCAACAGGCGTAGTCATCAAGGATTCTTCTGAGAAATCACAGATAGGAGAGGAGTTAATCATGCTTTGAATAACAACACTGGATGCAGCAGGACTACTCCCAATGACGAATGAGGATGTTGATGATAAAGGTGTTGGTGTTGTAGATCGAAGGCACTTGGATCCCACAGAGAGGGAGCAGGTAGGTTACACTGGACTTGTTACGTTTTGAGTTTTGGAGCTTGGCGACATACACTTTGATATTTGATGAATGCATTCCAAGTGACGTAACAAGGTGGTTTAGGACCCTCCCTCTACTCACTCTTGCTTGGCAATGGGTACATATGGCTTGACAACTGTTGTCCGGATTGGGGCTGAAATAATACCACATATGAGAAGTGAATTTTTTTGGCTTTTGCCCCGGCATGACAACAATGGAGTTTGTCTTTTACAATCCATGGGCAATAGCTATTGCCTTACTTACACAAAGGACATCCTCGGCATCAACATCCTCATTACCAACATCTTCATCATCAACATCCTCATCATCCTTCGCACCTTCAACTACCAAAATATCCTCCTCCTACATGTGCAATTCCACAGAACCATCATCGATGACTACATCTGCAAAATGTTGACTGCCCTTCCCCACATTTACAGAGGGCACGCAAATGTTGGAACTTGGAGGATCCTCCAGTAAACTAGTATTTAGGTCTGGCTCACACATAGCAACCGTGGACACACTTACACTCTCCTCGGGGATTTGTGATTTTGATTTCCCAGGGCTCACAGTTGGTTTTTCCGGAGCTGGCTTACTCATTTTAACAACTTTAAATGTTTTAATGGTACCACCACCACTACTACTACAAGCAGAAGGGCTATCAGAATCAGCAGTCTTCATAAAGAAAGGCCAAGGCCTTATCCTTTCCTTTCCACTTCGTGTAGTGAATGGCATATTGCCAATTTATTGTTTATCTAAAGGCAAATTTCCTTTCAATTGTTTTTTCTTAAATTCGGTAAAAGTAGCTTTACCATATCAATGGAGTGACTTAACCCCTGGGGCATGGGCCTTCATAGAGGATGAGGAAGTTGACGGCCTCGCACTGCTGGCGGCAGCTACAACATGTGGTTCTTGGCCTTGCTCTCCTGTCATGTGACAGCCCTCCATATTTTCTGCAGTCTTGAAGCAGTGTCACAAGCACCAATAGTGTAGCCAACGTGCGATTACAAAATTCACACACATGCAGTTGTGCGCACACACTAAAATATTAGACCAAAAAAAGACAATTTATTTGAAAAATTGTTTCAGCTCCAGAACTTGAGCCCAGAGCAGTGATTGATCAAAACTGGAGTGGGGCAGCACTATGTTGCAACTTATGTTGCTGGCTGGATCTTGTGCGGTTCTGCGGTAAAGCCTAACATGCACGCACACACACACAGAAAATTATATAAAGACACTTTGATTTTTTTTTTTTTAAGCATGATTGGACTCGGGCAGCACTAGGTTGCAACTTACGTTGATGGCTGGATCTTGTGCGGTTCTGTGGTTAAGCCTAACATGCATGCACACACACACACAAAAATATAAAAGAAACTTTGATTAATTTTTTTATTACTATATACTTTATTTTTTTGGAGTCCAGAACTTGGGCCCAGATGGACACAGCACCAGCTCGGATGTATCTCTGCACCAGCCACGGCCAGATTAACAATGGAGCGGATGGAGCTCCAGCTCCAGGCCTCCACATAAAAATGGGCCCATTGTCATGACAACATGATGTTGACTGGCCATCTGCTCTCCACACAGTCGGCCATAAATCATAAGTATAAAAACTGTATTTCTATTTACCTCACAAAATTAAGCATTTTTTTTCTTTTACATATTTAGGGAGACATTGGGTCTGAGAGTATAGGGGTGTACATGCCCACATGGCACTGGCCACACCCACACAACACTGGTCACACCTCCTCTGCTTCTCATAAAAGGCCCTTGGTAATTTTCAGCTCCAGGCCCATGTGGCCCTCAATCCGGCCCTGGCACCAGCCCAGATGGACACAGCACACAGCAAAGCACCAGCCCAGAATGGATCAGTAGCACCAGCCCAGGACACAGCAGACAGCACAGACAGCCCAGATGGATCAGCAACAGCCCAGATGGACACAGGAGACAGCACAGTGACAGCACCAACCCAGAATGGTCAGCAGCCCAGGACACAGCAGACAGCACCAGCACCTCTCCCAGCCCTACACTACCCACCATCCCTGTTCAGTCTCCACAGCCAGAGTGAAATGGCATCCGTCGCGTGGTCCCTTATATACTACATTGATCATAGAGATGAAAGTTCGCGAACCGCGAGATTTCAGACTCTATAGTTTTGCCTCGGTTTGAGATCCGAGTCAGGTGGGAAAAATTGAGCCTGCTTGGATCCGACTCTCTGAAATCTGAACCCGCTCATCTCTAGTATGTATGTGTATATGTATATCTGTATGTATATGTATAACTAATATACGCTATTAGGTGAATCATTGTATTATAGCTGTTGAATGACTAAAGTATTTCTAAATACAAATCTAGGTATGCTCTGTTTACCGATGACTGCAATTGTTCCTTTATTGAATATATAAAACTTATAGATCTGAGGTGGATAAAGTAGAATAAGAATAACAATACTTTAGTAGTTCTGTCATTAATGTAAAAAACATGCTGTTAATTTGGATCAGCTGCACACTAATGACATGTGGGAGAATTCCCATGTAGTATAGGGCTATCCTCACTTATAGGCTGCGATAATCACATGACCGCAAGACAGACTATGATTGGTCTCAATTGGGCAATAAATACCAGGTGATACAGACACTCTAGTTAGCCTTGACAAAGCTATTTTGACATAGTGAAATGTGCATCGGTTTTAACTGGCATGTCACTAATGCTGTATTGATACTGAAAAATGTTAAGTGTGTGTGTGTGTGATCAGCCCAGCATAATGAGTGAGTGTGTTCACTCTGGGAGTATCAGTTAGAAACAGTATGATTGCTGTGCAAGCTAATGCTAGCCATACACTAGTGCGATTTTGGTCCGATTGCCCGATTAGCTACGCGTCGTATCATGAATCTGTTAGGATCTGCAGTTAAGCATATTGTTTGCAGTTTCCAGCCTTAGTTGCTGCTGAGGTACTGCACTAATTACTGCCTGTCTGTGTGCAGTATCAGGTGCACACTAATTAAGACTCCTGTCTGTACACAGCCCAAGTGCACACTGATCTGTCATTAAGGGAGGCTTGCTCTGGTTGGGCCCTGTTTCTGTTAAATTCCAGCCAGCCCTTCACTCCATGCCAGTGATAGCATTTCACATGTTTTAGGTTGTTGTTTGGTCTCCTGTTCACAGTCGAGTTTCCAGTATCAAGCCAGCTCCATTGTTCCTGCCATTTGTGTCATCTAGGCAGCACGGTCTGCATTTGCACCACTTGCTGTTTGTGTCATATAGGTGGCATAGTCCTTACTTGCACCACCTGCTGTTTGTGTCATCTTGGTGGCACGATCTACATTCCTGCCTTTGCCGTTTATGTCATCCCGGCAGCATAAACCGCACTCAGAGTCCAGAGTGCGCAACCCAGTGTCCTGCAGCTCGTGTCAACCCGGCAGCACAGGCCGCTCATCAGAGTATGCAATCCTGTATATTATCACTTGTGTCATTCCGGCGGCATAAAGCGCACTTCAGCATCCTGTGTATGCAACTTTATGCTCTGCCGCTGGTGTCATCCCGGCGACATTGTTCGCACCTCAGTATCTTCCAGCCTAGTCTTTCAGCCCTCAAGGTTTCCACTTAGCCCAATGGCTGCTACACTCCTTAGTGACTGTATCTCGGCCATGGGGCCACATCCTGCCAAGGCAGCAACTCAGCCCAGAGGCTGCTACTGGCCCAAAGGCCACATCACAATCAATTGGCTCATAAGCCACATTCTGTCCTAACACCTCCAGCCCTCAAGGCAACTACATGGCCACATCCAGCCAAGATAGTCCAGCCCTCAAGGCTGTGGAGGACTATTCCCCATAGATAGTGCTGAGCCTTAACAGAATCGTGTGGAAATCATGTAATTTTTAAGATAGAAAATGATCCGATGCGTGCTCCTTCATCTCTTAAAATGTATTTGCGCATACCATGCATCGTGCATCTGAGTGGCATAATTTGTTTAGAAAAAAAAGACTGATCCACTCACGGGGAGATCCGTGATGCATGCAACTGTCTTTAATAAAATAAACACAGATGCATCTGTGAAAAAAAAAAGTGTTTAAAAAAAACAAAGTGTGCCCTCCCCCCCAAAGAGCAACCAGCCCTGGGCTTTTAGTGACCCAGTGCAGGTTGTGCAACATATGGGAGACTAACAACATTGGGGTCCCCCGTATGTAAGCACAACCAGCACCGGGCTAGATCCCTGGCCTGGACTGACTAGGGGTCAGGTTTGATGCTTTGGCTCGGGGGCCTGGTGAAAGAGCTCCTCTGGCTGTGGCATCAGCCCCCCAGTAGAAAAAATACAGGGGGACCCTACACATTTTTTCCCCTTGTATTTTCAGAACCAGGACCATATCAGAGCCCAGTGCTGGTTGCGCAGAATACGAGGGACCTCTACATCATTTGTCATTTGCCAGGGCTGGTTCTGACTAGCCCGGTGCTGGTTGTGCTTACATATGGGGGACCCCTTCATCGTTTGTCCCCTGTATGTTGCACAACCAGCACTGGGTCACTAAAAGCCCAGGGCTAGTTGCTCTTATGGGGGCGGGGGGGGGCACGACTTTTTTTATAATTTTTTTTTCCACAGATGGTTCTCACTGAACTATCCCTGCATCTGTGTTTGTTTTATTAAATATCTCCCCGTGTGTGCATCAGTCTATTTTTTTTTAACAAATGATACCGCTTGGACGGTCGGACACACGATGCATCGTACGTGAGATCGTATGAACATCGTGTGTCAATATTGCGGACGGGACTGCCAGGGAGCTGCCGGGGAGTTCAAGGGAAATCATAAAATGAATCTTATCTTATGCTGGTCATACTAGTGTATGGCCAGCATAACATGTTGCAATATACTGCTACTCTGTTTCTGTGAACTAACACTGCCTTTTGCATCAATTGACTAATAATCTGACACTGTGTCAGAATTTAATAGATTTATACTAAAGGCTCTATATATGATCAATTGAGAGAAAAATTATATAATTTAAATGAGAGCCTGTATGATCACAATATTTATGGGTTAATAAGTAACAAGCCACGGAACCTACTATTACTATAATTAGTGTAAATATGAATATCATTAAGTAAACTATACATGTGCATTAACTCCTTTCAGGCCAAATTATTCCATCTTACTAGCCATATAATCAGAGAATTCATTAGAATTATATCTGACTTAGGAGTGTTGGTAACATGATTAATTTATTTTTGTAATGTGGATTTATACCGAATGTGGACCGTATACTCACTTTTTTCTCAATTGAACAGGTGAATTAACATTTAAGAAAATTAGCTCTTGTACACAGAAAACATTTGTTTTTTATTAAAACATAATCAAGAGCTTAAGGTAGATTAAATCAGATAATTAACATATTATATGTAAACCTGCAATTGTTTGATATATAACTAGGGGTGTGCACCGGCCACTTTTCGTGTTTTGGTTTTGGATCTGGATCTTTCTTCGTGTTTTGGATCTGGATTGGTTTTGCCAAAACCACCCTTCCGTGTTTTGGGTTCTGGGTTTTGTGTTTTGGATCTGGATTTTTTCTTAAAAAATAAAAAAAAACGCTAAAATCACATAAAATGGGCCTTTTTTTGTTCCTACGCTATTAATAACCCCAATAACATTAATTTCCACTCATTTCCACTCTATTCTGAACACCTCACACCTCACAATATTGTTTTTAGGCCAAAAGGTTGCACCGAGGTAGCTGGATGACTATGCTAAGCGACACAAGTGTGCGGCACAAACACGTGGCCCATCTAGGAGTGGCACTGTAGTGGCAGACAGGAAGCCAATCAGCGTTATGGTACCCATTTGCATGTAGCACGAACCAGGAGATCCGTGCTACATGCATCTGTGTGATTGGCACAGAGCAATGACAGGTCTGTGAGACCCGTCTGTGCTGCTGTGGTAAAAAAAAAAAAAAAAACCTGTGTAAAAAAAGAAAAAAATGGCGTGCACCCCCCCAAAAAAGAGCAACCAGCCACGGGCATTAGTAACCCAGTGCTGGGTGTGCTTAAATACAGGGGACAAACGACGTAGGGGTCCCCTGTACTTAAGCACAACCAGCACCGGGCTAGTCAGAACCAGCGCTGGTTGCCAAAATACGGGGGACAAACGACGTAGGGGTCCCCCGTATTCTGCGCAACCAGCTCTGGGCTCTGATCCGGTCCTGGTTCTGGAAATACAGGGGAAAAAAATTAGTAGGGTTCCTCTGTATGTTCCAGAACCAGCACTGGACTTTTTCTAGCGGGGGGCTGATGCCACAGCCAGGGGAGCCCTTTCACCGGGCCCCCCAGCCGCAGCATCAGCCCTGACCGCTAGTCAGCCCAGGCCGGGGATCCCTGGAGAGCTGGGGACCCCCCCAATAACCCTCTCCAGGGCACCCCAGGCCCAGGCTGATAGCCCGGGGCTATCCCCGCCACCCCTGGTGGCGGTGGGTGGCGGGTTGATTGTGTGGTGTGGTGTAAATAAAGAATATCAAACATTGTCTTTACAAGTAGAACTGCAAGTCCCAGCTAGCCTGCCCCGCATGCTGGTACTTGGAGAACCACAAGTACCAGCATGCAGGGCATTAAGGGCAACCGCAGGGTAAACTTTAATAACCTTGCGGCTCCCACCATTGACTACAATGGAGGGAGCCGTTCATTGGCTGAGAGAGACGGGAGATGGCCTCTCTCAGCCAATGAACGCTTAGCAGCGGGGTTTCCATGGTGATACCCCGCCGCTAAGCTCTCATTCGGGAAGTACCATTCTATAGAACGGTACTAAGTTCATGGATCGCGTTTTCATTTTTTTTTTTTGCCAAGTCCGGGGATGCCTACTTTGGAATGAAGAGGACAGAACCTTGCATAGGAGATGGTGAGTATGTTTTTTTTCACAGGTCCCCTATGGATACTTTACCGGACAAGTGGACCGATGCTACAGGGTTACATAGGTGAGTAATACATGTGTGTGTGTGTGTATGTATGTATGTTTAATAAACTTATACTGTCACGGTGTGTGTGTCCTGTGTTTTTTTTAAACATTTTTTTACAGGTGAACTACAGGTACTAGTGGGCCCTTAATGCCCTGCATGCTGGTACTTGTGGTTCTCCAAGTACCAGCATGCGGGGCAGGCTTGCTGGGACTTGCAGTTCTACTTGTAAAGACAATGTTTGATATTCTTTATTTACACCACACCACACAATCAACCCGCCACCCACCGCCACCAGGGGTGGCGGGGATAGACCCGGGCTATCAGCCTGGGCCTGGGGTGCCCTGGAGAGGGTGACCCCTTTATTGGGGGGTCCCCAGATCTCCTTGGTCCCCGGCCTGGGCTGACTAGCGGTCAGGGCTGATGCTGCGGCTGGGGGGCCCGGTGAAAGGGCTCCCCTGGCTGTGGCATCAGCCCCCCGCTAGAAAAAGTCCAGTGCTGGTTCTGGAACATACAGGGGAAGCCTACTAATTTTTTTCCCCTGTATTTCCAGAACCAGGACCGGATCAGAGCCCAGAGCTGGTTGCGCAGAATACGGGGGACCCCTACGTCGTTTGTCCCCCGTAT
This sequence comes from Taudactylus pleione, assembly GCA_031769625.1. Lineage (NCBI taxonomy): Eukaryota > Metazoa > Chordata > Amphibia > Anura > Myobatrachidae > Taudactylus > Taudactylus pleione. The sequence goes on from JAUIMM010000531.1 coordinate 222,822, forward strand.
TTTGGCAACCAGCTCTGGTTCTGACTAGCCCGGTGCTGGTTGTGCTTAAGTACAGGGGACCCCTACGTCATTTGTCCCCTGTATTTAAGCACACCCAGCACTGGGTCACTAATGCCCGGGGCTGGTTGCTCTTTTTTTTGGGGGGGGGGGGCACGCCATTTTTTTCTTTTTTTTACACAGGTTTTTTTTTTTTTTTTTGTACCACAGCAGCACAGACGGGTGTCAATGACACAGATGCAAGTAGCACGGATCTCCTGGTCCGTGCGTGCATCTGTGTCATTGAAATACACAGCAGCACAGACTGGTCTCACTGACCCATCTGTGCTCTGTGTCACTGTCAATCACACAGATGCATGTAGCACGGATCTCACGAGTCCGTGCTACATGCAAATGAGCACCATAATGCTGATTGGCTGAGAGCCATGACAGACGGCTCTGTCAGCCAATCAGCACTTTGCCCATTAAAGGCAAAGGCATTTTTTGTAAAATGGCCGCTCGAGGCAAAACCTCGAGATCCGACAGCAGATCTCGAGGTTTTGCCTCGGGAGAGGGATCCGGGGCAGACAGGTAGATCCGAGCTTGGGCTCGGATCGCCCCGGATCCCCGAAGTTCGGGTGGGTTCGGTTCTCAGGGAACCGAACCCGCTCATCCCTATATATAACCAACATTATCTGGCAAACTCACAGACTATAGCTTGACCAATACACTGTGATGCAAATGTGACATTATCTACTTCCAAAAGCATTACTGGAAGGTGGAATGAATGTGATTAAATATGAGGAATTCATAAATATCATATATCTGCTTAGTTTTATTAGAGCCTAATATATCTCTTGGTTTTTATTAGAACCTAATATAAAAACATAGTCTGATTCAGGACAGATCACTGCTGCAATCGCGTACGCAGGTCTGCTACGAAAGTATGCAAATATGTGCAATCACAAAGCACTCGTACGGACAACATGCAGACACACACTTCCCCCCATAATACTTCAATACAATCCAGCCAAAACATTGGTAACATCGAAGTACATTGGAGCCATTCGCACATTTACAGCAGGTCAGACCTCACTTGTAAATTGCTAACTTTCCTGTATGCAGTGAGCACTCAAGCTGTGTATGCCATCATAGTGGCTAATTTATGCACGCCCCTGCAACGGCATTCAATTGCACTGGCACACCTGAGATACAGTTTCTCCACATCACCACCTCCAAACGGTACTTCCTGTCAATCACTCTGCGGTGGGTCTGCATAGTGACTGCGATCGCACTCCTGATTGCAGTTAGGCGTTAGCGCACGCGCACTGCGATGCATATGCATGCGCAGTACGCAACAATCCGTCATCTGCGTACACTGTTGCAGTAGCGATCCTTGCTGAATCGGGCCCGTAGTCCAGATAAGATCCGGTAATTAAGCAATTGGTGGCTCTTTTCATGACTATTGGTATTACACTCCCGTGCATTAATATTATCTATATATATATATATATATATATATATATATACACGACAGAACAGCGGCACTCCAGTATAAACAGGACACATAGGCAGGTTTAGTAATCGACATTTCGATTTTTTATTGCATCATTTTCAAGATACAATAAAGCATCGAAACGTCGATTACTAAGCCGGCCTATGTTTCCTGTTTATACTGGAGTGCCGCTGTTCTGTCATGCATATTGGGGATAGCTATGGTTTCTCCCACGGAGAGCACCCAGGGCTATTTGCAAGTATTATTGGGAGTGCCATCCATAAGGAAGTGTGTGTGTATATATATATATATATATATATATATATATATATATACTGTATATAAACAGTGCATCCGGAAAGTATTCACAGCACGTCACTTTTTCCACATTTTTTTATGTTACAGCCTTATTCCAAAATGGAATAAATTCATTTTTCTCCTCAAAATTCTACACACAATACCCCATAATGACAAAGTGTAATAAGTTTTTTTGAGATTTCTCCAAATTTCATTAAAAAAAAACTAAGAAATCACATGTACATAAGTATTCACAGTCTTTGCCATGAAGCTCAAAATTTGGCTCAGGTGCATCCTGTTTCCACTGATCATACTTGAGATGTTCCTACAGCTTAATTGGAGTCCACCTATGGTAAATTCATTTGATTGGACATGATTTTGAAAGGCACACTCAGTCTACATAAAGTCCCACACTTGCATGTCAGAGCACAAACCAAGCATGAAATCCAAGGAATTCTCTGTAGACCTCCAAGACAGGATTTTCTCAAGGCACAAATCTGGGGAAGGGTACAGAAAAATATCTGCTGCTTTGAAGGTCCCAATGAGCACAGTGGCCTCCATCATCCGTAAATGGAAGAAGTTTGGAACCACCAGGACTCTACCTATAGTTGGGAGGTGACCAAGAACCCGATGGTCACTCTGTCAGAGCTACAGCATTCCTCTGTGGAGAGAGGAGAACCTTCTAGAAGGACAAACATCTCTGCAGCAATCCACCAATCAGGCCTGTATGGTAGAGTGGCCAGACGGAAGCTACTCCTTAGTAAAAAGCACATGGCAGCCCATCTGGAGTTTGCCAAAATGCACCTGGAGGACTCTCAGACCATAAGAAACAAAATTCTCTGGTCTGAGGAGACAAAGGTTGAACTCTTTGGTGTGAATGCCAGGCGTTATGTTTGGAGGAAACCAGGCACCGCTCATCACCAAGCCAATACCATCCATATAGTAAAGAATGGTGGTGGCAGCATCATGCTGTGGGGATGTTTTTCAGTGGCAGGAACTGGGAGACTAGTCAGGATAGAGGGAAAGAATAATGCAGCAATGTACAGAGACATCCTGGATGAAAACCTGCTCCAGAGCGCTCTTGACCTCAGACTGGGGCAACGGTTTATCTTTTAGCAGGACAATGACCCTAAGCACACAGCCAAGATATCAAAGGAGTGGCTTCAGGACAATGATGTGAATGTCCTTGAGTGGCCCAGCCAGAGCCCAGACTTGAATCCAATTGAACATCTCTGGAGAGATCTGAAAATGGCTGTGCACTGATGCTTCCCATCCAACCTGATGGAGCTTGAGAGATGCTGCAAAGAGGAAAGGGGTGAAACTGTCCAAAGATAGGTGTGCCAAGCTTGTGGCATCATATTCAAAAAAACTTGAGGCTGTACTTGCTGCCAAAGGTGCATCAACAAAGTATTGAGTAAAGGTTGTGAATACTTATGTACATGTGATTTCTTAGTTTTTTTTTTTACTAAATTAGCAAAAATCTCAAAAAAACTTTTTACGCGTTGTCATTATGGGGTATTGTGTGTAGAATTTTGAGGAGAAAAATGAATATATTCCATTTTGGAATAAGGCTGTAACATAACAAAATGTGGGAAAAGTGACGTGCTGTGAATACTTTCCGGATGCACTGTATTGTGTGTGTGTGTGTATATATATATATATATATATATATATATATATGTATATATATATATATATATATGATGAAATTTAGCAAATAAACAGGAATATATGGTTAATTGCATACAGTTACATGAAGAATACTACCTCACACTATACATGAATTGTTACATGAATTGTTACATGAAGAATACTACCTCACACCTATACACAGGGAAATGGTCAATGTCCCGAGTGGTGATTCTGGCGCTCAGAATTCTGACCACCGGAATCCCGAGCGCATCCCGTACCCACGTAGCCGCACACACTAAGGAAAGAAAAAAAAGTAATAAAGTGACATAGACAAATGTTATTCTTTACAATTCTCTTTATTTTGCACATCATTCACTACTAAATGTTTTATTCTCACAATATTTCACTTTTGTCGCCATTTTAAATGATACAATAAAAGTTATATTTTAAAGAAGTGTGCCTTCTAAGCACAACAACTTTTCTTCCACTCTAAGTTTCTAATAGCACACTGACTCTCCTAGCTAAAGTGACTGCTACAAGAAATACAATTTTCCAAGTCAGAAATTTTAATGGAACATCGTGTAAAGGTTCAAATGGATGCATCATTAGAGAATTCAGAACTAAGTTCAAGTCCCAAGGAGCTACAAAAGATTTTTTGGTTGGACAGATCCTTGTAATAGCGTGGCAGAATATTTTAGTTAAAGCTTCTTCTGCCAGCCTTCTATCCAATAGGACACTCAATGCTGCTATTTGTCCCTGGATATTTGAAGTTGCCAGACCTTTGAAAACCCCTCATGGATGAATTGTAAGACTTGCGCAGTTGTTGACTTTGTAACATCCTCAGCAGACACTTTCTAGACAATAAATATTTTCCAGACTTCAAAAAATACCTCTAAGGAGACTTTCTTCCTTGCTTGCAACAGGACTTGGTCAGATAGGACTTTGTCCTTCAACAAGTTCCACTCAATCGCCATGCCTTCAGGCAGAATTTCTGTCCACGGCTCCTGTACTGCCAAAATCATGGCAGTTGCAAACCATGCTCTCCTTGGCCAGAAAGGAAGAATCATCACTAGATCTACCTGGCCTTCTCTTATCTGTTTAAAAACTCTAACTGCTAGTGGGAATGGTGGGAAGATATAACCTAGTTGGAAACTCCAGTGTATTCAGAGAGCATCCAGTGCTTTTGTCTCGGGAAGCTAATTACTGGAAAAAAAGCTTTCTACCTACCTGTTGAGATGTGTGGACATCTCAACAGGTAGGTTGGCCAAATTTGTTTGCAATCATTTGGAACACTTCGCCATTCAGCTCCTACTCTCCTGAAAGAACAATTTTCTTGCTGAGGAAGTCTGCCAATACATTATGTTTCCCTGGCACATGCATTGCTGTCAAAAATGTCTGATTCTTTTCTGCCCATATCATAATTTTTGCTGTTTCCTGCATTAATAAACGACTTGATGAGTCAGGTGCACCACAACAGTTATAGTGTCTAAAAAGACTCCAATATGTGTTCCTGTTAATTTATTTTGAAAACAACATATCACTTCCCAGACCACTCATGCCTCTCTCAAATTAGATGGCATCAGTTTTTCTTTTAGGATCCAACTTCCCTGTTTCCTTTGTTGATTGATATGAGCTCCCCAACCTGAGGAACTTGCATCTGTTGTCATTACCAAAAACTGTGGATGAGCAAGAGAGGTCGCTCTGCTTCTTAATTCTTCATCTATCCATCAAGACAGGTATTGTCTTGTCCTCTGATTCAATTATACCAAGGATTCCAAAGGATATTTTTTCCGACTGTACTGGAGTATATTCCGTTGAATATACATCATTCTCCATTGGGACCAAGGAATTATACCTATGGCAGATGCCATCAACCTAAGGAGGTGAAGTCCTGATCTTAGAGAGAAACTGTAACTTTACATCATGTATGCAGCCAAACATTGAACCTTCTGGTGTCTATTTGTACCCCTAAAAACTGAATCCTTTGTACAGGGGTCAAGTAATTTTTATTCCCAATTAATAATCCATCCCTGGAACTGAAGAAACTGTATCCTTCAATCCAAGTTGTCCTTTACTACTTTTAGTAAGGGACAACTAAAAGTTGTCGGATATTAAAATGTCATGGAGATATGGGCCTGTTTCCTCAGACACGCCATCAATGTAATGAGAACCTTTGTAAATGTTCTTGATGATGTTGCTATGCCAAATGGAAGACAGGTAAACTGGAAGTGTTTGTCCTGAATACAAAATCTTAGATACTTTTGACTTTCTTGCCTGACAGGTACATGCTAATATGCATCTTTTAATTCGATCGATGCCAGAAAATCTTCCCTTTTTATGCCTGCAAGGATTGATTTCAATGTCTACATATGGAACTGGATTACTTGTACAAAACTATTTAAGCCTCTGAGATCTAGGACAGTTATGAAACCATCTGTACTTTTCTTTACCAGAAATGGATTAGAATAAAACCCCTTCCTTCTTTGCATTAGAGGTACAGGTTCCACTGCCTGGGAATCTAACAGTTGTTTCAAGCTTTTCTCCAACACTTTGACTTGTATATTCATTCTTGGTAGTCTCGAGACCACAAAATCTGTTTTTATTTGAAACCTTCAGATATTCTAAGTGGTAACCCTTGGTAACCAGATTATTCGCCCATTTGTCCTGAACAGAATCTTCCACCCTTCGGCAAAGTGTAGAAGTCCTGCCCCCACTGAGGCAGAACTTCTGCAGTCATTGTCTTGTATTAGTTATTCTATGCGTCTGACGAAAGGATTGTCTAGATACTCCAGAGGCATATCTCCTGCCATCCTGCTGCTAGGTCTATAGGCTTTAGCCTTTCTAGCTGTCTGGAAGATGTAGGTAAAGAAAATTGATTCCTTCTATCTTGCAGCAGCCTGACTGATCTTCCACCGGATAATCCCTGTATCATAGCATCAAGTTTAGTACCAGACAGTAAGGTAACTTCAAATGATAATGTTGCCAGCCTATTCTTGGAATGGGTGTCTGCCACCCAAGTTTGTAACCATGAAGCTCTCCTTGCTATTCCACCAGACAATAGAGACCTTGCTGAAAAAGATACCACATCCAAAGATGTTTCACATCGGAATTCTATGGTTTTTTGCATAATCTCCAAATTTCTCATTATATAATGCTTAGAAATCTTTTCCTTTAGATTTGTATGCATATTAGAACTCCACAACCTAAGGGACATAGCTACTGAGGCTATAGCCACTCCAGATTTTAAAGACACCGCAGAAGCAATATGCAATTTTCTAAGACAATTTTCCATTCTTTTGTGGCTAGTGTCCAGAGTGACTGACAGTTCAGTCCCGGCAGCACATTTTAGGCAGGATACTATAAAAGGCCACTATCACAACTCTCGGATGGATTATGGATGAGGCCCATATTTAGGGAGTTGGCTAGACCTATGCCTGAGGCGCGGAGTCTAATGTGCCGGCGGTATTCACCAGGGACCCTCGCAAGAAGGTATGGACTTGGCTGCGTCCGACACACAGGTCGCGGCCCTCGGGATAGGTTCCCTTATACAGGTGCTGGTAAACTCTGGATGCAGTGGAGGAGACGTATTGCTAAGTCAACAGGCCGGGTCAGAACCAAACGGACTAGATGGTACCAGGGAGCAGGCGTAAACAGGTCACAGGGAATAGCCAAAGTCAAAACCAGATATCAGATGCAGTACCAAAGGTCAGGCGAAATCAGGGTCACAAAACAAGCCAAGGTCAGAAACAGGTCACGGAATATCACAGAAACACTGGAGTATGGGAAATGACCCTATACTCTGACACCTATGTGCTGCCAGAGGCTCCCTCTTATAGGGAGGACTTGAAATCTCGCACCAAATGCTAATTGCGTGCGCAAGCCACGGCCTCCTGTCACAGTCACTGGGGGGAGCTGGAAGCATCGGCAGCGGGCACCCTGAACTCTTCGCCTGCTGCCTGACAGACCAGTGTCGCCAGACCCAGTAAGTGCACCCCGGAGTCCAGCACACTGTGACAGCCATGCTCCCAGGTGCTGTATTCTCCCCCCCCCAAGATGCCACCCCACCACAGCCATGGAAAAGCACGCATATGCTGGCTATAAACAGGTAAGCCGTGAGCAAAGAAATAATAAACTTCCCTACACTATCTAAACTTACTAGGAGACAGGAGAAAAGAAACAAAGGAAGTGGAGGAGTGAGGCTATATACCAGCAGGTGGGTGGTCCCTAGGAAAATGTCCTGTCTAAACTAAATCATAGAAGAAAGAGGCTTGTTTGGGCTAGAGTTCAGTGGAATACTGAAGACTGGAAGAATGTCTTATGGACCAATGAATCAAATTTTGACATATTTGGTTCATCATGCAAGGTTTTTGTTTGCCATTGAATAGGCAAAAGGATGGTTCCTTAGGCCCCTATTTACTACAATCCGCATTTAAAATATAGTTGTAGTGTGATATTTTGTACTAAATTCACATTGTAAATTTAGAAAATATCACATGGATGTACTAACATCCGAATGCAGGGACAGAGCTTGCAATAAAGTTCTGTCCCTGCGAATCCTTTCCGCACACATCTCTTTGTATTTAAAAAAAAAAATACATGGAGAATGTGTCTGCGTATGCGCCGCCACTGGATACCACAATCATCTCCCACGAACCCTGCCCCTGACCCCCCCACCCCATTATTATAAATTTATATACTGTACATTAACAAATTAATTTATAAATAAATGTAACAAAAGAGATTGTAAATTCAACAACAGTTTGCTGCTGGCATATTAGATGACACATCACATCAAGTTCATAAGGCAACCGCAGGTCTGACCAGACATGGAGAATGTTGTAGTGTCTTAGTGCCAGTCCAGAGATACTGGTCAGTGAAGATGTATTTTTTAAAATGGATTAATTACTATAAAGTTGCTCTGTGTGGTGAATTCAGTAATCGAAAGCACATTATTAATCCGGAGTAGTTGGTTACATGGTCTATGCCAATGTGCAATGCATCTGCACATAGCGGGTCCAATGGTCACAGAGCCCAATTTGAGAGGGGTGGAATGTCGTTGGAGTCCTGGAAGGTGGCCAGGGAAGAAGGCACTTGCCCAATGTCCATACATCACTGTATCTAATGCCTCTTCTGGCTGAGATCTTGAATGACATGTAAGTCTTCCTGAATGTTTCTGGGAGGAGTGATTAGGGGGCCATACATCATACGAGACTTTGTGGTAGTATGTATCACAATTCTATTGGATTTATTTAATCTATATCATTCCATTCATTAGTTAACTGGATAATGTTACCAGAAATCTATTGCTTTGTTAGTAAAGGCAGTATAATTGTGTCGCTAAGGAAGCTATTCATCAAATAATATTTGTGAGATAGTCCCTGAAACACCTGTTTTTGGGGGATACCCTCAAATTCTAAAGATCCCCCAAATGTTTGAAGGAGAGATCTCCAATATCTGCTATGGTGCCTCTATTTCTGATAGAAGAGGGTTGCAAAGTTGTCAGATTTACCAAACTCCGGAATGCATACTGGAGCTTGGCCCCAATAGGATAATCCCAATAGGATGGCATTACCCTAAAGTACAAATTTAGAAATAAACGTCTGCGCTTGATAATATATATATAGAGAGAGGAACGGCACGAAATGATCATACACTTCACAAAATGGCTATAAACAGTTTTAATAAGTAATAAAATAAATTATAATTCATTGACCGGTCAAATAAAATCACAACAACAACAACCTATAATACATACACAAATATATAGAAAAAGCAACATTGCAAATTTTATATTAATAAAACATTTAGCTTAAATAGCACTATTTTTAAATAGGATTGGTTCAAGGAGGTGGATCATAAACCATCCAAAAAGATTTACCCTATAGTAGCCTGTCATGATCTGGCTAAGGTGATTCTCTGCCATGGGATTAAAAGACGTGGACCCAGGTTGAGGAGGGAACATGAGACGAGAGGCCTGGATTAGTGATTTCCTCATCCACCAGTAACGGATGTTGGCGAGATCTGACCAAAGCTGTGAAGTCTAACTTACTGTGAGGTGTTTACTAGTGACCTCTCCAAGCAGGACTTGGGCTTAAGCTGCACCCAGCAAGCAGGTCGCAGCCTTTTGGTCAGGTATCTGGCACAAGTGGGAAAGTGAATGAACACTATCACAGGGAAAGCACAGGAGAAAGATATTTGAGGTTTGTACTGAAGTGGTGTATTGAGTACACATTTAGTGGTTCCAGTCAAAATGCTGGCACAGGAGATTAGCACTAGGAGAATTTACTTGGATAATGTACTGTGTACACACAGAGCTGGCACTGGAGAATGATTTAGTAGATAGTACTTGGATGATGTACTAAGTATGCACACTGTGGCTTCAGACGCAGCACTGACACAGGAGACTGGTATCACTTGATGGTACTAAGGCCCTGATTCAGACCCGCTCGCTGCCGGAGGCAGCTCGCATGTCTGAAGGGCATTTTTTTTTGTCTGGCCTTCTGGCCGCTCGCTAAGCAGCTGTGGGTGACCACCCACAGCTTTTGCGAGTGGCCAGGTGATGGTCGCCATGGTCGTGACCATCACGTCCATTGGGCTTGCGACGAGACCCTTGTGGTTGGGTCTCGTCTGCCGCAAGCCCCAGTGAGCTTCCGGCTCTAATAGAGCCGGAAGCTCATTACTGACATCACTGATGGAGCATGGGGGGGAGAGATTAGCAGCATCCTGCTGTCTCTTCCAGTGATGTCAGTAGGGCTGCCCCCAAACAGCAGGCGTACCTCCATTTGGCAAGCCACCCCCCTGACCCGCCTACAAAATGGGGCGAGCTGTCAATCAACATCGAGAGCCGCCCCATTTGTAGTGAGCCCAGGAGCAAGTGAATTTCTCACTCGCTCCGGGGCTCGCATATGTGCAGTGCGCACTGCCCAGCCCTCGACCCACTTGCAACCGCTATGCGCTTGCGAGTGGGTCTGAATCAGGCCCTAAGTACACATGCTGAGGATTCAACCGTGGAGTGTAGCACAGCAGAGTCTGGTTATATACCCTAAGGTAGCAGCCCATTGGAGGACACTGTCAGCTGACTGCAACCAATGGGTAAAGGGTTAGTCATGTGAAAACAGACTGTCATGGCTGCGTCCATGATGGTAACTGCAGGAACCACATCACGGAGCGAGCACATGGATGTCCTAGCAAACCCCAGGTATAATCCTCAGCGCGTCACTTGCCACTTCACATCATGTCTGACCACTCTAGAGCTCAGGGAAGCTGGCACTGAGGTGAGTAATGGCCAATCCTAGGCCGCAACCTGACAGTAGCCTATGTGCTACTAACTCGCAAATTTTACAGAGAAAGAGCCTCCAGCTCCCTCTTTGTTTGCCTACCTGTGATGCATGCACCAGTTGTTGGCCACATATGTACATTATGCGCCGAGAACCCAAAATAGGAAAAAATGGGATAGGGTTACACTGTCACACTGCTTCCAGCTCTTCATCAGGATGGGCTCTTATCGGATCCCTTCTCCTGGCAAGAGGATTTTAGTAAATTTCCGTGAAGATATTAATCTTCACTTTGCAAATTTGGACTAAAAAGGTTTATCACATCCGCATTAAAAATCCCACTAAAAACTGTATCATTGGAGGCAGTATGAACATAAATAAATAAATGCTGTCACTCACCATCGACAGCACGCCCTGTTTGTAGCGAGACCCATAGCGACGGCTAGCGAGCGGGTCTGAATCAGGCCCAGTAAGTGCTAATGTGCACTGTTAGGTTATATACCAATAACCACTGAATTCTCACACTAAGTCAACTGCACTGAGGCCCTTTGGTATGAAATATAATGATAATGTCAGTGATGGAGCATGGGGGGGAGAGATTGACAGCATCCTGCTGTCTCTTCCAGTGCATGCAATAAGGATGTTCTTATTTAGCAAATCTAATATAGGTGGTGGCTTGTCCTGGTGTATTGCTGATGGTGGCTGGAGATTTCTTCTGGTCAGGTAGGAGGAGACCACTCGAACTAACAGCCTAAGTGAGCGATCCGTCTAATTAAAGACTGTATTCTGCACTCTGGCTTATGAACTTACAGTCCCTTGTCTGGGGAGGGGAACCACTGGACGAGACCGCTCATGATCTCAGCCTGCTTCCCCCTCCGTTACAGAGACTCACCTGCCTTCCTGTCACTGCTTGTGGCTGGATCCCACCTCCTCCCGTCCGTGTTCCGTGTCCTCTGGTCAGCGGATGCGAGTACTCGGCGACAGCGTCCTGAACTTCTGTTCCTTCTGGGTCATGTGATCAGGGCCGCTCATGTGATGCATCTGTAGAGGTCTCAATCTGCAGTGCCTTGGTGCGGGGAATAGCAGGGAAAAGATACCAACGCGTTTCGACCCGCATAGGGTCTTCCTCTGGGAGTTCTGGTAGTGAGTGATCAATTCAATGAGGTTTAAATGAACTGTCAGTCTCCGCCTATCCATCTGATTGGTCCCTAATCGTGCCTTCTAATTGGTTGCTCACCCAGTCAATCAACTACTGCAGGAGCTGTTTAACATCATGCAATTAATGTTGCTATGTAGGCACTATCAGGTGTTGATGGTTTGGGTAAATGGTCCAATCAGTGCATGCGCAGGGGGGAACATCGAGTCGCTTGCGAGCGCTGTGTGCTCGTGAGCGGCTCTGAATCAGGCCCTTAGTGTGAGAATTCAGTGGTTATTGGTATATAACCTGACAGTGCACATTAGCACTTACTGTTCCAATTTTTGAACATGTTTTCGTATGTTGTCGTTTATGTCTGCAACTACATTGTACAATTTTTAAGCTCTGATTAAGTAAAAGTAAATTTGTACTTACTATCGCAGTCTGTTGTTATCATCCCATCATTCTATGGTTGCAAACCATGTATACAAAAAGGTTTAGCGCTGAATGTTCAATTGTTTATATGCATGTTTAAAGAGAGGACACCCTTCTATTCAGCAGCTCACCGAAAACGTTGTGTTTATCCATTTTTCTATGAATTAGATAATTAGATGTTGCCAAATGAAATTTATTGTGAGCTTAAAGTTAGTATGGTGGCGGACAACAAAGAACGGACACTCCCACAAAACACACGCAGACCAAACACATCACTTATTGGTGTTCAACTCTCCAGCAAAAAGCACGCCCGGACAGGCTGTGTCATTTCCCTGTAGGTACTGGCCTATCATTGAACAAGGAGAGCGCACCCATCTAATTTGTATAACTAAAAGCACACTACCATTCTTTCTGCCAAAGTGAGGCAACTCAAGACGCAGCCCACCACCAAACAAACTAAACCAACTCCACCATTACCTTAGACAAAGCCTCAACAAAAATAAGCAAACCTGCTTCCGACACAACGGACCCATGTCAGACCTAAACAAATGCATGTTTTTGAACCTGCGTGCACTATGAACCACAACTCTGCCATCAATTTCTACTCAAATGCACGATCAACACCGAAAGCTGACCAAACATTCGCATCGTAGGCATCAGATGCCCCTTCAATTCACGCCACAGCATTCCTCTACAAACCAACCGCCTAACCCCATGGGCCTAAGCAAAAGAGCTTAAGTCATGTGCAGCGGCCGACTTAGCGGCCCAATAAATGAATGAATGGCCAATAATCCAGACTGGCCTGTCATCATACAATCCTGTAAGAAAAATAATATAGTTTATTTAATGAAGGTATCGAAGAACCCACAACTTTCAAACCATGCCATGCACACCTGCAAACCGCAGACAGGACAACATAAAACAACAATAATGATGTTAGTGACAAACACAAGCATGCTAACCAGGGTGGAGGTAAAACAAAAACTTACTAGGATCTTTTCTACTTACAGTATATGGCTAAACTATTTGTTGCCTCCATAGGAAAAAAATAAAATCCCTCCAAACCCCTAAGAGCAAGTAGTCTAAACCCCTGGTTAGCATGCTGAATAAGTGCTAGCAGCACCCTTCCCGGATGCAAATCACGACAGAATGCTCCAGATTTCCACCCACCCAGAGCCTGAATCTCTGATGTTGAAAAACTGTAATCGGCAGCAGACGTGGCAGCCCCGATTCGGAATGAATGAGTGCCATATTCAAGCAAAGGGAGAGCGATAACTGCAAAAACTGAACAAATTGGTATGTACTAACTGGAACACCAACCATGCTTCACCACAAATATTCATGCGCCAAAAACACCAGGCAGAACCCGGTGTCCTGACACTTCTGCAAAGCTAGCCAGCGACCCCGTCCAATCTGGTCAGTTTTAGAGCGACGCATGTTGTGCGACAGAGAATATGTCCCGACGAAGCAGCACAGACGCCGAAGCACGTGCAGGAACCACCAACACACTAACCCTAAATACGATGTGAAACGCCATTGCAACTGCCAATTTGAGCAAATGAATTTCAAACTGCGAATAAGCACACACGTTTGACTGCCGTCAATAGATGTGGCAATAGATGAAGATCTATCGGCTGTCATTTCCACCCAGCTAACGTTAAACATTTAAGCAATGCAACACCAATCTAGCAAGTAAACGTAGAACTGACAGGGAGGATGATCGCCGATGGTTAATAGCCTGAACCACCCCCAGATTGTTGCATCAGAATACTAAGCTAGAGTTGCGCAGGCGCTCCCCCCAAATCTTTGCGGCCACTACGATTGGAAAAAGATCGCGCAGAAGCAAATTCCCAGGCAATCCTTCCCCAACCCAAGACAGCTTATGTACTTTGTCATCCGGGAGCCAGTAGCAACCCGCAGCAGTGTCGATTTCTATACCAAGAAAGGAAAACATGTAACCGGGCCCTCTGTTTCGTCATGGGCAATGGGACAACCCAGCTGTACAAATAAAGCCTGCACCAAAAAAAGCAAATGCACACAACAAGGGGGGGCTCCGCCGGACCGATACAGGGGATATCGTCCAAGTAATGAACCAGGCTCAATTCCCCCATGCCGGCAGAAACACACCAATGCAGGAATGTGGGAAAATGTACAAAAGAAGCAACAGGCAATGGAGCATCCCAAAGGCAGACATTTGTCTATGAAATACTCCACCTGCAACTGAAAACCCATGAAACGAAAAGAGTCTGGATGCAGGGCACCAGGCGAAAAGCCAACTCAACATCAATCCTTGCAAGCAAAGCCGCGATATTAAACAAAAGAGGCTAGGGGTTGTTAGAGATGGGCGCACATGCACAAAATCAATACATTAAAACTTTTATTAGTTATTGCACTAAAAATTCCATTCACTGGGAATGGTACAGTGAAAATTAGAGGTAAAAAATGAATTTATTGAATTGATAAACATACATATAGATTAGTGTATAAAGATAGAAAATGTGAACAAATAGTGTATAAAAAAACAGGGTCCACCATTTCAATTTCCCAGTATTATGAAAGCAATGTACTATGTTGAACCGTAGCAAAATTATATGAAATATGTATATTCAATATATCTAATAACCTACATATAAATGCTCCTTGTTGGTCATAAAGCTAAATTAATAAAGGAATTCACTAATATTGGTAGTAATAATGTCACATCTACTTGAGTGGCTTGTGAAAACGTCAGCAATAATGTCCTCCTTTAATATAAGGCATGTCTGCTGGTTCAATCCTTTAAAGGTCAGACAATCACATCACAATACTTATTATCTTTTGCTGTCTCGTGTCACAATTTATTCACTTAATATAATCGACATTGGTTTATGAGCATAGAATAGCGTATACTGGGCCTGATTCAGAGTTGTGAATAGAGAGAGAGAGAGCACTTAACTGTGTACCTGGACAAACCATGTTGCAATGCAAGGGGTGTAAATACATATTTTTTTTTTACATGTAGGGTAAATACTGGCTGCTTTTACATATAGCCCACAAATACTGCACAGCTTTATTATTACTCTACAATTTAGATGTCAGTTTGGACACCTCCCTCCCAAATCTAAATCTCTCTGCACATTTTAAATCTGCCCCACCTGCAGTTCAACGTGGTTTCACCAAGATGATCAGTTGAGAGAGATATCTCACTCTGGGCCTGATTCAGAGCCGGACGCTCTGACAAGAGCGCTCGCTCTGAATCAGGGCCCTCCTACCTATTTTTGGAGCAGCATCCTGGCCGCTCGCATAGCTGTGGGTGACCACCCACAGCTTATGCAAGCGGCCAAAAAGATGGTCGCGATGGTCAAGACCATCGCGACCATCGGGCTTGCGACGAGACCCTGCGGTAGGGTCTCGCTGCTGCAAGCCCAGGAGTGCTTTTGGCTCTATCAGAGCCAAAAGCACTCCCACTGATATCACTAGTGATGTCAGTGGGGCCGGCCCCAGACGGTAGGCGTTCCCATGGGAACACCTCCGTCTGGGCAGCAAAGCCCCCGGCACGCCCACCAAAGGGGGCATGCTGTCACTCACCATCGACAACACACCCCCTTTGGTGCGAGACCCATAGCGACGGCTTGGCCATCGCTATTCGGGTCTCACGCATGCACACGATGGAGCTCCCTCCGTCATGCGCATTCGCACAAGGGCACCATCGACCCGCTTGCAAGCGCTCAGCGCTCGCGAGCGGGTCTGAATCAGGCCCTCTATTCGCAACCCTGAATCAGGTCCACTATTTTTTGTTATTGCCATTGGTTAATTCGGTATTGACAATTAGATTATTCACTTAGTAAATTATTTATATAAATATATATATATATATATATATATATATATATATATATTTGTGGATTTGATATAATTGGGGTTTTATTACCTCTTTTTATTTGTGAGATGGATTTTTTTCATGATATTATGGTCACTGAGTTTATTATTTTATAACGGTTTCCTTTAGTATTATTATATTATTTTATATTACATGTATTATTTTGCTCTAGTTTATCATTCTGACACTACTTATTTGGTTATAATAGTATTTGTATATTCTTCTCCTTCTTTAGGAGGAGATGAGATCTGATCATGTGATCTGGAGTTTTGTTTACAAATGGCATGAATGAGCTGTAGTATTAAGGTAGATCATGTGATCTCTGATGCAGCTAGCTGTAATTATGGCTCTCATTGGCTGCCACATGCATGTGACCTGGAGAAGCATTTTGATTGGTCGCCTATATCCGTTAAATATGCACCCGAGGGAGACAATCTGGTTCATCCTTGATAAAGCTGTTTATACAGTGAAACGTGCACATTGGCGTTTCCAGTGGGTCCACCACATGGTCCCATGAAAATATATATTATGCATGTACTAGTTTAGAAGTGATAACACTATAAATATATGGTGTGGTAATAATGCTACTTGAATAGAGATGATGTTAACATTGCAGTAACATTTATTGGCAGCACAGCTTACAGTGAGACCTGCAGCAGATTCCATTACCTTCCTCCCACCCCATATTTACGGGTTCCACTCCTCCCAGTTGCAGCCTTTCCTTCCTGCAGTAAACACGGATCCTTTCATGGTCGCTAATGCGTTAGTGGCTTTGGCAGGTGCTTTGGCACCTTTGTTGGCAGCACAGTCCATGTCGGCCTCCCCAGCATCGGCGCAGTAATCTGTACACTTGCAGGAAACTTTGCTTCCCCCTCTGACGGGTCAGCTTTTGTGTGCTTTTGGTTTGCAAGGGGTTTCAAGTCCTGGTGCTGCGCCTTTGGTTTCTCCTCCTAAGTCTGTGAATGTGGCTATGGATTCTGTGCCTGTTATCCCTACTCGGCAGGTGTTGCTGCGGCTATGACCTCTGCTGACCAGATTGATGGGACGGCGGTGTGCATTGCGGCACTACGGCCATTTTGCATGGTTTGCGCAGGTGTGTGCGAGATCGTATCACTAGAGGTAAGTACGTGGATGTATTCACGCTTGCTTCTAAAGACACACATCCACTAGCAGACCTCAAAGCGACTGCGCGATTGCGAGATTGTGGTCGTGCGGGCGTTGGTCAGTCTGTGGTGTGCCTGCGCTGAATGAGTAGTCGTTCATTGTGGGCACATCAATCATCTACTAACATGCTTAACCTGACGATATCGTCATCTCATGTTTGCTTCTTTGGCCAGGTTGCATAAGCTGAGACTGGGCAGTTCCTGGCAGCTTGCGAGGCCAGGAAATCTGCGTCCACCGACACTGACCCCAGCCTTGTCCCTAATGGAAAATGCTCCCATTTCCGGGAACGCTGGCCAGGAACACTCTCGTTCCACCCCAAACGCTGCTGCCTATCAATCATCCCGCAGCATGGAGACACTGAGAGCAAACTGGCACATGGCGGGATGCACATGTGCAGTACACATCCTGCTCTTTCTCAGTCCTCTCACCATCGGAGATGTATGCTAACTATCAGGTGAATCAGGCCCAGGGGCGCCGAGAGGGGGGGGGAGTGGGTACTGGTTACCCGGGCTTGGGCATGGCAGGGGGCCCGGGCATGACAGCATCCGGTTTTTCAATGTAAACTTTTTTCTTTATTCAGACACTGATAATCCTCCGTGAGCTGCAGGTAGCAGATGAAGGTAAGGGGAAGGGGGGGGGGGGGTGGTGGCACAGTGGGGGTTGGGGTCTCGACCACACACTCAATGTCTCAGACAGTGTAACTCACTTGCAGGAGCTGCACCTCTGCGGAACTAATGATGGTCTTGCGAGATGTTTATGTAATCATCTTGTGAGGTTCTCTCTACACGGCACCACTGCACCAGGCTCCAGCCTCCGGGCGGCAGGTGGGGACTGGAAGGGACTGTACAGTAGTGGAATAAGGGAGTGTGGCACAGCGAGGGAAGAGCCAAGCCTGCCTGTGTGAGTGACATGACTTGGACTTGTCTTTGACATTGTCCTACTGCCTGCTGCTGAGATTGAAAGCAGTACTGTACATTTATAAATTCTATACAATTATTGTTAAATTAAATATAATGCATCATCACCATTACTGTATTATATATATATATATTTTATATATATATATATATATATATATATATATATATATAAAATATATATAACATATGATATATACATATAATAGGATATATATCATATTCAGCATTGTTTATAAATCATGTACTTGTCCTGCATTGTCTGTATTGTTAATAACTGATGTCTTGTGTGCTCATTTGTTTCTGTACTTTGTAAGGCGCTGCGGAACCCTTGTGGCGCCATATAAATAAAGGATAATAATAATAATGTATAAATATATATATAATCTGATATTTATATTATATATACACCATCGAATATGAATACATATATATACAGTCAGGTGCATAAATATTGGGACATTGACAGAATTTTCATATTTTGGCCTCTATTCACCACCACAATGGCTTTGAAATGAAACAAACAAGATGTGCTTTAACTGCAGACTTTCAGATTTAATTTGAGGGTAATTACATCCAAATCAGGTGAACGGTGTAGGAATTACAACGGTTTCTATATGTGCCTCCCACTTTTTAAGGGGCCAAAAGTAATGGGACAAACTAAACAATTCTAAATCTAACTTTCACTTTTTAATACTTTGTTGCAAATCCTTTGCAGGCAATTACAGCCTGAAGTCTGGAACACATAGACATCACCAGACGCTGGGTTTCAACCCTGGTGATGCTCTGCCAGGCCTCTACTGCAAATGTCTTCAGTTCCTGCTTGTTCTTGGGGCATTTTCCCCTTCAGTTTTGACTTCATCAAGTGAAATGCATGCTCAATCGGATTCAGGTTAGGGGATTGACTTGGCCATTGCATAACATTTAACTTTTTAGCCTTAAAAAACTCTTTGGTTGCTTTTGCAGTATGCTTCGGGTCATTGTCCATCTGCACTGTGAAGCGCCGTCCAATGAGTTCTGAAGCATTTGACTGAATATGAGCATATAATATTGCCCAAAACACTTCAGAATTCATTCTGCTGCTTTTGTCAGCAGTCACATAATCAATAAATACAAGGGAACCAGTTCCATTGGCAGCCATACATGCCCACTGACACTACCACCACCATGCTTCACTGATGAGGTGGGATGTTTTGAATCATGAGCAGTTCCTTTCCTTCTCCATACTCTTCTCTTCCCATCACTCTGGTACAAGTTGATCTTTGTCACATCTGTCCATAGGATGTTGTTCCAGAACTGTAATGGCTTTTTTAGATGTTGTTTGGCAAACTCTAATCTGGTCTTCCTGTTTTTGTGGCTCACCAATGGTTTACATCTTGTGGTGAACCATCTATATTCACTCTTGTGAAGTCTTCTCTTGATTGTTGACTTTGACACATATACACCTACCTCCTGGAGAGTGTTCTCGGTTTGGCCATCTGTTGTGAAGGGGTTTTTCTTCACCAGGGAAATAATTCTTCTGTCATCCACCACAGTTGTCTTCCGGGTCTTTTGGTGTTGCTGAGCTCTCCAGTGCGTTCTTTCTTTTTAAGAATGTTCCAAACAGTTGATTTGGCCACACCTAATGTTGTTGCTATCCCTCTGATGGGTTTGTATTGATTTATCAGCCTAATGATGGCTTGCTTCACTGATAGTGACAGCTCTTTGGATCTCATATTGAGAGTCGACAGCAGTTGATTCCAAATGCAAATGTCACACCTAGAATCAACTCCAGACCTTTTACCTGCTTAATTGATAATGAAATAATGAGGGAATAGCCCACACCTGTCCATGAAATAGATTTTGAGTTGATATTCCCATTACTTTTGGCCCCTTAAAAAGTGGGAGGCACATATAGAAACCGTTGTAATTCCTACACTGGTCACCTGATTTGGATGTAATTACCCTCAAATTAAATCGGAAAGTCTGCAGTTAAAGCACATCTTGTTAAAGCACATCTTGTGCTTTATTCAAAGCCATTGTGGTGGTGAATAGAGGCCGAAATATGAAAATTATGTCAAAATATGAAAATTATGTCAATGTCCCAATATTTATGCACCTGACTGTAATATATATATATATATATATATATATTTATATATATATTAAAAAAAAGTTCCAGCACTACCTGCTTTCAATAAAACTTTTGCAGCATGCTGCTGAAATAGATGAATACAGTAGGATGGCAGCACTCTGGATTAAATTAGTAATGCTGTAAATTAGTAATGTACAATAGAGCGCTGGAATGTTGATATCTTGTAATGCTGCAATGAGTCTTTATTTCTAATCTAGAGTGCCACCATCCTACATATATATATGTATGTATGCACATATATATATATATATATATATACACACACAGTTTATGTAATGTGGAGATAGCCGGCACTCCCTTGCTGTCAATCAGATACTTGCATACGGTCCCTTCCTGATTAAATTTAGCGAGTTAAGCAGGTGGCACTCATGACGGCTTCAATCAAATAAATACACAGACCTGCTGGGTTATCTTAATGTTTCGTCCTGACGAAAGAACGTCAACTAAAGTTCTGAAATGACATAACCCAGCAGGTCTGTGTATTTATTTGATTGAAGTCGTCACGAAAACCTATCAACCTGCTGTGGCCACACCCCCTACAGGGGGGCCCCGGAAAATAGCAGTAGCGGGGCCCAGGATTTCTCTTGGCAGCCCTGATCAGGCCCACAATCACTATTCCATTCCTTTTACATTTTGTGCCATGTGGGAAAATTTTAAATGGGACATTTGAATCCACACATAAACCATTGTAATCAAAACATTGACAAAAACATTTACAACAAAGTCAGCTTTAAAGTTCCCTGCAGGAAAGTAGCTCTTTATACAGTATGCACACATTGTCTACACTAGTCTGGTAATGTATCTTTAGGACTAATAATATTAAATAAAACATGACAAACTGCAGTGGACACTATGATCATTGCAATTATCATCCTGGAAGATACTGTATTTATTTAGGTAACAGACTTATTCTCTCATTCAGGAAGCAAGATGAGTTACAATGGCAAACTTTTGATGCTAAAAACCAAACACATTACATCCTTAAAAATGATGAAGTTCATATGAAGAAAAACATATCTCTGGCAGTAGCAGCATACGAAGAAGAACAAGAATATCGCTCTTCTACTTTCAGTGTCATTCTGGACAAAGCAGGTGAGTAATATATTTTACTATGTTGCTTTGCTGAGGTGACAGCTGCGCTATATTGTTTGTATTCAGTAATATACATTATTGTGCAAAACATTTTTATATTGTTAAGCTTCTGGAAGACACCTTCATACTGAAAGGGGAAACGTGAATGTGAAACTATCAACATGATCAGGGGAAGTCTGATTTTGGACAAGCTACAAACTGCTCTCATTTATCAAATTGAATAAATAAAAACACACAAAGTTCTAAGTGCAAAATGTGAAGCAAAAGAATCAACGGTTGTAATTCAAAATACTGGTGCTGCTAATTACGCAATTATTTTATTTCCCTGCTAAGATTATTCCAAAAAGTTATGGTAACAATAAGATTATCAAAGGCAAAAGTTTAAAATCCAAAGAATTACTTACAGAAGTAACAATAACCAATATCTGTGATCATTAGAGGAGCCAAAATAATACCAAGTTAAAAAACATATTTTTATTAACATTAAAAAACAGATTCAATTGCTGTAAAATTAATTAAATCTTATGAATAGACTTTATGATAAATAATCTGAAACAAAAGCAGTCTTTTATCCTGGCCAGTCCAGAGAATAATAACATGGTGGCAATATGTCCTGTACTGGCTCCGCCCCTTAAACCTGTGACATCATGATATCATACCTAGGGGGTGGGGCTGCTTGCTCTGGAAAGTAGAGCACTGCCCAAAGCGTTCCTTGGACAGGCTGCAGGGTGTCTGTCCGTTGTGTCCCTCCCTGGTCTGGGTGGCTCTGCATTAGTGCTACTGGCTGTAAGGTGACTGTTCAGGGACTCAGACCATGCATGAGCCACAGGAGGTGATAAAAGTCCAAACAAGGATTCAGTTTAATGTACTTTAGTTATCTGACTTTTCAAATAGCAGCTAGTCCTACTGGTTGGTGCTGATATCTGAAGAAGCTGTGAATATTTGCATTAAAACACCATAGTGAAATCTAGTCCAGGATATTGAGTAGAGTTATAATGCCTATGCTGCTATGCTGGAAGGACTGTGCAGTTCATAAAACAGTGTCCATTATATTTGGGCTTCTGAGTTATTGTTTTTGCAGCTCTTCCACAAAGGAATCAGTCATTTTGGGTCTGACTCAGAGGTCTCGATGCCACATGCAAACAGCCAATATTTTCAGTCTGTGCATGCATCCCAATGGTTACTGCTTTTAGACGCAGATCAAAATTCCAGTGCTTTAATACTCTGTCACTCTCTTTTGGTCATTCCTACTTTCTAATATAGCACACTATTGCCCTGATTCAGCAGTGCATGTAAGTGCACTGCTGAATGCAGATTCCCGATGGTCGGGAATCTGCGCAGGTGCCGAATCCATACTGCTCAGGTGCAGAACCCGTACTGTGCATTGCACGCAGTGCGGCAGCAGACTGTCAGTGATTGACTTGTGCTGCTCATCCCCACATTTGCAAAAATCACACAAGTGGTGGAAGGAGGATCCTCTTAAAGTACAGTATTAGAAAGGTCAGACTCACACATGGCAACCGCGGACACACTTGGACTCTCTTCGGGGATCTGTGACTTTTCGGAGACAATTTTAATTTATTTTGTACATCTTCTACAAGTAGAATGGCTTAATTCATTACAACTAGAAGCACCAGTCATAAATAAAGGCCAAGGCCTTATTTTTTCCTTGCCACTTTGTGTAGTGAATGGCGTATTGCCAATTTTTTGTTTCTCTTCAGCTGACTTAGCTTTAGATTTTTTTTGTTCTTTAACAGGGTAAAAGTTGATTTTTTTTACAAGGCCTGACTTAAGCCCTGGTGTATATTTTGTATTTTTTGCACTTGGGGGGAGAGCACCCCTGAACGAGGCAGCAGCCCCTTGTTAAACGACAGATGCAGCAATCCTGCACATATCCATTGCTGATAAGTGTGGCTAATGCACACACACACACACAGAAAAAAAAACTACTTTTTTTTGCATCGGGAGGGAGAGCACCCCTGAACAAGGCAGCAGCCCCTTGATAAATGATAGATGCAGCATTCCTGCACAACTACATTGCTGATAAGTGTGGCTAACATACAGACACACACACAGAAATGTTTTCATTTTGTATTTTTTTGCACTTGGGAGGAGAGCACCCCTGCACGTGGCACCAGCCCTATGATAAATGACAGATGCAGCAATCCTATGCAGCTACATTGCTGATAAGTGTGGCTAACACACACACACACAGAAAAAAAAACTTTTTTTTGCACTTGGGGGGAGAGCACCCCTGAATGAGGCAGCAGCCCCTTTATAAACGACAGATGCAGCAATCCTGCGTAACTATGTTGCTGATAAGTGTGGCTATCACACACACAGACATTTTTATTTTTTTATTTTTTTACACTGCGGGAGGGGGGCACCCCTGAACAAGGCAGCAGCCCCATGATAAACAACACAGGCAGCACCCCTAATTCAATCATATTTAAAAAATCTCAATGTCTTAAGTCAATATTGATAATTACAGGGAAGACTGTGTGTTTTTGAGAGGTAGCATATATTACTGTACTGACCGGGTGTTTTGGTCCCAGCAGCTGCGCCCCAAAATAATAAAAGTTGGAAAAAAAAAATTTTGTGGCTTAAAAAAGTCCTCAAGTGTTTTATATATTTAAAGGGTAGACTGTGTGTTTTTGAAAGGCAGCATATATTACTGTAATTACTGGGTTTGGTAACCTAGTTAGCTTCTCCCTAAAAAAATTAAGTGGAAAAATATAAATTTATTTGTGGTTTAAAAGAATTCTCAAGTCCTTTAAATAAAATTGCATAGTAAAGGTAACAGCCCTTCATTTCCCAATTTCATTGTGTGAAATTCACTCAGTGTGGTGGCAGTTACAAGTTCATTTACAGTAGCTTTTCTCCTATCCTGGTGTAAATCAATCATGAATCAGTTTATAGAAGAACAGAAGCAACCCCGTTGTGCAGGCAGTCATAGTACATCTTCAACATCTACTTTTAAAGTAGGTCAATGGGTAAGAAGGTATAAGAAAGGGTACTCCAAATCTAAACATTTTTTGACAATCCTTAAGAAAACATCACCTCTAACTATGAAGGGAACGGTTACTGCTGAAAAGGTTGCCAACATGCCATATATCACATGATTGGCAAAAAAAGCGACTGCTCTTTTATGCACTAGAGTGCCTATTGCGAAAGCCTGTACCAAACAAAGTCAGGCACCTTCTGTCATTTCGAATGCAGCACCTTCTCACTCTAGATGTGTTACCTCTAAAGCAGGCAAATCAGTGCACAAAAAGAACACTATAGATGAAGAACAAATTGTGAGTTCACATACTCCACAGATTTCTGAGGAGAGTCTAATGGTGTCCACGAGTGCTATGTGTGAGTCTGACATTTCTGATTCTGACACTGTAATCCTAAAGAAACTTCCTTAAGCCATTTCTGAACCCTCTACAAATGTGAGGATGAGTAGTAGTAAAATAAATGATGGTAATGGTTTACATATAGAAACTGAGAATGCTCCTTTGGAAGTGCAACAGGATGAGGGAATAATTGTGTATCTGACATTAATGATGATGATGAATGTGTTTGACAAGAGCAAGTTGATAAAATTTAGGAGGAGGATGTTCTTTGTGTTGACGTAAGTCAGTCACCAGTAGCAGTGATAAGAAGCACATTGTCATGGCAGGGCAAGAGACCAAAAAAGTCACTTCTTAAGTGTGAAAACATTTTTACCAGAATGCTGACAACATTTGTCAAAGTATCTTTACTTACTTTGGCAATCTGTGAGGCCAAAGTAAGTAGAGTTAGGGTTATTAGCCATCTCTGTTTCATCATTTGCAGAGAATTAGTGCTAATTATTTAACAAAATCTTAAAAATCCTGTAAAATAATAACAAGTAGTCCAGCATCAGATAGCAGCAGCATGGATAGATCTATCTCCACTGCCAGCACCTTCATCACCAACCTATCATTAATGATCGGAGGTAGGCCTCCTGCATCCAAATTGCAAAGGGTAACTGACTCTTCCACATCCTTTCATGCTGAATCTTCATCACAGAAGGCAACCAAGAAGACTGGTAGTTTCAAACAAAATTAACTGTGAAACAAGCATGTGCAAGAAGAACCAAGTTTGACAGCTGCCATCCTGTTGTTGCACAGCGGATCACTGAAGCCATGACAGCTATGTTAGCATTAGATCTGCATCCAATATCCGCCATCAATGCATCTGGTTTTAGACAATTAGATGAGGTCATGAGTTCCCACTACCAAATTCTATCTCATTTCCATTTTACCAGAACAGAAATTCCTCACCTGTACCCGGGACATTAAATAAAAAGTTATTCTTGGCCTAGAAAATGCCATTGTAATGAATTTCCACTTAACTACCGATATATGAACAAGCGGTTCCAGTTAAACTAAAGATTACATGACTGTGACAGCACACTGGGAGGGTGTATCATCTTCAGCAGCAGCAGTATCTAACACCCCAGGCAAGCTCATTCACAGGCAAGCTACTTTCTGTATCACTGGCTTCACTAAGAGGCATACTAGTGTCAATTTGTTGGAAAAACTTAGGGATGTCATAGCAAAATGGCTTTCCCTGCTAAGATTTTCCTCAGGATGTTTCATTTCTGATAATGCAAGTAAAACTGTATGAGCATTACAATGGGTGGTAATTTTGACCAAGTACCATGTTTTGCATACACAATAAAGTTGGTGATACAGAATTTCCTAAAAACTGACAGGTGCAGTGGACGACATGTTGATTGTGGAATGAAACATGTCTGGGCTTTTTCAGCATTCAGCAACTGCATGTAGAAGATTGCAATGGCTGCAAGAACAGTTCAAATTGCCATACCACCAACTGAAGCAAGAGGTAGTAACCAGGTGGAATTCTACCCAGTAACAACAACATACCATACAAGCATACACAAAAAGCCATAACATAGGGAGGGGGGAGACATTTTACAGCACAGTGCAGAATACTCTCTGTTTTATGAAAGCACTGAAACCATTTGAAATGGTAACCAATTAAGTAAGTTCAGACCAGCCTGAGACTGGTCATACCTTTAATTAAACTACTGGAAAAGTTGCTAGGAAAGCTGAAGGAAGAGATGAAACTAAGCTATTCTGCTAAGTATATTGGGCTTGTAATTCAAGTTATTTTTTCACTTCACCTAAACCAAGGGGTTTGCAATATCTTGCAATTGGATCAGTTCATTTTGGCAACTATGCTTGATCCTAGGTTGTCTTTCTTTCCAATTGTTCTTAAGAGATGCAAAGAGCTCCTGTGTTGCTTTGTTTAACCAAACCACAAAAATGTTTTCTTTTGTTGGTGCCAAAATAAACAAGTGTCCTTTTTAATATACAACATAAGTTTGGGTGGGAGGTCCCAAGGAAAATTCCATTGTTCACCACTTTTCATTATGGGCTTTGCCCACCTTGCTGTATTGGTTTAAAGACTACTAGCCTGGTACTACATCTCCATTTACCTGTACTGGTCTGAGACCTGTGATTTGATTTTTGAAGAAGATTGTTAATATTATTTTTCTACTAGACTGTTACTCTAGCATAAATCACCTGTATTGGCCTGAAACTTGTGATTTGCTGCTTGCAGAAGTGTCTTGGTAATATATTTAATTTTCTACTAGACTTTTATTTTTAGGCTATTAGTTCGCGATTAATGAAAACATTATATATAGGGTCGTATAGTTTATTAACCTGCCACCCTGCCTGCCACTGCTGTGCCACTATGTTTTATAGATGTGCTATATTCTTTTAAAGTGATTTGTGTTTGTGCCGCTGCTTTGTTGTTTAGTTTAGCCAGCCAGTTCACTGCAACCTTTGGCCACAATTGGTAAAAAATTATTGTGAGCTCTGATGTGGTCAAAATTGACTGGAAATCATTGGAAATTAATGTTATCGATATTAATAATATACAATTTAATTAATAATATTGTAGGAACATAAGCATATCCAAATTACATGATTTTAGCTTTTTTTAATTCATTTTTTATTAAGAAATCTAGATAACAAAAAAAACATTAGGCATCTGCGCATATAAACAAGCTTACTTGATAAAGGTTCTTATCTTTGGTGCTGTATTAAATTTATCACTACCATTTCTCTGATGCCAAATTAAATATGAGCATATAATAAGACAATAACATATACATTTAATAATATGGTCTCGAAAGAGCTAATGTTTATTATTATTATTATTATTAATAATAATAATAATAATAATATACACAAAATATGCTTCCAAGGTTATGAAATGAGTCAGGTTTCCAGCTGACCCAATAATC
This sequence comes from Taudactylus pleione, assembly GCA_031769625.1. NCBI lineage: Eukaryota > Metazoa > Chordata > Amphibia > Anura > Myobatrachidae > Taudactylus > Taudactylus pleione. The sequence continues at coordinate 250,521 of JAUIMM010000531.1, forward strand.
CATGTTTTTTTATACCCACCCCACACCCATATTGGAAGAAAATGATATCCTGTTTTTAAGGGGTAAATTTACTAAAGGTAGATTTTAATCGGTTAAAAATCAATCTAAATCGGTCAACATTGATATTGTATTTCAGGGGCTAAATCACACTTTTACATTAACACAATATTTTTATACTGTATTGATTTTTTAAGTGTTAGTAGATGTGCGATTTAGCACCTGAAACACAGCATTGTTGTTGATCAATTTGGATCAATTTTTAATCAATTAAAATTGACCTTTAGTAATTTTACCCATAAGTGTATATGACTATAAAAAGCTTGACCATTTGCGAGAGATATAACAGATTATACATTCATATAACTAAACTTCAAATTGAGTTTTCATATATACTGTATGTCGGAACTTTTCACCATTTTCATATACATTTTTTGACAAGTAAGGACCTGATTTTTTAGTTGGAAGTAAAGCAAAAAAAGAGCAAGTAACTGTGCACCTGGACAAACCATGTTGCACTGCAAGAGGTGCAAATATATATTTTTTTCATGCAGGGTAAATACTGGATGCTTTTGCATGTAGCCCATAAATACTAGTCAGCTTTATTATTACATTGCAATTTAGATATGAGATTGGACACACCACTCCCAAATCTAAATCTCTCTGCACATGTTACATCTGCATCACATGCATTGCAGCATGGTTTTACTTTACTTACTCTTTTTATCTTTACTCCCACCACAGATCACACCCTAATTATGTCTAGCTAAGAATAGTCATTTCTTTCTCATTTATATTTTTTTGAAAAGTAAAACTAAATATGAAACTCAGCAGTTTCGGAATTGCTCAGGTAATATAAGTATTAGCGACAAGCCCAGCATCCCTGGGAATGATGTATTTTGTAATTTCCCCTCATGCTTAAAAGGTAAAACAAAGAGTTAAAACAAATGTTATCTTATGTCAGCAAATAAATGATCTTGCTATTTGCAGTCTTTTGCAAAGGAAATGCAGTTACTTTTTCATATTAAACTTTAACTTAAAAACACTTTTTTATACATAAGCCTGCTCATTTTATTGGTATCAATAATTCTACAGAATTACAGTATTGGTCCTGATTAAGGGGTCTATTTCCTAAACTGTGTTAGGAGATAAAGTGAACGTGATAAGGTACCAGCCGATCTGCTCCTAACTGCCATTTTTCAAACACAGCCTGTGACATGGCAGTTAGGAGCTGATTAGCTAGGATGTAGTCAGGAAGCTGACGGTCTAAATGCCGTCCTTCGGCTACCCGACTGTCAAATCCCGGCAAGGTACTAAAGACAGACGTTGAAAGCTCAATGCCTGTAATTAGACCTACGCCAGAAGACCGACGCTCGGCATACCAAACGAAGGACAGCCGCGGGGGGGGGGGGGAGGGTTAGGTTTTAGGGCTCCCAGGGGGACTTAGGGTTAGGTTTAGGTTTGGGGAAGGGAGGGTTAGGTTTAGGCTCCCCTGGGAGACTTAGGTTTAGGCTGCGGGGAAGGGGAGGTTAGGTTTAGGCACTTAGAGGGGGGTTAGTGTTAGGCACTTGGGGGGGAGATTAGGGTTAGGAACCCCTAAGGGAGGGTTAGGGTAAGGAGTAGGGTTAGCAGTACTTACCTTACTTAGCATTCGGGATCTTCACCTCTGCCTGACTTACGTTGTCGGGATTTGAACCACCGGCCATGCAGCCAGCGGTAATACCTACAACACCCAGCGTGGTACCTTATCACCGTTCACTTTATCTCCTAACATAGCTTAGTAAATAGACCTCTCAAAGTTGTATGCTAATCACATTGCTTCTTCTGTGATCCTCTGCTGTGTCTGAGGATGCTGCATTGGATCAAATGCGTTAACATCGGCCATCTGAGTAACCCTCAGGTAACATGAAATTCAGGTTTCCTGAAATTCAGGTTCAGGTTACATGACATTCATGTCTCGGCACACCTAGAAAACATGGCCGACATGTCCCCATTTTCTGGGACACTAGCCATCACTGCCTCTTCCCCACCCTCAAGTGGCCGCAGCATTTCAATCATGCTGTGGCATAAGGGGCACAGCGACCGTCATTGCAAACACTGATCTGCAGGCCCGCCAAGAGCTGCGTCCAGGTAAAAGGTAAAAAAAATAGAAGAGTCTTGCAGCTGGGGGACAATGGGCATGCAGTGAGCCCCCTCAGCCTGGTGCATAATCAGTGGGGGGCATGATCAACTTGATAGCTCCCCCACAGGCATAGGAGACTGCTGTGTCTGCTTCTTAACAGTAGTGAGCAGTCTCACAGTGCAGCCCAGCTCACACCAGCGTGTGCTGGGCTGCTCTGATGTACTAATTACTCGGGCCCCTCCAGCAAGCCATAGGGTTTGCATACAACTCTGAATCAGGCCCATTGTATTAACAGGTTGGAATTTAAATAAGAAGAAAGACCACTAGATTAAACAAAAGTTTTATTTTTCACCTTACAGCAGTATCTTGAGGTGTTGAAAACCTCTGTATGGTGTTTTTCTGGTTGGTTTACTACAATCCAGTCAGTGTGCTTTGTGGGGGTATAGTTATGACTCAGGCAGCCATACTAGGCTTGGTGTGTGATGACTCAGGCCTCTTTATTTGCTGATTGCAGTACAGGAAAGTACTCAGTTACTGTACTCTGGTTTGGTGCACTCTCTCTCTGCTTTAGTCTTCTTTCTGTCTTGTCCTTTTTCCTCTATCTTGCACTGCGCCTCCTCAATCCCTCATACTCCTGCTCCCACAAATGCAATTTTTTGCTTCCTGATCCATGCAGGAGTAGCGCCGCCATCCATTGTGTGTTATTTCGACGCCAGGGATCTAGCTGTCATTTGTCCTGGCCAGCCTGTGCAGTCTCGAGCTTTCACTTCCACTTAGTGCTGCGACTGCCCCCTAGTCGCTATCGACAGGCCAGATGGCCTTTCCGCAAGACAGTGTGCTACGGCAAAGACCTATTCATCTGGGTGACAAGCCTTGTCCCCTAATAGTGGGATTTGCGACTAGGTCCTGATGTCACGGCTGGGACTCCCAGTGAAGCTGCACTTCCAGGCTGTATTGCCAGCTGGGGAAGATGTCCCCATGAGCAGGCTACTCCGGCTTTCATCCTCTCCTCTCAGCTTCATATATATAAACAGTGAAATTTCCATCTGTGCTTTGTGAAACCATTGCCCTGCCAGGCAGGCTTGCAGGCTACCCCTGAATATATGAATATTTTTAACTTCTAGAGAAGGGGGCAATTTGACATTTCATAGGGGGGAATTCAATTCAATGCGATGTTGAATAGCTGCTTGAGGGAGCTCTCCGAAGCTATTCAATACACCGCGCTGTTTGGGCGGGCTAACGATTTCTTCTCGCACCCCCCTGGGGATGCGAGGAGAAATCTGACAAAAGTGCCGGACAAGCAGCTGTTTTCCTGCTTAGTGCGGCGCTAACAGCTGTGTCCCGGCACTTTAGTCAGAGAATGCCGGTTCTTGTGCCTAAACACCCATGTTAAGTCGCGAGAACCGGCATGCTCTGACATAACAGCGTGCTGAATTGAATAGCTCCGTCAGCTCCCTCCAGGCACTATTCAATTCATGTTGAATTGAATTCCGTCCATAGTATCCTGCATGTCGACATGTGCCATCTTGACTAATAGGAATGAGGTGGATTAGAGAGTCCCTGTTGTTGCTTCTGGGGTCCCTGTACGTTTTAAAGCTCCTTCACCTGTTTGCTTGGCTGGCAGTTCTCCTGTAGTTTTGGGTACAATGCAAGGGGAAGCAATCGGGAAGCCGAGTGCCTAAATACCGGCAGCCGGCTTCCCGACTGTCATATCCTGGCAAGGGTGAAATGCCGGGCATCTAGATGTAGACGCCCGCATTTCCCCGATGCCGGGAGACCGGCGCCCGGCATCCCGATCGTAGTGATGCGGGGCGCCGCGAGCGGACAGCCGTGGGGGGGGGGAGGGTTAGGTTTAGGGCTCCCAGGGGGGACTTAGGGTTAGGCACCCCCCCGGGAGGGTTAGGGTTAGGCTAGGGGGAGGGAGGGTTAGGGTTAGGCACCCCCAGGGGGGACTTAGGGTTAGGCACCCCCCCGGGGGACTTAGGTTTAGGCAGCGGGGAAGGGGGTGGTTAGGGTTAGGCACTTAGAGGGGGGATTAGGGTTAGGCACTTGGGGGGGAAGTTAGGGTTAGGCACCCCTAAGGAGGGTTAGGGTGGTTAGGTTAGGTTAGTAGATACTTACCTATCCACGATCGGGATTTCCAGCGCTGTCGGGCTTCCGCTGCTTCTAACTCTGCTCTTGTCGGGCTGCCGCTGACGGGAATCAAACCGCCGGCCATGCGGTTTCATACCCATTCCAGTGCAAGCTTGGGCACAGATTTTTGCTTTACGGTTAATTGGATTATGAAGTGTGACTTTGTTGGCCATGCTTGGTGTTTGTTTCCCACCATTGTGCCCTTGTTTGTTCCCACTGATTTGCATTTCGTGAAGCATATTTCATTTAGTAGTGATCCATAAATTTGAGTTTCTTTTGTCCATTTCTACTCTCCCTGCAATGTCTCGACTACCTGCTGGTTATGGTATCTGCCTCACACCTGTTTTATGGGTTTCTTTCCATTCCTATCATGTGACCCTGGCCCTGGCACTTGTGGCTCTTGGCGTGCCTCTGTCTACTGTTTGCCTGCTCTTTCTTTTAGTCTCCCTCCTGCTGTACTTTATTCTCCTCTGCTAGGTATGTTGCTTCTTTTCCTTCCTGCTGTTTCTCTATATAGTGTTTCCTAAGATTATTGCTGACATTCTGCCCCCTAACTCACTTTCCATGTGCTAGTCATAGCTCTTATAGGGCTACCCTCATGAAGCTTCTGTGATACTGCTAAACTAGGATTTGCATATGGAATTGTAGGCATTTAGGGGCCTATTCATCATTACTAAAAAATCGATGGAGGTAATTAGGTTTAGAACTTGCATGGAGTTCTACCTAATTACCAGAGGAATTCATCATTCCTCCTCTCCATAAGTATCTATTCCGAAAAGCTGCAATTTTTGCGATGACAGATTTTCAGAAAATAGTTTCCCTTCCTGCTCTAACTTACTTCAGCTGTGATCAGTTCACAATAGTGGTGCATGCACAGCACTGATTACAGCTGCGGTAATTCTGTGTCCTTCCGCAATATCACTGATATCTCCTGTGTTAAGTGTGTTAATGAATACTAAAAAAACGATAATTAAGGAAAATGTCCTTAAAATTGTTATTTTAGTTTTGATGAATAGGCCCCTTTATGTGCATCAGGTCTTCCCTCCTTCTCATTTCTATAGCAGCTACAGCTGTCATGCCATTGTATAGTGCCATTGTCTTAATTTCCTCTTTAATTTCTTTATTTATTACCGTTTCATTGTATGCACCAGTATATGCTGTTGCAGATTGAGAATGAAGTAGTAGACAACATATGACTGGGTGCTAAAGTTGGACATTGAGGCTTGAGGGTTCCACTCACAAGCTTGCAATCTATATGATATGCTTTGTTTTGTAGATGGCTATACTGCAAATCTGATACTTGCGCTGAATGGAGCTCTACTCATGTTTTTCTCTGTATCTGCTATGTATTCTTGTTCCCACCAAAAAAATCTATAACCACATGCCTTATTGCTTACAATTGTCCCTTCGTTTGAGCCATGTTACTTTAGATATGTATATATGTAACTGACTCTTCCGGTTTTGCGGTAGGTTTTCTCGCTCCCATGCGCTCTGTATTTTGGCTGGGGTTTGTTGTACTCAATGGCACAGTCTCCTATCTGTAATTCACCTCCTCGTATCTGTCCTGGAATTGTTCCTTGTGCTATTTGGGGCCTTTCAGCCTTGGGTGGGTTCTGGTTCTTACCTGTAATCTTATCCTCTGCAAAAACAAAAAGCCAAGACTGTTTCCATTTTGTTTCTTACATTGCTGGGCCTCCCATTTACTGTATTTTGAGAATGGGTGCTGAATTTTGTCACCATCTTTATTTCCCTATTAAGGGAAATAAAGATAACACTGTTTGTTCCTACTTCAACTGCATTGATTGTTGGATGGTCATGGTGTATTGCACCTTCATCATGTCACCTTTAGGATTGACATACAGTATGTCGCCTTTCGCGACAATGGTTCTAATTTTTATGGTTTCTTTTTTCAATGGTGTAAGCCCCGCCTTAGTTCTCCTTTTCCCGTCATCCTTGGTGATTTGTTTGCATATAAATTTTTTGCCTACTGGTCTACCGCTGGTCGTGACAGATGGACTGGGGTAAGTTTGACTCAGTTCCATTGTTTGGGCTTGGTTTTATTCTCATATGCCTTTTGTTTTTGGTCCTTGGGCTTTCAAAGTGTGCCACCTCCTCCTTTGTTGTCAATGTTCCAGTAACATCTTGCTTTTTCCCTCCTTTTAGATTTTTCTTGTAGAATGTGCTGTTTGGCATCAGGAACCAGAATGTGCAGAAGACTTGCATGGCTTATGGCGATTGTCTGCTTATGATAGGCTATTCCTGGTAGGCCCTGGACATTGCCATTGCATTAATTGGCATGCGGATCTGACAAGTGTCATTGCCTTCACCTCTCTAGTGCTGAGCCCCAGATGGGGAGGTGTTTGATGCTGTGGGTGTAGCACTCGCATTTCACTGGCTTCTGTTTGGTAGGTGACTTGTTGGCACCATCTATGTGATCTCCTGCCACCTATTTGCTTTGCTTGGAGAGGTGGTCATTATCTGTATATTGCAATTGTCTGTGGACCAGTTGCATGGAGTTCATGGGTGCCCCTGGGTTTCATGGCAAAGCCCAACTCTGATGACATGCGGATCTGCACAGTGATATTGGCTGCATTTTGTTGATGACTTCCTCACCTGACATTTAGTTTTGCTGCATTGTCAGCTGCATTTACATGTAGGGGCTTTCTCTATGAGTTTGGAGCCCTCTCATGTCAGTTACTGTAGGTGCAGCTGCTTCCACAGGTTTGTCTCTTCACAACTCAGACGTTAATCCTGTTGGGTTTTAGCCTGCTGTGTGGCACCCATGAATTTGGGGACCAGAGGCTGCTGCCACTTGCTGCCCAGTAGTTTGAGCTCCTGTCAGCAGTATTGAGAGATATTTTTACCTGTTTTTTGTCCTGGATGGAACCATAATTCAAAAAAGACATGAGGCACCTGCCAGGTTTTCAAGAGCTTTCCACTTCAGATCAAGTCCCTGCTCCCCTTCAACCTCTGTTTTTTTCTGACATCTTTTTTACCCTGACCTTATTCCTCCCATTGTTGTTTTAATATAGGGGTCATGTTTCTGGTTTTAGGTCTATTTGGGTGCTGGGGTGCTCTTGTGTGTTTGGGGTGTCTAAGTTCCCTATTGCCTCGGACACTTCCCCATTTCCATTGCTGTTGTTATGAATCCCTGGGGAGATTCACACAGACTAGAGGTAGCAAGGAATCCCAGGAGACTGGATGAGTGCTAGATTTAAGTGCGGTCCTGTGGCCAAGTTGCAGCCTTGAGGGCTGATGAGTACTTGGCTGAGGTGCAGCATTAGGCCGAGTTGCAGCCTTGAGGGCTGATTAGTACTTGGCTGAGGTGCAGCCTTAGGCCGAGGTACAGCCTTGGTGGCTGATGTGTACTTGGCTGAGGTGCAGCCTTGGAGCTGAGTTGCAGCCTTGAGGGCTGATGTATACTTGGCTGAGGTGTGGCCTAGGGGCCGAGTTGCAGCCTGGAGGGCTGATGTGTATTTGGCTGAGGTGCGGCCTTGGGGCCGAGTTGCAACTGAGAGTCTTTAGTAGAACTGTAGCCTTACTGTCGTGATGCAGCTGAGACCGCCGGGATGTAAGAAACAAAAGTCCACTCAGACACTGTAGTGCGGCTGAGACCGCCGTGAAGTTGGTAACAGAAGGTCCACTCGGACACTAAAGTGCAGTTGTGACAGCGGGGCTGTGAATTACAAGAATAATTCAGAGACTGCAGTGCAGCTGAGACCGCCGTGATGTTCATAACATAGTCCACTCAGATGCTGAAGTGCGACTGAGATTGCAGTGCGGTCAAATAACAAGAGTCCACTCAGACACTGCAGTGCAACTGAGAGTGCCGTGATGTTAGGAATTAAAAGTCCACTCAGACGCAGACGTGCAGCTGAGACTGCTGAGATACACGCTGAACAGGAGGAACTGGAACACTCACCAGGATGAATTCCACACACAGGAACCAGAAGGCACGTACTGAATGCTATAAAAGGAAAAAAACATCAATATGGCGCTGTTACTAAGTAGCTAGTTCAAATGGAGGGTGTCAGCCTCCTTGTATAAATTGTACACAAACGAAAAAGGAAGGTGAACAGCACTGAAAAACTAATGATTATAATCACAATGATAGATAAATTAAATAAAACACACAAATAATAAAACCCATCTCCTAGTACATGATATAAAGATGGGTGTAAAACACATAAAGATGGCTCTGAGCAGCTTGGCTGAATGAAAATGAAAGGTTTATTAGTGCAATTTCATATAAATAAAAAAATAATAATAACATGCAATAAAACACAAATAAAAAAGCATAAATGAGATGATGAATCCGTGTAGAAACAGTTGAAATAAATGTGAATAAAAAAGCTAAAATGAGCTTTAACTGTTAATCAATCTCATTTCCGAATGTGCAATCGGCAGGGAGTAAAAGTTCAGTTATTAGTCTCAATAGAACAATCCAGAATATTATCCATACGTCCCGATAAACATGCAGATGTCGCTGCAATGGCGTGCTTGTATAAGTGTACCAAAAGGCTGGAGTGAGGTAGATGGTGCTGGTCCGGAAAGTGTTCAAGTATCCAAATGAGATCTAAATCGAGACACTGCCGATGTCAGAGGGGTTCTAGACGTGTGTCCCTGTGGAATGTCCCACAGCTTCCTCAGTAGTATAGCCAGTAACAGGGCCTGATTCAGACCCGCTCGCAAGCGCATATCACTCGCAAGCGTGTCGATGGGTGCGCACTGCACGTGCATGAGCCCCGGAGTGAGTGACAAATTCACTCGCTCCGGGACTCGCTACAAACAGAATGGCTGTCGATGTTGATCGACAGCTCGCCCCGTTTTGTAGGCGGGTCGGGGGGGTGGCTTCCCGAAGGAACGCCTGCCATTTGGGGTCGGCCATACTGACTTCACAAGTGATATCAGTAGTGAGCTTCTGGCTCTATTAGAGCCCGAAGCTCACTGGGGCTTGCGGCAGACAAGACCCTACCACAAGTGTCTCGTCGCAAGCCCGATAGTCGCGATGGTCGGGACCATTGCAACCATCACCTGGCCGCTCACTAAAGCTGTGGGTGATCACAGCATAGCGAAGGGCCAGAAGGCCTGTAAAAAAAAAAAAAAAAAACGCCCTTCAGACCTGCGAGCTGCCTCCGGCAGCGAGCGCGTCTGAATCAGGGCCTCAGTGCAGAGAGCCAGCAGTAGTGAAAAAGGCAGAGAATCCAATTGGAGCAAGGCGGAGGTGACGGAGCAGTCAAGTAGGAGGACCTAACGGAGTAACCGCCTGGTGTCCTCGTCTCAAAGCAACAGACCCGAGAGAGCCACTGGGAGCACTGATGTCAAACAAGGAGCTACGGCAGCTTGTTACAGCTGTTCGCAATGGAAATGGGGTGTTTTTGGGGAGAATTTGTTACTGGCTAAATACTTTGGAGTTCTTGTCATTCACTTTGGGGGAGGTAATGATTTAGGGAGATGAACATCTCTAGCCCTAAAATGCACCATCATCCAGGATTTAGTTTGTCTGTTTACAATATGGCATTGTGTTTGTGTGATACAATATTGTCCGCCGGTGGTCTGGAGTTTCTGCCATGGGGGTTTCTCTACTCATCAAAAGATAATCAGTTTTTGCTTTTCGGGAGATGGAGTATGTGGTTTACCATGGTCTTATCTGATAAAGAGACTCACATATTTACCTTTGATTTCCTGTTTATCTCTTTTTCTTGTAGCTTTGTTTTTCTGGTTTGGTTTTTATTGGTTGCGAGGCTGAGGCTCATGGAGCCTAGCTGTGGTCGAGTGGATCTGCCAGATAGTAAGACACCATGCTGGCATAGCAGGTATACTCTTTTCCATAGAGGCATTTATGCTCTTTTATGGAGTCCAGCGACTCCATTTTCTTGCATGGGTCTCCCTTTGTTTATGATTATTGAAAGAGGCAGAACCTTCTGAACTATGCACCTAGGACGCAGTACACTGCACCCTTTCTGACACCCTTGATGCCGCTGTGTGACAGGGCCTTAATGGTATATTTATAATCTGCTTAGCCCTTGGTCCCCTGCCACGATTGTCTCTTAGTTTAACGATTATCAATAAATGATGACAACATTTAAATGCCATACAGTTGTCTGTGCTGTTATATACTTAATGTTAAGTTTTGTTTATTATTAAAATAATTTTTTTATATAAGATGAGAGGTTGGTATGTCTTCAGTAGTATGCGGATTAAAGCATTCAGACTGGCAAAGATTAAACACTGATGCAAAGCCAGGCTTTTGTTTTCTGTGTTAAAAAAAAGCAAGTGTGAGATTTTCTCTGGTTTGGTTAGTACAACCAATCTATATGCTGGTAGTGGGTGGAGTAATGACTCAGGAGGCTATATTAGGCTTAGGGCCGTATTCAATATGAGGCGTTAAATCCGGATTCGCAGTAATTTACCGCCAATGATGTCATTATCGCCTGTTTTAGTTTTCCTCCGTATTCAATTTGAAAGACTTTCTGCCTAGGCGTTAGGTCAATGCAATGTAATAGGCGGTAAAGTATCGCCTATGAATGGCAGGCGTTAAAAAGTGCAGAATTGGGGTTTTGGGGTGCAACATTTCGGGAACCCCCGTGCAGCATTCAAGTCCCCAAAGGCAATCTGTGTAAAAAAAAAAAAAAAAAATTAAGGGCACCCCAAAAATGTACTTTGAAAAAGGGGTGAAAAAAAAAAGTTGGGGTACAAACTTAAAAAATAGCAAACTTGACTCTGGGGGGGTCCCCAAGAATGCCCCAAGTGTTTGATTGCAGGTGTTTGCGGCAGGTGGGTTTTTCACAATTTTTTTAAGTCACTTTAGCAACTTTCAAATATACTGAACCCCAATTTCAAGTAACCCAAATTTGATGGCCATAGTTGTTTTGCCCTAAAAAAACTTCTAAATGCTCTCCTGCATCACCTTATTCAAAGCCGCATTTGTGCACCTGCCGCGGCTATTAGAAACCCTGACTACCTTCAGTAGTTAAAAATGGGGGTACCCATAGTGATCCCCCATGTCTACACATCTTTAGGGGGGTCCCTAGAATATTTTCCGAAAATTCCCGTTTTTTTAAACCTGTAAAAAAAAATTCTAAAAATTTACAAAAAAAATGACATACGGTCCCCCCCCCAAAAGCCAAACCAGCCGCAGGCTTTCCAGCCTGTGGTGGTTTCTAAAAATACGGGGAACAAAATGTGTAGGGTTCCACCGTATTTTAGAAACCAACACCAGGCTGCAGGGACTAGTGCTGGTTTTAAATATAGGGGGCAAAAAAGACGTGGGGTACCCCTATATTTAAGACCAGCACCAGACCCAACCAACCGGGGTGTAATGCCACAGCCCGGAGACCCAATCACCGGGACTCCAGGTCCAAGGCATTACACCCCGTCAGTCAGGGCAAGCCGGTGATCTCGGGGGAGTTGGGGACCCCCCAAAAAAGGGTCCCCCCTCTCCCGAGCACCACAGGCTTACACTGAAGCAGTGGGTATGGGGGTAATAGGGGGGCCAAATAATGTAACACTATTGTACTTTACAGTGGAACTACAAATGCCAGCATGCCTGCCATTTTGCACTTGTGGAACTACAAGTGCCAGAAGACATGCGGCACCTGTAATTTCACTGTAAAATAAATAGTTACAAAAAGACAAAACACACACACCATGACAGTATAACTTTATTACACACACCTACCCATTCACACATACTTACCTATACCAGATGAATCTGTCCCCTTCTCCAGTAGAACTTCTGAAAAACATGGCCCTGCAAGGAAGATTTCACACTCACCTATAGCCTTGCGCTGGTCTCCGCAGTAATCCACGTACTTGGCAAAAAAAAAAAAATGACTACACGACCCACAAACTAGCTATGAGTATGTGTTGCCACACATACTCATAGCTCCCGAATGCCAGCTGATGGCACACCCACAGAGCTGGCAGTCCCAAGAGCCAATCAGTGGCCGTGCTGACTGTAGAGCGGCCACTGATTGGCTCCGGCAACTGACAGTTCCCACGTGGGCGAGTCACACCACCTGGGGCACAGTCCGCTGACCCCCTTCTGACATTGTTAATAATGCTGTGCAACAGGTTCTTAATGGTATTTAATGATTTACCTGCCCTTTTCTCCCCTGCCACCATTTTCTCTTTGTTTATTTGTTATCAATAAATGTTGGCAAAATTACTCGCCATAAAGTGTCCTGTATTGTTTAGAGGGGATTGGTAAATCGAAAACCTGATGCCAGCAGGCCAAACAGCGGAGATCCCAACGGATGTGAGTAAATTACCTAACCCACCCCTCTCTCCCCCCTAACCCTAACCTCCCCCCTTAGTGCCTAACCCTAACCTCCACGCACCCTAAACCTAACCCTCCCGGGAGGGTGCCTACCCCTAAATCCCCCCAGGGTGCCCTAAACCCACGGCTATGAGGACACGTGGACCGTACTTACCTCATTCGGTCCCGTGTTGTTCTGGATTCCGGCGTCGGGATTATGATAGGTGTCGGTATTTGAATGCCTATCAATAATTCCTAGCCGGAATTGTGACCGACGGCCTTGACTGTATTCCGATTAGAGATATGCACTGACCCCCGAGTTTTGGTTTTGGATCAGTATCTCCTTGTGTTTTGGATCAGGATTTGGTTTTGCCAAAACAACCCCTTGCGTGTTTTGGTTTTGGATCTGTATTTTTTCTAAATAAATCATATAAACAGCTAAAATCACATAATTTGTGCCTGTTTTTGTTCCTACAATATTATTAACCTCAATAACATTTATTTCCAGTCATTTCCAGTCAATTATGACCACCTCACAGCTCACAATATTGATTTTTTTCATCTAGTTTAGGGCCAAAAGGTTGCATCCAGCCAGCTGGCTGACTAAAGTAAGCAACAGCAGTTGGCGGCACTAAAAATGTGGCAGTTCAGTTTCGAACATGGCACAGAGTGGCATTGCAGTGGTTGACAGGATGGAAGTTTAATAAACTATATGACCCATAGGAATTTAAAAACCAAGAATGGTTTCCTTAACTAGGTCAGAGGCCCGACGGAGTTGGAATATGTTTATGGACTGAAGACAGGGAAAGGATGGAAGGATTGATTAGTTTTTAATTTATTTATTTTAATGTTTTGATTCGTATAAAAAAAAATATGAGGGAAGATCAATCTAGGATCAAGTTCTTCAGTTGCTAAAAGACATCTTTGATCTGGAGGAAGCTTTTGAATTTTTTATACATTTAATAAAAAAATTAGGTGCTTGTGGAGGTGCTGCTAGAACATACTGTAAACAGATGTTTACTAGTTTGTACTCAGGGAGGTTGTTAAGGATAATGGGACCAGAACTTGCTGTTTACATCAAATGAAAGCAGCCTGTAGTTCTCCAGCTGAATTAGAACTCCCAGCATGTGTGATGTTTGCTGGGCCTACTGGAAGTTATTTGTCAACAAAAGGTGGCATGCTTCAGGTTACCTCAGCCTGCTTTACGCACTGTATGTACCATGTAAATATATTTGTATGTGACCAATATACACAACTAATTTTTGTATTTAAAGTATTTGCACTTTATTGTACACACCCTGGGAGGAAGATGCTCTATGCTGCTGCTCTTTCTTTAAAAAAATGAAAGGGACATGCAGGAGATGCTGTCTGTGGCCATTACAATTTTTGGACATTCATAAAATATAAAATTAAAAATGTCAGGCAGTAATGCCCCAAACAGCACATAATGCAAAGAAAAGAGGTGTAAGATGGAATTGTCCTTGGGACCTCCAACCCATCCATATGTTGCATATATGAAACAGGAAATTGTCAGTTTAACAAACCAATCACGTCAGCAACAGAGACTGCCACTTGTAGCTGAAATGAATGGTTTGTTTGGACCCCCTCACAAAACAAGCTGCCAATGCACAGGGAACACTGGTGGCATCATCCAATACACAAACTGGCTTTGACTTACATAGGTAAGATCAGATGTCGTCATCGTCATCATCATCATCCCCATTAGTGTGTATATCCTCTTCTTCACACAATATTAATTTGTCCCCGCTGGAATCCACCATTACAGGCGCTTCTGTATTTTTTTTACTTAATTGCTGGTAAAGGTCTTCCTCATGGAATTTGTAATTCATTTTGATGAACATAATTTTTTCCACATTTTGGGAAAGTAACCTCCTATGCCGATAACTGACAAGGTTCCCGGCTGCGCTGAAAACTCTTTCAGAGTACACACTGGAGGGTGGGCAACTTAAGTAAAGCAAAGCCAGTTTGTGTAAAGGACTCCAAATTGCCTCTTTTTCCTGCCAGTAGTGAAATGGACTGTCTGACATGCCTATTTGGATGCTATTCCTAAAATAATCATCCACCATTCTCTGAATGGTGACCGTATCAGACAAAGTTACGGTAGACATGTCTCTAATTGTAGGCAGTTCTTTCAGACCCAACCAGATGTCATTAGGTTTTGCTGACTGATCTGCATCACCACCAGCAGTGGGTTTTTCCCTGGCAGCCACAGAAATTGAAGGAGGAGATACTGCCATGTCACGTGCCGCTTGAGCTTCCAATTTTTTCACCAACAGCTCTTTGCATCTTTTCAGATTGATGTCCGTCAGAAAGAAAGACACAAGGTATGACTTAAACCTAGGCTCAAGTATGGTCACTAAAATATAGTGATCTGATTTCAAGAGATTGACGACCCTTAGATCCTGGCAAAGTGAATGAAGGGCTTGATCTACAAGTCAAACATACTTAGGGAATCACTCCATTTCAGCTCCTCCTTCAGTTTCACTGGCTGCTTTTGCAAAATTCTGATTAGGGGAATGACCGGACTCAAGCTGGCAGTGTCTGAACTAACTTCACATGTGGAAAGTTCAAAGGGTTTGAGAACCTTGCACAACACAGAAATTATTCTCCACTGCGCTTGACTAAGGTACATTCCCATTCCTTTCCCTATGTCATAGGCCATTGTGTAGCCCTGGATGGCCTTTTGCTGCCCCATCTGCTGAAGCATATAGAGGGTAGAATTCCACCTAGTAACTACCTCTTGCTTCAGATGATGGCAGGGCAATTCAACAGTACTTGCTGGTGCTGCAATCTTCAACACGCAGTTGCTGAATGTTGAAAATGTCCCAAAATATTTCAGGCCACCGAGAGGATCTCCTGCATGCCCCTGTCATTTTAAAAAATATGTTACACCACCAAATTAATTGTGTGAGCAAAACATGGGATGTGTTAGAATTCGCCCACATGTAATGCTCGCACAAAATTGGTGGCATTGTTAGAGATCACAAATCCCGAGGAGAGTCCAAGTGGGGTAAACCATTTTCCAATGATTTCCCTGAGTTTTTCTAAGAGGTTCTCAGTGGTATGTCTCTTAGTGAAACCTGTGATACACAGAGTAGCCTGCCTCTGTAAGAGCTGGCATTTGTTAGATGCTGCTGCTGCTGTTTGCGCTGTTGAAGGCAAAAACCCAGTGGGCTGTCACAGTTATGTAATCTTTAGTTTGCCCTGTCCCACTTGTCCACATATCTGTGTTTCTCTAATAATTTTAACTCATGCCTCACTTAGTTTTTTTTTAAGAAAGATTGAATATTCCTTTACCTCTCAATTGAGTTTTACATTTTTGGTTGGATTCCCTTTTTCTCTTTCCTCCTCTCTTACCTCTTCTTCTTCATTAATTGGAGCTCTGTAAATAGGTGATTATTGATCATCAAATACTTCAAATCTATTCCTGAGTGGTACTGGGGTATGAACATACTTCCTATTTGAACAGGGTATAGTCTATTGTTGTTCTGATACTTGAACTCAGTGTCTCTATGGCTGTTTCTTCTTATATAGTTCTGTTTTATATGTCTCTTCCATATCCTAGGACTATTATTTTGTTCATATCTCATTTGTCCATTTCTTTGTCTATTAAATGTATAAATCTCTCAATTTTCATAATCTTCTTTATCTCTATTGAGTTTTCCTTTCTTACACATAATAATTTTTCGAACTCTCCAGCTTTATTATTGACCTTAGCATCCCTCTCAATTTATGCTGGGTCTTGAGAGAAACCTGAGTGGAGTTCTTGTGTCTGTGGTATTTTCTCTTGCAAATCCTTCACTTTTGCTTCTCTTAATCTAATTAATAATCTCATCAGTTTTTTAGAACAATTATCTAGTACTTCATTCCAATTTTCCACAAACTGTTTATCATCATGAAAAGTGGTCAATTTTAAGATTCTTAACCCTCTGGGAATTATACCCTGATCTGAATACTTTTGCAGTAGAATTTGATCCTACCAATGTTTTGTTCCATTTATACATAGGTGTTCCAATTTATTAAAAAGGCCATGCAAATCTTCTAAATTCTCATTGTCTGAATCCACAGACTGTAAAGGGTAATTTTGTTTCAAATATACATTCCTATGTTCAAGTCTTTCTAAGAGGAGGAAAGAGAAAAAGGGAATCCAACCAAACATGTAAAACTCAATAGAAAGGTAAAGGAATATTCAGTCTTTCTTCAAAATAATTAAGTGAGGCTGAGTTTCAATTATTAGAGAAAGGGCTCAATTTCGCACCTATGTCCAAACCAAATCTGTTCACTTTGTTCATTGATCTCAATAGATTTACCAGTACCTTAAGTAGAAAACGTTATTTTGCTATGGAGAACCTAAAAAAGAAAAATTTTGTGGGGAATCTCATTATTCTGGATAGTTAAGATGATCAAATGATTAATATTCTAGAATCTTTGGATACTAATAATAGAGATGAAGAGAAGATATTTGATGTAAAAAGGAATAAGAGTAGAATAAATAAAACATTCAAAGTTAAATCTAATTTTTATCCCTTACAGTATAGAGGGCCGTATATTGAAAGTTTTTCAAAGCAACGATGGAACAATTCAAAGACTTATGTGAAAGGTCTGAGGAGGATACCATCAAAGATAATTTAAGTAAAAAAAAAAAGGATTGCTTTGAAAAATGTGTGTTCTGACCCTGATTTTATGATTGCACAGGCAGATAGAGGGGCCTTTGACTTTCTTAATACATCAGACTACATATTAGAATCAAATAGACAGCTTGAGAATAGAGAATTCTATATAAAAATAGGTAAAAAAATATGCAGGACATAGCAATATCAAGGGAAATATAACAGTTTCTTTACTCTCAATATCCATGGATACCCACTTTCTACTATCTTCCCAAATTACATAAGTGTCAGAAAAATCCCCCCTGGAGAACCTATCATCTCTGGGGTGGTATCAATGACCAATAATTTCTCATTTTTCTTTTTAAAGGTATATCTATTAAAGATCCACACAAAATACAGCAAAATATGTCTATAAAAAGGCAAACAATCTTCACTGAAAATAACAATAGAAATACACAAGAACGGAGTTTAATGGTATTAATAAAACTGTGGGATACAATTTTACATTTTAAGAAAGAGAGTAAAAAAAAGACCAGCAAAGAGAGCAAAAGATAAGGAGAAAAAAGGGAGACAGCGTGGCTAGTACTGTCAAAGAAGAAGAATAAAGGGGGAGAAATAGAGCAGATTAGGTGAATGGGGAACTAGCATTGAAAAATGACAACCAGGGGGCCCAGACCTTATCAAATGTTTTGCAAGAGTGGTTAAGGATACTGGTCATGTATTCCATTCGCTGAACCGACCAGACCCTATTGATGATAGAATGCGAGGAAGGAGGCAATAGCTGTTTCCAATCAGCTGCCAGCTGACAGGTAGCAGCTGAGAGAATGTGCCTGATTAATTTGTTTTAGTAATAGGTGGCAGTCGGAAAGGGTAGGGTTATAAGAAAGAATTTGGGATCCAAAGGGATCGGGAGATGAGTAATTGAGATAATCAAATTCTTAATATCTAGCCAAAAACTAATGAGTTTTGGACAGCTCCACCAAATGTGGAAAAATGTGCCTTCCGACAAGCACCCACGCCAGCATCTATCGGATGTATCAGGAAACATCTTTTTCAGTCGGGAGGGGATCAGGTACCATCTGTAAAGAATTTTATAGACATTCTCTTTTATTCTAACACATATGGAACTGGAGGCGGCTGTCTCCCTAATCTCCTTCCAATCATCAGGGTTCAGGGTTTCACCCAGATCCCGCTCCCAGCTAACTCGTGTGGGTCGCGCGTGGAGTCTAAAGATGTAGAGAGCTCTGAATATAGAGCCAATATCAGGCCAGCAGTGGAGGAGTGGTGTAAACACAGAATCTCAGTAGGAGTCAAAGAACGGTGAACAAGGCGGTGTTTAACTATGTTATAAAAATTCCGGAGTTGCAGATATTGGAAAAAATGTTTGGAGGGGATATGAAATTTAGACTAGAGTTCAGCAAATGAGGGAAAGGAGGTGTCACGGTCAAATCATTGACATATCTAATACCAGCCATTTGCCAAGGAAGAAAAGCTAAAGGAGTCATACCAGGAGGGAATTCTGAGGAATTAAATAGTGGGATGATTGGGGTGGGAGATGGAGAAAGGCCAAATTTATGGGTAGCTGTGTCCCATAATAAGGTGGTCACTAATTCTTTTAGGGCGACGGGCTCTAGGGAGCCAAAGGAGGGAAGCAGGAGAAAGCAGTCCCATGGCCTCCACCTCAATCTGAACCCATATTCTATCAGAGCTATTCCATAAGATACATTGAGCAAGCTTAGCAGAGAAATAGTAATGTTTAAAATTAGGAATACCGAGACCACCAGCCCGAGATGATCTCTGAAGAATTCGGAGATGTACCCATGGTTGTTTGCCTGACCAAATTAATGTAGTTGTCTGGGATTGGAGAAATTTGAAAATGTAGGGGGGACATGTATAGGGAGGGACTGGAAAAGATAAAGGAGTCTAGGCAAGATATTCAGTTTAATCGTATTAATACGACCTATCCATGAGATGAAATGACGGGACCACGAAACAAGTCTAATTTGATTTGGGAAAGAATACAGGGGAAATTGGCCTGGAAAAGTTGATGGTAATGTTTGGTAATAAGAATACCCAAGTACTTAATTCTTTGGAGATGCCATTTAAATGGGAAAAGATGTTCCAGAGAGACTTTATCAATTTGTGGGATATAAAAATCGAGGACTTCCGTTTTATCCAGGTTAATTTTATAACCAGAAAAATAACTGTATATTTCAATTTTAGTCAAAGTAGGGGAGAGCAAGGTAAGCGGACTCGAAATGACAACAAGATGTCGTCCGCATATAAGGCAAATTTGTGTTCCGTGGACCCGACAGACACTCCGGATGTACCTGAGTTAGCACGGATTCTAGCAGCCAGGGGTTCTATTATAAAAATATAAGTGGTGAGAAGGGGCAGCCCTGGCAGGTGCCATTGGATTTACTGAATAGGGTAGATGTAGAGCCATTAGCAGAGATGGTGGCTGAGGGAGAGCGATATAGAGCTGAGAGACCTTGAAGAAATTTGCCAGAGAAGCCCATCGACCCAAGGACACCAAACATAAATGGTCATGAGATTTGATCAAAGGCCTTTTTGGAATCCATTGACATCAGTAATGAGGGAGTTTTGCCTTCATGGATGGTGTGTATTAGGTTGATAGCCTGATGTCCGGAGACAAAATCCACCTGGTCAGGATGTATTAGGGATGGCAGAAGGGGATTCAATCTAGTGGCCAATATTTTAGCATAGCGTTTTATATCTACATTGATTAAGGAAATAGGGCGATAACTAGAGCAAAGTGAGGGGTCCTTCCCGGGTTTTGGTATCACCACAATATTTGCTTGTGTCGTAGCAGAGTCAAATGATGCACCATCTAATACCTTATTAAAGAAATCTGTTAGATGGGGAATTAAACTTTCGGCAAATTTTTATAGTATTGAGCCGAGAAACCATCGGGGCCAGGGGCAGAGGAACCTTTGATGGATTTAATGGCTGTCTGTACTTCGTCCTGCATAATATCAGCATTTAAAGAGGAAAGATGGGACAGGGACAGCTTAGGGAGAGGGGTGTCAGCTAGGTATGTCTCCAGATCAGCAAACCGGAGAGGGACATCTTGAGAAGGGGTCAGAAGAATATATAGTGAGGTGTAGAACTGTCTAAATTCTTTAACAATTGCTAGAGGATCTTAAGTAACAGAATATGAGCTCTGAGAGTGAATTTTATCAAATAATTTCAGAGCACGTTTCTTTCCTAACTTTCTAGCCAACATTGAGTCAGCCTTGTCAGCTTTGTCGTAGAAACGTTGCTGAAGTTTTTGTAGGATAGAGGCAGCTTTCTGAGAAAGCAAAGTATTTAGCTGGCCCTGGATAGAATCAATCTGATGTAAAAAGTCAGTAGTGGGGTTGAGTTTATGAGCGTCGAGAAGTGTAGAGAGCCATTGTACTAGAGAAGATATCTCAGCAGCGGCACGTTTGCAGGCCATCGAAGCAGAACTAATGAGTTGGCCACGAATGGTCACCTTATGGGCTTCCCATATGATTCCAGGTGCTATATCGGGAGAAGAGTTAAACATGAATAGTCAGATATGGCCTGTTTGACGGTGGTAAAAGTGGATGGATTAATTAAAAGCGCATCGTTGAGACGTCATCTACGGGGGTGAGGATAAAGTTGTAGAAGATCAAGGAGAATAAAGACTCCAGCGTGATCTGTCGAGGAGAGGGGGGTAATCCTGGCTTGAGAGGTCTCAGGAATCAGCGAATGGAATACAAACATCATGTCGATGCACGAGTAAGTGCTATGTGGGACCGAATAATGAGTGCGATCACGTGCTGACGAGTTTTTAAGGTGCCAGGAATCATATAAATTATATTGTTGAATCAGGGAAGATAAAGTCAGTGTGTCCTTGCAAGGAGAAATATTTGATTTATTGGTATTGGGTGGGGATTTATCAAGGGCTTGGCCAAGTGTAACGTTAAAATCCCCGGCTATTATGAGGTGGCCCTGAACTTGTTGCTCATTGCATCTAAACAATTCAGAGAAAAAGGAAACCTGTCCCTGGTTCGGAGCATAAACCGAGACCAAAGTAATTGTAGTGGAACGTAATGTACCAACTAATATAAGGAAACGACCCTCTGGGTCAGAAAAGGTGGAAGAGTGCAGGAAAGGGATCCTGTTATGAATAAGAATTGCAACACCCCGTTTCTTGCAATTTGCCTAGGCAAAAAAGGTCTGGGAGAATTGATTTCCCTGCAATTGAGTGTGAGTGCCTGTAAAATGGGTTTCCTGAAGAAACACAATATCAGCATTTTCCCTCCTGCAGGCACTTATGGTGACAGTACGCTTACGTGGCGAGTTGAGGTCATTGACATTAATTGACAATAACTTCAAAGCCATGGTGCCAGAGAGGAAATATCTGCAAAAAAAGAAACATTGAGAGGGCCACACATATTAAAGAACTTTGGCCCTCATTCAGAGCCGTACGCTCTGAGCAGAGCGCACGCTCTGAATGAGGGCCGGGCTCCATGAAAATGGAGCGTCCTCCTGGATGCTCATATAGCTGTGGGTCACCACCCACAGGCTATACGAGCGTGCATTGTGATGGCCGCGATGGTCGTGACCATCGCGACCATCAAAATTGCGAGCCGGAGCCTGCGGTTGAGGTTTTCAACTGCAAGCTCCGGAGTGATTTTGGCTCTATCAGAGCCAAAATCACTCCCACTGACATCACTAGTGATGTCAGTGGGCCGGCTTTTGACGGGAGGCGTTCCCATGGGAACGCCCCCATCAGGGAGGCATGCCCCCGGCACGCCCACCAAAGGGGGCGTGCTGTCAATCAACATTGACAGCATGCCCCCTTTGATCGGACACAACGAGCGAAGGACTTTCCTTCGCTCGTCGCGTCTGGCGCATGCGCACGACGGAGCTCCCTCCGTCGTGCGCATGCTCAGTCCATAACATCGACCCACTTGTGAGTGGACAGCCGCTCACGAGTGGGTCTGAATCAGGCCCTTTGCTCCCAGAAACACACAGTATAGAAAAGAAAAAGGAGAAGGAAAAGAGAAGCCACCAAAAAAATAAAAGGGGGAGGGAAAAAGAAAAGGGAGAGGAGCCCATGTGGGCGACAACCCTTAAACACAGGAACCCAGAAGGGGTTCAAAACAGATAAATACATAACATATGAATAAGTGTACAAAAACTACAAAAAATACAGGGAGCATGGGGGGTAGGCCATAGACAATTAACAAAAGGAAACCCCAAAGGGGACCTAGGGTCTCTAGCAAAGAATGAAAAAAACTATGCAGAAAATATTAATTGCACACGCTTACATCTGTAAATATTTTCACAAAAACATACAATCTAAATAGAGCCAATGGAAAATAAAAACATATTAATGAAAACCAGACAACGAGCTAATGAGGACAGGAGTGACCTAATGAATAGCAGTAGGTCACAGCCTAATAAAAACATTTTCAAACAGTGAAATGGATTTCCAACCGTCGAGCCGGAAACCGTAATGTACAGTCAAGGGGAGGTTCAGGTGGAGGCAATTGAAGTGATAACAGGGAGGTGATGGGTGGCTCATGTAGCAGTAGTAACACGGTTGTGATGTCTCGTGACTGTGGACCATTTCGGAGCTGGAGGACGGGAACCCTGAGGTTTGGGTGACAAAGGTCTAAGGGGCGATGGTTCAGGCAGAATATTCAGTTTTGAAAGAAAATCTTGAGCCTGTTCAAGGGTTTTCACGGAAAAAGAGGAATTAGCTGTGAATACTTGTAGCTGAAAGGGGAAGCCCCAGTGATATCTGACATTATGTTGTCTCAGTATTTTAGTAACAGATTGTAGATCTCATCGCTTCTGAATGGTGGAAGGGGCCAGGTCTTGAAATAATTGAATGTCCATATCCTGGTAAGAGATGACAGTTGTGTCTCTAGTTGCCCGGAGTAATTGATCTTTGGTACTATAATAATGTAATCGGACAATGATATCGTGTGGGGGTTAGGAAGAAGAAGGTCTGGCTCAGAGGGCTCTGTGAGCTCTATCCATTAGGCAGTCCGCTACTGAAAGGTCAGGGAGAATGTGATGAAAGAAGCCATCTAAAAAAGATTGCAATTCAGAGACAGAAACGGATTCAGATACATTACGGATTCTCAGGTTGTTGCGGTGGGAGCGATTTTCTGCGTCCTATTGATCTTCCTTGAGGGATTCCATTTTGGCATGACGAGAGAGTTCCTTGTCCAGAGTTATCTGGGAAAGACAGAGATCATCCATTTTTGATTCCAGGGCGTCCATCCTCGAACCTAAAGAAGAAAGTTCCGATTTGAAGTCATTAACTGCCTTAGCAAGTTCCTGACCAAATGCGGTTTTGACGCCCTCCAAAAGCTTGACCATGAACGCTTGTATTTGAGGATCAATTACAATTTCAGTCTCTCTTGTCGGAGACAAACTGGAAGCGTCAGGTTGATCAGACGACAGCGGGGCAGGTTTGCTCTTAGAGCCAAAAAAATTAGTAGAAGAATTCTGCGTTGCCTTTTTGGGCTTCTGAGACATAATGCAGATAGGTAGGTAACAGGTCAAACTTGAGAAAACTGAGGCAACAAGTATTTCCTGTTCACTCATTTGTAATCAATTGTTTTCTGATTCTGGCGAACAACTGGAGATGTAATGATAAGCTGCAGTGTGTTGATTATTACTGGGACATGTAAAAGGCCACTAGGACCCGGGGTTCAGGCATTGTAATCACATCATATAGGCTGGCAAGACAGGTTAAACTTTAGTAGACTAAATGTAAGATACACTTTAATTCCAGAAGATGGCAGCAAGGGAGCATGTATATAGTGAGTCTTTTTTATGAAGAATCTGAAATAAGCACATTGAGGAAGGGCTGTATTGGCTGTTAGGGAGCACTTTAATATGATAAGAGAACAGTTATATAATGTCTGGCAAGCATGGGAGCCTGGAAGAGCCTTGTGCAGTCGAGTATGCCAGGGGTGCTGTATAGAGCTACAGAGCTGTGTCTGACTGCCCTCCCCTGATTATACACACTCCTGCCTGCCGACCAATATGATAGCAGTAGATTGCGGCAGGGCAGGAAGGTTGTAACATGAAGAGGAGTGGTGGGGAAGTCCCAGAGAGTACCTTGCTTCTCTTGCACACAATGTGTGTCTCTGGGTGGTGGGTCCGCTCCGTGCCATCGGTCAGCACCGGCTGTGTCTGCACTCCGGCTCTGGGGATAGCACAGCAGAGGTCTGCGAGTGAAGCGGGGAAGGACAGAGGAGGAACCAGCATCGCAGCTGGTAAGTGATTGCTGCACTCACCGCTGACCGCTGCCCCTGTTGGATGTGTGCTTATAAATTGAGGCCCCGGCTTCAGGGTGAAGATTAGACCGCAACCAGCAGGAAGGCTAACACCATAGCCCAGCTCCACAATTTCAGCCACCGGGCATGTAAAAGAGGTGGTAGGGATCAATGTGTGCCATCTTGTGCCCAATATGCCCTCCGTATTGTCTGATCGGGAGCTGCAGAGAGACACATGTCTTGTCTTGTTGGCTGCCAGGCCACGCCTCAATAATTTCTCTTTTTGTGTAGATGGATATCTACAAAAATATGCATGGTCTTTAAAATCATTCATTAAAGATACAACTTGTTTTCTAAAATTAATTGAGAGTATTGAATGGAAAGACACATATATATTCATCACCTGTGATGTGGAGTCACTATATTCGAATATAGATCACACATTGGGTTTAAAAGTTATGGAATATTATTTAACACTGGATCACACTATAACTGACATTATTAAGGATTTCATTTTAATTTCCATGAAATTAATTTTAACACACAATTATTTTCTTTTCAATTCACAGTATTATTTACAGACATTGGGTACCACCATGGGGACAAGGTTTGCCCTGAGGTTCGCCATCCTCCTTCATGGGCAAATTTGAGGAGGAACTCATTTGGAGCAAACTCAGGTCGAGCCTGGTCCTATATGGGTGGTACATTGATGATTTATTTTTTGTCTGGGATGGGGATTTTGACACGGCTCATCATTATGTAAATAGATTAAATTATAATAGTTATAGGCTAAATTTGACAAGCACGATACACAGGTCACATATTACATTCCTCGATATTGCACTCACAGCTATGGAAAATAGGATCACTACTGAAACTTACATCAAGCAAGTTGATCAAAATAGATATTTAAATTATGCGCACAATCACCATAGGAAGTGGAAGGTCAATGTACCCAAAGGCCAGTCCCCTAAGAATCAGGCAGAATCGTTCATCAATAGACACTCAAAAACAAGCAAGCTCTGAGTCCTTTAAAGAGCAGGGTTATCCAATTAATGTTTTAGATACAGCATTGGAGGAAGTAATAAAGATAGGTAGGGATACCCTTATAAACAAGGTTCCTTGTACAAAGATTCAGGATAGTAAGTTGAATAAGATATCTTTGTTTGTAACCCAATTCAATTCGAACATGACATTGTAATTAAATCAGAATAGCTAGCAGAAAAGGTTATTTTTAGGAAGGCTGAAAATGTAAAAGGTAGGCTAGCACCCAGTTTCTTTAAAAAGAAAAGACAGGTATTAGGAGTGGAAGAACAGGTTACGAATATGTGGATACCACAAAGACCATTGGGTTTCCATAAATGTGGGAAGTTGGGGCAGGGGCTGCTGTGTGCATCCAGGGGCTGCTGTGTCCAACCAGGGCAGGGGCTGCTGTGTCCATCAAGTTGGGCTGTTTAACTTGGACTCATTTCATATAATTCCAAAGAGAAATACATCATAAAAAAATTTCTAAACTGTAAATCAGATTGTCATTTATTTACTTACATGTGTTTGCGGTCTTCAGTATATAGGTCATATGATTAGACAGCTGCATGTAAGATTTATGGAACATAAAAGAAATATATTGATGTGTTCCAGAACAAATCTGGTATATAAACATATTACAGACTGCCAAAAGGGTTGCATGGAAAAAATAAAAATAATAGCAATAGAGCAGGTGAAAATAATGGCAAGAGGTGGGGATCGATTCAACTCTTTATGTAGGCTGGACCAAATATGCAATATATAGCACCTATCCTTGTGTATCAATGCCTATTTCCTAATAGATTGTAAGCTTGCGAGCAGGGCCTTCCTACCTATATATCTGTCTGTTATTACCCAGTTTTGTTCTATTAATGTTTACAATTGTAAAGCGCAACGGAATATGCTGCGCTATATAAGAAACTCTTAATAAATAAATAAATGTAGGTGGGAGGCATTCTGGATTTATAAGTTAAAAACATTGGATCTAGGGGGCCTTATTGATACAATAGAGCTGAATAATATATACATTTAATACATTATGTGTATTGATATACATTTTGTGACTGGGAATAGTTAGATTTTGGCTTTATCTTAGATTATATCTAAATTAAAAGATTAAAATATTACTATATTTGATTTAAGATAATGCATTAAAACCTAGGACTAGATAAACGCTATATCCAGTATGTGGTAATTATAAAGAAGCATGCTTGAATGTCTGCTGGACTGACTGTACAAACCTACTAACATACTAAGGATGGACTGGCTCACAAATAATTCTAAGATGGACTAAGACTAATACTAATGCCTTATTAAGGAAGAAAAAGTAAAACTGCTTATTAATGTCTACTAATTTAAGAATCTTCTAATATTACATATTGGAGTTATAATAGCTTGGAGATTACAACTGATAATGGTCTTGTATATAAAGTGGTTATTTTTTTGTGTATTTATTATATTAATTTATATCTGTTTTGATTTTAATGTTATATTATGGCCATTTTTTAATAATTAAAATATATTTTGAAAATTTATTATGGTATTTATTTGAGCAGCGCTTCTTGATATTGTGTAAACTTTTTGGTATTGTCATGGTACAGATAGCAGGTACCTCCTTTAGAAGCAGCAGCCAAAATAAAGTTGACATTTGGCAATATAGGCACCTGGTGAGTGTGGTTTTCTATTTTTTACAAATACACTGTGTTTTTCACTTACAGTGTCACAATGTTTTTTACAAATACACTGCATTTCCACTAACAGTGTCAATATTTTTTACAAATACACTGCGTTTTCCACTTACAGTGTCACAATATTTATTATACACTGCGCTACCACTTACATTGTCACAATCAATACGTGTATGAATATTACACTGCAGTAAGACAGGCAGCGTCAGTAAAAAAAATAACAATAATATAGTACACTGGGGTACAGTACAAAATATATATATTATTTTTTATTAATTATATTAATATTAGCTTTTATTTTGTTATACATTGGGCACCCTTTGATGGACAGAGCACCCCTGGTTGGACATAGCAGCCCCTGCCCCTGGATGGACACAGAAACTCCTGGATGGACACAGCAGCCACTGCCCTGGATGCACACAGAAGCCCCTGGTTGGACACAGCAGCCCTTGCCCCAAGATGGACACAGAAACCCCTTGATCAATATATCACATCAATATATTTCTTTTATGTTCCATAAATCTTACATGCAGCTGTCTAATCATATGACCTATATACTGAAGACCACAAACACATGTAAGTAAATAAATGACAATCTGATTTACAGTTTAGAAATTTTTTTATGATGTATTTCTCTTTGGAATTATATGAAATGAGTCCAAGTTAAACAGCCCAACTTGATAGACACAGCAGCCCCTGCCCTGGTTGGACACAGCAGCCCCTGGATGCACACAGCAGCCCCTGCCCTAGATGGACACAACAAACCCTGTATGGACACAGCAGCCCCTGGATGGACACAGCAGCCACTGCCCCTGGATGGACACAGCAACCCCTGGATGGACATAGCAGACCCTGGATGGACACAGAAGCCCCTGAATGGACACAGCAGCCCATGCCTTGGACAGATACAGCAGCTCTTGGATGGACACAGCACATCCGTTCACTACACTCTACACAGCTGGAATGAAAATGTTCCGATTGTGGGGACTATTATATAACCCAAATTTGCGAGAATCCGACAGCAGGAGGATAACATTTTATCTCGCTTTGAGATCAGAGTTAGGCGAGAAAACCCGAGCCGGATTCAATTCTTGCCTTGGATCTGCAAGTTCAGATGGGTCTTCTCTAGAATTGTTATTTACTTAATGTTAAGTTATATTTATTATGTAAGGGGTAATATAAAAGGTGACAGGCTGAAATGTGTGAAAGTAGTTTAGACAAGATTAATTAAATGATAGCTACTGTAAACATTGATGCAACTTGAATAAAGAAAAGTTTAAGAAAATTGTTGTGATTTGTCAATTTCATAATAGTAATTGAACATTGTACAAATGTCTTTTATTCATATCAAGCTTGTGGGTTAGCAACAGCCACAGCAGCCTATAGCATTCCAAACATTAGTGGCTCTATACCCAAAGAAAAAATAAACATACTGTATGCTTCTTTCATCTAGTTGCATGTTGTTTTACTCAACTGAATTCAGCAATTACAGAGCATAGAACAAAAATATTTGTAGTTAAATGACTCAGTACAAATAACAATAATGTGATACAGAATTAGGCATTTGTATATAGGCCGGGGTTCATTTATTAATGAGTTTTATCATATGCAACAAGTTTTAAAACTCGTTACATATAATAAATAGTGCTCCAACCAATCAGCTCCCAACTGTCATTTTTCAAACAGATGACAGGAGCAAATTGGCTGGAGCACCATTATCATACACAACGAGTTTTAACATTTATTCTATAACATGTGTGAGCTACTGAAATTATATTTATGTATAATTTTACAGAAATTATTTCATATATCCAAAATATACCATACTAAGGGGTATGGTATATTTTGGATATATTAAATAATTTTTGTAAAATTATACATACATATAATTTCAGTAGCTCACACATGTTATAGAATAAATATACAATACTTTAGAGCAGAGGTTCCCAAACTCCACCATTATAGTCCAGGTTTTAAGGATATCCATACTTGAGTCCAGAGGGTTAAATCATATTGACTGAGGTACTAATTAAGTTACCTGGGCTCAAGCATGTATATCCTTAAAACGTGCATTGTAATGGTGGAGTTTGGGAACCTCTGGTTTATAGTATGGATGTATGTGGCTAATCTATGTAAAAGGACTTGTCTCCTTTGTAGATAAACATACTATGGTGGGTCCACAAGAAGATTCTTTAGTTATCTCTATCACCATTTTGGGTCAGAGCACCAAATTCTCTAATTATACTACCATTGTGTTGTTACATTACAAGCTATTAAAACTGACTTTTATTTATCAGTGAAGCTCGATCCACCAGACCAGAAAAGTGTCACTATTGAGAAAAAACACAGCTATGTGAGCATTCACTGGACAAGGATTGATAGATTTTCCGACTCCATGGAAACCATAAAAGAAGTTCAAAACAAAATAAATGAACATTCACCTACAATGGTAAGATAAAGCACATCTACTCTACATATGACATTTATTAATGGATCTATAAATTGTAGTTTTCACCTTTATTAAAAAATAAGATAATTTTGATAACTAATGTAACATTTTAAATGTTTCATGTCTGAAGTCAGTGTGGCTTACTCCAAATTGTTAACACGTGGTGTGGGTGGCACAGTGAGTAGTACTGCTGCTTCACAGCACTCAGTACAGTTTCATCAAGAACACTATGAAGTAAATTTACTAAGAATCGAGATTGAGATGACCATCTCAGGTGATTTAAGGGATGATTTTCACCTCTAAAATTTACTAAAGGTAAAGTCGGGTGAGATAGAGATTTCTTTCTTCTCACTCGTAAAAAAACTCTGGGGAGATAGCTAACTCGAATCAACTCACCATCGGGCAAATCGGAAGTACTTTTCACCTAAAATATGCACTACCATTCAAAAGTTTGGGGTCACTCAGACAATTTCATGTTTTACAGGAAAACTGACTTTTATTTATCAAATGAGTTGCAAAATGAATATAACATATAGTCAAGACATTGGCAAGGTTAGAAATAATGATTTTTATTTGAAATAATAATTTTGTCCTTCAAACTATGCTTTCATCAAAGAATGCTCCTTTTGCAGCAGTTAAAGCATTGCAGACCTTTGGCATTCTAGCTGTTAATTTGTTGAGGTAATCTGAAGAAATTTCACCCCACACTTCCTGAAGCACCACCTACAAGTTGTATTGACTGGATGGGCACTTCTTGCGTACCATACTGTTAAGCTGCTCCCACAACAGCTCAATGGGGTTGAGATATGGTGACTGCACTTGCCACTCCATTGCAGACAGAATACCAGCTGCCTGATTCTTCCCTAAATAGTTCTTGCCTAATTTGGAGGTGTGCTTTTGGTCATTGTCCTGTTGGAGGTGGAAATTGGCTCCAATCAAGCGCTGTCCACCATCACATTACCTCCACCATGCTTGACAGATGGTGTCAGGCACTCTTCCAGCATCTTTTCACTTGTTCTGCGTCTCACAAATGTTCTTCTGTGTGATCCACACACCTCAAACTTTGATTTGTCTGTCCATAACACTTTTTTCCAATCTTCCTCTGTCCAATGTCTGTGCTCTTTTGCCCATATTAATGTTTTCCTTTTATTGGCCAGTCTCAGATATGGCTTTTTCTTTGCCACTCTGCCTAGAAGGCCAGCATCCTGGAGTTGCCTCTTCACTGTAGACGTTGACACTGGCATTTTGCGAGTACCATTTAATGAAGCTGCCAGTTGAAGACTTGTGAGGCATCTCTTTCTTAAACTAGAGACTATAATGTACTTGTCTTCTTGCACAGTTGTGCATCGGGGCCTCCCTCTTCTCTTTCTACTCTGGTTAGAGCCTGTTTGTGCTGTTCTCTGAAGGGAGTAGTACACACCATTGTAGGAAAAGTTCAGTTTCTTGGCAATTTCTCGCATGGAATAGCCTTCATTTCTAAGAACAAGAATAGACTGTCGAGATTCACATGAAAGTTCTCTTTTTATGGCCATTTGGAGAGCTTAATCGAACCTACAACTGTGATGCTCCAGATACTCAACTAGCTCAAAGGAAGGCCAGTTTTATAGCTTCTCTAACAAGCAAACCCATTTTCAACTGTGCTAACATAATTGCACAAGGATATAAAGGTGGTCTGTGCTAATGGTAGATATATCTATTTTTATGATAATAAATGTCGACGTATAATATTAGAAAAGTATTGTATTTATTTATACAGACAAATACAATGTAGATAACAATGTTCCTGTGGTTTATTAACCGCTGTGGAGTATAGGGATTTAAAAATGACTGGGAGCATTCAAGAGTATCAGGTGGGAGTTGTAACTGGTCGGGGTGCAGGTAAAGTCTTTGCTGACCAGAATTATAATATTGGCTGGTGGAATGGGTGAGGTGGGTGGGAAATGAGGGGGGTTGTTCAAAGTCTTAGTTGTTGCAGCAAAAAACAAGTCTTAATACAGAGTTAGGGTATCAGCGCTGTGTCTGGTGGGGTGGCGTCCCGTATCCCCCAGGTGCACAACTTACCCTCGATGTCTTTCTTCACTCTCCCCCAGGAGAGTGGTCTGCTCCGGTCTTCTCCTCCTCACCATCTAATGTCCGCTCTGCCTCTGGGTGCAGCGTATGTCTGGCGGTACATGCTGTGAGATGCAGCTGGCTGACGACTTGCCGCAAGACTTCTGGGATACCCGCGATCCCACGAGGTCATGCAGTCCCCGGGTCTCAGTCTGGTCTGGCTGCTCGCTCAACTGTGTAGCTCGCACTATAGTGATAAGTGCTATGGGTAGGGTGGATATGCAGGGTTCAAACGCATATCGGCCTCCAGGCCTTCTTCAGGGAATAGTGTAACACTCTGATGTGATCACATTTTTTATAGGTGGATTCAAGGTGCCATCTTGGTTGTGGTACATAGCATTAGTGTTTGTGGGCAATATTGCTGTTGCCATTTTGAAAGTGGGATCAAGTGGCTCATAAGATCTCTGTGTTCATCTTTGTTAAGGGATCCATATCTAATATACTACATTTCAGCAGTCAATTTATAATTGTCAGTCACTGGAGTGTTAGTGACAGTCAGATGGTAAATTATAATGGCCAGGTGGTCAATTATATATACTTGGATAAAAATTATGATTATGCTACTACCTCATAACAGATAGGTTGCAGGATTGGCCAATGGGTCAGGGTATAGGGTACCTTATTATTGCGTAATCACTGCCTTCATTTCATTGTCCAGATTCAGTCCATGTAGTTTAAGGGTTTTCATGTTGAAAATCCACTTCAACTCCTCTTTGTTTAGTGTTTTTTCAAAGTCACCTCCTCTCCAATTTTTTGTTACCATAGATATCCCTATAAATTTCATACCTGATGGGTTTTGATTGTGCTTCTCTTTATAATGCAATGATAAGTTGTGTGTTTCCAAACCCATCTTTATATTCCTGATATGTTCTGAAATCCGTATTTTTAATTTGCGTGTAATTCTGACTATGTATTGTAGGCCACATGGGCATTCTATCAGGTAAATCACCCCTGTACTGTGGCAACTGATGTGTTGTTTGATTTTATACGTGATTCTGGTATAATTTGATATAAAGTCCCCTATTCTCTTTGTAGTCATTTGTCCATTTTTACAATTCTGACAGGTCCCACACTGATAAAAACCCTCCTTGATTGTAGTCTGGTGTAGGGTAGTCTGTATGGTTCTGTCGGATTTGATGTGGTTACAAACTAGTTTTTGTTTTAGATCTTGCGTCTTCCTATAGATGATCTTAGGTTTATTGGGTAGCACTTCTGATAGGATATCATCTTCTAAAAATACATGCCAATGTTTACGTAAAATTTGTCTGTTTCCTAGTGTCCTGATTGTATTGTGTGATAAATGCGGTTTTGTATGGGTTATCTGCTTCATCCTTATCTTTCTCCTTATATACCAACAGCGTGTCTCTGTCCATCTCTGCTACCTTTTCACGTGCTTGATCTGCCATCTGCTCATCATATTTTTTCTCTAATAGTTGGTCTTTAACTCCCTGACTTTGGGTGTGGTAATTGTCTATCTTGGAACAATTCCTCCTAATTCTGGTGAATTGACTGATCGGTATACTTTGAAGCCCGTTCTTGTAGTGACCGCTACTTCATAAAATGTAGCTGTTAACGTCTACTGGCTTCATGTATGTCTTAGTGTGTAGTTCACAATTCTCAATGTATAGCGTCAGATCTAAAAAATTCACAGTTGTTCTGCTGTACTCCGTAGTGAATATCAGGTTGTAATGGTTACTATTGATATGTTCCAGAAATTCACAAAGTGTTTGCTCGTCGCCCCTCCAGACGAAGAACTCATCATCAATAAATCTCTGCCAGAGGACTAGATTTGCACAGTAGCCATGCCCAGACCAGATATTCTCATCCTCCCAGTGGCTCATGAAGATTCGCATAGCTCGGTGCAAATGTTGTGGTGTTACATACTTGTACATAGTCATATGTCATGACCAAGGCCTAGAGGCCATACACCACTATCTAAGCAAGGACGACACTCTGGAAGAAGAACAGGCCCAATTCATTCTAAGAGCCATACATTACATATAGAAACATAACTACTTCTGGTATGGGGGTCAGTTCTTCCGACAGATCACAGGGACCGTGATGGGGACTAGATTTG
Source organism: Taudactylus pleione (assembly GCA_031769625.1). Taxonomy (NCBI): domain Eukaryota; kingdom Metazoa; phylum Chordata; class Amphibia; order Anura; family Myobatrachidae; genus Taudactylus; species Taudactylus pleione. The sequence goes on from JAUIMM010000531.1 coordinate 284,281, forward strand.
CGGCGAGCTATGCGAATCTCTTCATGAGCCACTGGGAGGATAAGAACATCTGGTCTGGGCATGGCTACTGCGCAAATCTAGTCCTCTGGCAGAGATTTATTGATGATGTGTTCTTCGTCTGGAGGGGCGACGAGCAAACACTTTGTGAATTTGTGGAACATATCAATAGTAACCATTACAACCTGATATCCACTATGGAGTACAGCAGAACAACTGTGATTTTTTTAGATCTGACACTATACATTGAGAATGGTGAACAACACACTAAGATATAAATGAAGCCAGTAGATGTTAACAGCTACATTTTATCAAGTAGCGGTCACCACAAGAACTGGCTTGAAAGTATACCGATCAGTCAATTCACCAGAATTAGGAGGAATTGCACCAAGATAGACAATTACCACACCCAAAGTCAGGGACTTAAAGACCAACTATTAGAGAAAAAATATGATGAGCAGATGGTAGATCAAGCACATGAAAAGGTAGCAGAGATGGACAGAGACACACTGTTGGTATATAAGGAGAAAGATAAGGATGAAGCAGATAACCCATACAAAACTGCATTTATCACACAATACAATCAGGACACTAGGAAACTTAGACAAATTTTACGTAAACATTGGCATGTATTATTAGAAGATGATATCCTATCAGAAGTGCTACCCGATAAACCTAAGATCATCTATAGGAAAGTGCAAGATCTAAAACAAAAACTAGTTTGTAACCACATCAAACCCGACAGAACCATACAGACTACTCTACACCAGACTACAATCAAGGAGGGTTTTTATCAGTGTGGGACCTGTCAGAATTGTAAAAATTGACAAAAGACTATAAAGAGAATAGGGGACTTTATATCAAATTATACCAGAATCACGTATAAAATCAAGCATCACATCAGTTACCACAGTACAGGGGTGATTTACCTGATAGAATGCCCATGTTGCCTATAATACATAGGCAGAACTACACGCAAATTAAAAATACGGATTTCAGAACATATCAGGAATAAAAAGAAGGGTTTGGAAACACACAACTTATCATTGCATTATAAAGAGAAGCACAATCAAAACCCATCAGGTATGAAATTTATAGGGATATCTATGGTAACAAAAAATTGGAGAGGAGGTGACTTTGAAAAAACACTATGAAATGAAGGCAGTGATTATGCAATAGTAAGGTACACTATACCCTGACCCATTGGCCGATCCTGCAACCTATCCGGTATGAGGTAGTAGCATAATCATAATTTTTCTCCAAGTATATATAATTGACCACCTGGCCATTATAATTGACCATCTAACTGTCAGTAACACTCCAGTGACTGCCAATTATAAATTGACTGCTGAATGTAGTATATTAGATATGGATCCCTTAACAAAGATGGCCATAGAGATCTTATGAGCCACTTGATCCCACTTTCAAAATGGCAACTGCAGTATTGCCCACAAACACTAATGCTATGTACCACAACCAAGATGGCACCTTGAATCCACCTATAAAAACGTGATCACATCAGAAAGAGTGTTACACTATTCCCTGAGGAAGGCCTGGAGGCCGATACGCATTGGATCCCTGCATATCCACCCTACCCATAGCGCTTTTCACTATAGCGTGAGCTACACAGTTAAGCGAGCAGCCAGACCAGCCTGAGACCCAGGGACTGCGTGTCCTTGCGGAATCGCGGGTATCCCGGAACTCTCGCGGCAAGTCGGCAGCCAGCTGCATCCCACAGCATGTACTGCCAAACACACGCTGCAACCCAGAGGCAGAGTGGACATTAGACGGCGATAAGGAGAAGACTGGAGCGGACCACTCTCCTGGAGGAGAGTGAAGAAAGACATCGAGGGTAAGTTGTGCATCTGGGGGATATGGGACGCCACCCCACCAGACACAGCGCTGATACCCTAACTCTGTATTTAGACTTGTTTTTTGCTGCAACAACTAAGACTTTGAACACCCCCCCTCATTCCCCACCCACCAGCCAACATTACAATTCTGATCTGCAAAGACTTTACCTGCACCCCAACCAGCTACAACTCCCACCTGATACTCTTGAATGCTCCCAGTCATTTTTAAATCCCTATACTCCACAGCGGTTAATAAACCACAGGAGAGTTGTTATCTACATTTTATTTGTCTATATAAATAAATACAATACTTTTCTAATATTATACATCGACATTTATTATCATAAAAATAGATATATCTACCATTAGCGCGGACCACCTTTATACCCTTTTTTATTTCATGTTTATAGAGATTGGTTACTCCCTACTTTAGGTCCCGCAGCTGCAGCAGACACCCTAATAGAATAGTGAGCGCTGGGCCAACTAAACCTTTCATAATTGCACAAGGGTTTTCAAGGGTTTTCTAATCATCCATTAGTCTTCTAATGCGATTAACAAACACAATGTACCATTAGAACACTGGAGTGATGGTTGCTGAAATGGGCCTCTATACACCTATGTAGATACTCCTTTAAAACCCAGACGTTTGCAGTTAGTATAGTCATTTACCACATTAACAATGTATAGAGTGCATTCCTGATTAATTTAATGTTATCTTCATTGAAAAAACAGTGTTTTTCTTTCAAAAATAAGGAAATTTCTAAGTGATCCCAAACTTTTGAACAGTAGTGTACAGGGGCTGGCTGGCAACTTTTAGCCTGGGGGGCAAATGCATGCAGGTGGCCATGGCAGAGGAGTAGCATGTAGCCAGGGTGCCCGGAGCACGTGCGTGCTTAGGCGCCCCCCCTCAAGTGTTCCAGGGAAGAGGCGGGTCCATATGGAATTAATGTAAAGTAAAAATAAAGATATGGGGCAGCCCCCTGTAGTGGTGCCCATATGCAGTGCCCCCTGTGCCCCAGGAGAGTATCCCCTTATACAGGCCACCAGTAGTGATCCTCCTATGCAGTGCCCCTTATACAGTGCCCCCAGTAGTGGTCCCCCATGTGCAGTGCCCCTTGTGCCCCCAGTAGTAAGCTTCTAATATAGTGTCCCCAGTAGTGGTGCCCCCTGTGCAATGCCCCTTGTGCCCCCAGTAGTAAGCCCCTTATATAGTGCCTCCAGTAGTGGTACCCCCTATGCAGTGCCCCCAGTAGTAGTCCCCCCCTTGTGATGCCCCCAGTAGTAATCACCCCCCTTGTTGTGCCCCCAGTAATAGTCCCCCCTTGTAGTGCCCCCAGTACTGCTCTCCCCCTTGTAGTACCCCAGTAGTAGTCCCCCCCTGTAGTGCCCCCAGTAGTGCTCTCCCCCTTGTAGTACCCACAGTAGTAGTCTCCCCCTTGTAGTGCCCCCAGTAGTAGTCTCCCCCCTTGTAGTTCCCCCAGTAGCAGCCCCCTTGTAGTGCCCCCAGTAGTGCTCTCCCCCTTGTAGTGCACCCCACCTTTGTGGTGTCATATTTATAATGAACTATCAGTACTAGGCGCAATGTACAGTAAATGTGTCTTTAATAATGTGTTTTAAATTTTTGTTTAAACGTGCACCGCAGCACCAAACTAAGGGCCTGATTCAGCAGAGGACACAGTAGCTATCACAACTACTTACATGGTAAAACCCCTCTGCCAGCTACCCAGTGTAGACTGGACCATAGTGAGGAACCAATGGAAATTAGGAGGTGTTGCAGCAGCGTGCCCACACATATCCAGAAGTAGGCAGTTACAGCAGCCTGTGTGGGATGAGCAGTTTCAGGTGCCAGTGTATGAGCCTGGCAGTGGCAAGTTATGTGTCCACTATGCAGTGGGCATAGTCAGTAACAGGCAGTTACTGTTGATGAGAGGGACTCCTTAGGAGTGATGGAGTAAGTCACTCAGATTACTTAGGGATGACTAGACACCACTATTCTAGCTACATACAAAAATCTGATTGTTTGGTGAACCAAGGTCAACCAGTATCAGATATCGGTTGCATAGCGGTGGGTTAAACCCATGTGGCTTTCAGTGAACATATTGGTGAAGGCGAGTTACTCAGGAGATGAATAACTGCAATACTGAAGAATGAACAGGATGTATGAGTTCAGCCTGTTATCTAAAAGAGACCTAAGAAGATTGGCTGGTAAAATTGGGAGAAAGACCTGTTATGAGGTGCTGTACTCATACCTGTACCCATACACTTTAACAGATTTGTTAACAGTGATGGGGCATTGCTGGACATTTACAAGTTTTTGAACAGATTTGTAAATTCCATGAGTTTCCTAAGCAGGAGTGGTTCAAAAACCTTGTGTCCACTGTGCACGGAGAGGTACTAGAGGCATATCGAGAGTGGCCACTTAAGACTTTGGATACTTGTTACAAGTCATGGTCACAACTTGTTTCACTCCAGCAATGTACCTTCACCTTCCTGTATTTTGTGTGGAGTCGTTCCGTCAGTTGCTAGGGATTGTGAACCACAAAGCAGCGTGATTTGATCCTTTTCTTAGTTGTTCATGCTGGTCTTTTGCCGCCTTGCTGACTAAAGTCTCGGCTCTGCTGAATGGTCAGCATTATTATCTTGCCTGTTGTGAATCCTGTTTCTCTGACTCTTATGCAGCTCCATCAGCCTCCAAGCTGCTACCGGCCCCCTAGCCACTCCACTGGTTCTCAAGCCATTCCGTCAGCTTCCAAGTTGCTACTGGCTCCCTAGCCATTCCACCAGCTCTTAAACCACTCCATCAGCTTCCAAGCTGCTACCGGCTCCCTAGCCACTCCACCAGTTCTCAAGCAACTCCATTGCTACTGCCTCCCTAATCGCTCGACCTGCTCTTAAACCACTCCGTCAGCCTCCAAGTTGCTACCGGCTCTCAAGCCGCTCCTTCAGTTTCCAAGTTGCTACTGGCTCCCTAGCTGCTTCACCTGCTCTGTAGCTCCTCTGTCAGCCTCCAAGCTGCAACCGACTCCTTAGCCACTCTACTGGCTCTCAAGCTGCTCCGTCAGCCTCTAAGCTGCAACTGGCTCCCTAGCTGCTCCACTGGTTCTCAAGCTGCTCCATCAGTTTCCAAGTTGCTACCGGCTCCCTAGCCGCTCCACCGGCTCTGAAGCCGCGCTGTCAGTCCCTTTGGATCAAGTCATCCCTATCTGCTGTCCGGATGGAAGACTAGTCTCCAATGGTCTATTCAAATTCAAAACACCTCCCATTTGGTTGTCAGTAGGGTTTCTACATTTGGAGCTCATCTCGTTCTACCTTCTCCAATGTCCATTAGCGCCCAACGTTCTTGGTCTCCCTTGGCTCAGGGATCATAATCCTGTCATTGACTGGTCCTCTGGGGAAAGCTTAAGATGGAGTCATGCATGCCAGTCTCGTTGTCTTGCTTTAGAAGGCTCAGCCTTCTATTTCTGAAACTCTTTCAGCCATACCCAACCAATAATGGGAGTACTTTGATGTCTTCTCCAAAAATATGGCCGATGACCTTCCTCCTCACCTCCCATATGACTGTGCCATCAATTTAGTTTCTGGTTCCAAGTTACCTAAAGGTTGATTATATTGTATAAAGCCATGGAGGAATATATTGAAGATGTATTGGCTAAAGGATTCATTTGCCCCTCTAAATCTCCGGTCGGATCTGGGTTATTTTTTGTTGAGAAGAAGGACAGTTCCCTCTGTCCTTGCATCAATTACAGAGGTCTCAACAATAACACCATCAAAAACTCCTACCCGTTACATCTCATTTCGGCCTTTTTGATCAATTCCTTGAAGCCACAATCTTTTCTAAGATCAAACTTCGGGGAGCCTACAATCTGATCTGAATCATGAGTGGTGATGAGTGGAAGACGGCTTTCAGTACTTACTCAGGTCACTAGGCCTTACTAACGCTCCTGCGGTCTTTCAATACCTGATCAATGATGTCCTTTGTGAATTCCTGTGAGCCTTTATGGTTGTATACCTTGATGACATTCTCATTTACTCACAGTCCATGAGTCAACATCATCAACATATGCGTCAAGTTCTTCAGAAGCTGCGGGAAAACCATCTCTTCTCAAAGCTGGAAAAGTGTGATTTCAATATCACTCAAATTGCTTTCCTAGGCTATATCAGATCCTCCCAGGGGTTTTCTATGGACCCGAATAAGGTCAAAGAGATACTGGAGTTGGTCCAACCATCTACCCTTAAAGTTATTCAGCGTTTCCTCAGTTTTGCTAAATACTACCGAAGGTTCATCAAGTCCTTCTCTGCTATTGTGGCAACCATTGTGGAACTGACCAAAAAAGAAGCTGACACCTTCAATTAGGCACCCAAGGCTGTCCGATCATTTGAGGATCTTACGGCCACATTTAAACTGGCCCCGGTTTTCCGCCATCCTAATGTGGATCTCGATGCCTCTGAGATAGGAGCTGGAGCCATTTTGTCCCAGAGGGATTCTGCAGACAAAAAGATGCACCCCTGTGCCTTTTTCTCCCGGAAGTTCGTCACTGCAGAATGCAACTGTGATGCGGGTAATCATGAGTTTCTCACTATTAAATGGGCCTTTGAGGACTGGAGGCACTGGCTGGAGGTGGCCAAGCATCAAGTCTCTGTTCTTACTGACCATAAGAACTTATCTTACATTCAATCAGCTATAAGGTTGGATTCCAGGTAGGCTCGTTGGGCATTATTTTTGTACCCATTTCAATTTTATAATTTCTTTTCATCCAAGGTCAAAAAACATTAAGAGCCGTATTCAATTTGAGCTGAGCCACGATACTTTTTTGCGTCCCGGACTTTTTGCCTACTTCACCTGTTTTGTAGGCGGAAAAGTATCGCGCATGTCCCCGCTTTACCATGTTTTCAATTTGAAGGTACGTGAAAACGGGACCCGGCGAAACTTGAACTGGCGGAAAGTACTGTCAGATTTGGGGAAATCAGCCTGACACCCCCCAAAAGATGCTCTGACATGGGGGTTCCCCATGGTACCCCCCGATTTGGCTAGCTGAAGGTATTTGGTGTTTTTAAATGGCCTTAATAGCTGCTAAATAGCGTTTTTCTATACATGGTGCAGAATAGTATTCAGGAGTATTTTTTCCAGAAAATAACTTATCCCAGTAAATTTGGGGTACCTGAAAATGGGGATCAGCATATTTAAAAGTTGCAAAAGTGAAGTTGAAAAAATTGTGAAAATCCACCTGCCGAAAAGCACCTGCAATCAAAAAAACACCTGGGGCATACTTGGGGACCCCCCTAGAGTTAAGTTCGCTTGTTTTTAACTTTGTACCCCAACATTTTTTTTACCCTCTTTTTCAAAGTAATTTTTTGGGGTGTCCTTAAGTGTTTTTTAAATTTTTTTTACACAGTTTACCTTTGGGAGACTGTCTGAAGGCTGCAGGGGGTTTCCTGCAACATTGCACTCCAAAACCCCAATTCTGCACTTTTTTCCACCTGCTATTCATAGGTGAAACTTTTTCGCCTAGTACATTGCATTGACTTTCCGAATACGGGGTAAAAGCAAAACAGGCGAAAATGACATCATCGGCGAAAAGTATCGCGGATCCGGACTTTTCGCCTCAAATTGAATACGGGCCTAAGGCTGATACACTCTCTAGAATCTTTGTACCGGTTCAGCAGACCACTGTCTCCAATGAATCTATTATTACTAATTCTCACATTCACTTTGCTATCACCCAGAATTCAGCTGAGTTCATTCGGGCCTGTCAGTTGGAAACACCTCCTGATCTTTTGTTTGTACCAGAAAGATTCAGGAAGTCAGTCTTATTGGATTTCTACTCTTTACGAACTTTTGGTCATCACGGCATTAGCAAGACTCTGGAATTACTCTCCCACTCAGTTTGTTGGCCTTCTCTGACCAAAGATGTTCGCGAGTTTGTCCTGGCATGTGAGGTTTGTGCCCAAAATAAGACACCTCGGACAGTCCCTTCAGGTTTGTTACTTCCTCTCTCTATACCTAAGAAACCTTGGACCCACATTGCCATGGACTTTATTGTCGACCTGAGTTTCTGCTCAATGCTTCGTTATCTGGACAGTTGTGGACCACTTCAGCAAAATGGCACATTGTATTCCTTTGTCTAAATTACCCACTGCCAAAGAACTCTCTGTGCTGTCCTTCCAGCATATCTTTCGCCTGCATGGATTGCCTGTGGACATAGTGTCGGATAGGGGAACACAATTTGTTGCTCAGTTCTGGAGAGCCTTCTGCCTCAGCCTTTCTTCAGGATATCATCCTCAATCCAATGGGCAAATGGAATGCACCAACCAGTCTCTGGAACAATATTTATGCTGCTACATTTCCAAATATTGATACAAGAAAAAGAGAAAAGAGAAAGTGTCCATAGTGGTGCACTATAATGAATACTCATAAAATATAACTTTTAATATAATACTTTTAATATCAAAGGACTAAAAAGCGAAATTATTAAAAAAGGTTATAGTGTATGTAGTGTAAGTGACTTAATAAAAAGGCGTACGCTCCTAAACCACTCAATGTCCTATTAATGATGTTAAGTATATCAGCATGTATCTAATCAGTATTCACAAGTGTATACAATATATCCAATTTAACTGCTTCCACTTATCATGTAGTGGATTTGATATATGCTTATCATTGAAGCATGTATATAGGAATAATATTCTTCTACCAGACTCAATCCTGTGAATCTCACAGGTATATAATGTTATATTTCTGTTTTTAACCAAGTTCTATGGTGGCATATATATTACGTACTTCTATTCAGTTGCTGCAACGCTCACAGCAACTAATTATATATATTGTCAGTATGTGTTTCCACTCTCAGAACCCTATTTGAATAGTATCATGAGTTTTGTACTCAATTGCTCCTATAATGCATGCAGTCTATTGGTATATATTGTAAAACACTCTAATCTTTCACAGTGACTAACGCATAGATAGATGGGAAAAATTTATGCAAATAGGACTTCCCTCTGCTCCTACTCATATCAGCACAATATATATTCCTTTAAATGCCAACTTGCATATCTTAAAGATTATTTTCACATGATAATGCTGTACTTCATGATCACTTTTGGTTCAATTCAGTGTGATTGGTATTGTCACTGAATATAATACATTTAGATCAGCTGAATATAGTCTTCTATATCCCGTGTGTCAACACACATCTCTCTATTATGTATCACATATCTCGGATATTAACGCTGGGATATAGGACTATTATAGCAAGAACACAGTGGTATGGAGCGCCGCTGACCGATGCGGTGTTTCGCTGTATAGCTTTGTCAGGGTAAGCCGAGCCGCTTACCGGAAGTTCATTAAATACCCCCATATTGCCTTCATAGCCAATCCAGGATTACTAGAAATAGGATCCTCCAATCGGATAGTTCCAAGTGCCTTGATACCTCCTCTATCATTTGAGATTGACATGTATTACACGCCCCTATTACTAATGATGATACCTCACGTCTCTCAGACATAACTAATCGAATCCAAAATATATATCTGAATAGTAAACACCATAATTAGATATCATTCTTTGTGCTCACATGTCATAATGAAAAATGTTTCAATTAATTGCTGCAGATATATGCATATTCATATAGTGGAGAAGTGACAGAATTTTTATATATGTTATTATATTCATCCGATTATTAATCCAGGTTTACATGATGATTGTCGAAAAAAGGATTCCAAATGGTCTATATAGGAATTTATTAAGGATTCTTCCAATAGTATATATTTAATATGCAATCCTAAGATTTTTATATGTGTAAGAAGGTATGCTTTCTATAGTTACTCATAATAGGACTAAAAAAGTTTATTCCATTTTATGGGTAAATCTTTCCATCCATATTGATATATCATAAGTGTTACCTTATCAAACATCCTATATAATATAAGCTATAAACATATAAATTATATTACAAATCAGATTCCCTTTATAGATGATCACATAAATTATGGTGCTATATATACAAATATTTTTAATCCACAATCTTCCAATAAGGTAAGATATAATTCATTAAATATCATATCCATAGTGCCCAAATTAAAAGTATAATCAAATTTAATGTGTGATATGTGTACTACAAAATATGTAATAAAATAAAATAAAATAAATAAATTCAAATTATAATATATGTTATTTCTTACCATATTAATGTAACACATAAACAAATAGAAAAATATATTATGTAATATATATCCCTATATATATGTGTGTATACACATATACACACACATATACATGTGCATATACCAACATATCCTCTAGGATTCCGAGATATGAATATTCTCAGAGAAAAGAATAATAAATAATAAAATTATATGTGCCCCATGAAAGTGTATATAAATGAACAAACGTGCCAAATGTGAATAAAGTGAGTAAGAGAGGAAATTGTCATATCCTCATACAATAAGTGTTAAGAGAGAAATCATATTTTGGGTCTAAAAGACTATAATCAATTAGAAGGAAACCCGCAAGTTAGGATTACCTATAATAACATTTAGTATTAACATTATTTTCCTTACATTATTCCCTTAAAAAGGGTATGTAACTATTTTCTTCATTTAGACCTATTGGTGTAACAGTATTCATCAGAAAGATTAATCGGGTTTCTTGTCTCAAAAGTTCTGTGTCTATATCTCCTCCTCTAATATTGAGGTTTACTTTTTTCATCCCATAAATTTGTAGTCCAATCGGATTTCCTCCATGAAACTTAAGAAAGTGTCTGGCTATCGGGGTAAGAGGTTTAAACAATCTTTGATCCCTTTCTGCATTCCTTATGCTATTTAGATGTTCAAATATTCGCTTTTTAAAGGGTCTTTTTGTTTTTCCAATATAGTTTTTATAACAGGGGCACTGCAAATTATACACAACTGCCGTCGTGTCGCAGGTGATATATTCATTAATGTACCATTTTTTATTAAATTTATCACAGTATGATTCAGTCAGGATCATAAATGGACATGCTCTGCATGTTCCACATTTTCGAGAGCCCTTTTTAAAATATAATTGTCTAGTCGGAGGTTCCAAATGACTTTTCGTTAATATATCTTTCAAATTCTTCGATCTTCGCCAACTTACAGATATTCTGCCTCCAATAATTTTAGCCAAATCATTGTCTGTGTCTAGCACATTCAAATGTCTCTGTAAGATATTTTGAATATCTTTCCATTCAGTGCAGAAGGTTCCTATAAATCTTACACCTTCATCTTGTTCCTTATCTTTTTTGGGGGGCAGTAATTGATCTCTTGTATACTGGTTGGTTTCTTTATATCCCCTTTTAACCATCCTGTTGCTGTATCCTCGGCTTTTCAACCTATTACTCAGTTCTTCCGATCTTTTCCGAAATGTATGTTCCTCAGAGCAGTTCCTCTTCATTCGGAGAAACTCTCCTTTGGGTAAGCCCCTCAGAACTGGAGGGAAGTGGGAACTTTCTCTATGTAGTATGCTATTTGTGGATGTTTTTTTCCTATAGAGGTCTGAGGAAAGATGTCCATCTTCTTCCACTGTAATGGTGATATCCAGGAAGTTTATTTTCTTTTTACTTGCCTCATAGGTCAATTTGAGATTCATATTATTGTTGTTCAATTTCATCAAGAATTCTTGAAATACTTGTATATCTCCTTCCCATAATATCAAGAGATCATCGATATACCTCAACCAAAATATGATTTGATTGGTATATATATCATTCTCCTCACCAAAAACTACCTCTCTCTCCCACCATCCCAGGTAGAGGTTGGCATATGTGGGGGCACACGTGGTCCCCATTGCTGTCCCTCGTACCTGGAGGTAGAAGTCGTTGTTACATATGAAGTAGTTCCTGGTGAGTACAAATTTTAAGAGTGATATCAAAAATTTATTAAATCCTGTTTCTTGACCCATACTTAGGAAGTATTCCACTGACTTTAGACCATATTCATGGTTGATACTTGTGTATAGGCTCTCTACATCGCACGTAATCAGCCATGTATGTTCATTTAATACTACATCTTGTAATTTATTTAATACATCCGATGTGTCTCTGATGTATGATGGTAAGGATAAAACATGTCCTCTCAGATGTGCATCTAAGAATTGGCTGGCGTTTTCTGTGAGGCCCCCTATCCCTGAGACAATAGGTCTCCCAGGCGGATTGGTCTCATTCTTGTGAATCTTAGGAAGTAAATATAATGTTGGTATTTTTGGGTTATCTTTTTTTAAAAATTCATAATCCTTCCTAGATATTACATTATCCTTCCTAGCCTTCCATATCATCTCATTATATAGGTCAAGGAAATTCTGGGTCGGATTGAATGTTAATCTCCTATAGCATGAGGTATCTCCTAGTTGTTTATTAAGTTCATCTACATATTTCTTACGAGACCAGAGTACGATGTTTCCGCCCTTATCCGAGGGCTTGATGACTACATCCTCCCATCGTCTAATCTCTCAAAGGGCTTCTCTTTCATCTCTAGTCAGATTCCATTCAGATTCTTTAATCTTTTTGGTCTTTTCTAAATGATCCAAATCCTTGCTGACCAGGTCCATAAAAATCTTGATCTGCGGACACATAATAAAATCTGGGCAAAATGTGGACTTCTTTTTCAATTGAATTCGAGGAATGTCTGGTAGTTGTTGCAAAATGGTGGTTTCAGAGATGTCTTGAGATTCTTGTACAGACAAATCTCTCAATTCTTCCAAGATGGAGAGAGCCTCAAAATCTTCTTTAGAAATATTAGATTTATTAGAGAATGACTCTAAGGATTCATCCTTTCTCTCCTTATTTAGGAAGAATTTTTTAAGGAGCAATTTTCTAGCGAATAAATTTAGATCTTTTTCTAGCACAAACCTGTCACACATCTGTGTCGGTGAGAATGATAACCCCCTATTTAGAACTTCCATCTGTGGCGTTGTCAATGTTTTTTCTGTCAAATTAATAATCCTAAAACAATTATCCTTTCCTATCTCCTGTATCGTCTGAAATCTCTCGGTTCCTCTCTCCATTCTCTGAGGCCTCTTTTTTCTCGCCTTTCTCTTCCCCCTTCTGATCTTGTGATATCTAATTTCGTTGTATTTCTGTTCTCTCTGGGGGTAAGTCCTAAAAAAGGTCTTTGTTGTATTTGTTGGGATGCCTGGTTGTTGGTTGCCTCACTTTCAGAGGATTCTGCCTCAGAAGTAGAATAGTTCAGACGATTACCTATAATTCTTTTCTTTGTGTGTGACCATCTATATATGTTATCAGTTGCAAAGTCCTTTATGTCCCTTTGCAATTTATTCCTTTTTTTACTGATAACCTCCTTTTCAATACTGTCTACCTCACTTTTGTATTTGTCATAGGTTTTTTGAAATTTCTCTAAACCTTCAAATGCCTTAAGCTTCTCCCCCAACTGAACAATTTCTTGTGAGTATCTTTCTAATAATATTTCGTCATGTTTGACCAATATATTAATTAAGTTGAAAGAGCATATGGTCAAAGCATTCTCCCATTCTTCTCTAAGTCCATCATGTGCTAACTCAAACGCTGGGAATACACGTGGTCTTAGACCTCTAGGTGTTACCTTTTGTTTTATGTAGTTTTCAAAAGTAGCTTTATTCCACACTGTCTTTGTTTGTTTAATCAGTATCTGTTTTAGATGGAAGAGGTCATTCATCCAGTCTCCTTGCACATTGTCTAGATTCTTGGGGTCCACGTATAGGAGTGTATCACCACAATTACGTATTTTAATTTGTCTATCATTTAATTCTCAACTCAAACTGAAGCTCCCAGTATTTATCTCTATTGGGTTGGACATACTCAAATTTAATTATTAGGTATATTGGTATTTGGCTCGACTTCCAAAAGACAGATAACAATGTTATTTCTTATTTTAAATTAATTCTAATACTCTATCTCAGAATGGGCAATTGATCTGTGCTAACCTAGAGAGAGAGAGTGATATAAACTCACATAAAGAATGCTAGAACAGATTTTTCTCCGGTTGCACCAGACACCATGCATGCCCTAATATATGTTAGATTGAGGTGAGCCCCACAGATAATATTTCTCTATTTGAAAAAGTGGGGGTGCTACCACAGACACATTATTAGATCGTATATTGATACAAGAAAAAGAGAAAAGAGAAAGTGTCCATAGTGGTGCACTATAATGAATACTCATAAAATATAACTTTTAATATAATACTTTTAATATCAAAGGACTAAAAAGCGAAATTATTAAAAAAGGTTATAGTGTATGTAGTGTAAGTGACTTAATAAAAAGGCGTACGCTCCTAAACCACTCAATGTCCTATTAATGATGTTAAGTATATCAGCATGTATCTAATCAGTATTCACAAGTGTATACAATATATCCAATTTAACTGCTTCCACTTATCATGTAGTGGATTTGATATATGCTTATCATTGAAGCATGTATATAGGAATAATATTCTTCTACCAGACTCAATCCTGTGAATCTCAAAGGTATATAATGTTATATTTCTGTTTTTAGCCAAGTTCTATGGTGGCATATATATTACGTACTTCTATTCAGTTGCTGCAACGCTCACAGCAACTAATTATATATATTGTCAGTATGTGTTTCCACTCTCAGAACCCTATTTGAATAGTATCATGAGTTTTGTACTCAATTGCTCCTATAATGCATGCAGTCTATTGGTATATATTGTAAAACACTCTAATCTTTCACAGTGACTAACGCATAGATAGATGGGAAAAATTTATGCAAATAGGACTTCCCTCTGCTCCTACTCATATCAGCACAATATATATTCCTTTAAATGCCAACTTGCATATCTTAAAGATTATTTTCACATGATAATGCTGTACTTCATGATCACTTTTGGTTCAATTCAGTGTGATTGGTATTGTCACTGAATATAATACATTTAGATCAGCTGAATATAGTCTTCTATATCCCGCGTGTCAACACACATCTCTCTATTATGTATCACATATCTCGGATATTAACGCTGGGATATAGGACTATTATAGCAAGAACACAGTGGTATGGAGCGCCGCTGACCGACGCGGCGTTTCGCTGTATAGCTTTGTCAGGGTAAGCCGAGCCGCTTACCGGAAGTTCATTAAATACCCCCATATTGCCTTCATAGCCATTCCAGGATTACTAGAAATAGGATCCTCCAATCGGATAGTTCCAAGTGCCTTGATACCTCCTATATCATTTGAGATTGACATGTATTACACGCCCCTATTACTAATGATGATACCTCACGTCTCTCAGACATAACTAATCGAATCCAAAATAAATATCTGAATAGTAAACACCATAATTAGATATCATTCTTTGTGCTCACATGTCATAATGAAAAAATGTTTCAATTAATTGCTGCAGATATATGCATATTCATATAGTGGAGAAGTGACAGAATTTTTATATATGTTATTATATTCATCCGATTATTAATCCAGGTTTACATGATGATTGTCGAAAAAAGGATTCCAAATGGTCTATATAGGAATTTATTAAGGATTCTTCCAATAGTATATATTTAATATGCAATCCTAAGATTTTTATATGTGTAAGAAGGTATGCTTTCTATAGTTACTCATAATAGGACTAAAAAAGTTTATTCCATTTTATGGGTAAATCTTTCCATCCATATTGACATATCATAAGTGTTACCTTATCAAACATCCTATATAATATAAGCTATAAACAAATAAATTATATTACAAATCATATTCCCTTTATAGATGTTCACATAAATTATGGTGCTATATATACAAATATTTTTAATCCACAATCTTCCAATAAGGTAAGATATAATTCATTAAATATCATATCCATAGTGCCCAAATTAAAAGTATAATGATACTATTCAAATAGGGTTCTGAGAGTGGAAACACATACTGACAATATATATAATTAGTTGCTGTGAGCGTTGCAGCAACTGAATAGAAGTACGTAATATATATGTCACCATAGAACTTGGTTAAAAACAGAAATATAACATTATATACCTGTGAGATTCACAGGATTGAGTCTGGTAGAAGAATATTATTCCTATATACATGCTTCAATGATAAGCATATATCAAATCCACTACATGATAAGTGGAAGCAGTTAAATTGGATATATTGTATACACTTGTGAATACTGATTAGATACATGCTGGTATACTTAACATCATTAATAGGACATTGAGTGGTTTAGGAGCGTACGCCTTTTTATTAAGTCACTTACACTACATACACTATAACCTTTTTTAATAATTTCGCTTTTTAGTCCTTTGATATTAAAAGTATTATATTAAAAGTTATATTTTATGAGTATTCATTATAGTGCACCACTATGGACACTTTCTCTTTTCTCTTTTTCTTGTATCAATATACGATCTAATAATGTGTCTGTGGTAGCACCCCCACTTTTTCAAATAGAGAAATATTATCTGTGGGGCTCACCTCAATCTAATATATATTAGGGCATGCATGGTGTCTGGTGCAACCGGAGAAAAATCTGTTCTTACATTTCCAAATACCATAACGACTGGGTTTCTCATCTGCCTCTCACGGAATTTGCATTTAACAACTTGTTAAATGTTTAACAGCATCTTCGGTCTCTCCTTTCTTTTGTATAACTGGTCAACATCCCAGAGCAAAGTCATTTGATTCCAGTTTCTCCAAATTGACTGATTCACCTTCTGTCTCTTGGCTCTGTCATATTTGGAGCAAGGTACATCAAAGTCTTTATAAAGTTTCTTTCCAATCCAAGAAGTCAGCTGACAAGCATCAGAGGTCATGTATGTTCAGGAAGGGTGATTTGGTTTGGCTCTCTGCTAAAAATATCAAGCTTCCCCAACCTACTCAGAAATTGGGTCCAAGATTTATTGGTTCTCTTTGCATCATTGCTCATGTGAACTCAGTGGCCTTCAAGCTTCAATTATCCAAGTCACTCTGTATTAATAACACTTTTCATTCTTCCCTATTAAAACCAGTCTTCAGCTCTGTCAAATTCAAATGCAAATTTCCATCCATGCCTGCTGCGGTGGGTCATTCATGGTCAATGTGAATTTGTTATCGAGAAGCTCTTGGACTCTAAGATTTCCAGAGGCTGTTTGCAGTTTTTGGTTCACTGGAAGGAGTATGGCCTGAAGGAATGTTCCTGGGTTCCTAAGAGTGCTTTACATGCTAAAGAGGGCTTTTTTCCAGGATTTTCCTGACAAACCGGTTTCTGGGGGTTCTTTACCCCAACATCAAGGGTGGGGGGGTACTGTTACGTCACAGTTACAACTTGTTTCCCTCCAGCAATGCACCTTCACCTTCCTGTATTTCATCTGGAGTCGTTCCATCGGTTGCTAGGCAATCCGGTTGCCACAGGATGTCATGTGTGAACCACAATGCAGCGTGATTGGATCCTTTTCTTATTTGTTCATTCTGGCCTTTTGCCGCCTCACTGACTATAGCATTCCTCATGGTTCTCTTGGCTCTGTTGCATGGTCAGCGTTATTGTTATCTTGCCTGTTGTGAATCCTGTTTCTCCTAATCTCAAGCTGCTCTGTCAGCCTCCAAGCTGCTACCAGCTCCCTAGCTGCTCCACTGGCTCTCAAGCTGCTCTGTCAGCTAACAAGTTGCTACCAGCTCCCTAGCTGCTCTGTCAGCCTCCAAGCTATAACCGGCTCCCTAGCCGCTCCTCCAGCTCTCAAGCTGCTCCGCTAGCCTCCCAGCTGCAACCAGCTCGCAAATCTGCATCATCAGCTCTCAAGCTGCTCATCAATTCTCCAAATTCTACTACCAGCTCTGAGCCACACCATCGGCTCAAAGCCGCACCATTGGTGCTCAAAGCTGCACCATCAGCGCTCAAAGCCACACCATTAGCACTTAAAGCTGCACCATCGTCTCTCAAAGCCGCATCACCGGCTCTCAAGCCGCTCCATCAATTCTCCAAATTCTATGTCCGTCTCTGAGCTGCACCATTGGTGCTCAAAGCCACATCATCAGTGCTCAAAGCCACACCATCAGCGCTCAAGGCAGCACCATTGGCACTCAAGCAGTACCTTTGGCACTCAAAGCCGCACCATTGGCACTCAAGCTGCTCCGTCAGCCTCTAAGCTGCAACCGGCTCTCAAAGCCAAATCATCAGCCCTCAAGCTGCTCGTCAATTCTCCAAATTCTACTACTGGCTCTAAGCCACATCATAGTCTCAAAGCCACACCAACAGTGCTCAAAGCTGCACTATCAGTGCTTAAAGCTACACCATGAGCTCTCAAAGCTGCATCACCAGCTCGCAAGCCACTCCATCAATTCTCCAAATTCTACTACCAGCTCTGATCCGCACCATCGGAGCTTGAAGCCACAGCTTCGGTGCTCAAAGCCGCACCATCGGCGCTCAAAGCCACACTTTCAGTGCTCAAATCCACACCATCAACACTCGAAGCTGCACCTTCAGCTCTCAAAGCCACACCACCAACTCTCAAGTCACTCCATCAATTCTCCAAGTTGCACTACCAGCTGCATAGCCGCTCTAGCAGCTCCCAGACCGCTTCACTGACTCTTTACTTGTTTTCAGTATCTTACGCTATTGTAGGATTCCCAGAGGTAATGCATGGAAACCACTACTACTCCGAGTTTTAACACCAGGTGGCCACTTAAGTACCGGTGAATGTTTCTAGTTCTTAGGGAACAGTGGGTGGCTGTTAGTGGTGGAAAACCTTGTTAGCTTGGGTTCTAGGGCATTTACATGGTGTAGCCTTAGAATCCTTAACATTACTATGATGATTTGTAAGGGCCCACCTAAAGCAATATTTTATCACTCCTGCGTCCTATAGAAAAAAGTTCCAGGACTTGTCCAAGAGCTCTCACAGTACCCATGAGCAGTTTTTTACTAAGCTGAAGTAGTACATAGTGACGTGGGTGAAGGGATCTTGTGCCACCACCTGGAATACACTTATTGACCTGATATGCCACAAGCAGTTCTATCACATGTGCACCCCAGAAGTGAAGGAGTGTGAGCCAGACTGGGAGCCACCTACCTTAAAATCAGCAGCTCAGTAAGCCAACAAGTATGTGGCACAAGCACCCAACTAACAACCAACTGCAAAGGTCTGCATGAAAAGGGGGACGCCCCTTATGCAAATAAACCCTCAAAACAAGTATCCACCAACCCGCTCCAGTGAGTAATCAGACACCACCGGAGTCAAAACTGGACAAGAAGTGCTACATCTGTGGGAAAATCAGACATCTGAGGATGAATTGTTCATTATCCCAATAACCCCAGACTCAAATCTGAGTGCTGGAACCCAACTTGCTTGATTAACATGTGAAAGTAAGCCCAAAGAGACTGTTCCCACTTCAGTCAGTCTGAAGGGTGTGGCAAGAAGCATGCAGACTTTGTGAAGAGTTAATTGCCACTCCAAAATGTTTGGAGATAGATGCAGTCTGTCCAAGAGCAGCCCCTACAGGAGCAAAGATTAAGAGACTCTGTGGCCTCAATCACTGTCTTGATCTCCAACCTTGCTCCTGCTGCAGTATTGCACACTACCAAAGTTACTTTGGCAGATAGACTGGAGTGAGAGGTACAGAAGTGTTCTTATTATTCAAATTACAGACACAGTGAAACACCACTCAAAGTTTACTAGAGTACGTGGGCTGCGACTTTAACCACACAGAAACTAGTTTTAAACATGTACAAAGTCACAGATAAAGCACAACAGGAACTTGGCATGAGAAACAGGGTTGGGTACTGCATCCCGGCGGTCAGGATGCCATTGTTCAGAATCCCTGATGCCCAAAGGTAAGTTGCTTACCCCTAACCAACCTTTCCGCAGCCTAACTCTAACCCTCCCCCCTGCAGCCTAACCCTCTTCCTAGTGTCTAACCCTAACCCCTAACCCTCCCCCTAATCCTAGTTATTACCACTGGGATGCTGGCAGTTGGTTTTATGGCACCAGGATTATGGTGCTAGTATTCTGAGCACCAGCATGTTGACCGCCGGGATGTCAACTATTTCCTCAGAAAAAGCCATGGCTGCTGCATCGTTGCATAATGTATTCAGATTCACACAGACTTGCACACAGATGTACAAATGTTGCACATGAAATTGATCAATACAAGCTAGCAATGTCATTTTGTTGCCTACAGCTGTTTTTCTGTGAATAAGATGCACATTTTGAGCAAAAGATGCTTGGAGAGTACAAGTTGTCGGGGACCTGGTCAGCTGAGAGGGACTATTTGCCATGACTTGTGCCATCGTGGATGATGACACATCAGTACCCATGGCAAGAGTCAACCTGGTTGGGTAGCATCTATAGTGTAGACCCCCCTGTAGTGTATCCCAACTTTAAAGGTAGTGAGGGACAAGGGCAGGAGTTCACGAGAGCTCAGCTCTCTTACCTATCTCAGGAAGGCATGAGGTGCCAAGTTGAGAATAGCTGGGGGCAGGGTGCATGACCTGGTGGGAAGGGTTAATGTACTGTACAGGTTAGCCAGGAAGGTAGTAGGGGATAGCAAGACAGGGAAGATGTCAACTTGTGTCCCCAGGGAGATTTCATTTGCAACTGATTTGTGCATGCTTCTTGATTTATCCTCCAATTTTTTTGTTGTATTTGCAAATTGAATGCATTTAGAACTTCAATTTTGAGTCGATATCAGTCGATTTTAATAGACATAAAAATCAACCCATAATACCACAGGGACAAAATTTACCCCAGGGAAAGAGACAACAAGCATCAAGAGAGGGAACGAATGGGACAGGGGAAGAGAGAGATTGGAGGGAGGGAGAGAGAATGTGGAGGCATAAGAGAGACAGAAAATAGTGGTTGGGTGGAAGAGAGAGAACCTCATCCACTGTAATTCAGCTGTTTTGTATTTAATATTAGTGCTGCTTTATATTTTGAGCTCAATATTGCCAAAGAGTGTGGGTGCTTCATTAATATACACCCATATATCACCCATTGAAATACCCTTCACCCACTACAGCTCCCTGGCACCATGTCTCACCCACAAAATACATTTTCCAAAATCTAACAAAATATACCACAAAATATATAAAAAATTGTACAACATTTTTATTTCCTAAATTAAATTATTCTACCTCTCTACATGCCTTATTCAGAGATGTATGCCAACCCCATGGTTTACGCCATCTCAGGGTGGCGTACAGTTTCTAAGTCAGTTCCGAAAAAAAGCATTTTTGGAACTTGATGAACTACACAATTTCCACATCCCCATACTAAGGTATGAGGACTGTGGAAATTATTGAGGCACAATTGTAACCAGGAGATATCTGTGATATCTCTTGCGTTACAAGAATGATGAATGGGGCTGACACTTAAATTATACAAAATTAGGTGAAAATTTTATTTTCACCTGCTTTTGTATAAATTAGGTGATGATGAATAGGCCCCCAAAATTAGACTCTATGGGCAAAATTTACTAAGCGGCAGTTTGATGGCGAGTTCCATTCTATTCTAAACCCTGGCGGTTTGGTGGCAGGTTCTATTCTATTCTAAACCCTGAGGGTTTGGTGGTGGTTTTGCAGCAATTTCTAAATGACAGGCCTGTTCTATTCTATTCTAAAATGTGTTTTGATGGCTGTTTTGCAGCCGTTTTGGCCTTAGTAAATCTGCAGATAGCAAAACCGCTACCAAACCACAGTCAAAACACATTTTTAGAATAGAATAGAACAGGGCTGTCATTTAGAAACTGCTGCAAAACCGCCACCAAACCCCCGGGTTTAGAATAGAATAGAAACCGCCGTCAAACCACCGCTTAATAAATTTTGCCCTATGCACCCAGACAGGTTACTTTCTTCTATACAATTCTCCCCACTGAAGCTGGTACATAGATGAGTACAATATTATACTGGTACCTACCAGTACATATATAATTATATCTTTCCAGTTATATAGTTCTACCTCTTTACAATGCTGACAGAAATGATAGACTTAAAAAAAGCTTCATTACAGGGACAGCTGTAATGACAGAGCAACATCCTCTTGATATGTTAAATGTATTACATTCAGAGATGTTGTACAGTATGACCATTGCTGAGCTTGGTAGTCATATATATATGCATATATATTTATCTGTAAATAATCGAAGGGATGAACCTTATTCTGCAGGTAATGAATATGTCTGTGAGTCTCTTCCCCAGCTTGGTATTTTTAGCTATGTCATATAAAGGTAAATGTGTGATTGCATCCAAGTCTCTGCTGTGGACTTGCTGATTGCAGATACATATTGTGATGTGAAGGCTACACTTAGAATAGCCCTGGTGAGGCAGAGAGATGTTTGTGTGGTTAGGAGAACTGGTGCTGTCTATGCTGCTCTACCTATGGGGCCTCTCATAAGGTAACATTAGTCATCCACACTGCCTGGCACCCTATTTAGTGTAGAAGCAACTAGCAAATAGATCTATAACATTATACACCTATGGTACATTTCCTAGGAATCAAAATGCTGGGGGGCTTTTTACTTTTTTTTTCTTCCTCCACTCATTAAGTAGGTTTTATGTATATATATATATGTATATATATAAAAATTCATATTGTATCTTTGATGACTGCCATTTCACTCATTACTCAATTTTTCACTCATATTTTTTTACACGCATAATATATACTACATATATACATTCTTTCAATCATTTTTTTCAACCATTTTGCGACATACTATTATGCGTCACACCCTCTAATTCGTGTTAAACACACAGCTCCCTCCCCATTACCTATATTGTTCACTTCCTATAATTTATAGGTAAG
This sequence comes from Taudactylus pleione, assembly GCA_031769625.1. Classification (NCBI taxonomy): domain Eukaryota; kingdom Metazoa; phylum Chordata; class Amphibia; order Anura; family Myobatrachidae; genus Taudactylus; species Taudactylus pleione. Next base: position 306,865 of record JAUIMM010000531.1, read on the forward strand.
GAAACGGATCAAAACATTTTAGGTGTGCTATTATTATTTCTATTAACTAGAGATGTGCACTGACCCCCGTGTTTTGGTTTTGGTTTTGGATCTGGATCTCCCCTGGTTTTGGATCTGGATTGGTTTTGCCAAAACCTCACCTCCGTGTTTTGTTTTTGGATCTGGATTTCTTCTTAACAATCATAAAAACAGCTAAAATCACATAGAATGTGCCTGTTTTTGTTCCTACAGTATTATTAACCTCAATAACATTTATTTCCACTCATTTCCAGTCATTTTTGACCACCTCACAGCTCACAATATTGATTTTTTTCATCTAGTTAAGGGCCAAAAGGTTGCATTCAGCTAGCTGTCTAAAAACTGAGTGATAAAGAGAGTTGAGGACTGTGAAAAGATGATGGTTGGGTACCCCTTGAGGATTGAAGAACTGATAGTTGATAGTTGGCGCAGCCACTGACTGAAGTAAGAAGAGTTGATACTTGATAATTGGTGCAGCCACTGGCTGAATAATTGATAGTTGGCACAGACACTGGCTGAAGTAAGAAGAGTTGATACTTGATAATTGGTGGAGCCACTGGGTATGAGATAGACCTGCTAGCTAGTGCAGTTAGGACTGTGTTCAGTTAGTACAGGGTGGTTTACTATAGGCCAGGGGTAGAGAACAGTGGGTGCGTGTCTCCCTCTATTTCTGCGGGCTCTGTTGGCAGACAATGAGGCAAGTTGAAAAGAATACTAGTAATGAGAACATTTTTTCCTTCTGTCTGGACACCAGTGGGCCTTACAATCAAGTGTAAGTTTGTGGTTTCCACCTGGTGAACTCGAGATCTGAGGCCAAAAATTCTCTATGATGATCTTTCATTCTACCCCAAAGAGGGATGCCTGTTAAAGTAAGGTGTTCCCAGTGTATCAAGCAGGGACCTTCCTGATCCATCGCCCTGTTCTTCCCTTTTGGGGTCCATTCCACATCATCCGTACTATGCCAAATTGAAGGATCATCCTAGCAAGGGACTCTGATGATGGGACAATAAAATAAGAAAAGACTAAATATGGGCTGTGAGTTGAAATTATCATGGATTTTTTAGAAATGACCTGTCTTTAATAATAATTATGATTTAGTGAAAAACTTTTATGAAAAGATAAGGGGAATGAAAGATCTTGAAAGACAAGAAATTGCAACAGATATTTCTAACCATAATTTAATTGTTTGAAAAATTCCTACAAAACTGTTGGGAAATTCAGAATGGTAGTTTATTTGTTCCAACATATTGATGTTGCACCTAATTTTGCTCATTGGAGAAATTTGGATCAAATGTAATGTTTGTTTTTAAAGTGCTGTGTGGTAAAGTTAAGAAAATAAACACTACTTCTGCAATGAAAAGCAGTCTTGGACCCAACAGTAAATTTTGACAGTCATGTATCAAAGAAAGCACCACTATGGAATGATCTGTTTCAGTGGCAAACGGAGGATTTCCAGAGGGGGGTTTCCAAATGCTTAATTTTAGAGCGAGTGTGGCCTGTCAATGAAGAGGGCAGAATTAGTACTTAACCAGCTTTAAAGCGTCATACAAAGTGTATTGTGTGTATTAATTCCAGCATATACAGGACCAGTGATCACAGTAAGCCATTAAATGCACCAGTAGGCCATCCTACCTGAGCTTAACGTATTTATTTTAGATGTGGGCACCATTACAGACTATTGTAGCAAGTCCAGGAGCCTGGAGGAGCAGCAGAAGAACCTAGCACTGCCCTGGACATATATGTACACATTGGGCTCAATAGCAGTACATCTCTAACAGTGCATGGTTTCCAGATCTTCTAGTTGGTGCACAGGTTATTTATTACTGGCTGATACATGTTAAAAGATCCACAGGTGGTGCTAATTATTTCATTTGTGAAACTAAGAAGAAGAACAGGCAGCACTAGTAACAATCTCTTATATTATTATTTCTATTGTGGTCATGGTGTGGGCTGGGAAGGGGGGTTTCCAGGCAGACGGAAACCCCCCCTGCGTTTGCCTATGTGTTTCATGAACAGGTTACACATTTCTTGATATGCAGTATGTGTATGCATATGATAGTACATTTAAGCCACTGGCTGAAGTAAGAAGAGTTGATACTTGATAAATTGGTGCAGCCCCTGGCTGAAGAATTGATAATTGGTGCAGCCACTGGCTGAAGAATTGATAATTGGTGCAGCCCCTGTCTGAATTCATAATTGGTGCATCCCCTGGCTGAAGAATTGATAATTGGTGCAGCCCCTGGCTGAAGAATTGATAATTGGTGCAGCCCTTGGCTGTAGAATTAATAAATGGTGCAACCCCTGGCTGAAGAATTGATAATTGGTGCAGCCCCTGGCTGAAGAATTGATAATTGGTGCAGCCCCTGGCAGAAGAATTGATAATTGGTGCAGCCCCTGGCTGAAGAATTGATAATTGGTGCAGTCCCTGGCTGAAGAATTGATTATTTGATAGTTAATTGTTGATGCAGCTTCAAGGCTGAGTAGTAGTGGAATACAGAGCTATGATTAGTCCTGTAATAGCCTTGAGGCCTAAAACTCTTGGCAAGTTGCGGCCTTTACAGCCTTTAGGGCTGGTGAGGAGTGATGACAGCTGGCCTTTGGGCCGTGAGGCAGGATGCAGCCTTTGGGCCGTGTAGTAGCCTTAAGGGCTGAGAACCCCTGGCTGAATTGGTTCAGAATTTTCTTTTAAAAAAATGAAAGGGGCATGCAGGAGATGCTGTCTGTGGTCATTACAATTTCTGGACATTCATAAGCCATAACATTAAAATGTCAGACAGCAATGCCTCAAACAGCACATAATGGAAAGGAAAAAGATGCAAGATGGAATTGTCCTTGGGCCCTCCAACCAACCCTTATGTGGTATATATGAAACAGGACAATCACAGTTTAAAAAACCAATCACTTCAGCGACAGGGACTGCCAGTTGTGGCTGAAATTATTGGTTTGTTTGGACCCCCCACAAAACAAACTGCCAATTTGCAGTGGACATTGATGATCCCATACACAAACTGGCTTTACAATACATTAGATGTCATCATCGTCATCATCATCCCCATCCGTGTGTGAATCCTCCTCTTCTTCACACAATATGAATTTGTCCCCGCTGGAATCCACCATTACAGAGTCAGACGCTAATGTATTTTTTGGACTTAAGTGTTAAGTCACTTCAGCAACAGGGACTGCCACTTGTGGCTGAAATTAATGGTTTGTTTGAACCCCCCCCCCCACAAAACAAGATGCCAATGCACAGTGGACACTGGTGGCAATCATCCCATACACAAACTGGCTTTACAACATAGGTAAGATCAGATGTCATCATCACCATTGTCATAATTATCCCTATCAGTGTGTACATCTTCTTCTTCACACAATATTAATTTGTCCCCGCTGGAATCCACCATTACAGGCGCTTCTGTATTTTTTTTTTTTTTTTTACTTAATTGCTGGTAAAGATCTTCCTCGTGAAATTTGTAATTCATTTTGATGAACATCATCTTTTCCACATTTTGGGGAAGTAACCTTCTACACCTATCACTGACAAGGGTCCCAGCTGCGCTGAAAAGTCTTTCAGAGTACCCCCCGGCAGGGTGGGCAACTTAAGTAAAGCAAAACCAGTTTGTGAAAGGGACTCCAAATTGCCTCTTTTCCTGAAACGGACTGTCTGACATACCTATTTGGATACTATTCCTAAAATAGTCATCCACCATTCTCTGAATGGTGACCGTATCAGACAAAGTCACGGTAGACATGTCACTAAATGTAGGCAGTTCTTTCAGACCCAACCAGATGTCATTAGGTTTTGCTGTCTGATCTGCATCACCACCAGCAGTGGGTCTCTTAGGAAGATGTAGCCATTTCACATGCTGCTTGAGCTCACAATTTTTCACCACCAGCTGTTTGCATCTTTTCAGTTTTATGTCCATCGGAAAGAAAGACACAAGGTATGCCTTAAACCTAGGATCAAGTATGGTCACCATAATATAATGATCTGATTTCAAGACATTGATGAGCCTTGGATCCTATCGAAGCAAATGAAGGGCTTGATCTACAAGTCCCACATACTTAGCGGAATCACTCTGTTTCAGTTTCTCCAGTTGCTTTTGCAAAGTCTGATTAGGGGAATGACCGGACTGAAGCTGGCAGTGTCTGAACCAACTTCACGTGTGACATGTTCAAAGGGTATGAGAACCTTGCACAACATGGAAATTATTCTCCACTTCGCTTGGCTAAGGTGCATTCCTGCTCCTCTCCCTATGTCATAGGTTGTAGTGTAGCCTTGGATGGCCTTTTTCTGCTCCTCCATCTGCTGAAGCATATAGAGAGTAGCATTCTACCTCTTGTTTCAGCTGATGGCAGGGCAAATTCAACAGTTCTTGCTGGTGCTGCAATCTTTGACACGCAGTTGCTGAATGTCGAAAATGTCCAGAAATCTTTTGGGCCACTGAGAACATGTCCTGCATGCCCCTGTTATTTTTTAAAAAATGTTGCACCACCAGATTAATTGTGTTAGCAAAACATGGGATGTGATCGAATTCGCCCACATGTAATGCCCGCGCAATATTGCTGGCATTGTCAGAAATCACAAATCCTGAGGAGAGTGCAAGTGGGGTAAGCCATTTTGCAATGATTTCCCTGAGTTTCTCTAAGAGGTTCTCAGCGGTATGCCTCTCACTGAACCCTGTGATACACAGAGTAGCCTGCCTCTGAATGAGCTGGCATTTGTCAGCTGCTGATGGTGCTGTTTGTACTGTTGGAGGCGATACACCTACCCAGTGGGCTTTCACAGTCATGTTATCGTTAGTTTGCCCTGTCCCACTTGTTCACATATCTGTGGTTAAATGGACAGTGGGCACAACAGCAATTTGGAGGACATTAATACATTTTTTTTAATGCCCTTGTACAGATTGGGAATTGCTATTCTAGAGAAGTCGAATCTAGAAGGCACATTGTAGCGGGGACACAGGACCTCCATTACCTGGGTAAAATCCACTGCATTAATGGTGGACACTGGATGCACATCTAATACCAGCATAGCTGTTATGGCATCAGTAATCCGCTGTGCAGCTGGGTGTTTGCTGTCATACTTGTTTGCCAATGCAAATGACTGTGTGACAGTGGATTGTTTGGTTGAACGTCCTGAACTACTAAAAGTAGTCTTCTTCCTGGTCCCCTTCTGGGATGAAGATCCACTTATAGCAACAGCAGCAGCAGGCATAACACTCAAGGATCCTTCTGAGGAATAACGGATAGGACAGGAGTCAGTCCTTATGATATTGGATGCAGGACTACTTAAAATCATGAATGAGGATGTTGATGATGATTCAGGTGTTGGTGGTGGATATTGCAGGCACTTGGATCCAGATAGAAGGGAGCAGCTTGGTGACACTGGACTGATTGTTTTATTGTCCCCAAAGTTTCAATACCCTTTCCGATTTGATGAATGCACTGCAAGTGACGTAACAGGGAGGAGGGTCCTTACCTCTACTCACTGTTACTTTGCAATGGTCACAAATGACTTGGCAAAAGTTGTCCGGATTTGGGTGGAAATGATTCCACACATGAGAAGTGGATTTTTTGGTCCTTTGCCCAGGCATGGTAACAATGTGATTTTTCCCACCATGGGCAACAATTGTTGCCTGAATTACAGTTTTTACACAAACATCCTTGCCATCAACATCCTCATCATCATCATCAACATCCTCATGATCCTTGTTGTTATTGCCAACTAGATAAATATCCTTCCCATCATCCTCGTGCAATTGCACAGAAGCATCCTCGATTTAGTAGTAGGATCCTATTCAAGTACAGTATTACTAGAAAGGTCAGGCTCACACATGGCAACAGCAGACACACTTGGACTCTCCTTGGGGATTTGTGATTTTTCAGAACACACATTTGGTTCCGGTGTCTTACTCGTCTTAACAATTTTTATTTTATTTGTACCTCTCCTAAAAGCAGAGGGGCTTAAATTATAATTAGAACCATCAGTCATCATAAATACAGGCCAATGCCTTATCCTTTCCTTGCCACTTCGTGTAGTGAATGGCATATTGCCAATTTTTTGTTTCTCTAAAGCTGACTTAGCTTTTAATTTTTTTTGCTTTAACAGGGTAAAAGTAGATTTTTTTTATCCTAACATTTTGGCTTGACTTAAGCCCTGGTACATCGTCCTTCATAGATGATGTTGACAGCCTTGCATCGTCATTATGACTGCTGCTGGCAGCTACAAGACTGGTATATGAATCCTGCTGTCCGGTCATGTGACTGTCTGCCATACGCAGTACTCACTACGCACACAACCACATACAAATTTTTTTATGTTTATTTGAACACTGGGGGTGAACCCCTGAAAGAGGCAGCAGCCCATTGACAGACAGCAGCACAGCACCCCTGCACACCTATGCCGACAACAGGTGTGGCTAACACACACACACAAAAAATAGTTTCTTTTTTTGGGCAGCAGCCCCTTGACAGACAGCAGCACAGCGCACCTACGCTGATTACAGGTGTGGCTAACAGGCACACAAAAAACATTGTTTATTTTTATTTATTATTTGAACACTGGGGGTGAACCCCTGAAACAGACAGCAGCCCCTTGACAGACAGCAGCACAGGACCCCTGCACACCTACACTGATGACAGGTGTGGCTAACACATACACAAAAAAATTGTTTATTTTTGAGGGGGGCAGCAGCCCCTTGACAGACAGCAGCACAGAACCCCTGCACACCTACGCTGATGACAGGTATGGCTAACAGGCACACGCAAAAATTTTCTATTTTTATTTATGATTTGAACACTGGGGGTGAACCCCTGAAAGAGACAACAGCCCCTTGACAGACAGCAGCACAGCACCCCTGTGCACCTACGCCAATGACAAGTGTGGCTAACATGGACACACAATTTTATTTTTATTTTTTGGGGGCAGCAGCCCCTTGACAGGCAGCAGCACAGCACCCCTGCACACCTATGCCGATGACAGGTGTGGCTAACATGCACAAAAAATGTATTGGTATTTTTTGTACACTGGGGTGAACTCCTGAAAGAGGCAGCAGCCCCTTAACAGACAGCTGCACAGCACCCCTGTGCTGATGATAAGTGTGGCTAACACACACACAAAAACTTTTCTTTTTTTTTCACACTCGTAGTTTGGGTGGGTTCGGATCTCTGAGATCCGAACCCGCTCATCCCTACTATTAACAATACGCATCAAAAGTATTTGATGGTAAAATCTATTTATATGATTTGCGCAGCACAATTGGCAGGGGGTGGGATAGGGGCGTGACTAGGGGCAGAGCCCAGAGCAATGTACATACTGTGGGTCTCATTCAGACCCGCTCGCGAGCGCAGGACGCTCGCAAATGGGTCGATGTTACCCCAATTAGCATGCGCACGACGGAGGGAGCTCCGTCGTGCGCATGCGTGAGACCCGGACAGCGACAGCCAAGCTGTCGCTCCGGGTCTTGCACCAAAGGGGGAGTGCTGTCGATGGTGACTGACAGCACGCCCCCTTTGGTGGGCGTGCCGGGGGCGTGGCTGCCAGACGGAGGCGTTCCCATGGGAACGCCTACCGTCTGGGTCCGGCCCCACTGACATCACTAGTGATGTCAGTGGGAGTGATTTTGGCTCTGATAGAGCCAAAATCACTCCAGGGTTTGCGGCCACGAGACCCTACCGCAGGGTCTCGTCACAAGCCTGATGGTCGCGATGGTCTTGACCATCGCGACCATCATCATGGACGCTCGCATAAGCTGTGGGTGGTAACCCACAGCTATGCGAGCGTCCAAAAGGCCACTCCACATTTAAATGGGACGGACCTGATTCAGAGCGAGCGCTCTGGTCAGAGCGTCCGGCTCTGAATCAGGGCCTGTGTCCTCTCTAGTGTAGCTAGCAGTGCTGCTGTGCTGTGGGGACTGGAGGGTACACTATATTTACATATACAGTCTGGCTCCAGAGTCCATCACCAGTGGGGAGGGCACTGAAGTGAGTGCAGTGTGTTACAGCTAGGCAGTGAGGATCAGAGACACAGCTGACATGGACAGTGTGAGAGTGTGTCTCTGTGCTGTGTGAGGGCTGCACCCTGATTTGGTTCTCTGAGACCGTTTTGACATAAGTCTTGCAAAACTGCAGTTGACATGGCAGAATTTTCCCTATTTGACATACCATATAAATCACTAATGAGTGAGCAGTGTTTGGAAGACTAATGCACATTTGCGATGAGGAGCTTTCAAGCTTTGATGGCTTAAATTCATCTTTGCCAGTGTCTGAATCAGTTTTATATTCACTAGAAGAATTTTGTGTAACATAGCCTATGTTTGCACGTACAATTTTGCACACAAGTTACTGTTATGGACCCACAACTTCTCTGCACTATTGGAATTTTGAACTCGCAATTTTGTTTTTATCGACCCACCCTAATATATATTTATCTGTGTTTTGTCACAGTTCACAGACAGCCTCCTGATAATGGTACAATATTCCAGTAGTCTTTATATTATCAGCAGTTGGCTGAAGAGGAATATATATATTTATTCTGTGCAATGAATGGGGCGTCTATAGTTGCTTATGCAAGTATTTAGCTGCTCCAGATTGGGGGGCTGCAATCTCCTCTCCTCAGACCTCCACTGTAGGCAGCTGTCAGTCTCTCTCAGTGTCTGCCTTCTGAGGTGCTCCTGCTCCAAGAGGAGCTGACACAGCCTAATCTGGCTCAGCTAGGTGGAAAAGAATGGAGGAAGTCACCAGTCCCAGTCCTCCCCTCAGCTGCCAGTGGCCATCTCTTTGTCACTGCCTCCTATCAGCCAGCGTGGTCCTTCTTTTTACTCCAGGTACCTCAGAGGAGCCCCTTCACCCAGCTCTGGCTCTCTCCTCTCCCTGCTACCGCAGGGTGCTCACTCCTCCCCTTTTTATCTTTTACCTAATCATTACACTCAACCAGAATCTCTGCCTAGTGGCATCATCTCCTATCATAGCTTGTACATAGCTTGTACAGCAGCCACTGTTCTACCCATATCTCTTCTGTAAATACATTAATAAATTAATAATAGACTCTCTCCATATATACTCTCATAATTACATGTAAGGTTTTAGTGGGGTACCACACATACACCACATGTCTGGAGACATTTACATCATACTTGCCGACTATCTGGCTGCTCCTTCCGGGAGGGAGCAGCCAGATCGGCAGAACAGGGGGCAGGGCTGGCAAAAGGGGGCATGGCTGGTTGGGCTGAGGGCAGTTTGCGGGTGTGACAGGGGGAGGGGCCACACGATCGCGGCATTTTGGCCCCGCTCCCGCTACACAATGCCAAAAAAACAGGCATTGCGAAGCAGGGGGCAGGGCCAAAATGACACGAATCGCGTCAGCGCCCCCTCCCCGCTGCGGGGGTTTAACAGGTACTGGTGGGGGGGAGACGGGGGATCGGCGGCAGGCGAGAGGCTTGCCTGCCTTTCCGGGGGGGCTGAAGCTCTACCCGTTTATCGGGAGGCTCCCGCTCGAATCGGGAGGGTAGGCAACCCTGACTTACATATCGTAATGCAAGTACTGTTTATACAATAAGGAATCTGGCAATATATGTAAAACATTTACAAAATGTTATATGTCACTGAAATATAGATCCACTATGTAGTTATGATAATAACTGACTTTTTTAGTGCAATTGGAATGCTTTTGTTTTTATATTAAGATTCTTTTTTTGTGACAACATTTACTGTTATAAAATTTGACACTAGTGGATATAGTACAAATGTGCTGTTGCGATTGGGACAGATGGTATCAGATATGTGTTGGAAAAGTGATGGGCATTCCTGGGTGGTGACTGGGAGATAGCTACTAGTGCATGCAAAATGGGCTGTTTAGTGTGCAACATTATTATGTCCTGGGCATGTCAGTGCAAGAGGCTGTGTTCACAGATGCACAGCCGCAAACATAGGAAGTCGTGGTCAGATGAAGAAACTGCACCTACCATCGGACTGATACAAGCTGTAACAAGGGCTCTGAGCACCCTGTGCTAGCCATAACCCATTTGTGCATGACATCATGATGTCAAGCATAAGGGGGAGGAGCCTCCTGCACCTGGAACTGCTGCAGTGGCCATCAAGATGCTTCGGGCAGCTGTAATTATGGCAGGGTGTCAGCCTGTAGCATCAAATGGACGCTACAGGCAACACTGCCACAACGATATTGGCTGCAGGCAGGGTTGCCGAGAGGGGGTGAGCGGGTACTAATTACGTGGGCCCGGGCTTGCTGGTGGGGCACGGTGGAGGGCCCGGGTTCGGCTCCCCCACCACTCCCTCTTACATCAAAGCAGCTCAGCTGTGTGCTGGACTGCACTGGGTTACTGCTCGCTGCTGCTAACTAGCAGCAACAGCAGTCTCCTATGCCTGTGAGAAGAGTGATCACACTGATCGCGCCCCCTACTAGCTATGCGCCGGGCTGAGGGGCTCACAGTGCGATCGCCAATATATGCTACTGCATGCACTTTTGTGTGCAACTCAGAATCAGGCCCTAGATGCAATTTATGTTTAATAAATAGATTTATTATTATATAATGTATATCAGCTTTCCAATTTGTGCCATGATATATACAGCAATGTCTACTTTTGTATGGATTAGTAATGTACTTGTGAATGTTTTGTCTCCTGTAAGTTTTTATTTTTATAATGTTTTATATCTAAACTGTTTAGTGTAACATTTTTTTGTATAGAATTAAGGTGTATATTTTACTACATGTTGCATTTTGATTATATCTAGAGATTATTTAAACTTTTATTTTCAACAAGAATTTTATTGCTTTCCTAGGATTGTCGTGCGCTCACCAAAACTAACAATTCACCTAACTGCATTCCAGAGGAAGAGACTGAATTGCCCATCTGCCAAGGTATAACTGTGAGGAATGTCATGTGATATAATAAGGATTTGATATACTGAACATCTTTTTCCAATATAATGTCTGAAGGCAGCTTAAAAATTTAGTAATTTCTTGTATTATGGGCCTGATTCAGAGATAAATGCAAATACCATCGCACCTGTGATCTCTCACGGATCACAATTGCGAGAATATGCTAATGACTTACTCGTTGCCCAGTGCTTAGAGACACCCACTAAAAGCATCTCACATCCACTCACGCACAAAATCGGAAACATTGAATGCAGATCAGGTGGCCATCAGTCTCAACTGTCGCCAAAATGAAATTATTTCTTGGACCCCCAACCTAAAAACGTTGTGGTGCCCTGGCATATAAAGTGTAGTATATGTATTAATTTTGACATATACAAGACCAGCAATCACAGTATACCATCATATATGGAAGTAGGACCATTCTGCCTGAGCGGAATGTTTTTATTTCAGATGTGGGCTCCATTCCAGACCATTTGAGAAAGTTCTGGCATCTGGAGGAACAGCAGAAGAACCTAGAACTGCCCAGGACATATATGTACAGATTTGTCCCCTTATGCACTGGATAGTTTATTATTATACAGTATTAATAATTGACCCTATAGATGGTCTATATCAGTGCACCCCTAAGAGTGCATGTTTTCCAGATCTCCCAGTTGTTGCACAAGTGTATTCATTACTGGCTCATACATTTTAAAAGATCAGCAAGTGGTGCTAATTATTTAATTTGTGACGCTAAGGGGATCTTAAAACCAACTTTAGTATTATATTCTATTAATATTGTGGTCATCATGGTGTGGGCTGGAGAGGGGGTTTCCAGACATCTGAAAATCCCCCCTGCATTTGCCTATGTGCTCCTTGCGCTGCATGCCACCCACTGGTTACTGAAGCAATCTACAGCAGCCACTGTTGCAACTCTCAGTCTGCTATAAATCACTATTATCTCCCTGTGATAGTGGGAGATGATGATGGTGATCCAGGATGCCACAGGCAGGTGGTCCAACAGGCCAGGAGTAGAGCTGTTTACTTCAGTCTACATCTGTTATATCAGTTCTCGCCTGGTCGAATCTAGACTGAATCATTGGAATGGTTGCTGACTTGTTCACCTGTTATGATGATGTCAGCCTAGGCATTGGCCTTGTCGACTGTGACTGGTTTGCCAGCAGTTTTAATAAGGTGCTGGCTCTTGGGCCTGTGTGGGTCTTTCTGTTATGGCTGTGTCTCCCACAGGATTCCATGTCTTGCCTTATCCCTGTTTCTAGCTGTTTGCAAGCTGCCTAAGAAGGATTGCTGGTTTCTTCATCTGCTAAGTATCCTGGATACATTCTATTATATATTATTGCTAGCAGATGTACACCTGGCTAATATACAACTCTGGATAGACCATGTGTTTTGAAATGTCTTATCTTGCAGTTTGCTGTATTTTGAAAGAAATTACTGAGTTTTGCAATTATCTGGAATGATTACTATTGCTTAAGAATGTATTTATTACTAATGTAGTTAAAATATAACTGCATACTCTTATGTTAGCTACTTAAATAGCTAAATTGAATCCTTGTTTGTTACTAGCTTGCAGTGACATTAACTGCAAGAGAGTATTCTGGTACTCAGTCTTTAGGAGTGCTATTTGTGTTATTACATCAATTAGTTTCAGACAGACTTCGTCTGTCTAGTGTGGGAAGCTAAGCAGTAAGGGTAGGTTTAGTTCCCTATATGAGTTCTTAGGGGTAAATTTACTAAGATTTGTGTTGGTCTGAGATTGCAAACTCTGTTGAAAATAAATTTTTTTTGGGAGGGGGGTGGAGAATTCGAGCGTGTCAATCCCGAAACTTCAGCCATTTTTATCACTAGAAATGAATACACCATCAACTCAATTCGGAAGTACTTTTCATTCACTTCAGCACAACACAGGAATTTACCATTATTCATTTGGTATTTGAGTTGCATCTGACCAAACATGGCTGTTATGAGCAAGGAAAAGCAAGCCCACCAGGTCGGTATCTACAAATCAAGGTTGAAAAATAATTTTTTTTTGCAAATATGCTGTTTTAGTTGAAATACTGTAAATACAGTATGAAACTATAAAAAAAAGTAAGCACCAGAGCAGCAGCACAAAAGCACAGCAGTTAAAAAAATATAGGACATCTATTAAACTTTTGCAACACAACAGTGGCAGACAGGATGGCAGTTTCACAAACTATAAAATTAAAAATGTCTGGTAGCAATGCCCCAAACAGCACATAATGCAAACATGGAATTGTCCTTGGACCCGTCCACCCACCCTTAAGTTGTATATAGGTCATGCACAGTTTAACAAACCAATCACTTCAGCGACAGGGACTGCCAATTGTGACTGAAGCGATTGGTTTGTTTGGGTCCCCACAAAACAAGCTATCAACGGGGATCTAACATTACTGGCAATGATCTCTCCATGCACAAACTGACTTTACAGAGGCAAGATGTTGTCGCCATCATCATCCGATTCCTCACCCTCATCAGTGTGTACATCATCTTCACACAATATTAATTCGTCCCCACTGGAATTCACCATTACAGCCTCAGGTGCTTCTGTCATTTTTGGATGTAATTGGAAGTAAAGGCCTTCCTCATGAAATTTGTAGGTCATTTTGGTTAACATCATCTTATCCACATTTTGGGGAACCTCCTACGCCGATCACTGACAAGGTTCCCTGCTGTGCTGAAAAATCTTTCACACTGGAGGGTGGGCAGCTCAAATAAAGCAAAGTCAGTTTGTGGAAAGGCCTCCAAATTGCCTTTTTTTTCCTGCCAGTAGTGAAACGGACTGTCAGACATGCCTATTTGGATGCTATCATTAAAAAACTTCCTCAACCATTCTTTGAATGGTGACCATATCAGATGGAGTCACTGTAGAGGTCTCATTAATTGTAGGTGATTCTTTTAGACCCGACCAGATGTCAAAACTTGGTTGTATTGATTCATCTGCATCAGCAGTGGGTCTTTTTTTGGGAAAGTTTAGTTTTTTCCTGGCAGACGCTCTTGCTACAGAAACTGGAAGAGCCATCACTGCATCATGTGCTGCTTGAGCTGACAATTTGCTTACCAACAGCTCTTTGCATCTTTTCAGATCTGTGTCCATTGGGAAGAAAGACACAATGTATGACTTAAACCTAGGATCGAGCACGGTCGCCAAAATGTATTGCTTTGATCAGAATTTTCTGAGAAACCTTGGATCCTGGCAAAGCAAATTAAGGAATTGATCTACAAGTCTGACATACCTAGCGGAATTGCTTCATTTCATCTCCTCCTTCAGTTTCTCAAGTTGCTTTTCAGACTGTCTAATGAGGGGAATTACCTGACTCAAGCTGGCTGTGTCTGAACTCACTTCACAGGTGACTACTTTGAAGGGTTTCAGCACTCTGCACAACATGGAAAGTAGTTTCCACTGAGCTTGAGTAAGATACAGTCCCCCTCCTCTTCCTATGTCATTGTGTAGCTTTGGATGGATTTTTGCTGTTCCTCCATCCGCTCAAGCAAATAAAGGGTAGAGTTCCACCTTGTAAGGACCTTTGAAATGCTGTCCTTCCTGTACAGCGAAATGTGTCAGATGATTTGCCTCTTACCCCCACAAGTGACTTTTAATATGGATCATTTTTAAAGAAGTCTGGACCAACTTAACGGATATACTAACAAGCATTGTTACCATCTTGGACTTTGGAGTTATCTCCATTCCTGGACTGAGCATTATATATACACTATGAATATCTGTGGACTCCTAACCCTTCACATGGGATTTATATATCAAAAAGAATTGTTCCTCTACCGGTGAGAAGCTTGCTAACTATACCAAAAGGACAGTCCTATTCTCTCATGATTGAGATTTAAATATTTTTACTATTGCTTGACTTATACTGGAAGTATATATAGGAACAGGCTCTATATATTGTGGACAAATATAGGGGTGAGGCACTCTGCTCATGTTTTCTATTTTAAATGTTTTATGGATCATCCTTTCTTATTAAAGTGACAACACATTTTAATTATTCAGTAACTTACTGTATCTGTTTACTTATTTATGTATTATTTATCTATTCGTTATAGCGCTACTTCTTTGTTTTTGTGTTTTTCTAAGAGGTTGTCAGCAGTATGCCTTTTAGTGAAACCACTTATACACAGAGCAACCTGCCTCTGAATAAGCGGCTTTTTCTTAGATTCTGCTGCTGTTGGTGATGTAGTCATGTAATCTTGCATTTGCCCTGTTCCACTTGTCCAAATATTTGTGGTTAAGTAATTACGTTTTTTTTAACGTCCCTGTACAGGCTGGGAATTGCTTTTCTAGTGAAGTGGAACCTAGATGGGATTTGGTAGCGGGGACAGAGGATCTCAATTAACTGTCTAAAACTCACTGCACTAACGGCAGATATCGGACACACATCTAATACCAGCATAGATGTTATGGCATCAGTGATCTGCTGTGCAACTGGGTGACTGCTGTCATTCTGTACTTGCTCCCCCTTGCAAAGGTTTGTTTAACAGTCAATTGTTTTTTTAGAACTACTACTAGTAGAATTCCTGGTCCCCTTCTGGGAATCCAGGATATGGGAGGACTGAGTTAGCCTTATTAAATTGGATGCAGGACTACTTCCGATCATGATTAAGGATATTGTTGATGAAGGTGTTGGTGGTGAAGATGCCAGGTTCTTGGATCTTGCAAAGAGAAGGGAGCTAGCTGACGCTGGACTGCTTGCTGTTACTTGTTTAGCCAAAGTTTCTGAATTTTGCATGCTAAAACAAGAAATTAACCAGCACTATAAAGGATAGGAAAATAAATTAAAATAAATACATTTATTTAAAATGGCACAAATGCAACATTCAAAAAATATATCAGCAGCAATGTAGGTGATGCCAATCAGCAATATAAAATCAAGCATATATCTGATCCTGTATGGTGTACAACTGGACCTAGGATGGCCTCCAGTAAATCTCAAAGGTAATGTTAGATGGGAAGCAACACTCGTTTACCATATGGCAATGTCAGAGTCACCTGTATTTCCTTAGCATACAAGACATCAAAACTATATGGTGTAAGTGGGATCCACATGGAATGATATTAGCGTTGCCAATTAATCCAAGGAGGAATGAAGCAATGTCCAAATAAATAGTCCAGTTGATCACAGGTATCCAGAAAGGTCTCAACACGTTTCCCTGGGTAAAGCAACACCCAGCTTCATCAGTAGTAAGTTGGTATGTCCATTGATAGCTCTTTTTATACTCTAAGGTAATTAGCTAAATGCTTACACTTGTGGTAATTGCATGAGAGAAACAGAAACCGTACATCAAATAAAAGAAAAATTGCATACATACATACATATATATAGATCTGTAAGAAGGCAATCCAATTAAGTCACATAGATGTTAAAACATTAATATAGTACCAAATATCAGTAGATCGGAAAAGAGTAATCAGACATATTCACCTGTCTTTTGGTCCGATCATGTGACAGTCACGTCATTCAGTCATGTGACTCCATTTCCATTGGAAATGTCAGCGTGAGACGCCGATACAAACATTGATGATAAATACTCAATCACATGGTTTGTCGGTCTGATCCAATCATGTGACGGGGGTCACATTATTCAGTCATGTGGTCCTACTCCCAGTAGGTGTCGGCGTAATATGCCGATACTTATAATGATGGTAAAGACCTGGTCACATGACATGACTTGTGGGTTACGTGATGGGGATGACGTCAACAATGTAGTCACCGTAGTAGTAAAAAAGCCATCACATGGGGAGTCGTAGGTGGAAGTCTTTTAGAATGTGTTATGATAATAACATGAAGATAGTCACATGACTGAATTGGGTGGACTTATAACGCCGGCAATTCCAGCCAGTATTATTTCTATCCCACTTCTACTGGATAACATAATTATGTAAATCTCATATAAATAGACCAATCAGAAAAATAAATATATATGGATTCATATATATACATATACCCACATATATACTTAAATATGCATTGGAATATATAAACATACACACCCACACCTACCCACCAAATACAAAACATGTGTAAAATTGCTGATCACATTATTATATAAAGATTGCAGGAGGGACCAAGACACAATGGACCCTTAATATATCAATAAGTGACTAGCATCAAACCTAATGTAAGAGAATGGCTGAACATCAACAGTGTATTTATATCATAATATTCCAGTGAACCACCGTAAAATACTA
The DNA here is from genome assembly GCA_031769625.1 of Taudactylus pleione. Taxonomy (NCBI): domain Eukaryota; kingdom Metazoa; phylum Chordata; class Amphibia; order Anura; family Myobatrachidae; genus Taudactylus; species Taudactylus pleione. The sequence continues at coordinate 324,001 of JAUIMM010000531.1, forward strand.
CAATTAGTTGATAACAGATTTGAGTTCCATCGACTCGTTTAGACCATCAGGATGTAAAGAGTTGCATTTCAACATCCAATACACCTCTCTGCTACAGAGTCTGTTGAAACGATTTCCCCCCCCAGGTGCAGGTGGAATTACCTCAAGTTCGATAATCTTCAAACTTTTAATGGATGCGCTGTACATGATGTAACAGGGAGGAGGTACCTAGATGGTTATGGTCCCTACCTCTACTTACTCTGGAATGACAACGGGCACAGATGGCTTGACAATTTTTGTCTGGATTTGGGTAGAAATGACTCCACACATAAGAAGTGGATTTTTTTAGTTTTATGCCCCAGGCATGACAATGGGCTTTTCCTTATCATGGGCAACAACTGTTTCCACTGTTGCCTGATTTACACAACATCCTCATCAACAACATCCTCATCATCAGTATCCTCACCATCAACATCCTTATTAGTGTCAGCTACACAAATATCCTCTTCATCCTGGTGCACTTCCACAGAAATAGCCTCAATTTCTATTTCAGCATTTTGACTTGTACTGCTCATCCCCACATTTGCAGAGGGTGCACAAGTTGTGGAAGGAAGCTCCTCTTCAAGTATAGTTTTGGAAAGGTCAAGCTCACACATAGCACTCGCCTACACACTTAGACTCTCCTCAGGGATTTGTGACATTTCTGAGTGCACAGTTGGTTCTTGTGCCCTAACGATTTTAATTTTTTTAAAATGTCTACTGGGAGAAAAGCTTACATCATCATAAGAGGCAGAACCACCAGTTATAAATAAAGGCCAAGCCCTTAGCCTTTCCTTGCCACTTCGTGTGGTAAAATGCATATTGCCAATTTTATTGTCTTTTTGCAGCTAACTTTCCCTTTGATGTTTTTTTCTTTACCAATGTTGGTTCTTTGATTTTAGATGCCATGACTTGAGCCCTGTATGCCCTTGGGCATCGGCTTTAGTAGATGATGTAGACAGATTAGTATCATCATGACTGGTGGCACTGGCAACAGCTCTAGCCCTAGTATGTGGTTCCTGCTCTCCTCTTAACTGATCATTCTCCATATCAACAAACACAAATCAAGTGGGGTACAGCACACGTCAATTTGTACCATTTTTAAATATTATACTACGGTATCAATGACCTACAATATCATAATAAAAATGAAATGAAAATAAAAAACATCAGTACATACAAATCCACACATGGAGAAGAGCAAGTTAACATACATATAAAAATAGTAACAATAGTAACATCAGGAGACAAAAGATGTATTCAGTTAAGGGCAAAGAAACAGGGCAAAGTTCATTTCAATGAGTAGAGCCAGAAGAGGACCTGCCTAAGCCTACTCACTCCAGTCAAACCAATGGATATGGGGATTGGAAGCCGAGGATGAACATGGAACTCCAGCCACCTCAAACTCATAGTTGGATTGTACACTCATCTCAACAGCGTCTATGGTGGGAACATATGGCTTGTGCCAGTGATGGGCCAGCAAGAGTTTGGTGGAAATGAGAATACAGTATGTCCAATTAAATAAATATCATTAGGAGTAATAGCCCCATGAAGCATAGCCATCACAGGGTTAATGGGAATATGGATAACTGTCGAAACGAGTGTAAAGACCGAATTCCATAGAGTAGAAATAGTGGGGCAGGACCATAATATATGGATGAGGGACCCTACATGGCCACAATTACACTAACAAAGATTAGAATTTGAGGGCTGTATAGTATGTAATAGGGCCAGGGCTAGATATATACCATGAAGGAGTTTATAAACGTGTTCACTGTGAGAGATACATTTAGATAAAGGAAAGCAATTCTGAAACACACCATGCCTATCATCATTGGAGTGGGAGCAAAAGAGGTCAGCCTCCCATTTTGTTGGGCAAGAGAATTTTAAAGGTGTCTGGGAGCATATCAACAGGGAATACCACCATGTTATGCCACCTTTATTAGCAGCCTTAAAAAGGTTTTCCAGTATATAAATGAGCAGTGGAAAGACCTTGTGAGGGCTTTGTGTAATAGTACATAACCAGTGTCACAATTAAAGAAATTTGTACAAATCTCTATGTGACAAAGAATACTGTGCCTGAAGTTGGGAATTTGGAACCATGGAGCCTTCTGATGTGACCTCATTCAGAGAGGATACTCCCTAAACTATCCATGAATGAAAGCACAGGTCAGGGATTAATTGTGCTAAACCTATCAGTTAAGGGCAGGGATATATCATCTGAGAGAGATTCAAATGCTGATCATGGGAGGCCTGTATCACCATGGAATGGGTAATCGAATAGGGTTTGACAGTGGGCGGCAGCCACAGGATGTTGGTCAAGGGAAAAAGAGATATCAGTCTACGTTCAAGGAGAACCCCAGCTTTGGGGTTATCTAATACAATTCACTCTCCAAGCTGAGATAGTAGGCTTGCTAGTTGGTAATAATGTACAGCCATGGCCAAAAGTTTTGAGAATGACACAAGTATTGGTTTTCACACAGTCTGCTGCTTCAGTTTTTATGATGGCAATTTGCATATACTCCAGAATGTCATAAAGAGTGATCAGATGAATTGCAATTAATTGCAAAGTCCCTCTTTGCCATGACAATGAACTTAGGACCTGATTCACACCTGCTCGCTCGTTGCAGGTGATGTTCGTTAATGTGCGCATGCGTGTAGTGCATGTGCTCAAACTAGTACGAGCAATGTGCTCGCTCACCCTGCAAAGACAGCCCAGTGGAATTAGTGCCAGGCGAGGCCGTTTGTGGGTGGTAACAGTGGCAGGCCAGTAGTAACGGGCAAGTGGAGTTGCGGACTCAGGCATGCCAGTTTGTTTTCACGCCATTTCTGGGGCGTTCATAATTAACAGGCAGCATCATAGTATATGTCACCTGCTTGAATTTTACACTGAACTGCTCGTAGTGCTTATGGTAGGGTACAGTCAACCGCAATCACTGCGGTCAGTTCCGATGGAAGCCGATGTACCGATGGTTGTAGATACTTCCTGGAGATGACATACGCTAGTAGGCGGCTAAAGACAGGCTGGTGGGCATCTGTAAACACAAAGTGATCAGTAATACGCAAGAAGAAGAAAAAGTAGTCCCATACGAGTGCACAACTGTCTCGCAATAATCATAGTTAAAACTTAACTTTTCATAATCTAATAATATCCACGCAAGTGGTATTGAAACACAGCAAAATAAAATACAGAATTATTAACAAGTGACACATATAATATGAAAAGTGATTAAAATACACAATAATGCCCGTTTATATATGCCTATTGATCACAAATGTCTAAAATGGGTACAGCAATGTCAAGGATACTATTTATAGAATAATCTCTTTATTATTTCACTCCTTAGCAGTACCTCAACTTCCAAGTAATTGTATTAGGATCACTTAAACTCATTTTCCACAGAATCTTGCACCATAGTTCTTGATGGTCATAAAGGGCACCATATTCAGATCCGACAGAGGTATAAAGAAGGTGTATGGAGTGAATGGAGTGACCCATTGTTTGTACCTGCAGGTGAGTTCTCCTATCCAATTCTTACCCTTCTGTCATAGGAGAAATTTATATTTAAACCCTTCCAAAACTGCACGGTTTGAACAGCTGCTGTAATAGCAACTTTGCAAGTTTTGGTGGTTTGAAGTTGTATTTTGCCAGGGCACATTGTGTCACATTGGAACACATTGTGTCCCAAGAACTATGAATCAGAAATACAAATCATAAATAAAGTAATTTGTATGTATGTGCATTTCTCATACTGTATCTGCTGATCCCCTTACTTTATCACAAGAAGATCAGGGTTTCATAATATATCTTGATAAAGCTGTTTACATTTTGTGCACTTTGAAACACTTGCTTAGGGTGCAATAATTTGAATTGATTATACTCAACCCCTCCACAAATGTGCCAAGCAATGATGCCAATACCATTAAGATGACAAATATGGTAAACCCTCATTTTCCTATCTACAGTATTTGTGTTGTAAGAAATGTAGTTAATAAAAAAAAATATTTTGAGTTAAAGATTTTGGGTGGAAAAAGGGGACTAAAGTGACTGATCAGGAAAATGTACAATAATGCTAAATCTAAACTTCATTCAGGATGGAGTCCTGTTAGATTAATCATGATAAGTCTTTCTTTTTGGATTTCCTATTTTCTATGAAACATAAATGAGAAACCTGTGCATTTACATGCCAGAAATGACAATTTAAGACCCTTCACTGTTGAGGGTTTGTTCAGTCCTGTGGTGGGGCCATTTTATGATGTCTGCTTTGTCACATTCCATCGTCACATTCCATATTACTGATTTTTTTAATGCACAAATTAGATTTTTTTTTCAAACAAGACATTGCAGTTTAATAAAATACCATTAGTATTTTTGCTGTCTAACACATCAAAGAAAATGTAATTAAAGTCAAATAAAATTTTTGCATGATAGTTCAAGAAAGCAGACCAAAAGCAAATTTGATTTTTATTAATATATATATTTATATATATATATAAATATATATATATATATATATATATATATATATTTACATGTAGATATATTAGATGTTTTAGTCATTGTCTAATGTTCATCTGACTTATAGTACAGTGGTTAAATTGGCAATACTGTACCAATTGTGCATTTCTGGAAGAAAGATTGAAGCTTGAAGTTTTCCCACTTCATCTACACATATTTGCAAGTAATTGTTTAGGTAAGGCCCAAAGATCATGAGCGTTGGTCTTGGTGCCTGCCATATCCAACCATTGCGCAGGCAAATGTCCATCTGCTCCTCTCTGTCTTTCCTCCTCTAGGACTAGTGTAGCATAGGAGCATAGGCAGCAACAGCCCTCCCATCCAAGAGGGTAGGAGCCGCTGCTGCTTACAATATAATACAACTTTATAAAAAAAAACAACGAATTTTCAAATGAAATAACAATGCAAAAAGTACTCCTTCTCACATAAGAACTCAGATCAGTGTATTATGACAATTTTAAATTTTTATTATGTAGATGCTTCGTACGTGTTAATGTGGTTGTGAACTGTCTTTTATATGGTCATTTATTAAATACTGTAGCCTATGGTTTGGATGACTCAAGTCAGATAAAATACCCCTAGTTCTCTTTAAAACTCTCTTCACATAGGCAACTCAACCACTTCTCCTGTAGTCCTAATCAAAAGTTTGAGGGCACCTTGCTCAGCTACAATACCATTGCCAAACCATAAAATAATACAGTAAGTCAAGACACTGTCAATTATACAGTAGTTAAAGTCTTTATTTACTCAAACAGACATCCCTTATTCTTTTCAAAGAAAAAAAAGCGTTGCTGCACTTTTTTTTTTTTTTTTAGTAAAAATGTAATACAGGTTGTGTCTCCCATATCTAAATATTCCGAAATACGGAATATTCTGAAATACGGAATTTTTTATAGCATGACTGAAATAGTGAAACCTTTGCTGTTTGATGGTACAATGTACAGTACACAAACTTTGTTTAAGGCAAAAAATTATTAAATATTGCTTTGTGTATAAGGTATATATGAAACATAAATTAATCTATGTATGTACACAAACTTTGTTTGAGCCACAAAATTATTAAGAATATTGTATAAAATTACCTGCAGGCTGTGCGTATAAGGTGTATATAAAACATAAACGGTTTCTCTGTTTATATTTGGGTCCCATTCCCAAGATATCTCACTTTAGTATGCAATTATTCCAAAATACGTAATATTCCGATATCCATAATACCCCTGGTCCTAAGCACTTTGGATATGGGAGACTCAACCTGTACTGTATTTAATGACCAGATTCCTCAAGATCCGCATGCCCAGAAATGTAAAGGAGTTTATCATATCAATGGTCTGACCATCCAAGACTACTGGTAGCTTAGGCATTTTATTTTCCTTCTAAAATCAACCACCAGCTCTATCATTTTAGAGACATTTAGGAGTAATTGATTATTCCTGCTCCACTCTGCCAACTTTACAACCTCATTCCCATTACTTATCAACCCAATAACAGTGATATTGTCTGCAAATGTTATGATCTTAACAGGTTGTGAAGACGACACGTCGTGGGTAAATAATTAATATAATAGGGTACTGAGGAGAGACACAGCAGAGCACCTGTTTTTATCAGCACTTAACCCCGATATGAATTTCTCCAATTTAATGACCTGGGGACCATTTATTAAAAAATCTAAAGCCCAATTACAAATGTACCCACTTACCCAAATCAAACAATTTAGATATTTAGAGGTGGGAATAAACCAACAGTTACGGTCTTTTTTAAGAGCAGTTATGCTCTGTAACTGGAGCTGGACAAACCATGTTGGAATGCAAGTGGTGTAAATACATCTTTTTTTGCATATGGGGTAAATACTGGCTGCTTTTTCATGTAGTACACAAATGCTGGACACCTTTATTTTTTTGCAATTTAGATTTCAGTTTGGACACAACCCTCCAAAATCTAAATCTCTCTGCACATTTGCCGTACCTGCAGTGCAACATGGTTTTACCAAGACGCACAGCTACTTGCTCTTTTTTTCTTTACTCCCGCCTAAGAATTAGGCCTTAAGTGATTGGATGTGTCACAGTGTGTAACCTATTGTGAGCTTGATGGACTATTTTGCTCTGCAGTGCTGACTAATAGATCAGAATGCCTGGCAGTGGCAGCTCCAGAGGTGGGGCTGCAGTGCAGTCCAAAATTCAAATAATGGAGCCACACCAACTGCCAGTGAGTCCCAAACGGCAATGTTTGGCAGCGTTTTTGAAAGCAGTTGGTTTGGTTCCCCTATTTGAATTTTGGAATGCGCTGCAGCCACACCTCTGGAACCACCACTGATACCTGGTAATCATAATATATGAGTATCATACTTGAACTCTTGAAGTATAAAAAACATTACATTTTTTTCAGATATTGGATCTAAATTGGAGGCACGGTATAAGTCAGGACAATTAGACGACACTGGGACCAGGGGAATCAATTTAATGTGGCAGGTATAGTGAGTTGACATACCTTTAATAAAATAGCAAGTGTACATCTGTAAATATTTCTTGCACTGCTCACAAAAGCAACCAGGCTAGATTTGTTAAATATTAAAGTGATGCAATGTGCATGTACCTATCTATAGTATTGTGTTTGCATGTTAATGTTTTTTTAAGTAAATGTATATGTTTGTGTGACTGAGTACAGTAATTTCTAGATGCCAGTCCAGCCCATATGTTGGACATGAAGCTGGTGTTCAGTAAAATATATCTATGATGTATGTTTCTGTTCAAATAATGTAAAATAATAATGTTTGCCTGAGGTGCAGGTGGTTCAATTGTGTTCTAACCACCAACAGTTTTTTGTTTCTATCTAAATAGTGATTCACACATTTCCTTGGTTCATGACAGGTCTACAGCCAGCAACTGGGAAGAGCATAACTGTAGTAGCTATAGGATAGCAATAATGAACAATCTTATCAGCAATAAAAAGTATATATTTACTGATGTACATCCAAGCATGTGAATGTGCAAGGACTGATACACCCTCTTCGAGCATCTCCAGACGCTGCAATCATGCTTGGTGCATCTTTAGATGCCAAAATAAAAATCTGCATCAGCCCCATTTTAGGTGCAGATTCTCTGTCTGAGTATTGCTTCAGAGAGATAAGTATCTGTGTAGACCAGCAGTTCAGAGATACACACAACTGTTCCATAACACACCCATAATATGGACCCTCTCCGTGCATCTGAATAGCTACTTCCCAGTTACTGCCCAGGAACTGCCAATACATTTTCAATACACTTTTCCATGAATGCATCTGAAATTGCAACTGCGACTCTGCACAAACACAATTGGGATGCATGCATGGTGAATGAAAAACAATCAACTACATCTAACATCGACATAGCATGCGACTCCGAATCTATCCTATATTATCAACATATCATCAGTAGATAGCTTTAGGTGATTAAAAAACAGTCAGCACTAACATAATCAAGTCATACAACTCAGGGTTAGATTAATTCTTTATGTATAGCCACCCTTGTATTATAGCACATAATGATGTATAACAGTATGTTGTGCAGTATGAGTGTATGCTGCATATGCTTTAAATACACAGTGGATGAGTTTAGTCAGCATAGATAACTCATTATTTCAGATTAATTTCCTTAGTAGTGTAGAATCAGCGATCCAGTTCCACACACCGGGTGTGTATCATAGGGATGGCCATCGATGGGTCTACCATTGATGGTATCATTCGATCGTTCCATCAGTGGTTTACATTGATGGCATTAAACTATTGATGGTTTAAACCATCAATGGGCATCCCTGCTGATAGTCATGGGAAAGCGGCAGGGAAATCAAGAAAAAGGGTGATGTCTAAGCAGCATGACTGGGATCTGGAGCGAGGCTTAGCCTGCAGATCAGGGAAAGAAAAAAAATAGATGCACCGCTTCCATTGACAGCCTGCAAAACCATGCATGCAGTGTCAACCTGTGAACATTACCTGTACATGTTCTACCTCCAGACATATCCAGCACATCTCTTGCCTGCAGACTTATCCAGCCTTACTGTGTGAAATCTCAATACATGCACTACTACAGTCTTCTAATTATCTTTGTGCGGTTCCAGGTGCAGCTTCTAAATTGCCGTGTTCAGCTCTAGCTATAGTCTAGAACATTGTGCAGTACCTGTCTTGGCCTGCATACTTCCAGCATTCTATACCTAACATCATCTGCAGAGAGCGCATATCTCTGGTGTGTAATACTGTCTGAACTCAGGGCCTGATTCAGCAGTGCACGCAGATACCCGATATTTGGGAATCTGTGCAAGTGCAGGACCCATTCCGCTAGTGTACAGAATGGGTCCTGCTAACTCGCTTGCAGACTGGCAGCAGACCGTCAGTGAATTACAGTCTGCTGCTGTTTGTGGGAGGGATAGGGCAGTGATGTCCTCCGTTTCCCGAAACGGAGGTGTGCCGCTGCTGTCACAGCAGAGAGAAGAAGCCAGGATCTCTTTTGGCTGGTGGAGATTTTCATGGCCTCTTCTAAACTGTGGCGGCCAGCTGCGGATGCCTATGGGTCACCACAGCCGGCCAATGTTACACAGATCATTCGATGCTGCATTGGACAATACAGCTCGGATAAGTAATGCACAGGAGTCGAGACCCTCCTGCTGCATTACCATTTCTGCAAGGATCGCTATTGCAAAGCTGCCTGCATGCAGCTTTGCAATCACGATTCTTGCAGAATCAGGCCCCAATCCACTGTGTTCCTGACACTGCTCTCTATCCATTAGAGTTCTATACTTAAATAGTGAGGCTATCATAGATGAGTAGCACATCAGTTTCAGCCTAGTTACTCTGTTCTCCTTCCTGCTCTGTTCCTGAATGAAAAGTGTAATTTTTTCCCCTAGTTTCATTCACTCTACTTACAACCAGTTCTGCCCAGTGGTCCCACTTCTGTGTCCACAATAAATACAGAATCTGAGAAGATGTATGTAAACCTTGATGGGAAGTGCAGAAGCCACACTGCACCTGTGGAGATCTGAGGCTGCAATGTCGCTTGTTAGTGCCCCAAAAGCCACGGTATGATTGGCATGCTGCTGGAGTTTGGGGGTGGTGATGGCCAGCGTTGCAGGAAATGGATCCAAGTTTTCTTGACATACTGAAGCTTCACTGGCTCCAGCAGTGTGAATTCCCCTAACATTCTCAATAACCTGAGGGTTACTCAGATGTCCGATAGTTATGCAGTTGATCTGATGATGCATCTTCGGAAGCAGCATAGGACCACAAAAGCTTTCAGTTGGCATAAACCCCCTAACAGCACATTGACCAAAATAAAGTATACTTAACAATCTAAAATTAATTAAGAGCAGGAGACTTAAATATGGCAATTTATTTTTATTTTTTATTAATAACAGTTTCATAATTCTAAATACTGTTGTATTTTGTAAAAGCTCATATTATCAAATTTGCAGTGTCCAAATGGGTAAATAAAAATAGAAAAAAAAAACAGACTGGTGGCAAACCAAAGCACAAGCAAGTCGCTAGAAATAAGCAGCACTAGACAAGCTTTGCAAGGAGCAGGAAGTGAAACTTTTTGATGATTTATTGCCTGAACCACCCCACAATTCCATAGCAACAACAATTGGGAAGAGCTCAAGCAACAAAAGGTTTTTTTGTAAGGCACGCGCCACCCAAGAAACCAGCCAGGGCCACCTCCCTTCCAAATGCCTTAGAACCAAAAGCATCTATAAGGAACTGAGGGTCTCATTCAGACCCGCTCGCGAGCGCAGGATGCTCGCAAGCGGGTCGATGGTACCCAAATGCGCATGCGCGAGACCCGAATATCGACGGCCAAGCCGTCGTTATGGGTCTCGCACCAAAGGGGGTGTGCTTTCGATGGTGAGTGACAGCACGCCCTCTTTGGTGGGCTTGCCGGGGGCGTGGCCGCCGGACGGAGGCGTTCCCATGGGAACGCCTACCGTCTGGGTCCGGCCCCACTGACATCGTTAGTGATGTCAGTGGCAGTGATTTTGGCTCTGATAGAGCCAAAATCACTCCAGGGCTTGCGGCAGCGAGACCCTACCGCAGGGTCTCATTGCAAGCCCGATGGTCGCGATGGTCTTGACCATCATCATGGACGCTCGCATAAGCTGTGGGTGGTCACCCACAGCTATGGGAGCGTCCAAGAGACCACTCCATTTTCAGGTAGGAGGGCCCTGATTCAGAGAGAGCGCTCTGGTCAGAGCGTCCGGCTCTGAATCAGGCCCTGAATCTGACCACTGGACCGAGGAGGGGAGCACCAGATAAACACTCCATTAAATTCTCACAAAAAGGAATCCCACACTCCCAAATCTTGATGCAGCTCAGCCGTGAGACGTATACTGTGGTTAGCAGCCCGCTCCAGCTTCCCGTAGGAATTGTGCCCTGTGGGTATAACACACTACACATCTCAGGAGGAAATAGCAGAGTTGACCTACTGCCCTTCAGGAAAGGACAAATGGACCTAAACTTGCCCTGCACTTTCTTAGGAACTACCCCTACCAGCAACAGAACCAGGTTAGCAAAGAGAGAGGAAGGAAAAGGTCTGCTCATCCTACCCAACCGGACCTCCTTCATTACCACATCAGGCATATCTCTGGCAGACTGAAGGTTATGAGGGGAACCCTTCACCACCACTCCAACTACAGGCAGAGTGAAACCCACCAAAAAACCCCATGACAAAAAGGCTGCATCCTCCGTTTTAGGGTAGCAGTCCAGCACTTGGTCGTGGTGCTCAGTTCAATGGGTAAATGCTCTATTGAGTTCCTGTCCCTGCTATTGTCTAACTAGGAGTGGAATTCCCGGAAGGGTTTTATACAATCATGGGATGGGTGACCCCCCCACATTGGAGGCAGGCATGAAGCACTGTGAGCCTCTCTGACACTGGCCACTGTTAAAGTATTGACCCTACTGGTGGATGCCGGACACCAGGCTAGTGGCAGGGGTCTGTGGAGAACCACATCTACCAACAGGGCCATTTGTGCCTACCTCCTTTGTGACCACAAGCCAAACTTCCATATCCTTGCTGCAAATTATAAAGATATCACATGGCTCCCCTGGTTCGCTGGTACATGTCGTGAACCATATGGAGGTACTGGAGAATTGTATTAGCCTGAGTCAGGCTGGTCTCTAAGTAGCAAGCCGCGAAGACTTAGAAGCCAGCCAGACAGTTGTCTTATGTGCAGAACTGGTCATTCCCTTGCCCTTTTTGACTTAACCAGCCAAAGCTGTTTTTTGGTGTCAAAGGCAAAATATATCGACACTTAGAAATCTTCTTCCGAGCATGCTTGTGCTAACCCCGTGTAATGGACATGTTAGAGCAATAGACCACGTCCCCCTGCAACACAGCAGCTTGATCCCTATGAACCCTTTGCCACTTGGAAGCATGACACACCTTTTTTCGCAGCACCTGCCTTTTCCCAAAAGGAAGCATTGCTATCACTACCTAAAGACAACGAAGAGGTGAGGAGAGCGACAGGTCAATGTGAAAAGACATCTCATCAGAATCATGGCGACAGACAACAGCATCGGATGCCAACTCAACAGGAGTCTTTTTATTGGAACCATGATGGCAGTGCTTCACCTGACCAGAGCCTGAGGGACCAGACATTGGAGGAACGGCATCACTGGAGCCCTCCAGCACCAAACCAGAGGAGATGGATCCCTGTGACACTAGAGAAGATAGGTTAACAGGATCACCAGCCATAAGTGCAGTGCAAGAGGGGGCCAAGGGAAAGCATATAGTCAGACCAGGGGAGAGTTGGCTTCCAGGTGCCATGCTGGGGGCCAAAGGCAACACTGGAGGAAAGACAGAAGCTGCAGCAGTAACAGTGGGCTAGGGGAAGTGGGAGATGGACCCCAAATATATTGGCCAGGACTGGGATACCAGCTGTGAAATGTCCATGGGCAGAGCCGTCACAATGACCCAGCTGGAGGAGGCGCTAAAAGGGGGGGGGGGTTGATGTGCTAGCAGAGGAGAGTGGTGAAGGAACACCACACAGTGACCCAATAGAGCCAGACAGAGAAGCAGGACAGGGGAGCAATCACTATAACACTGCCAGATGGACCAGCTGCTCTAACAGGGGCCCAGCAGGGAACCAACCCCAGAAGTGGGGCATGTCTGGGGACCAGAGGCATCCAAAATGACATCCTGAAAGCAGGTAGGGGGCAAAGAACAGTGGCTGGAGCGCATGGTAAGGATTGAGGAACAGGGAACAGATGAAAGAGAGACTAAAAACAAAAGGAATAAAATGAAAATTGCAGAGAAGGAGAAAGCAGTAGAGGAGGGGGCTGACAGAAAGGAAAAGTGGAAGTGAAAGGTTGCAGAAGAAGCATAGGTACAGAGAGAGTGAGGAAGAAAGAGACTAGCAAGAGAGGAAAAAGCTATCAGAATAAGACAACCAAACACTATACTGGACCAGAATCACAGACTGCAGAAAAAACATAGTTGGTATTTATTAATAAGAAAGTCAGCCGGGCAGCACCTCTGATATCCAGCTGTCCCATCAGTTACAGGACCGTGAGTTTGAAATCCACACACCATGATATGGAGATATGCCCTGGCTTCCATTCTGCCTCAGAAAATTGTACATTTTCTTCCAATGAAGCATGATGGAAGGCTGTAGTGAGTAGATGGGGTGCGGTGGGATAGTCAGCTTTTGTTAGACACCACAGAGAAACCAATATATTTACTACTGCATTCAAAATCAAACAGGGGATTTTGTATATATAGTACTGTATCTTCAACTAATTTATATGAGGAAGGTTCAGAGAAATGTTTCTAAAAGACAGATGTACAGTATCACACTCTCTTCTATGCTCTGGGGAACTCAAGAGGGGGAGGCAAGACAGAAGGTGCTGCACAAAAACAAGACCCCTCTGCCCTGTGTAGTCTCGACAAAAAATGTCTCCTAAATATTTTGGCATCAGCAATCCAAATTTCTTCAGAGCTTGATACATTTGACAAAATAGCAATTTTATTTCATAAAGAATTTGATGATAAATGTGCTCCATAGTGTTTTGTAATGGAATTATTACTAACAAAATAACTTTTGTTATTGAAGTTTGCTGTTTTATACAACACAATTCTACAGTACAGTATTTGTTCTCATTAGCAGCTGGCCCAGGTCCCAACCAGGCTCCTCCAAGAGACCTAGGGTAATTAGTACCTTCTCCTACACACTTCTCAGTGCCCCCGGACACACATACTGTACATGTCTCCTCCTAAAATCACTATTAAGAGTTCAGCTAAACTGTGTATTAAGTAGAGATGAACGGGTTCAGTTCTCAGAGAACCGAACCCGCCTGAATTTTGTATGTCCGAGTTGGATCAGAGTTTCGGCTCGGATTTTCCTGCCAGACTCGGATCTCAAAGCGAGGCAAAATGTCATCATCCCGCTGTCGGATTCTCACCTGTTTTAGATTGTATAAAGGTTCCCCACACTCACCACCAATTTCATTCCGGTTGTGGAGTGTGAAGAGGAAGCAAGGGAGGGGCTGTGCTCTTGTTGTCCATAGTGGCTGTGCTGTGCTGTTGCTGTGCATAGGGGCTGGCTACTGTTGACTTATCACTTGTCATAGGGGCTGGCTGCTTAATGTCCATAGGGGCTGGCTTGGCTGTGATGTGCTGTTGTCCATAAGGGCTGTGTTGTTGTCTATACTCTATAGGATCTGTGCTGCAGACAGAAGAGGGGGGCTTCAGTGGCTCCTGTGTCACTGCAGTCCATAAAGGGGTGCTGCTGTGTTTTTCAGGGGGTGCTCTGTCTATCAGGGGTGCTCTTCACCCCAGTGTAAAAAAATAAATAAAAGTGTTGTTTTTCTGTCAGTGCGTAGCTGTGCAGGGGTGCTGCCTGTGTCATTTATCAAGGGGCTGCTGCCTCATTCAGGGGTGCTCTCCCCCCAGTGCAAAAAATAAATAAACTAATAAAAGTATTTTTTTTCTGTGTGTGTGTGTGTGTGCATGCGTTAGCTGCACTTATCAACAACGTAGCTGTGCAGGGGTGCTGCCTGTGTCATTTATCAAGGGGCTGCTGCCTTGTTCAGGGGTGTTCTCCCCCCAGTATAAAAAAAGAAATTAATAAAAGTGTTTTTCTACTTCAGGGTCCATAGGGTATCCACAGGATACCTTGGGGTATAGGTGATGACGTCAGGCATCGGGCACCATAGAGTTAAGTTTTCAGTCCTCCCAGGACGCAATAGGGTCCCCCTCCTATACCCCGCCCCCGAGCCAAGGCATCTCAGTTTAGTTTGGTGCCCGGCCGGAGTCGGATGCACCTGTTGGAGTGGGGGCCAAGAAGAGCCCCTGAAGTTTTCTTCTAGCAGCTGTGGCTGCACATCTGGAAGTACAGCATGGACAGTCAGTCCTGACGTCCATGCTGTCTTCCCTACACCCCCGCCGGTACCAGAACGCCGGTACTGATCCGGGGATGCTGGTAGGCATCTGGGGTCACTGCTAGCAGTGACCCCAGATGTTCAGGACCATGGCCGGAATCAAGGGAGACAGCAAGATAAGCAGCGGGGTCCCGCGGTGGGTCCCCACTGTTACATGGTCCAGAGTGGGGGCTCCTTGGGGACTGGCTGCAGCGTGGAGCCAGGTTCTTACCTGCGCATCCACTACCCCCCTGGGACAGCTGGACCATGGCAGAGCGGTAGCGCTGCGGCATCCCAGGGGTTAAATGCTGCCAGGGGAGCGCACCTTCCCTGTCTCACAGCTGGCGCCTCCCCCGCTGCACACAGCCCTCTCTGCACACGCTGACTGGTCCTGTGTCAGCGCTCCTCCCCCAGGCCGGCCTCTTCTCTGCTCCTCGGTGGACATCTTTTGAAGAAGCATGGTGAGCGCTGCTGGACGCTGAAGAACGGTGGCATCGTGGTCTGGGTCCCCCGGCATACCTCTCCTCCGTTGGATAAGGTCTGTGTATGCAGCGCTGTGTCCTACCAGGCTCTGAGTCTGTGTAGTTGAGGATCAGCGCTGATAGTGCAGGAATTGATTTCTTTGCATTGTATGTGACCTATGCTAGCATCTGCTGCCTGTACTTTCATTTTCTATCTGTCAGCATTTAACTGTCCCTGTTCTTTCTGCTAAAGCCCTTGCGGTGCGGTGCTTGCAGGGTGGTCTCACACTATACTAACGAGTATCAGTGAGAGGGGTCACATACTTACCATTATGTCTGAAAGTGATTTTCCTCTCCAGCTTTTGGGGGAGATGTATTAACGGCAAAATGCGGTAAAACCCCCGAAAATGTAGTTTTCGGGGGTTTTACCGCATTCCCCGTATGTATTAAGCAGCAGAATGCAGCGCATTCTGCTGCTTCGCGTCGCTAGGTAACGCCACCTTCAGGAGGCGTTACCCAATAGAAGCCTATGGGCTTCTTAGCGCGACGCTCGGGGCCGGGAGGGATCCGATCAGATCCCTCCCATGAGCCCCCGCGGCCCGCGGCCTTCTGCGCATGCGCAGAAGGACTTCTGGGTGTTCAACCTGGAAGTCCCTCTGCCCGGCCGCATCACAAAGGACAGCTCTCATCGAGAGGGCTGTCCTTTGCGAAATCCTTGGTACATACTGCGGTAATGAACTGCGGTATGTACTCGAAGTCGGGGGGGATGTAGCGCAACGGCAATGTCGCCGTTAATACATCTCCCCCTTAATGTACTACATGCAAGGTACCTATAGCGGAGGGGGACGGCAGTGTGGAGGGACTATGTCGACGGTGTTATTCGATGACGCGACCGATTATGATCACGGCTCTGGTACAGGAGCCGCCCTGGGCTTGTTTTGCCAAAGCGCTTACAACCCTCGTGGGCCAGTTAGCTCCACAGCCTGCCCTCACTCAGATGGGTTTGTCCCAGCAGTCAGTGGTGTCGTCACCCATGCAGGGTTTCCCAAGACAATTGATGGTACCCCACAGTCTCCCTATTTCCCCTCCTCAGGTCTCTCATGAGCCTGCGTGGGTTAATTCGTTAACAAGCTCTGTACAGCAGTTGTCAGAAGTGTTGCAAGGGGAGTCTGCGATGCGGCCTCACAAACGGCCGGTGGCGTCTCTGTCTGCTCCTTATGAGGATGACGACGGGACGTCCAATGATGGGGAGATTCTGGATCTTTCGGACCAGGAACCTTCCCGTCCTAAAGAGTCGGACGCTAAGTCTAAGGTGTATATACCTGGCCTTATTCATGCAGTCCGTACTGCTTTAGTTATTGAGGATGAGGAGCCTCTGGTATCAAAGTCCAAGTACGCCTTTTTCAAAGATGTTAAAGGAGATACCACAGTGTTTCCTCTTTCGGGGCAATTAGTTGACCACCTGGAGGAAGCGTGGAAACAGCCAGGCAAACGATATCAGCCTCAAAGGCGTTTAGCAGTGGCGTATCCGTTTGCGGACAATTATTTTGCCAAATGGGAATCCCCGCCTCAGGTGGATTCTCATGTGACACGCCTTGTCCGTAGTGCCACATTACCCATGCCATCCATGTCCTCCCTTAAGGATGCTACGGACCGCAAGGTGGAGATCTGCCTGAAGTCCGCCTATTCCCTTGCGGGGGGGGGGGCAGCGCAGTCGGCTATGGCCATTTGCTGGGTTGCCTGAGCTATGGAGCGCTGGGCTGATGTGTTGGAGGCGTCCTTCGATTCCGACTGTTCGGCTGAGCAGACGGAGTTGATCGGCAATCTCCGGGATTCGACCACTTATATCAACGAAGCGGCCTTGGATATTAGTACCCTGGCATCTCGAATTTCTTCAGCAACTGTGGCTGCTCATCGCACCTTGTGGTTGCGGTCCTGGAAGGCGGACGCTGATTCCAAAAAGGGTTTGGAGGCGTTGCCTTTTAACAGAGAAGTTCTCTTCGGTCCGGACCTGGACAAGATTGTAGCCATGCTGGCGGCAGCTAAATCGGCATGTCTCCCGTCGGCTGCTGTTCCTTCTCGTTCAGGTACTCCGTCCTTTCGGTCTTATAGGGCCCAGGGTAGGCCTAAGACACAGTCCTTTCCCCGACCGGCTGGACCCAAGAAATCGGCCAAGCCCCGGAAACAGGCCTGGAGTACCAGACGTCCGGCCCCTAAGCCAGATGACAAGCCTGCGGCCTGACGGTCCGGGCCTCCCTTTGGGGGATCCCAAAGTGGGAGGCCGCCTGCTGCAGTTCGCCCGGTGTTGGTCGGTCACCACGACAGACACTTGGGTTCTCGAGGTGGTCTCACATGGGTATGCCCTCTCCTTCCAGCACAGACCCCCAGCTCGATTCTTCACCACGGGTCTACCATCAGACCGGAACAAAGCCACGGAGCTGCGGAAGGTTTTGCACACTATGCTCCAGGCTGGAGTTATAGTGCCTGTTCCATTCTCCCAGAGGGGCCAGGGTTTCTATTCCAATCTCTTTTTGGTGCAGAAACCCAATGGGTCGTTTTGTCCGATTCTCAACCTCAAAGCTCTCAACAAATCTTTGCGGGTATCGAAGTTTTGGATGGAGACTCTACGGTCCATCATTCTGGCACTGGAACCTGGAGACTACATGGTGTCATTGGACTTACAGGACGCTTACCTGCATGTCCCTATTCTTTTGCACCATCAGCAATTCCTCAGATTTGCAATCCGCAGCAACCACTTTCAGTTTCGGGCGTTACCTTTTGGCCTGGCGACAGCACCAGGTGTTTTCACCAAGGTGATGGCGGTCATGGCGCCTTCCCTGCGGCTGCAGGGGGTCCGCATGTTGCCGTACTTGGACGACCTTCTCTTAGTGGCAGGATCTCCGGAGCTCCTTCTCCAACACTTGGACCTGACCATTGCGCTACTGCAATGGCACGGCTGGTTGATAAACTAGCAGAAGTCCACCCTGCTCCCGTCTCAGTGGATTCTGCATCTTGGAGCCTTATTGGACTCGGGACAGCAAAGGATCTTTGTGATGCGGGAAAAGATCGCTGCCTTACAGTCGAGGGTGCGCAGTTGTCTGCAGAGCCGCCGGGTGTCTCTGCATTCGGCGATGAGGTTACTGGGCTCCATGGTGTCAGTATTCGACATGGTGGAATATGCCCAGTTTCACTCCAGACCTCTGCAGCACCTGATCCTGTCCAAATGGAATGGACTGCCTCAGTCTCTGAAATCCCAGTCGATAGTGCTCACTCCGGAGGTTCGCCTGTCCCTTGCCTGGTGGTTGCAGACGACCCATCTCAACAGGGGTCGTCCGTTCTGGGTGGCGAATTGGGTCCTGTTGACAACGGACGCCAGTCTTCGGGGCTGGGGAGCAGTTTCGGGTCCACACTTGTTCCAGGGCAGGTGGACTCCGGCGGAAGTGGAGCTTCCAATAAACATCTTGGAACTCCGAGCGGTTTTCAATGCTCTCCAGCAGGCACATCGGATTCTCCAGGGTCGCCCAGTGCAGGTCCAGTCAGACAACGCTACCACCGTGGCCTACATAAACTGGCAAGGAGGAACCCGAAGTTGGGCGGCTCTCGTAGAGGTGTCTCGGATCCTGGTATGGGCGGAGCGCAATCTTCCGGCCATATCAGTGGTCTTCATCCCGGGAGTGCTAAACTGGGAGGCGGACTTTCTCAGTCGCCAGGACGTTCATCTGGGGGAGTGGTCCCTGCACCCGGACGTTTTTCAACTGCTGGTGGACAGGTGGGGTCTTCCAGAGATCGACCTCATGGCGTCCCGGCACAACAAGTTGCCGGTGTACGGGTCTCGCACAAGAGACGAAGAGGCGTCTCAGGTGGATGCTCTGTCCGTCCGGTGGACATTCCGGTTTGCTTATCTCTTTCCTCCGGTTTCCCTTCTTCCACGGGTAATCCGGAAATTCAAACAGGAAGGAGGGATGCTCCTGTTGATAGCTCCCGCATGGCCCAGACGGCACTGGTTCTCAGACCTTCAGGGTCTGTCCGTGGAAAATCATCTGCGGTTGCCGCTATGACCAGACATTCTGTCACAGGGTTCTTGTCTTCACCCGGACCTGACTCGGCTGTCTTTGATGGCGTGGCTGTTGAGACGGCCATGTTAAGGTCCTGGGGGTTTTCCAGCTCTGTAGTGCAGACCATGCTAAGAGCTCGGAAACCGTCTTCCGCGAGAATATACCATGTTCTTCCAGTGGTGTCGACCGAGAGGTTATGCACCGCGGGAGTTTCGTCTCTCTCGAGTACTCACCTTCCTACAGGCGGGACTGGACCATGGGCTTCGCCTTGCTTCTTTGAAGGTGCAGGTTTCTGCCCTGTCTGTCTGGTTTCACTGTAGGATTGCTACAATCCCCGATGTACGCACCTTTATGCAGGGCGTTCTGCGTATTCAGCCGCCTTTTGTTCCACCTGTGGCGCCATGGGACTTGGCTGTGGTCCTGAGGGCTCTCCAAGGACCGCTGTTTGAACCACTGGGCTCAGTGGATCTTAAATGGCTAACAGCTAAGACTGTTTTCCTTCTGGCCATAGCTTCGGCCAGACGTGTTTCTGATTTAGGGGCTCTCTCTTGTAGACCCCCTTTCTTGATTTTTCATGGGAACAGGGCAGTGCTACGCACTCGTCCTGAATTTCTTCCCAAAGTTGTTTCCCAGTTTCATGTTAATCAGGAAATAGTTGTTCCGGCTTTTAACTCACCTGGTCTTTCGGTGGGTGAGGCCACTTTGGATGTGGTGTGGGCCTTAAGGACTTATGTTGACCGCACTTCTTCGTTTAGGAAGTCGGACGCCTTGTTTGTCCTCTATGGCTTCCGTAAAAAGGGTTGGCCTGCTTCAAAGCAAACTTTGGCAGCCTGGATCCGTATGGCAATTTCTGAAGCTTATCTTCATGAAGGCCTGCCGGTTCCTCCTTCTGTGAAGGCTCATTCCACTAGGTCTGTGGGTCCTTCGTGGGCAGCTCGACATGGTGCCTCTGCAGTCCAGATCTGCAAGGCTGCTACGTGGTCCTCTGTCCATACCTTCGTGAGGTATTACAGGTTTAACACCTTTGCCTCTCAGGATGCTTCCTTCGGGCGGCGGATTCTCCTTTCAGCACAGGAGCATCCCCACCCTTAAAGGATACTGCTTTGGGACATCCCCAAGGTATCCTGTGGATACCCTATGGACCCTGAAGTAGAAAATATGAGATATGGTAAGAACTTACCTTTGTTATCTCTATTTCTACGAAGTCCATAGGGTTCCACAGGACTCCCGCCCTGTTGCACCTGTGCTGCAGATGGCCTTTACTCTGGTCACCGGTTTTTCCGTCTCCCTCTGGTGAGAATGTGATTCTTGTGTGTGTCCAGATTTTTTTTCTCTCTCTTCCTTCTCCTCCTCCGGCCTATGGCTTGGTAACTAACTGAGATGCCTTGGCTCGGGGGCGGGGTATAGGAGGGGGACCCTAGTGCATCCTGGGAGGACTGAAAACTTAACTCTATGGTGCCCGATGCCTGACGTCATCACCTATACCCCAAGGTATCCTGTGGAACCCTATGGACATAGAAATAGAGATAACAAAGGTAAGTTCTTACCATATCTCATATTTTTTTTCTGTGTGTGTGTGCGTTATCTGCACTTATCAACAACGTAGCTGCACAGGGGTGCTGCCTGTCTCATTTATCAAGGGGCTGCTGTCTCGTTCAGGAGTGCTATCCCAATCCAGTATAAAATATAAAATAATAAAAGTTTTTTTTTCTGTGTGTGTGTGTGTGTGCATTAACCGCACTTATCAACAACGTAACTGCGCAGGGGTGCTGCCTGTGTCGTTCAGGGGTGCTCTAACTCCCAGTGTAAAAAACAAAGAAATTAATAAAAGTACTTTTATTCTCTGTGTGTGTGCAGGGGTGCTGCCTGTGGCTGAACCAATTATCAATAGAGATGTGCGCCGACCCTCGTGAATTGATTTTGGTTTTGGATCTCCCCTAGTTTTGGATCTGGATTGGTTTTGCCAAAACCTCACCTCCGTGTTTTGTTTTCGTGTTTTGGTTTTGGATCTGGATTTTTTCTTAAAAAATAAAAAAACAGCTCAAATCACATAAAATATGCCTTTTTTGTTCCTACAGTATTAATAACCTCAATAACATTTATTTCCACTCGTTTCCAGTCAATTTTGACCACCTCACAGCTCACAAGGGGACCAGGAAGCGTGCTTTCCAAAAATAAATAAACAATTGACTTAAATAATGCTTTGCAAATCTTCTATAAAGGCATTTCCCAACCTGTAGAGGGACATAAAAAAAAACATAGTTAGTGGCCTTCAAACTGACGTTCCCACTTTCCACTTAACCATATGAGATATATTGTGAACAAGTGGAATAGAGCATCAAAAGCAACAATTCAGACCTAAGGTTTAAGTATTACGTTGTGTCTTTCTTGAGCTCCATGCCTGCTTGCTGGTTGTTGATTTTTTTCATCCCAGAAGGGGACCAGGAAACGTGCTTTCCAAAAATAAATAGACAATTGACTTAAATAATCCTTTGCAAACCTCCTGTTCTGTAACGGAATTTTCCAAACTGTACAGGGACATTAAAAAAAACAGAGTAAGTTAGTGGCCTTCAAATTGCCATTGTTCCCACTGTCCACTTCTTCTTAAATATGTGAATGTTAGAATGTGGAAGGCCAAAAATTGGGTGGACCACACATGGCTGATTGATCAACCATGGCGACTGAATTAGTGTCATAAGGAAGAGGAGGCTGCAAACTGGGTGTCATGTTATGAGTTGGCCATATGGGGCATGTTGCTGTTAAGGGATCAGGCTGGTTATCAGTGGACACATTTTATTATAGTTGTTGTTATTCTGGGTTGCCATCTCCTGAAGGGTGTTTACCAACAGACAGAGACTACCTACCTATCAGCTCAGGCATAGACACTTCCTGAGAAACAGAGCTCTTTTCTCTGGAGGGAAGCCAAATAGGTTGGAGCCCCTGTACTTCCAACATCTGAAGCTCTTATCTCTCTACGCCATCTATGATAGAAGAAAAAAAATGTCATTGGTGACATCTAGCTCCTCTTTCTGTACCCTGCTTGCCCTTTTTGGACAGGAAGTCCAGCATGGATGGTTTGGAAGAAGAAGGCCTAGCAACAGATGGGGATGGTCATTATCAAGACCTGGTCCCCCAAGTGGGTGTAGTCTGGGAGGTATTGGTTGGCATGCAGGCAGCGGAATAACAAAGGCCTCCATGTTGTCTGTGCTTACTATTCCGTATTTCAGTTTGCAATTCAGGTAGGAATAAAGTGGGCTACAGAACACAGTGACAGAATCACTGGATGTCTTAGTGCATTCAGGCTAAATACAATCCATGATTCCCAGACAGATTCCGGACAGATGAATCCTTTGCTTGTAATAATCTTTGGTAATTCCTGGCAAAGGTGTGTGTTATAGCCAGACACTTTGAAGGCTGTAACTTTGAACTGCTTTATAGAAAACATGTGAATGAAACCTTTCCACACTGCAGAACATGATGGAGAAATCCCTTGAAGTTCAGCACCTATAGCATCTTTTTTTTCCTGTTCTCTGAGGCCTCTCCTGACTGTGAAGAAAGATTCTCCACACTGTAATTTTCCATTGTGATTTTTTAATGGTGATTTCAATGTTGTCCACTGGCTGAGATCCATCTCATCTGAGGGTTGGGTTATCCCCATGCAAATTAGACAATTCACATCCAGAAGGTGACTCTTATGTTTAGCCATGGTGTCAGTCTCTCTTTTGGCAGAATTAGGCTTTAGGTTTTTTTTACAAATATAGGCTTTAGTTTTTTAGAGCATATAA
This sequence comes from Taudactylus pleione, assembly GCA_031769625.1. NCBI lineage: Eukaryota > Metazoa > Chordata > Amphibia > Anura > Myobatrachidae > Taudactylus > Taudactylus pleione. The sequence goes on from JAUIMM010000531.1 coordinate 347,208, forward strand.
CTTTAAAATCTGTTAGGATAACATTTCTGCTATGTTTAAGACTAAAAAAAAACCTTTTTGTTACCCAATAACTTAAAAAAAAAGTTTTCATTGCAATATTCATGCAGCCCATTGACAGACAGCAGCACAGCACCCCTGCGCAGCTATGCCGATGACAGGTGTGGCTGACACCCAAAAAAAAAAATAGTTTATTTATTATTTTGGGCAGCAGTCCCTTGACAGACAGGAGCACAGCACCCCTGCACAGCTACGCTGAAGACAGTGACAGCCAGGTGTAAAATTGATAATAAATTAATGTAAAAACAATTCATAGGGTGCAGCCCCTGGCTGTTAAATTGATCATAAATTTATTTAAAAACAATTCATTGGGTGCAGCCCCTGGCTGTTAAATTGATCATAAATTAATTTAAAAATAAATCATTGGTTCCTAAACCAACCATAACATTAATTTAAAATGTGAGGCAGCAATGCCCCAACCAGCATATAATGGAAAGGAAAAAGGTGCAAGATGGAATAGTCCTTGGGACCTCCCACCCACCCTTATGTTGTATACGAAACAGGATAGTTTACCAAACCAATCATTTCAACGACAAGGACTGGCAATTGTGGCTGAAATGATTGGTTTGTTTTGACCCCCCCATAAAACAAGCTGATCCCATACACAAACTGGCTTTACATTACAAGTTGTCCTCATCCTCGTCCTCGTCATCCCCATCAGTGTGTACAAACTCTCCTTCACACAATATTAATTTGCCAGCACTGGAATCCACCATAGACGCCTATGTAATTTTTTTATGTAATTGTTGGTAGAGGTCTTCCTCGTGGAATTTGTAATTCATTTTAATGAACATCATCTTTTCCACATTTTGAGGAAGTAACCTCCTACGCCGATCACTGACAAGGTTGCCAGCTGCCCTGAAAACTCTTTCGGAGTACACACTGGAGGGTGGGCAACTTAAGTAATGCAAAACCAGTTTGTGTTTGGGACTCCAAATTGCCTCTTTTTCCTGTCAGTACTGAAAGGGAAAGTCTGACATGTCTAATAGGATGTTATCTCTGAAATAGTCCTCCACCATTCTGTGAATGGAAACCGTATCATACATAGTCACGGTAGAAGACATGTCACTAGTAGGCAGTTCTCTCAGGCCTGACCAGATGTCATTTTTTGGTGAACGATCTGCATGACCAGCAGGCATTCTGCAAGGAAAATTGAGTTTTTTCCTGGCAGCTGTTGAAGGAGGAGATGATGGTGTTTCACATGCAGCTGCAGATGACAATTTTTTGACCAACAGCTCTTTGCATAGTTTTAGATTTTGGACTGTTGGAAAAAAACTCACAAGGTAGGACTTAAACCTAGGTTCCAGAATAGATTGACGACTCTTGGATCTCAAGCTGGCAGTGTCTGAACTAATTTCACATGTGGAAAGTTCAAAAGGTTTGAGAACCTTGCACAACACGGAAGTTATTCTCCACTGCGCTTGAGTAAGGTGCATTCCCCTCTCTGCTGTATAGGCCTGGATGGCCTTTTGCTGTTCCTCCATCCGCTGAAGCATATAGAGGGTAGAATTCCACCGAGTTATTACCTCTCGCTTCAGCTGATGGAAGGTCATGCAATCTTCGACAAGCGGTCGCCGAATGTCTAAAATGTCCAGATATTTTGCGAGCCACTGAGAGCATCTCCTGCACTACTGTGTCACTTTTTAAAAAACGTTGCACCACCAAATTAATTATGTGAGCAAAACATGGGAACGCCTACCGTCTGGGGCTGGCCCCACTGACATCACAAGTGACATCAGTGGGAGTGCTTTCGGCTCTGATAGAGCCAAAAGCACTCCAGGGCTTGCGGCAATGAGACCCTACCACAAGGGTCTGATCGCAAGCCCGATGGTCGCGATGGTCAAGACCATCGCGACCATCTTTTTGGCCGCTCGCTATGCGAGCGGCCAGGTGGCAGCTTTAAAATTCAGAGGGACGCTCTGTCAGAGCGTCCGGCTCTGAATCAGGGCCAGAGATCCCAAGATTTGCAGCCATACACAGAAATTCCCATTGTTCCAAACCATATATAGCCTTATACCAGAAATTCCCAAATGCGGTCCTCAAGGCTCCCCAATAGTTCAGATTATAGAGATATCCGTGGTTGAGCACAGGTGACTTAATTAGGTTACCTTGATGTTGGTGGGTAAGCTCATAAATTTGGCCAAATTTATGCCAAAACCTTATATGTATAATTAATAATGGTTGTATGGTGCATCTGCTATCCCCCTTTTTTCTATTTTGTAGTACTAAGTCTCAGCTACAGTAGGTAGCACATCGCATTAGGAAGAGATAGGGTGTGCAGTCCAGGCCCCCTTCCCCGAAAATATTCAATATATTATGTGTATGTATACACACATGAAGGCCGAGACTCCTTCATTCTGTACTAGCACTCCGCCCACCTGCCTCTGATGTTTTTAAATAGGGACCCAGCATTTGCTGACTGCACAGTCTGTATAGCAAAGCCACAGGTAAGACCTTTATGCATTTAGAGCCTGTGGTTGAAGTGGGAATTTTGAAGTGATGTATGGAGGATCACTGTGCGCGCCAAAGGCGAGTCCAAAAAAATGGGAGTGACCATGTTTCATGAGGGGCATGGCAAAGTATCACAAGGGGGTGTTACCCTCGTGATACATTGTCACACCCCTCATGTTATGTTGAGTGTGGTTAAATATAGGGTCTCATTCAGACCCGCTCGCGAGCGCAGGACGCTCGCAAGCAGGTCGATGGTACCCAAATGCGCATGCGCACGACAGAGGGGTCTCGCACTAAAGGGGGCGTGCTGTCAATGGTGACTGACAGCACGCCCCCTTTGGTGGGCGTGTCGGGGGCGTGGCTGCCAGACGGAGGCATTCCCATGGGAACGCCTACCGTCTGGGTCCGGCCCCACTGACATCACTAGTGATGTCAGTGGGAGTGATTTTGGCTCTGATAGAGCCAAAATCACTCCAGGGCTTGCGGTCACTGAGACCCTACCGCAGGGTCTCGTCGCAAGCCCGATGGTCGCGATGGTCTAGACCATTGCGACAATCATCATGGACGCTCGCATAAGCTGTGGGTGGTCACCCACAGCTATGCGAGCGTCCAAGAGGCCGCTCCATTTTTAAGTAGGAGGGCCCTGAATCAGAGCGAGCGCTCTGGTCAGAGCGTCCAGCTCTGAATCAGGCCCATTGTTTCTTCAAAAGGTAAAAAAAGATTAGGTTTATTTTAGAAATAGTGACATTAGCAAGTCATTCAGATAAAAAAAGGAGCTCAGCCAGGGTGCTGCTGGTGTCCATGTGTGTGTGAGGGGTGCTGCTGGTGTCCATGTGTGAGGGGTTCTGCTGGTGTCTGCATGTGTGAGGGGTGCTGCTGGTGTCCGTGTGAGGGGTTCTGCTGGTGTCTGCATTTGTGAGGGGGGCTGCTGGTGTCCGTGTGAGGGGTTCTGCTGGTGTCCGTGTGTGAGGGGTTCTGCTGGTGTCTGCATGTGTGAGGGGTGCTGCTGGTGTCTGCATGTGTGAGGGGTGCTGCTGGTGTCCGTGTGTGAGGGGTGCTGCTGGTGTCTGCATGTGTGAGGGATGCTGCTGGTGTCTGCATGTGTGAGGGGTGCTGCTGGTGTCCATGTGTGAGGGGTGCTGCTGGTGTCTGTGTGTGTGAGGAGTTCTGCTGGTGTCTGCGTGTGTGAGGGGTGCTGCTGGTGTCTACGTGTGTGAGGGGTTCTGCTGATGACTGCGTGTGAGGGGTGCTGCTGGTGTCTGCGTGTGTGAGGGGTGCTGCTGGTGTCTGCATGTGTGAGGGGTGCTGCTGGTGTCTGCGTGTGTGAGGGGTGCTGCTGGTATCTGCATATGTGAGGGGTGCTGCTGGTGTCCGTGTGTGTGGGGTTCTGCTGGTGTCCGTGTGTGAGGGGTGCTGCTTGTGTCCGTGTGTGAGGGGTGCTGCTGGTGTCTGCATGTGTGAGGGGTGCTGCTGGTGTCCGTGTGTGAGGGGTTCTGCTGGTGTCTGCATGTGTGAGGGGTGCTGCTGGTGTCTGCATGTGTGAGAGGTGCTGCTGGTGTCTGCATGTGTGAAGTCCAGCTGTTTGAAGGGTGAACGCAGGAGGGGTGGGTGCGGGCAGAGGGGACTGAGGGGGTAATTCAGACCCGGTCATTAGCGCCGATGCGCTCGGACTGGGTCGATGGCCTCCCACAGAGCATGCGCACGACGGCGCCGGCGCCGTCGTGCGCATGCGTGAGACCCGCTACGACCGACAGCGCCGGTCGTAGTGGGTCTCGATCCAAAGGGGGCGAGCTGTCGATGTTGATTGACAGCTCGCCCCGTTTGGAAGGCGGGCCGGGGGGTGGCAGCCCAAATGGAGGCGTTCCCATGGGAACGCCTACCGTTTGGGGGCGACCCCACTGACATCACTAGTGATGTCAGTGGAGAGCTTCCAGCTCAGACAGAGCCAGAAGCTCTCCGGGGCTTACAACAAGGGAGACCCTACCCTAGGGTCTCATCGTAAGCCCCGATGGTCGCGATGGTCTCTGATCATCGCGACCATCACCGGAGCGGTCGTTAGAGCTGTGGGTGTTAACAGAGGCGGGCGGTCAGGATGCAAGTGGCTGACCAGTTTCAGAGCGACCGCTAGCATCCTCCGACCGCCTCTGAATGAGGCCCTGAGTGTGTGGCTGTGGGGAAGGTGATTGTGAAGGGGTGGAGGTGCAGGGAAAGGAGACAAAGTCCAGCTATAGGCAGGGGAAACAATGCATGGCTGAGGGGGGGGGCTGATCGTGGGGGAGTGTGTGGGCAGCTGCAGGGAACATTAAATGCCCGGCTGTGTCTGGGGGGGGTGATCATGGGGGAGTGTGTGGGTAGCCGCAGAGATGATAGAATGCGAGGCTGTGCCTGGGGGGAGTGATTGCGGGGGAGTGTGTGGACAGCTGCAGGGAGGATGGAATGGTAGCCGCCGCCGGCACACGCATGGGTCCAGATCATGCCTGAGTGCAACTGTCACTCAGCACATAGCTTCTCCTTGAAACTTGCAAAAATAAATATAAATTTAGTGCTTGAAGTGCCAGTATGTCATACCGTTGCATACCGGCACACTTCGAGCACTGTTTAGAACTATATAGCAAGTCAGAGTTGTGGGGTGAACTTTGGGGTGAGGGATCCCTTGAACTGCTCTGGCTGGGCTTCTTTGGGGCATCACTACTTAACACTTATTTTTAACACTTTATATCACTCTGTTAGTTTTTTATATATGTTCCATTTTCACACAACACTAAGCAGCTACTTTCACTTACCTAACGCTTCAACATTTCACTGCTAATTTTATTTGTGTGGTGCCCTGGGGTGGTTTGGCTGGGCTATATTTGGGGTGCCCCACTCCCCACACATGAACCCCCATAATGTTATGGATTTACCCGATGAAGGTTACCTTGATGTTGGTAGGTAAGCTCATAACTTTGGCCAAATGCCAAAAACCTTATATATGATGTATAATTAATAATGGTTGTATGGTGCATCTGCTCTCCCCTTTTTTTCTATGTTGTAGTACTAAGTCTCAGCTAGGTAGCACATCCCATTAGAAAGAGCTAGGGTGTGCAGTCCAGGCCACTTTCGACCCAGCTTAGTACTTTAGTCAATTTGATTTACCCACCTGTGCTCAACCATTGATATCTCTAAAATCTGAACTGTTGGGGAGCCTTGAGGACGCATTTGGGAACCTCTGCCTTATACCATCACATTACTTTATTCTGTACAATGATCCAAAGAGACAATTTTATAATAGAATCCCCATCCTCTAGTGCACAATACAGGAACCATTTGCCCTAACACACTGTATGTATCATCTACATAAGTGGTTCTCAAACTCAGTCATCAGGACCCCGCACAGGTCATGTTTTCCAGGTGTATTTATTACTCACCGACACATTTGAAAAGATCCACAGGTTAAGCTACTTATTTTACTTGTGATTCTGTGAGGAGACCTGGAAAACACGCACTATTTGGGGTACAGAGGACTGAGTTTGAGAACCTGTGAGCTACATAATAACATGAATTAATTGTCATAGAACTTATTAACCCTAATTCATGAATATTTTTGCATGATTTTCTATTTCCAGGCTAGTACTGAAGAGCAAGGTGATATGAAGTATGACATCAGTCTTACCTTACTGTCATGCCCTAATGTCACAGTACACAATCAGACAAAAGTGAATTTGTTTTATTCAAGAATATCTGGAGCATCTTATAATGTAACTGTTACAGCTTCTAATCAAGCTGAAAAAGCAACTACATGGTCATCAGTGATTGAAGGTAATTGGGCAGGTATGTATATTGTACACATTGTTTATAAAATAGAAAAATTCATGAGACAATAGTCATCATAAAATAATGGGTGCCATACACTCACCCCTAGTGCAAATATAATAAATAGGGTCATGCACTTACCCCTAACATAAATATAAGGCCAAATTTGAGCCCCATCCTCCAGCCTTTCTTATCAAAATGTGACCCCCTTGTGGGTGGTACCCAAGACTAGCTATATAATCTTGTGTCATTACACCTCAACTTCCCAACAAATGTAATCACTGGCCCTGTTTGCTGTGCTTACAAGCCAAAACACCACCCCAGCCAAGCACACCACCAACACACATACCAACACCATGGATAGGTGAGCAAATCAAGGAAACAAAGAGACTCCAGACCTCCAGCACTTTACATAAATAAACTCTCCTAGTTATTATCACCCACTGTGTCCCATTGGCTCTCCTTTTAGCACATGGTACTTAGCCTAATATCTTAACCCTTCTCTACTCATGATACTATTGTTGCTGATTCAGGGATGCAGCCTTGTGTTTTAATCTCCTTTAGACCTATTTGGCCTTCTGTTCTTTGGAAAACAATTTGAGGTTTGTTGTGTGTATTAATAACTTTGGGTTAAGGAAAATGTTGTGCATGTAAAATATACTTGACTATTTAATTTTCTGTTCCAGGGAGAATATATTTAATTTGTGTGTGGCATAACACCATCTGCCATGGAGGATTGCATGACCACCCATTTCAATCACCTGGGAAATGGCATCCAGACTGGAAGCCATTTCGGAGAGAGCGCATGTCAATCCAGTGACAGAATGGGCAGGGGTGAAGTCACCTAAACCCAAGTTAAATGGAAAGAGAGAGTATTGGAGGACAGGAGAATAGCAAGAGAAACTGAGTGTGTGATTAGCAGATATTATAAAAAAAAATCAGCAGAAATGTAAGAGACAGTTTAATTATAATATAATGAACCTGGTGAAAAGTGTTTAAAAAATATTAAGAAAGATAAAAGGTAGTTAAAGAAAGACTAAGCAGGACAAAATAAGCAAATAACAATAACTGACAGGTAAAATAATTAAAAATAATGAGTCTGTTAAAAAGAATATAGAATATGAATAGAGATCAGGGGTGAGCTGACCCAGTGCCTGATTCAGCTTTGGAAACAATACTGATGTTTTTGCAGTTGAGTGATTATCAGTGGTCTATGCATGTGTATGAATCTCACTGCGCATGTGTCAAATTAAATCACCGACGGCTGTCGAAGCGAGTGTGATTGACAATCAGAAAGCATTGTGGGAGGTAATGGTGGAGTGACGGCTCAAATGCAGGCATGTCGTGACCATTTCATGGGAGGTAACAGACTGCCATTGCAATCCTGTATGCAGTAATAATAGCTCCGGCATCTCAGTTCCCTTGGCCATTCAGTGCAACCATAGTATTGCTCAGATGGTTGATTATTGATGGTTGTGTCACCGTAGACAAGCGGAAGACTTGAGAAGCAGTCAGTGGGCATTTCAAAGCAAAGGTAGACGGCTACGACATTTGCATATTTTCTCAAGCACACTGTGGGCCTGATTCAGAGCCAGACGCTATTTGCAGACGGTCGTTCCAAAAAAGGGGCTGGCTATTTAAATTGAGCGCTCGCTCATTGTGGCTTGTTGACGCCTCTATGTCTGAGCGAGCGAACGAAAAATGCGCTTGCTATTTTGTAAAGACGCCCCCTGGCCGCTCGCATCATACATCATCTCCGGAATTTATTTGATTAATCGGGTACATCGAAAGGCATCTGAACTGCTTGCACTGCTTGTGGTAGGTTTTTCCTACCGCAATCACTGCGAGCAGTTCAGGCTAAAAGACAACCAAGTGACGTGGTCGATGAAGCTCCTTTACAAATTATGCAGTCCCATTAAACGCCCTTTTTACCGTTAGGCACGCCTGCGTTCGGATCTCCACTCCCCCGTTTTCAAGCATCTTCCCCTGTTACCACCCACAAACGGTACATTCTGTCAATCAAATTAGCAGGCACTCGCTGTTTTGCGAGCGCACGATTTCCGACCGCAATGACTGGTTTGCGCATGCGCATTACGACCCATACACATGCGCAGTTGTGCGAACATCGCTCATAACGAACGAGCGGCCGCTTACGAGCGGCTCTGAATCAGGCCCAGTGTATGGATCAGAGCTGGTCATCTTGCATCAACCTCTGAATAAGGCCCCCAGTTAGGACCAGCAGAGAACCTATTGTTCTCTTGCTTTTAGATGCTGTTTGGGTGGCCTAGCCACTATTTAGCTTCAGCTGCTGAGCAAAATGATGCAGCTAGTAAGCTGTCGTTAAATTATATTGCTAAATAACTAAATGACAAGTGGAGAGGTGGAGTATAAGCAGAGAAGTTTGGCTTGCAGATGTGTCCACGCTCATCCTTGCTGTAATGGTACATACAGGCATATTAGTCATGGCATGAAAATAATGTGGGTTGGTGTGGTAAGGCATGGTAAGGTGCATGAGGATCCACGGCATGCAATACACAGCTTCACCACTGGGTGGTGATTGTGCCACTAATGAAAACCACAGTGCTAAATAATACAGCAGTGGATTGATATGGCACTGCAGAATATAAGCAGGCCAATCACATACAGTACTACACCGTGTAAACAGTCTTTTTAATATATTGTAGTGGTACTGCCGGCAGGCTATTTTATTAAAGACGATTACCTGTCTCATGCACATTGTTCTGCAAGTGCTTAGCGGCAATTTCAGCAGTGATGTGCAGCATTCACACAGTGCTCACGTGCTTTGCAAATGAACAGTGGGGTTGAGGGGCGCTCTATGAAATCACCACTCAACTACAAGTGTCACCACAGAAAAAAAGGTCTGTTTAGATTACATGAAAATAGAAAACAGGTGCGCAATGGTAGTCTGTGTGAGGACTAAATTGAATACTTAGCTTCTAAACTAAATGGGAACTGCAACCCACAAAGGAAGGAATCAGTATGATTTACCGCCGACCGCATCCCGACATCGGCTGCCCGACACAGGACGAAATCCCGATCGTCTAGAGAGGTAAGTAGAACTAATTTAATTCCCCCCTTAACCCTCCTTTAGGGTGCCTAACTCTAACCACCCCCCCAGAGTCTAACCCTAATCCCCCCTCTAAGTGCCTAATCCTAACCCCCCTTCCCCGCCGCCTAAACCTAAGTCCCCCGGGCGGGTGCCTAACCCTAACCTCCCCCCGGGGGTGGCTAACCAGAACCCCCCCTTCCCCTAGCCTAACCCTAACCTCCCCTTTCGATCGGGATGTTGGGCCCTGGTCTCCCCGCGTAGGTAAAATGACGGGCATCGGGATTTCAATACCTGTCATTTAACCCTTGCCGGGATTAAGCAGTCGGGAAGCGGGCGGTCGGCATTGCGTCCGCCGGTTTCCCGACTGCTTCCCCTAAGGAAAAATACAATATAGGAAAAGAAGTGTAGCGCTGGTAGACAAATAATAATAAAATTTATTAGATCACAAGGTTAAGCTAAACAATGAATATACACACAAAAAATTAACAATGAGCCTAATGAGTGTAATGTATCAATATACAAGCTGCTAAAACAAACAGGGTAATAGCGATGTTTCTTCAATGTAACATTTCTGACATGTATCAGTCCAGATAGTAAAAAATGCTAAATAAAAAGAATTAAAGTCTCACCCAGTCTGAAAAGGGTCTGCAATGTCCAATCCAATTGGATTAAAAATTTTCCGGTAATGCGCTGTTTGTGCGGCACAGAGGAGTAAAGGTGGGGATTGTTGGAGTGCGTGGATTAATTTAAGGGCGCCGTGGTATAATTCCCACTTTGGTCCAGTTGTTCACCTCAGCCTGAAATGGCTTCCTTAAATGCAGTCTCTGTTTAAGTCTCCTGGGACTGTTCCCGCAGTGAGCTCTATGTATGGCATGTATCTCCGTTTGGAGCTCCCGTGTGCAAGAGGCAGAGCTCAGTGGGTTAGCTCAGAGGTCAGCAGCCGCGATAACACTTTATGGCAGCAAAGTGTCACAGCTCAACTCCTCCAAAGCGCCGGTGGTAATCGGAAAAGCAGAGGATGTAGTCAGCCGCAGACAATGCATCTTTGGTTTAGCAGCAAAATTCAAAGAAGTTCATGCGCCTTAACGCGTTTCTCCGGGACTTTTGCTCCCAGTTTCTTCAGAAGGAGGCCATAGGTGCTTTGCAGTACTAAATCAGGTTTATATACGGCTTGTAGTCACACCCCTTTTCATTAGTTAATTTATTTGTGTACACCTATAGTAGTTCCAGAGTCTCCTTGCATTCCAAAAAAGGTTTTACATTAAGAATAAAGTGTAAAAAACAATACAGATAAAAATAAAGAATAAAAAAGTAAGAAATAGGTATATAATATGCATACTTTCCAAAACAAATGTATATATGCATATGTATATGGAAGAACCAGGTTTTATTTAAAAAAATAATAATTATTAAAACGACACTGGTATGGATACACATTATAAATCAACTTTGTCTGAGACACTCCTTAAAAGGCAGCATAAAGACCATAGGAAAATAATACTAAATTAATTGAAAAACTTAATATTCTTTTTATTTATTTAGATAAATGAATTATATATAGCCAATAATTTGTTACGCCTAAATGGGATCTCAAGCACAGATTAGATTTATAATGCTTTTTATTTATTTATTTACTTAATTATTTATTTGCTTTTATACATTCTAATTATATCTTATATGTTAATGTTATTTATTCATATTAACAATACAGTATAATCCCCCATACTGAAATACAAATATTCCACTAGTGTATGAATGGAAAGGGGGAGAGATCAAATATTCCAACATCTACAATTGGGTTACATGGAAATAACCAAATAGTCATTTACTGAAAAATTCTATTATTAATACAAGAGGAATTACTAGGGATAATAGAAGAGAAAGAAGGAAGAAAGATTAGAGATAATGACTATAAATTAAATAAGTAATGAAATTGAAAAGTCTCTATGAACATAAAATTCTAAATATAAATATAAGACACCACCTAAATTCCATACAATTATATGGGCACCAAAATTGTAACCATATTGTAACCATATTATTATTATTATTAATATCCTCAACTTAGATGAATATTAATTGGGTCAAGGGGAGAGAGGAAGAAAAACGTTTTAGGAGAAGAACAATCAGCGTAAATGGAGCGAACAGATATATGCAAACTACTTGAACACCTATACTGTTACCTGTAGGCAAAGCCTAGAAGTCCAATTCAATATTCTCATTATGGCCTTCAGGGAAGAGGGTGTGCATTACATGAATCCAATACGCTTCTCTTGCACATAGTTTACTGTCAGGGTTCAGCCTAGGATCGGCTATCTCTCACCTCTGCGCCGGCTCCCCCTGACTTCTCATTCGGTCAGATGTCTGGTGCAGTGTTGGGCGAGGTGCTGAGCATTCTGCCTTAGGTGCTTGTGAACTTCCATGGTCGGCTGTGTGTGTTAGGGATTGGAGTTCCTAGCATGGGCGCCGCCATGACAGTTCCTATCATGTGACAGCTTCCCAACCAATAGTAGCATGATCTCGGTCAGCTGATGCTGTGCTCCAATCATCTGCTACCCCTGGGTATATATTCGACTAAAGAACTCCAGGAAGTTGCCTGAGGAATGTTGTCGTTTTCAAGTATCTGCTGATGCTACTTCGTTCCAGGTCTGTCCTTGTGTTACTCCTGTGATTACCAGTGCCGACTCTTGTGATTCAGTGTGTTCTGAAAGTCTCTCCTGTGCTTGCAGCAAATGCCTAATCATTGTGCTCAGTGAGTTCAGTATATCTCTCCAGTGCTTGCAGTAAATACCTAATCATTGTGCTCAGTGTGTTCTGAATGTCTCACCTGTGCTTGCAGCAAATACCTAATCATTGGGGATGCAATCGGGAAACTGGCTGACATGATCCCGACAGCCGGCTTCCCGACTGCTTTATCCCGGCGTGGGTTAAATGACAGGCGTCTATATCTAGACGCCTGTCATTTTCCCGATGCTGGGAGACAGGCGCAGGGCTGTAGCTAGGGTAGTGCGGCCGGTGCCATCGCACAGGGCACCACAGGTCAGGGGGCGCTGTTTGGGCCTGTCAAATTTCTGTTTATTATCATTCTTGCTTGTAGCTTCCACTTATTTCATCCCCAGCATCTCCTGGCCTCTCCTATCTCTTCCCTGGCCCTTCCCCATGAAGCCATGGCCCTTTTTCAGGTGCATTATGTTCCTTTGAAAAATGAGGGGGGCGCCAATGCTCTTTCTGGCACAGGGCACCAAAAAGTCTAGTTACGGCTCTGGACAGGCACCCGGCATCCTGATCGAAGAGAAGCCGGGCGGCGCGAGAAGACAGCCGCAGGGGGGAGGGTTAGGTTTATCGCACCCGGGGGGGACTTAGGGCTAGGCACCCCCCCGGGAGGGTTACAGTTAGGCGGTTAGGCTAGGGGGAGGGAGGGTAAGGTTTAGGCACCCACGGGGGGGAACTTAGGGTTAGGCACCCCCCAGTGGGACTTAGGTTTAGGCAGCGGGGAAGGGGGAGGTTAGGGTTAGGCACTTACAGGGGGAGTAGGGCTAGGCACTTGGGGAGGGGGTTAGGGTTAGGCACCCCTAAGGAGGGTTAGGGTTAGGGGGGTTAGGTTAGGTTAGTATATACTTACCTGAGGACGATCGGGATTTCCAGTTCTGTTGGGCTGCCGCTGCCGGGATCTGTCCATCTGTCGGGCTACCGATGTCGGGAATCGAACCACTGGCCATTCAGCCAGCGGTATTTCATACCGATTCCAATCATTGTGCTCAGTGAGTTCAGTATATCTCTCCTGTGCTTGCAGCAAATATCTAATCATTGTGCTCAGTGAGTCCAGTATATCTCTCCTGTGCTTGCAGCAAATATCTAATCATTGTGCTCAGTGTGTTCTGAATGTCTCTCCTGTGCTTGCAGCAATTACCTAATCATTGTGCTCCAGTGTGTTCTGAATGTCTCTCCTGTGCTTGCAGCAATTACCTAATCATTGTGCTCCTGTGTGTTCTGAATGTCTCTCCTGTGCTTGCAGCAATTACCTAATCATTGTGCTCAGTGAGTTCAGTATATAGCTCCTGTGCTTGCAGCAAATATTTAGTCATTGTGCTCAGTGAGCTAAGTATATCTCTACTGTGCATGCAGCAATTACCTAATCATTGTGCTCCAGTGTGCTCTGAATATCTCTCCAGTGCTTGCAGCAAATACCAAAGCATTGTGCCACAGTGGGTTCAGAATATCTCTCCAGTGCTTGCAGCAACTACCAGCCACAGTTCTGCGGTCACTACTGCATTCAGTTACAGTTCGCTGTCACTACAGCATCCAGACTCAATACAGCTGTCACCAAAGCATCCAACCTCAGTTCTGCAGTCACTACTGCACTCAGCCTCAGTTCTGCAGTTGCTACTGCATCCGGTCTCAAATACCACTGTCACCACAGTATCCTGCCTCAGTTCTGCAGTTACTACTGCATCCAGCCTCAGTCAATACAGCATCCAATTCTCTGTGCCATTATGCCTCGTAGACCCTGTGGTATATATTAGAATCTATACTAGGGTATAGCATATTTCTTGTAGAAATATTCCCTAGGGCCACTGTAATGAGATTCTCCATTTCCCACGGTATCAGTCAAAAGGACCACGACCTGCCAGCTGGGTGCAGCTAAGCCCATATCCCGCTTGGAGGGGTCACTGGCAAACACCTCCCAGCTGGTTAGACTCTGCACCTTTGTACTGGTCTCGTCAACGACTGGTATTCATGGATGAGGAGATCTAGTGTACAGACCCCACATCTCAGATTCCCCCTTCAGTCCTGAACCGCAGCTTGCATCCCACAGTAGGGGATTCCATAGAGCCGGTTGTGACAGTTTACTATATCTGTCTCCTCCTCTTTTGTGTGAGTTCAATATGCTTTATTATTGTAGCCTTCAAGAGTTCAGAGGCAGCATTGTGTGTCTCCGAAAAATGGCGTGACAAACTATGATTTTGGAATCTTCTCTTAATGTTCCTGCAAAGCTCAAGATATCTGATTTTGAATTTTCTAGTAGTACGTCCAATATATTGTTTTTTGCAGGGACATGTGAGTACATAAATTACATATTCAGTTTCACAGTTTACAAAAGTCTTGATTTGATGTACTTTGCCTGTCACTTCACACAAAAAGGAGTTTGCCCTGTTTGTTATAGATGTGCATGTTGTATATCTATTACGATTACACCTAAAGCATCCCACTGGTTTGGGAGCCCAGGGTAATGTGGATGGTACTGTATACAAGTAGGTGTATTATTGATTTGTCTTTTGAAGTGACTGGGAGCTAACTTAACTTGTAAATTGTCCACCTCTTTGAAGATCTCAGTGGGTTGGTCACTTAATTCCTTCTTTAGAATCGGGTCTAATTGTAGAAGGTGGAATTCCTCCTAATGATTTGTTTAATTTGATGGGAAGCACTATTTTGTTTAAACACAAAGACAATGGATTTGTGTATTGTGTATTGCAAAAAGAGTCCGAATGCCAGACCCTCAAGTATATACAGTATACTCTGTCTTCTTCCCATCAACTACATCCATTTATCTCTTTACCCCTACTGTACTTTTTCTCATTAAGACTGAAAGCTTTCAGGGGCAGGATCCTCTCTACCCTATGTGTACCTACCTTGTTCGACCTTGATATTATGCGGAATCTTCTGATGTTTGTTTAATCACATGCATGCAAGTATTTTTTTATAATTGTTGTTATTGCTAGCTCATGGATATCTAAGTATGTTATATTCTGCTTGTTTCATTTATCTATTTGTTATCATGTTTAATGCATAAATGCTAAAATAGTTGATGACTCTTAAGGTGCCTACACACAGCGATCTGCACACTATCCCACAGTGTGTACGATTTCCCCTGAACTCTCCCCCGGCAACTCCCCGGCAATCCTACACACAATTTGGGGTAAATGTCCAATCTGACTTAAGATCTATCGTGCATCGAGTGCATTGTGTCCCAGATTGGTAAATCTACCCTACAGCACAGCATATCTGAAGATGTGATGTGCGACCAGTGGGGATGCGCATTTGCATCATTATCGTGAGTGGACACTCGCAATTTGGGCATATTTTACACGATTTGTTGTCACGATTCGTCGAAATCAGGCAAATTGTGTAAAATATCGTTATGTGTGTAGGCACCTTTAGTGAACACCTTAATAATCTCAATACCTGACACTTATAGCTAATATCTAATAACAAATACATTCAAATCAAAAAATGAGACAGACACAGATACTGGTGTAAAATACATCCCATATTGTTGACAAAAAACAGGAAGGAGTAATGGAAAATAAGGTATGGTGTCAAAATAAAGAACATTTAACATACTCAATTCATTGGTGAACTTCCCTCAATTACAAAAAAATATGATGAACCTCCAACTTAATACAAATGCCTAAACTCCACCCACAGCTATTCTTGACCAACACAATGTTGCAGCCCTGCCACCATACCATAAACCTCAAACAACAGTAGCAAGACCCCTAAACAAACCTGTAAATATACAGGGCTTATGTGTACATTATCTTGCAGATTGCCAGATACCACCATGAGAAAGGCAGTCATTTATAGCTCCACAGCGTACTCCAGTCTCTTTATGGGTTCAGGTATAATACAGAAAGGACAAAATAACAAGGGTGCAAAAGTACTGTTGAAAAAGATACCGCCAAGTGACTCTTCGCTTTTTGTGTAGCATCTCTCCATATTCTGACAACTGGGAATTGGGATTTGCTCATCTTAGCTGCCTATTCTGATATGTACTCTAGCAACACAGTAGGGCTTACCTGAAGGTCAGGAGAACCTGGAACATCCCCAACTGACCCTGCAGCAGGAGGAGTAGAGGAGGTGATGAAGGAGGTGGCACTCCAACAGAGGGCCTGATTCAGACCCGCTCGCGAGCGCTGAGCGCTCGCAAGCTGGTCGATGTTGCCCAAGTGCGCATGCGCACGACGGAGGCGGCTCCGTCGTGCGCATGCGTGAGACCCGAATAACGACGGCCAAGCCGTCGTTATGGGTCTCGCACCAAAGGGGGCGTGCTGTCGATGGTGATTGACAGCACGCCCCCTTTGGTGGATGTGCCGAGGGCGTGGCGGCCCAGACGGAAGCGTTCCCATGGGAATGCCTACCATCTGGGGCCAGCCCCACTGACATCACTAGTGATGTCAGTGGGAGTGCTTTTGGCTCTGATAGAGCCAAAAGCACTCCAGGGCTTGCGGCAGATGAGACCCTACCACAAGGGTCTCGTCACAAGCCCGATGGTCGCGATGGTCTTGACTGAGAAAAGCCAGCAACAAAACAGTGTGTTTCTGATTGCATATAGGTAGTTGAGACCGAGAGACGCAAATGAGTGGAGTGCTGAGTGGGGTGAGTTGCCGCAGGTTTCCTAGTGAGAGTAAAAGAGACTATGCAATTAGTTATTGCTGAAGTGTTTAAGTGACAGAAGCAGGACCATCCAGAGCAGTGATGGGCCCGGGTACTGCAGGGCATGGTCAAATCAGAGAGACATGGCTATGTCCCCAAACATTTTTAAAAAGTATTATGCACGGTACTGTGCACTTAGAAGGACAGCGGATTTGTCTCTCCCTCAGGCCAGGAGGCATATCCAGGGAGGAGGGGCGGGTGATCAGTGCAATTCCACCCTGTGACACTTGCAGGGAGAGAGTATAGACTGTAGCTGCTCAGTGACAGCAGCTTCCCTGGACCATCCACAGCCCTCTCTTTCCATACCTAATGTGCTACTCACCTGGGCCCCTTCAGCTGGTCCACATTAGTAGTATCAACCCCCATCCCTCTTGCTACACCTGTACAGAAGATACTGAACACCTGCTGATGGTGCACTAAGTAACTGCTGCAGAAGCACTTGCCGGGACCGAGAGCTGGAGACATTGTGGGTCTCATTCAGACCCGCTCGCGAGCGCAGAACACTCGCAAGCGGGTCGATGGTACCCAAATCCGCATGCGCACGATGGAGGGAGCTCCGTCGTGCGCATGCGCGAGACCCAAATAACGACGGCCAAGCCGTCGTTATGGGTCTCGCACTAAAGGGGGCGTGCTGTCGATGGTGACTGACAGCACGCCCCCTTTAGTGGGCGTGCCGGGGGCATGGTTGCCAGACGGAGGCGTTCCCATGGGAACGCCTACCGTCTGGGTCCGGCCCCACTGACATCACTAGTGATGTCAGTGGGAGTGATTTTGGCTCTCATAGAGCCAAAATCACTCCTGGGCTTGCGGCAGCGAGACCCTACCGCAGGGTCTCATCGCAGGCCCAATGGTCGCGATGGTGTTGACCATCGCGACCATCATCATGGACGCTCGCATAAGCTGTGGGTGGTCACCCACAGCTATGCGAGCGTCCAAGAGGCCACTCCATTTTCAGGTAGGAGGGCCCTGATTCAGAGCGAGCGCTCTGGTCAGAGCGTCTGGCTCTAAATCAGGCCCAGTGTCAGCACTGGGAATCACAAATGAGATCTGTGGAAGCTGTGAGTGAGTAAAGGAGCTGTAAAAGGCAGATGTTTCTACTGAACTGCAGCGCTGCTGAGAATTGTTTAGGAGATATTGAGAACTGTTTGAGTGCTACTGAGAACTGTTGCAGAACTATTGTGAGAGTGTATGAGAAAAACTGAGAATTTTTTTTATAGATACTGAGATCTGCTATATTTCAGGTACTTTGTAATCCTGACTTGTGCAAGAGACTGAGGAGTTTGAGTAAACAGCATGATACTCTTCTTGTTCGACCTAATAGGGAAACAGTGCCTGAGTCTGTCAGTATAAAGAGGAGCAACCATTTCATGTGAATACCTGAGCTGAGTTAAAGAGCACTTTGAAGAGCTCAGACGCAGCTTTTCCCTTTGTAGGGCCTTGTTGAGTGTTCATTGGCTGAGAGAGGCGGGGGCTGACCTCTCTAAGCCAAATAACGCTCAGACACAGCCCTACAAAGGGAAAAGACGCGTCCGAGCTCTTCATTCGGGAGGTAACAACCATCGTGGTTGTTACCTGTTGCGTGGGTCAGGTTTTCTCATTTTTTTATTTTACGAAGACCTAGGATGCCTACAGGGAGAAGAGGAATAGGCAGGTAATGTAGGCGAGTGTGTGTGAGTGTGTATGTATGTAATAAAACTATATTGTCAATATTGTGTTTATTTAAACATTTCTTTACAGGTGAACTACAGGTACCAGTGGGCTGTTGAGGCACCGCATGCTGGTACTTGTGGTTCTCCAAGTAACAGCATGAGGGGGAGGCTTGCTGGGACCTGCAGTTCTTCTTGTAAAGACAATGGCCATCATTCAGAGCCGTACGCTCTGAGCAGAGCGCACGCTCTGAATGAGGGCCGTCCTCCATAATTATGGAGTGTCCTCCTGGACGCTCGTATAGCTGTGGGTCACCACCCACAGCCTATACGAGCGTGCAGTTTGATGGCCGCGATGGTCTTGAACATCGACAGCACGCCCCCTTTGACCAGACACAACGAGCGAAGGAAAGTCCTTCGCTCGTCGCGTCTGGAGCATGCGCACGACGGAGCTCCCGCCATCGTGCGCATGCGCAGTGCACAACATCTACCCACTTGCGAGCGGACAGCCGCTTGCGAGTGGGTCTGAATCAGGCCCTATGTTTATTATTCTTTTTTTACACTACACTTACATTATCAACCCGCCACCCACCACCCACAGGTGGCGGGGAGAGCCCTGGGCTATCAGCCTAGGTCTGGGGTGCCCTGGAGAGGTGGGCCCCTTTATTGCGGGGGTCCCCAACTCCCCAGAGATCCCCGGCCTTGGCTGACTAGTGGTCAGGAGTAATGTTTCGGCTGGGGAACCCGGTGATAGGGTTTCCCTGGCTGTGACATTACCCCCCACTAGAAAGGGTCCGGTGCTGGTTGTGGAAATTACAGGGGAACCCTATGCATTTTTTCCCCTGTAATTCCAAAACCAGGACCTGATCAGAGCCTGGTGCTGGTTGTGCTAAGTACAGGGGAACCCTACGCAATTTTTTCCCTGTACTTACACAACCAGGAGTGGCTATGAAAAGTCCAGAGCTGGTTCTGTTTTAAGGGGGGACCCCACATCATTTTTGTTTAAACATTAACTCTTTACAGTAAGATATATACATGCATTTCACTGATGTATGCATGTATCTGTGTGAAATTGAACTGATCTTGCTGAAAACTAATGCATGAAGTTCTTCTATCCATTTGAGGATTTACAGTTTGAGTTTGAGTTAGTTTTTCATTCGATTTACAAATTGAATGTTAGTAAATTAAGGGATCCTATTTTCCTCTATGTGAAAACATCGATGTTTTTCAGAAATTCAGTTTGATTTCAAATTCCTTTTTCTGTTTGATATGACATTCGATTTGGCCTTTAGTAAATCTCTTCATAAAAAAATCGAACAGAAAACAAAGTCGAACCATAGTAAATATACCCCCAGCTTCAGGCGCTAATACCATCTCTACCACTGGGCCACACCGGGTGGCAGTACACAATTGTGACATCTCACAGTACTGCTAAACCTGAAAGTGACAGATGTCTCATACAGATCACTGCTACCATCACCGAGTGTGTAACTAGGCACACACTCGGTCCTCCACCACTAGCCGGACAGCCCACTCTCACTCCTCACCAATCGGGCTGATCGGAGTGACTGGTCACGGTGGTAGACGACCGGGGACCATGTGATTGCAAGATAGCGTGGGACCCAGTAGTCTTGCTGTGACTGGAGATCAACAGCAAGGACACTTAAGGGCTCATTTATCAATGATAACTTTTGCAACGTGATCAGGGCTTGCCAGTAACGCCCACGATCGCATTGCAAAATGCGTTCATAGCGGCCGGATGTATCATCCGGGACATGCAGGGACACGGGCTTCGAAAGGAGCCAGTCCCTGTGATGTCTCTGGAGAGCTGCCGACCAGTGGGGGGGCTGCTGCGTATTCGCGCGGTCCCGCGGACTGCACATGCACATCCGCCATAGCCGGGGAGCGTTCTGGTGGATTCCTACGCTGGCTAATAATGTGTGCTGTAGCCCATAGGTTACAGCGGCTAATGTCATCTTCAGCTACAAGCAAACAAGGACTCACAAGGGTAAGTTAAAGGACCGGAGGGCATGGGACGCCACCCCTCCAGAGCATTACACCCTCTTAATTTTTTTCGGACTATTATTCAATTTATTTATTTTCTTCAACACTCTTTTTCAGTGATGGACATGTTATTACTGGTCTCGCATTCCCAGACATGCTTACAGCATTAATAGAGACTCATCTGCAGAGTTATAGTATTGTATATCTCTATCCAAGGAGAATTGTGACTATAATAATTTTTTAATGATAATAAAATAAATAAATAGACACTATTTGCCAATTTATACACAGTGTGTCTTATCATTATATGGTGCATCACCATATTGATTAAATAGTGTCATAGTGTATAATAAGGGGGTTGCCACACGGCTAAATGCAGACCCATTATTACTATTAAATAGCTATTGTAAGAGATTTGGATCATCTCTTGGTGTCAGTAGCTAGCAAACACATATACAGGAGTGAGCGCAGGTTCCTCCCCCAGACTATTGTCGCTGAAGTGGTTGCGTGCACAGACATTTAATCGCTCACATTGGAGGCCATACAGTGGCGTAAACAGGGTATTTGGAGCCCAGGGCAAATTAGAAAAGGGAGCCCCCCCCCCTAACATCCCGAGATGTGCGCGCGCCGAAGGACCGTGTGGAAAACAATGGGTGTGGTCACTTAAAAATGGGGCATGTCAACATGACACACCCCTTT
The DNA here is from genome assembly GCA_031769625.1 of Taudactylus pleione. Lineage (NCBI taxonomy): Eukaryota > Metazoa > Chordata > Amphibia > Anura > Myobatrachidae > Taudactylus > Taudactylus pleione. The sequence goes on from JAUIMM010000531.1 coordinate 368,361, forward strand.
ATTTTCACGCTGAACATTCCTATCCATATGCACCTTAACCCCAGTAGTACCCCTTATACAGTACCCCCAGTATGCAGTTGTGGTCCCTCTTATGCAGGCCCATAGTAGTGCTCCTTATACAGTATCCCCAGTAGTGGTCCCCCTTATACAGCCCCCAATTAGTTCCCCTTACTCAGTGCCCCCAGTAGTGGCCCCCCAAATGCAGTGCTCCACGTAGTGTTCCCCCTTATGCAGTGCACCCAGTAGCAGTCCCTACAATGCAGTGCTCCCAGTAGCGGTATCCCCTTATGCAGTGCCCTTTATATGGTGCTCCCAGTAGTAGTCCCCCCCTATGCAGTGCCCTTTATATAGTGCCCCCAGCAGTAGTTCCCCTCCATGCAGTTTTCCCAGTAGTGGTCCCCTTATGCAAGCACCCTGCAGTGATCCCCCCTATCCAGTGCCCCCTGTAGTGGCCCTTCCTATTACTGCCCCCAGTAGTGGTCCCCCGAGTGCAGTGCCTCTAGTAGTAGGCCCCTTTTATAATGCCCCCAGTGGTAGTCCCCCCCCAAGTACTAGTCCCCAGTAGAGTAGCCCCCCCAGTAGAGGTCCTCCCAATGGCGCCCCCAGTAGAAGCCACCCGTCCCCCAGTAGAGGTCCCCCCAGTAGTAGCCACCCCCCTCCCCCGTTGTGCAGATAGGTTAAAAAATATATATATATATACATAAAACTATTCTTACCTGAATCTCTGCTCCTGGTCCTGCTCGCGACGCCGCTCCCGCCCGGGCTGGCGCGCTCAGCATAATGGGACAGATGTCATGACGTCAGTCCCATTACCCACTGCAGGAGCCGGACGGAAGTCCGGCTCTTGCAGTGGGTGCTGCAGCAGTCAATGAGAGTCTATCTGACTCTCATTGGCTGCTGTTTAGCACACGCATTGCCGCCAGCGCTGGCAGCGATGCTTGTGTTATGCACAGCCTGAGCCCGCCTCCTAGCGCTATTGGGCAAGCGCTCAGGGGGAGGGAACGGGCTCAGGTGTGAAGCACAGGACCTGCGCTGGAAGCCTAGCGCCGCTCTTGTGTAAATGTGTAGCGCTGACCGCACTCTTTGCGGTCGGCGCTACACTGGCTAACTAGGGCGGGCGGGCCGGTACCGTGGCCGGCGGCGCCCCCCCGCACCGCCAGTCCAACGGCGCCCAGGGCACGCACCCCGCTCGCCCTGCCATAGTTACGCCACTGAGGCCATACACAGACGGAAAATCTGCACCTCCTATATGGCTGGTGCAAGTTTTGATGGTGCGACCTATTGTGGTGTCTAAAGATGCACCAAGCAGTATTACAGCATCTAAGGATGCTCAAAATAGGCATCTCAGTCCTTGTAAAAGACCTTTGTATACCAGGTGAAGGTGTACTAGCATTAGCATATAGTAGCAGGTACGACTACTGCAAAAGATGCTAAAGTGGTAGCAGGACAGGAACGTGCTACTCAGAATCAGCCCTATAATGTGGAAAGATATATACTGTACTAATAATTAAAATGATGTACCTGAGCCAATAAGCACATACTGTATATTAGAGATGTGCGGTTCGGTTCTCCAGAAATCCAAATCACCCTGAATTTTGTGAATCCTGGTGAATCCGAGTTGTGGTTCTGATTTCCTGAGGAGATCCAGGTAAATCCAAGTAGCGATTCTGATCTTTTCATGGTTCAGAATTCGGATTTTAAATCCGAATTTTTGGTTTTGGATTGCATAAATCATATGATTTTAGCTGTTTTTAACTTTATCTAGTTTTTTTTTTTTTAAATCCAGATCCAAAACCAAAACAAAAGCACCTAAGGTTTGCTTTTTTATTACAAAAACATGAAGATGAATCCAGATCCAAACCCAAAACATGTATGTAACAGTATGTGTATGTATATGTATCAGAGTAACCAGGCCCGCCAAGAGTCGCGCCGGTCCGAGTAAAAGGGGGCATGACCTAATTGTGGGAGGCATGGCCACGCCCCTTTAGGTAAAAAACAGAAAAGAAAAGTTTGGGCAAGGGGGGCGCAATGACCCCACTAAGCCCGGCGCATAACCAGTGATCAGCTTGACCGCTCCTCCCCTACGAGCAGTCTCCCAGTGCAGCCCAGCATACAGCAGTGTGTGCTGGGCTGTTGTGATGTAGGAGGGGTGGGGAGCGGTGCCGGACACGAACCCCCGCCGGACCCCTCCAGCAAGCCCGGGCCCAGGTAATTAGTACCCGCTACCCCCCCCTCTCAGCGCCCCTGAGAGTACCACCTGGAAGGAGCCAGAAATTATAGGAGTTAGTTGTCCCTTCAGAAAGCAAAATCTACTACCATGATTCAATGAGTTTTAGTTCTGAGGAATTTTAAATAAGTATCTGAGTGCAGTATATACAGTACTGTACATATCAATCATAAGGAAACCAGTTGGATAAACATAAGAGAAGAGAGGAATGGATAGGCAATAAAGTGTTGTGAAATACAGATAACTAAAGAGATAACTCAATTTAAAAGTTATTTTATGAATACAGTATATTCAGTTCATTATACTATTTTACTCATTGTTCATTACTATTCGTTTGTTAGATATTTTATTGCTGTTTAATAATTTTAGAGCCACTAACAACAAGTCAATTACCAGCAATCAGTGCTGTCTGTCTGCATTTTGTGGGGATAGAGGCCCTGATTCAGAGCCGGACGCTCTGACAGAGCGCTCGCTCTGAATCAGGGCGTCTTTTTATTTTTTATGGAGCGGCCAGGATGATCATCGCGACCATCGGGCTTGCGACGAGACCCTTGTGGTAGGGTCTCGAGGCCGCAAGCCCCAAAGAGCTTTCGGCTCAAACAGAGCTGAAAGCTCTCCCACTGACATCACTTGTGATGTCAGTGGGGCCGCCCTCAAATGGTAGGTGTTCTCATGGGAACGCCTCCATCTGGACAGCCACCCCCCCAGCCTGCCCACCAAAGGGGGCATGCTGTCACGCAACATCGACAGCACGCCCCCTTTGGTGCGAGACCCGGAGCGACGGAGTGCCCGTCGCTATCCGGGTCTTGCGCATGAGCACGACGGAGCCGGCTCTGTCGTGCACATGCGCTCTGGGCCACCATCGACCCGGTTGCGAGCACTCAGCGCCCAGAGTACTGTAACTAATCCCTCTCCTTGTAAGGGCCATGCAGAGTACTGCTACAGTGAGTGGCCTTGATAACGTGATAGTTCTGGATTACTTACAAACCTTACTTGTTATTAAGAGTACAGAATACAGATTCTAAAATAAATGACAATGCTTTTACTTAAAGACAGCTTAATCATACATATATTTTGCCATTGCAGACTTACAACAAAAAACATAGGTTTTACCAACAGCAATAGGGAATACTTTTTAAAATAAATTTGTGACACCCAGTACAGAATAGCAGGATAGCAGTCAGTCTATATTTCATACATACGTAACGGCAACAGCACCCCCGACCCTCGTCCTGTGCCCTCTCCTCTGTTCTCCAACTTCTCCTCCTCTCCCTCTTTCTCTGGGCATATTTATACTTTCATTTTGTTTATACATCCAATTAATCTAATTAATATTTGTACATACTAGGCCCTTATTGGTTATCTGTGCTAAAGACATAATATTGACACTATTGTGTGTTATCTCTTTTGTTCCCATGTAGAAATCTGACATGATTGCCCATTTAGCATTCATTTCTGCTTATTGCAGACAAATACTATCTCAGATACCTCATTTGTTTATATAATAACTGAGACTTGCTGTCAGCTTTTCTGGACATGTTAAAACTCATACATTTTAAACCTATAATTCATATTGCTAAAACAATATATATAGCAGTTTAACCTATACATATCTCCGCAGTTAACCACACCCACAGAGAAATAAAACTCTAATCTCTAGACACTTTTTAATACATAATTTAATATACTTTAAGCTAAGATATAAAACAAAATGGCTGCCACATCAAACACACACTTGCTTACTTTAGAGAGGAAGGGGAAGGCCTTATCCTCTCTAGGCCTGGGGCCATTTGACAATTAAGGCCTTCTGCAACTCGCACAACAAATCTATATATTCTCAATCATTTTTATATACTCTAAATTGCAGTGCAGGAAAATAAAATTACATAAGCATGCATATATTTGTGAATTGCTGAAGGAATATGCATGTCCACATATTCCTATTTTATCAGCCTCTTTCTCCTCTCTGGTGGCTCATCCCCTTACACTCTGCAATAGAACCCACTTCCTCTCACACTGTGGTTGCACTGTGAATCAACAACACAGAAGGATGATCAGAAACCTGTGAGAAGGGAGCGATGAAGGGATATGATTAAGGGAGTTTAGTGTTGAGTATAGAGGTTATTGAGTTTTAATGTAATAATGAAGAGGCTAATTAATGAAATGGTTCTTCTGGTGAGCAGGTAATTAGCGGTTTAATAAACATAAATGTAATTAATTGATAATTTGGTAGCTGACTAAAAATAGGGATGTTGAAGTAGTTCTAATGATTTCTAATATCCACTACCAATGTGATGAATAAAAAGGTTTATTTTTATTATAAAAAGCAAAAATATTTCAGTCTACTAACAAATATTGAAGATTTAAAATTTGAGTTTTCAAAAAAAAAAAGAAAAAAAATGATATCCAATTCTCAGGCGCATAATTTTATACACCATCTAAAATAGGAGGGGAAGAGGTAGGACTAAAGTAAATATATCATAAATGCATTAAATTCTTTCTTATACAGTATAATAGTTGGTAGGTATGTCCATAGCTGCAGATGATTGGTTACATTACATTTTAATAACTTTAGTTAAAGAACAAGGACATGAAACTAATCCTGGGAGCATTTATCATGACGCCAAGCCATAATTGGCTTTTGAATAGCCATCACAACCACTGGGCCTTTTGGATTATTTGTCAAGTCTTTTCCTCATTAAATCCAGAAAACAGGGGGTGAGGATTGACAACCTAGGATTCTTTCCCATGCAGCTCCCCTAGACACTAATTAAACTTGCTCTCCATAAGAACCTAACTGACCCCTAGCAACAACTGCTTCACAAGCTGGGTCACCCATTGACCTCCTTCATTTAGCTCTTGGTATGCTCCTATTGCTGTCTGACAACTGGAAAACTGCAACTACAAAGCCCCTGGCAGGTCTGATCACTGCTTTCGTGATTCAGCCATACATCTAATGTTGCAGGACCCAATCACTGGTTGCTGTTCAGACATAGAGGCTGTGGTTCGCTCGTTCAGACATAGAGGCGTCAACAGACCGCAAAGAGCGAGCACTCTATTTAAATTTCCGTCCCCTTTTTCTGAACGAGCGAGCGCAAATAGTGTCCGGCTCTGAATCAGGCCCAGAATCCATACTTCATTGGTCAGGACATGAGCTGTATTTCAGCACATACAGTCACAGACAGAGAACAAAGATTTATACGCTCTTTGCTAACCAGTTCCAACCAGTTTCTGCAATTTTGCTCAGTTTCTTACCTGGTACGCATACACACATACTTTTGTTTTAATCATTATCTATTCAGCAAGTGGGATAAAACAACTACAGTGTCTAACTACTTCTTCACCCCCATTATTTTACCCCCTCCCTTCTTTCAAGGCTATGTCCCAAGGACTTTTCAGATACTGAAATTATCCTGTTAAGTTAACTTGATGACACAACCTCAACATGATATCTTACATTTATGTGGCATTTGTGCACCTTTATATATGATCCTTAATTTGTTAATATGTTTTATATTTTTAGGTAAACCTTTTAAAAGTGTAAATTTATCAGGAAACAATTTAATAATGAACTGGGAAGGGAAAATAACAGAGGAAACACGTTATTGCATTGAGTGGAAGTCTACTACAGGGAAGGAAGTCATTTTTAGCAACCTCACAGGAAATTATGAGAGAAATCAACTAATTATACCTACTGGTAAGATTTTATAAGTATGTCCACAGCAGGGCAAAGCACGCAGCAATCATAGGAGGAATTCAGCATGCACCTTATATCATAATGTTCATAATGTTCATATTCTACAGTATGTCTATGTACTGTAAACTCCAAACATTCTACATTATGTACAGCAGGGATGGGGAACCTCAGGCCCGGGAGTCGTATAAGTCCCCTGGACTCATTTGGTCTGGCCCTCTGAGCTTTTTTCTGCTAGCCTCATCTGGATAGCAGGGTGCCTAGAATGTCCCCCTGTGATATCACAGGGAGGGGGCGTGGCCGTACCGGGCCCGCAAATAATGTTATATATATCAAAATGGCCTTTGGCAGAAAAAAGGTTCCTCCCTGATGTACAGTAATCATTTAACTATTATACAGCATATGCTCTTTTCTCTGCTTGATAGTCATCCCACATACTACAATATTTTCACTCTTCAGGGATACACATTTTCCCTACATTACTGTGAGGCAGAAAGCTGCAGCAAGGCATCACCCGGGAATAGTTTAATGCATAATGTACAACAACTCCTGCATTTTAGTAGACAAGCACTTAAGTGTTTTACCACATTGAGCTAGATATAGACTGTACACTTTACATTCTGTTGCTACATAAATTGAATGATTCCTAGTGGTACATTTACAAAGGTCGAATTTTAATCAATTGTAAATGGTTTTAAATCGATCAACATCAATGTTGCGTTTCTGGGGCTGAATCACACATTTACTAATACTTAAAAGACAAATCAAAAATTGTCTATTAGTAAAAAATGTGTGATTTAGCCCCAGAAACACAACACCAATGTTGATAGATTTAGATTGAATAAATTGACCTTTAATACATATACCAACTATTGTCCAACTATAGCCTATGAACTGCTCAGTTCCTAATTTGGATTACAAATAAATTGCTGTTGTTGCTTTTATGCATTAATGACAACAAGCGTGATACAGTATATTTGCACCAAATTTAGCCTAATAAGTTTTTAGAACTTATATTTAAAGTACTGTACCTGATTGCATCATAGTAATAATAATAATAATAATAATAATAATAATAATAATAATAATAATGTGACATATTTTAATGAGATGTTATTTTGTTTCTTACAGGCTCTTTTTACCCAATGCAGTGTTACCGAATTAGTGTTCACAAACTTGATATATTTCAGAAAACTATGGGGACAACATATTATTTCCAGCGTATGTTTCATGTAATTGAACCACCTACCTCTGTACCTTTTTTTATTTTTTGTACCTACTGTATGTGCAATATGTCATATCTCTACACTTTTCTGTTTTATAGTTCATCCATGACATTATTTCTCACAGCATCTTCAAAATGTCTAAATTCCTTTTTTAAGCATTAAGTAGCATCTTATGTCTTTTCTTTCTTTAGATATTTAAAAGTAGTTTAATAGCACCTAAAGACAAAACATAGGGACTGATTCAGCATTGCACAATAGTTCAATGCTGAATGCAGATTCCCAATAAGTCACCTATTGGTTTTATTAATACACCTTGTTACTAAACCTGAACACTAGAAATAACGACATGGAGACAGTAAATTGGATTAAAGGGGTCGCAGCCAATTAATTTATTGATCAGATCAGAATTGATCATTATTAATGTTATGGTGGCAGAAAAAGTCAGCGCTACCTCAGCCACAGCCCAATCGATAGATTTGAATAATGTGGGGCGGATCCCCACCCTAGCGCAAACTGGGTTAGGCAGTACCACCTCCCCCCAATTGGCCTAGCAATAGCCCCTCCATAAGATGGAGACCAGTTCCTCCCTGAGGTAGTGACCAACTCGCCACTCTCAGAGAAGAAATGCCACCGAACCACTCTTGCGCCCAAATAGGCCGCAGAGGAGCGCTGCTTTATGTCACAGCCGACTCACAGAGGCCGGCCCGCCACCATAAAATCCGCCTTCACCAGAAAGGAGCATAGATCCTTAATGAAACTGCTCATACCCTTGTCTGAAGATGAACACCATCTGATCTATAGAAGCTTATATCCTCAAATCTCAATTGCGGGTGTTTGATAACGCACCCTCCTATAGACGCCACCAGCCTAGATATAACTGCATTAACTTTCCTCCTCGCCCTGGCTAATGCCGCTCCCCCTTGATTACCTCTACAAAAACGATGAGGAACTATTTCTGACCAAACCACCTTAACAACAGGCCAGCGCAGTATCAAAACTTTTAATGGCATTGATCAACTCAGTGCCTTTGCAGGTCCCTAAATTATTTCCACCTAAATGAATAACCACCCAGTCCATTGGGCTGAACTTAGCTTCGGAAGCCCAGAGTGTACACAACAGGCCTTACCACTTCATACCCCTACAACCTAACCAACGAACCTCCTTAACCTTCACACTGACTCGGACCATAGAAGCTAATGGGTGAACACTGGCCAAATGAATGCACAAATGGCTGACAAACCACACCAGACTATTCAGATTCTCTGATCCTGAAAATGAAAAATGTTGAGACCATAAGTAATATTCTATTTCAACTTGAACAGTAACTTGCCTAAAGGAAGACTAGCAAAGGAAGGGGAATAACATGGTGGGTTGGGCAACCCAGAATGAAGGCGAAAAACAGCAAACCTCTTTGAGGGCAAATCTGAAAAGAACTTCATACCCCCAAAGTGCAGGGAGGCATAAGGCCACTAGGTTTCCCAACACACCTAAGAGGAGCGCATCTAGGAAGGAGGCTTATCTCGGTGCAAATACAGCTTATAAACTGAAGATTTCCAACAGCCCAATTGCTTTATTGCGTCGATGGAAAAACCTGCAGCTGGTGCGCTAGTAGCAGCCCCAATTCTAAAGAAGTGTGTGCCATAGAGCTCCAATGGCAAACAGAATGCAACCAAACATTTAGCTAGCACGCTATTAAATTGAAACCTGGACAGAGGCAACAAGTCTGCATGAATCAGCCATTATTCACCACCCCTTGGACACATCCTAGCAAAACGTTCAGCCAGCGCTACCGTACAAATGTCTGAATCCGAATTCTTCTTAATTGAAACCCACTTACCCCTCGCTAATTGATCTGTTTTGGATTTATGAATTTACCATAACACTACATCCTGCTTAACTATTACGTTAGAAAATAACAAACCAGATGTCCTTGAAATTCTGCTTGATGCTACTAGCTCGCTTATCCTAAAGGCTCCAAAAAATGCTAGAGAAAAAGATAAACTAAAAAGAACAGCTTCATACTCACCTAAAGCAACCCGTGAGACCGCAATGACAAGATTTTTCAAAAGCTCCAATTCAATAGGCCTGCGGTTGTCACTCTGCCCTGCCTGTTCCCTTGCCCATCCCTTAAGAACTTTTGACAGTAAAAATGATTTAGTTGGGTCAACTGAACCATGCAACCAGTTCAAAGAAAGAAATGCCAGCTAGAGCTGTAGAGATTGAGGCCTTGGAATGCCCTGACTCATGACACTGACAAACGTAGTCTAACATGCAGTGAACCACCATCTTACCTACCCATACTACAGAAGCGAGGAAACCCTGCCAATCACTCCAAGGCTCCGAATAAACCTTCAGCCTGCTCGGGGTCAATGCCATCAGCGCGAGCTACTCAATGCCGGCTTGATTATCTGCCAAACATGCACAGGACAGGATAAACCAAGTAGACTAGCATTAGCCACCAGCAACCTGAACCTTTCCCATTGAAAACGAGATAAAGCGTCCACTATCTCGTTTTCAATGCCTGGAACATGCCTAGCCTGAAAATCAATATTCTCCGGCAAACACAGTAAAGTTAAATGCCATAACAACTGCAACACTGGCGCTGAATCAAATCTCTGGTTATTGATGGAATGTACTACACCTAAATTATCGCACCAGAAAATAATCCTGCGATTACTACATTTGTATGCCCAAAGTTCAACTGTCACCACGATCGGGAAAAGCTCCAACAGCATGTTGGCAGTCAAACCCAGAGCCCTCCACTGCTCAGGCCAAGCCTCCGCACACCATTCTCCTTCAAAAAACGCTCCAAAACCTATAGAACCCGAAGCATCCGTAAACAATTGCAGCTCAGAATTCACTACTGAGGGGAGCAACCAGATCCTAACTCCATTAAATTTACTCAAAAATTCCTTCCAAATTAATAAATCCTCTTTCAAGTCCCTAGAAACGCGGATCAAATGATGCAGCCTCCTCACCCCCGCTGTAGCCCTTTCCAAACGTCGACAAAAAACTTTCCTCGAAGGAATGACTCTACAAGTAAAGTTTAGCAATCCCAACAGAGATTGCATTTGCTTAAGAGTAACCTTCTTTGCTGAAAGGAAAATACTAATCAACTTCTCCAGGCGATGTACTTTATCCATCAGCAATCTACATAAACCTAATGAAGTATCAATTTCAATACCTAAATAGGATAAACGAGTCGTGAGTCCTTCAGTCTTGTCCCTAGCAATTGGCACGCCCATAACAGCAAAAAGGGCTTGCACTGAAAACAACAATTCTTTACAAACCATGCTATCAGCCGGCCCAACTAACAAAAAATCATCTAGATAATGCGCTATGCCTAATTGCTTCGTACCAGCCTGAACGCACCACTGCAAAAACAAACTAAAACATTCAAAGTAGGAACAGGAAATTAAGCAACCCATAGGTAAGCATTTATCCACAATATAAAGGCCCTCAACCTGAAAACCCATATACTTAAAAGATTTAGGATGAAGAGGCAGCAGCCTAAAAGCTGATTCAATATCCACCTTGGCTAATAAGGCTCCACTCCCATAGCCCTGCACTATACCTAAAGCTTGCTCAAACGACTGGTAAACAACTCTGCCATCCAAAGGATCTAACGCATCGTTTACCGATCCTTCTTCTGGGTAAGATAAATGTTGTACTAGCCTAAATTTACCTGGATCCTTTTTTGGGACCACGCCCAAAGGAGAAATACACAAATCTAGTAGAGGTGGAGAATAGAATGGGTCGCACATGTGCCCCAAACTTACTTCACCCCTTACTTTGGACCTAACCACCTCAGGTAAATCAGTTGCTGACTTTAGATTCTGTTTAGCCACAACATAATCCTCACGAGCTAAAGGCAAACGAAAACCTTCACAGAAACATTTTAACAAAAAGACCGCCTCCTCCTTTAGGGGATAACGGTCCAACCAATGTTTAATAACTTGTAAATTAACCGGAGAATGAGCCTTATTTAGGACCTCCTCTCTGCTCGCCACGGCCCACTGCTAAACTGCTGGAGCAAGTACACTCCTTTGCTGGGTGACTCCCTCCACAAATCATGCAGTTATGTCTATATCTACAGTTTGACCCTCTAGTGCACTGGGCATTATTAAACGCATAGCATTTCCCTTTCCCAGTATTGGGGAATCCGGGACAGGCAGGAAAGGGCTGCTTCTTGCCCGAGCTGGGTTCCAGAGGAAGCCTGGCATGCTGCGTCACCTCCAACCACACCTCCACATCTTTAAAACGGAACTTAAAGTTCGCTTGGCATTCTTGCTTTTTCCTATAAGCCTCATCATAAATGCATATATGCCAGACAACCAGTTCAAGTAAGAGCGCCTATTTTCTTCAGCCACCGCCCCATCTGACTTAGCCTTCCTCAAAGCTTTGTAGGAGTCCTCCGTAACAGAGAACATATCCACAAACTTCCCTTTTCTTATGCGCTCCTTAATTTTGGACCTTATTCCTCTAGTAAGAGCTGTGTTTGCACAAAAGACCATATCACCAGACACATTTGCTAAAAGGCTAACAGCTGACGCGCTAGACTTTTTTCTTAAATTTCCCTTTCAATTCTGCAATAAAAGCTTAATAAACTTGCGTGGGTTATCGGATGATCAGGAGGAAGAATTACTGGTATCATCAGAAACCAGGGAACTATTGCTAAGTTGGGGGAAAACTGTATGCTCACCTGCACCTGAAGTTGAAGTGGTTGATGCTGACACCTGCGGATCCAGAACTTGTCCCACGTTGCACGGTGCGCCCACCACATCTTCAATGGCCAAAGCTTCAGGCCGAACAGGAACCAACGAATCATTCATGACCACGGAAGCAGCAGCCGCTGAAACCTGTGGACTTGACACCAGCAATTCAATGGAAGGCTGAGATACAGTAATCATAGGAGGAAGGGGGGGGCGTGAGAGTCAGGGAGGGGGTGGGGGGCGGCGGGGCCGGGCTTGCAAAAATGGGGGGACTCCCCGAGCTCCTGGAGCATGCAGATGAAGCCCTGAAGGCTGCTGCACAGCCTGCATTAAATTGAAATGCCCTTGGTACAAGGGGGGGGGGGTTGGGAGAACCTGTGCTGTAAAGCAAATGCCATGGGAAAAGATGCTTGGGGGGGATGTGTTGGCTGTAACCCTGCAGGGGCAAAAAGCATTGACTAACCCCTGCTGAGAAACAGGGGCGCTGAAATACGGCGACCAACCCAAATACATCGGAGAGGGGTGGGTTGGAAACCCTGGCAAACCATCCCCTGCTGTAAAAGAACTTGACCCACAGGAAAAGCAGCCTGCTGCATGACAAAGGGAGAAGCCATGCTGGTTGCAGGCAAAGGAGTGCAGGAATGCTGAATCTGTGGAAGCACCTCCACATCAATTAACTCTGGGGAGCTGGAGGAATGCACTGGCATCCCCCTTGGTCCTGGACCAGTGGGGGCTGGGGATAGATGGGGTGACTGCGCGGCACCATTAACGCTGCTTAAAATGGCCACGGAGGATCGGTGGGCGGGGTTAATTGCCGGTAATGGCTGCTGGCTAGCTGGAGAAGGGGGCAATGACGTCGCTGGCTGAGGGGCTCCCGCATCGTTAACGGAGCCCCTTGCAAGCCATGCGGCCATGACCACAGGTGAGGAGGCAGGAGTGGTTGGCGGGGGAGCGTGCCCATAAGGGGATGCAGATGCCGTGGGTGCAAGGCTCACTGAAAATGTGGCACGCTTAGAGCCGGAGGGGCCAGCAGAGATGAAGGGTCTGGCCACTTCAACTAGGCAGCGGGGAGGGGGGGCGGAATGGCATGGAAGGGGCATGATGCAAAGGTGTTGGGGGGGTGTGTACAGTGACAGTGGTGATAGTCCGGAAAATTAAGAGGGAAGGAAACACAGGCTAGCCTGCATAAACTGCGGCTTACTCAGCTGGCTGGCACTGTCCACCATCACGGCCGATGGTTGCGATGGTTATCCCAGCCTGCGACCTCAGTCGCAGTGCTGGAATCGCAAATGCAGTAGGGGGTGTCAGACATCTCTCGCTGCATTTGAATATTTGCAAGGACAGAATTGCAAAGCTGCTTGTGTGAATCTGTGCAATTCTGTTCACTACTGAATTACCCCCATAGACTGGTATTTCCTGGAGGATGGATCAAATAGACCAACATCTATAACAACTTTCAGCAACATTATTGGTAATTCCTAGTGAATTTCTATTACTTAGGGGATTGATCTAGGCAATCATTCAGTGCAAAAGGTTTTTCTTATTTTTGCACTGCCTCATTTCAAATATCCCATTTCACAATGATGCATTACAGAGACTTTCATTTCGGTCCTACTCAATTTTTTTTAAAGATACAATTTTTCAGCAAAATATAGTTATTAGTCAATTCCTGCATATTGGTTAATTTAAGAATACACTGGGCTTACACTAATTTCCAGTAGTGTGTTACTTTATTACTCTACATTAAATATGAATAATCTATTGAAATCTGCATTAATGTTTCTCAGCTTTGTTGACCGTAGGACCAAGAAACTTGACAGTGGTGAATGTCACTGCCCACTCTGTCCTCCTGAAATGGGATGCATTTGATCTTCATGAATGTCAACAGGTTTTAGAAAACTGGATTATTAACCTCACAGACCATAAGACAAATATCTCAAGAGGTGAGTAGCTATATTTCTAGATTTGCATTCTTATTCAGTTTATTAGGTGATGTGACAAAAACAATGACGAAGTTGTCAAGGGGAGATTTATATGCTTTATAGTTTATGTCTGGTAGACAGTTGGCTAATTAGCAAGCTTGATTGCCAAACCACCTATGAGAGGCTGATAAAAGGTGGTTCTGTTTCTCTAGTCTTTCTCTCACTGCCTAGGGAGCAGGTTGAGAGTTGCAGAGAGTGGGAGAGAGAGAGACAATTGCTTGTGATTGTACAGATGTGTCTTGCTACATCTTTGCTGCATACATAGCAAGTCATACCACACATGGCGTGTGCCCACGAGTGGATATGCACTCGTGCCGCCATAGGAATGCATGATGCAGTATGCTGCTGCAGCAAGTAATTGCATGTGCATGCGCACATTTGTAGCAAGATTGGCAAAGATGTAACAGGACACATCTGTAAGTGCTATGCTAAATGCTATTTTGTGAGTTTATCACTAGGGGGTAAATTTACTAGGATGGGAGTTCTTTTAAGAAGTGATGTTGCCCATAGCAACCAATCAGATTCCAGGTATTCTCTTCTAGAAGGTGCTAGATAAATGAGAAGTAGAAACTGATTGGTTGCTATGGGCAAATCACTTTTTAAATAGAACTCCCATCTTAGTAAATTTACCCCTAAGTCCTTCCACCTTGAGAGAGGTCATTTTAACTTAGTTAGAGCCGGACAGACTAGGATTTATTTTTATGTTTTGTTTATTTTGTGCCCTCAAATCAAACTAGCTGTTGCTATTTGTACCAATGCATTTGTACCAATGCCCTGGACTCATGTGCTACTAATTGGCTGCTGCATACAAAGGTACTGTCATTAACCCCAGGAGATGGCAACCCTAACCTGATCTTGTGACACATGGTGGAGAATGCAAGCATTACACTTAAATTGCAGCCATAAAAATCTATGTGAAAAATTTTAAGTAACAGACACTCTATTTGTTTTTTAAAAAAAGGAAGTTATTTGTGAATCTTTTGGTGGTGTCATCATCAGATGCTTGGGGTAGCCAGATTCTGTTTTCTCCCTTGCACCAATGGATAACATGGAAGCCATAGTTAAGGTGTTACTACAGGCTACTGCGGCGCAGCAGGAAGCTACTGGGTTGCAGCAGTTAGCCATTGAGGAGGCCCGGAGGCAACAGCAATTGGCCATCAATGAAAGTACCAGCAATTGGTCATCGATGAACTCTTGAAACAACAGTATTAAGACCATAAAGTCTTAAAAGAGGTGGTGCAGCATCTAGCAGAGTGATGATGTTGATGACAATTTAACAACTTTTGAAACAACTGCTGAGATGGAAAGTTGGCCTAAAAATCAGTGGACAAGTCCTATTTCACACTTTCTGGCTGGGGAACCACACAATACATATTTTGACTTGAGCCTTACTGATGCCAAGGACTATGACAAACTCAAAACTGACATTTTTTGGGTGTCACAATATCTGTTTGTGTACAATGAGTTTATCACTGAGGATACCAAATGGATAAACTTCCCTGCTTTCAAATGCATGATCTCATCCATCTCACCAAGAAGTGGCTACAGACTAAAACTTTAACAGGGCCACAGATTGTGGAAAGGGTCAATATGGGCCAATATCTATGGTCCCTGTCTGCAGTTCTGCACAAGTGGGGGAGCCAAGGAATCCCTAAAGCAGCAGGCCAGCTTGTGGAAATGGTGGAGAGGTATGTGACAGCTGAGGAACTGTTGAGTATACCTCAAAGGCTCCTAGTCCTGCAACAGTGATCTCCAGGGCCAGATTATAGGTGGGGTGGATTGGCGATCATCCAGGGGCCCCCACACTCTCCCTAGGTAAAGGGCATTGTAGTAGTGACTGCAGGGGGCCATGGAAATTTTACTGGTAGGGGACCCAGAACTTAGTTGCCCCAGGGCCCCCGCAACCTTAATCCAGCCTTAGCGATGTCTAGTGACTTCTGGTAAGACTGTTCCAGGGGAAAAGGGTGCTGGGCAGTTGAATGAACTTAAATATTCAGGAACTGTAGGTTTGTACCTGGAGATTGGCCAGCTGTTAGAGAAAAGTTCCCACCTCATATAAACTTGATAAAAATATTACATGTTTTAGATATGGTGACTTTAGCCATTTTGCTGCTAACTGTCCATTTCCCTCTGAACTTATGCAATGCAGAGTTTATTTCTTTGCCTAGCTAGCCTGCACTGCAAACTGACAGGCTGATCGAGATAAACAATGTGTATAATCACTATAGTAGGCAAATGGGTAGAAGCTTTGTTCGATTCTGGTATCCTGGTTACTCTTGTAAAAGCCAAGTCCGTGAGCCCATCAAAATGTCAGAGAAAAAGTGTTGATGTAACCTGTATACATGGGGATAATCTGCATTATGACACTGCTGAGGTGAACATAGAAATACAGAGCCAGATTTAGATATGAGTTTAGGTTTCCTCCTTGTACTTCGGTTTCCACCCACAATTTAAAAATATACAGGTAGGATGATTGGCTCGTAACAAAAAATTAACCCTAGCGTGTAAGTGTGTGCATGTACATGTGGTAGGCAATATAGATTGTAAGCACTCCTGGGGCAGATACAGATGTGAATGGACAAATATTCTCTGGCTAGCGCTGTGAAATATGTGTGCGCTATATATATATAACTGGTAATAAATAATAAATATTTTCGCAATGCTGATATTTACGCAGTTGAGCTAGTAATGGTTGACTGTGCATGTCTCTAAGTCGCAATGCGCACGTGAGGCTATTAAATTGCGATCAAATGTGACTACAGTTGTAGTGAGGATTTATTCACAATTGATTAACAGACAGTGGCTATTTTGGGGGAGTAACAGGGAGTGGCGGCCAAAATGCGGGCTTATCGGTAAAATTTTTGGTGCATGTATCTGCCTAAATCTGTGATCCTGTACACAGAAAGTATGGCGCCAGCGTCTCAGTTCCCATGGCATTCTGTGTGACCATAGGATTACTCAGATGGTTGATTATTGAAGTATCTGTGTCCATAGCTGCTTCTTTGTAAGCCTTGCTTGGATCTGTGAAGCCGCAGATGGGTGTCTCAATTAATTTCCAGGCAGCTGCATGCATTAGCAGATTTTCACACAGCAGCTGCGTATGGGATCACAGCTGCAATTGCATTAGCATACATAGCAGAATCAGGCCCACAGTGTGGTCCCACAGTAGTCACTGTGGGATTAGTTCCTCATTTGATGTTTGATGCTATATTGGGAAAAGCTTTTTCCCACTTCTGAAAGAAGAGAAACCCAATTTGTTACAGAAGTATTTAACACAGACTCATTTGTTATTGATACAGTGTCAGTGTTCTCCAAGTCTGAAGTGTTCTTTTATTGAAGCATGGTTGGGGAGCCAGAGAAATCAAGACCAGCAATGGGGCACAAAATAAGCACCTCCTACTGAAGTAATAAATTTTGTTGAACCAGTTTACTGTATGCCTGATCTTGAAGTAAGAAAATAAATCTTTGCCTCAGAGCAATTATAAGATCCTATTTTGGTAATCCTGGAGAGAATGTAAAAGTGGTTGATGGAAACCCAGCAGAGCCTGGTAGTAGATTGTCATACCCTCACATGGCAGTACGTCAAGACTTCTTGTACCAAGTGTCCATTAAAGAAGATATTGAGGAACAATTGATGGTTCTTAAGGCATGTAGAAGAATGGTGTTAGACCTGGCTCGTGGACACATCTTGGGGTAGAAAATTTTTTTTCTGTGTTTCTGTCCAAGGGGTCCATAAAGATATATCTGAATACTGTGCATCCTGCCCTGAGTGTCAGTACTATACTCCCAGGCCACATTATAAAAGTCCAATTGTCCCTTTATTAAATCTAATAAAGTCTACCCATGGTCATCAATATAGTTCAGTGGTAATGGATTACACTGCCAGATACCTGGAAGGAATACCATTGAGCAACATGTCAACAAAGACAATTGCTAGGGAACTAGTACATGTATTTAGCAGAGAGGGAGTATCTAAGGAAATCCTAACTGGTCAAGGTAACCCATTTATGTCAAGGATCATGAAAGAGTAGTGCTGTATGTTTTAGGTTAAATATATAAGAACCTCCATATATCATCATCAGACTTATGGTTCAGTAGAGAGGTGTAACAAAACTTTAAAGAACATGCTAAAGAAAGATGTGTAAGATTGGGTTTATTTGTTACCCTATTATTGCTGGGCATTAGAGATGTTCCACAATATTCCACTGGTTTCTCTCCTTTGATTTGCCATATGGGAGACACCGAACTCATTCCTTACAGAGCCTTATTGAGCTTGTTTTACATATATAGGAAAAAAATAGCTGCAGTGGTGCCTATAGTGAGAGAGCACTTGGAACAGGCCCAACAGGCACAAGAAAGGGTGTACATTTATAATGCCCAATTACACACCTTTGGTCCTGATAACAGAGGGCCTGATTCAGAGATGTACACTAATGCCACTGCAGCTGCAAATTTGTATGCAGCAGCTGTGCGAAAATATGCAAATGTTGCAGCTGCCTGGATTTGTACTGACATGCCCACCAGCGGCTTCACAAATCCAACCGTCTGCGTACAAAAACAAAGCATCATTCACAGATCAGTGAATAATCAGCCTGCTGAGTAATCCTATGGTCACGCAGAATGGCTGCATATGGGACAGACTTGAGTTTGAGTCACCACCACTCCATTGCCACCCACAATTAGTCCCTTCCTATCAATCACTTTGTTTCACGGTCCTGGTATTCTGTAGATCTGGCATGGGGTCCAGGGTATTAACTAAGGAGTGCAGGAAATGGGGAGGCTCCAAGATACCATGACTCATAGGTAATACAGTTACTGGCAGGCTAGAAACACTAGGAATCACGGACTGGAGCAATGCAAGGATACTAGAATTGGAACAGGAACCCAAGCCACCGGGCAGTCGTTCACCTAATGGTCCAAGGACCAATCAGGCCAGAGAACTACTCCAGTGACAAGAAGAACCTGAACTCAAAACAGTATAATATTGACAGTCTGTACCTGGGAACCAGTCCTGGAATCAGAGTCTTATGTAACTAGGGAAGAACTAATGAAGCTATATCCCCTGGTCCAACTATGATGCAAGACCTGAACCATAATCCAGAAGGGGAACTCAGGATAGAGAGACACTTCAGGCACACACAGTACTGAACACCTTGATGCTAAAAGAGTGTGACCCGATCATGCCCTACAGACCTGGAACCTCAACGCTGCCTGTCAGCCCAAGGCAAGAATACAGTACAGGATAACCAAAATAGTCATCCTAGATTATGCAGTAACCCACTATAGCTACAGAGTATATTGATACTTGCAACACAGTCCAGATGATGCCCGCTGATATATGGTACACAGTGGTAGATGGAATGCAGAAAACAGCAAGCGGTCTGTGTGTGGTGTGGAGGTGGTATACAGTGGTGATGGTAAACAGTCCCAGTAGTTATCTGTATGTGGCATGGAACCCACTGCATTGAGAGGCAAGCAGTGATGATACATGGTTGAGTTTCAGCAAGGAAAGTATCCACAGGAGAAAGCTCTGGACACACAGGAGGCACTAAGCCTGGAATGATCCTCAAGAAGTAAAACAGATGTTCAGGCAATGAGTCTTTCCTAGACCTGTAAATATATAGGGAGTGGTAATTGGTCAGGGTGAACAGGTGAGCAGCCAGGTGAGTGGTAATCACTGGGATAGTCTGTTGGAGGTTTTCGACACAGCAGTATGGGCGGCTAAAACCACGATTCGTGACAGCACCTACTCCTTTAAAGAGTGGTCACCTAACACTTAGGATGGGGCTTAGCCAGATACTTGCGATTAAATTTACTGATGAGATTAGGATCATGAACGTCTGAAGCTCTGATCCAAGATCTCTCTTCAGGACCATAACCCTTCAAATGAACTAGATAATACAAGTTATTTTTTTGAAATCGCGAGTCCACAATCAGACTTCATATTCCTCACCTTGTTCCATATGACCTGCAGGAGATGTCGATTTAGGAGAGTAAAATCAATTCAGGACCAGAGGTTTAAGCAGAGAAATATGGAATGAGTTAGGTATTCTGAGGTATCAAGGTAAACAGAGTTTGTATGAGACAGGATTGATGACTTAAATGATTAGAAAATGGACAATAAATCGAGGTGCAAATTTCATGGAAGGTACTCTCAATCGAAGGTTGTGGGAGGATAACCAAACTCTATCTCCAATTTTCATGCTGGGAATATTTCTGCGATTTTTGTCTGCTTCGATTTTGCACCGTTTACAAGTTTTGAGTAAAGCTTCTCTCACACAAAGCCAAATATATGAGAATTGTCGAATCTTTGTTCAGAAGCAGGAACTGCACTGGCAGCGAGTAGTGTGCAATGGAACTCTGGAATGCAGACCAAAAACTGTGAGAAATGGAGTAGAGTTAGATAATTCGTGGTAGTGATGATTATGTGCAAATTCTGCCCATGGGAGTAATTGAAGCCAGTTGTCTTGTGAAGATGACATGAACATTCTCAGAAAGGTCTCCAAATCCTGGTTAATTCTCTCTGTTTGTTCATTGGACTGTGGGTGATAAGCAGAGGAAAACTTTATTTGGAGAGCTTGACACAAAGACCACCAGAACTTGGCAACGAATTGCACAAATTGCTCCTAACCAATATCTTTAGGACACCCATGAAGATGGAAGATCTCTTTGATAAACAATTGGAGTAAAACAGGAACAGAAGGAGCCATTTTAGAAAATCTGTATACTATTACCCAAATAGTAGTGTATCCATCAGAACTGGGTACGTCTTTAACAAAATCCATAGATATATGGGTCCAAGGTTGATGAGGAATTGCCAATGATAGTAGTTCAGCTGCAGAACTCTGTTGAGTGCTTTTATGTTGTGCACAGAATGCACAGGCGGACATCTTAATGAAGTGAGGGCCACCAATAACTTCTGGAAATTAAGTTATAAGATTTATGTACCCCAGTATGTCCTGCAAATTTAGTGCAATGAGCCCATTGAAGGAGTTTAAGTCGAAGATCAATGCAACAAAAGTTTTACCAAGAGGTGGAGAATCTGCTGATTTGCTGTCTGCTATGCTGAGAGGATTAATGATGTGTTGTGGTTCAAGAGACACAAAAGTCTCTTATTCCATCATACTGTATAATGTGACAGAGCATCAGCTTTACAATTCTTGTTACCAGGCCAAAAAGTGACTCGTAAATCAAAATGTGAAAAAATAATGCCCATCTGTCTTACCTTGGATTCATGCATTGGGCAGTTCTCAAATACAATAAGTTCTTGTGATCAGTGAGAATTGTAATACAGTAGTGGGCACCCTCAAAGAGATGTCACCATTCTTCTAAAGCGAGTTTGATAGCCAGCAACTCTTAATGACCTATGGCATAATTCCATTCAGTTGGGAGGAATTTCCGAGAAAAGAATTCACAGGGGTGCCATAGATCATCATCATACTTTTATGACAGAACTGCTTCAACTCTGACAGAGGAGGTATCAACTTCCAGCAGGAATGGGCTGTCAATCTTGGGTTGTCTCAGAATAGGAGCTGAAGTAAAAGCTTGTTTGAGTTGTTGAAAGGCTAGCTGTGCCTCTATAAGCCATTTGGCTGACTTGGCACCTTTATGGTTTAATTTCATGATAGGTGCAACCACAATGGAATAACTTCTAATGAATTTCCGGTAATAATTGGCAAATCCCAGGAAACACTGAATGGCCTTTAATCTGATAGAGGACAGTACAGAATGGCTTGCTCTTTCTCAGGGTCCATGGCAAGTCCAGTGCCAGATATGATGTAGCCAAGGAAGGTAATGGATGTTAGCCCAAAGGTGCATTTCTCTCTCTTGCAATACAACTGATTTTGTTGAAGTCGCTTAAGAACCTCCTTCAAGTGGAAATGATGAGTTGAATATCTGGAGAAAAAATTAATATATCGTCTAGATACAGTACACAACAAGAGTCTTGTACAAAAGGTCACAGAATATTTCATTTACATAGTTTTAAAATACAGCAGGTGCATTACATAGTCCAAACAGCATCAAGGTTCTCGTAATGACCGTCTCTGGTATTAAAAGCGATCTTCCACTCATCACCCTTTCTTATCCGTATCAGGTTATATGCTCCACGAAGATCTAATTTTGTGAACACAGAGGCTCCCTTGACACGATCAAATAGTTCGATGATGAGTGGCAACAGGTATCGGTTCTTAATAGTCATATCATTTAGGCCCTGATAATCGATGCAAGGTCTTAATCCGCCATCTTTCTTTTTAATGAAAAAGAACCCTGCTCTGGCTGTAGATGAGGAGTGCTGAATAAAGCCACGTTCCAAGTTCTCTTTTGTGTAATCTGCCATGGCTTGTGTTTCAGGAATGTATAACAGATAGACCTTTCCACGAGGAGGAATTTTACCTGAGATTAGATCGATTGGACAATCCCAAGGTCGATGTAGTGGTAAAGTTTCTGCAGCCTGTATGCTGAACACATCCACAAATTGTCTGTAAAGAACAGGTAAATCTGATGCCTTCTCTTCTGTTGACACAGTGAGGAATAACAGTGTGTAAACAAGTCTCAGTACACTTGGGGCCCCAGGCAAGTATATGGGTAGAAGACCAGTCGATGTGTGGGTTGTGGTATTGTAACCATGGATATCCAAGAACAATATGACTCATAGACTCTGGAATTACTAGGAAGGAAATTGGTTCAGAGTGCAATACTTCCACACCCAAGGTCACAGGTTTGGTTTGGAACGTAATACGGCTTCCAGGAATATGACTACCAACCACAGCAGTCAAAGTAATGGGAACTGCTAACTTCTGCAGAGGTAAAGAAAGTTCTTGAACAAGTTTGTCAGAAATAACATTTCCTGCAGCTGCTGAATCCACTACAGCTAAAAAGAAATGAGAACCTAGTGGTGCTTGATTTGTACAGATATAGCACAGTCTTTATTTTGAGGAATACAAAGA
This sequence comes from Taudactylus pleione, assembly GCA_031769625.1. Taxonomy (NCBI): domain Eukaryota; kingdom Metazoa; phylum Chordata; class Amphibia; order Anura; family Myobatrachidae; genus Taudactylus; species Taudactylus pleione. The sequence goes on from JAUIMM010000531.1 coordinate 391,150, forward strand.
GACACTCTTAAACAGATATCCCTGTCATCAGTTAGGTGGGAGCGTTTCCCAACTTATGAGGACAATTCTGTAAAAAAATGCAGAGTGGAATCCATGCAGGTGAAAAGATGTGTGGCAACAGCAGATGGTATGCACTGCAGGTACACTAACAGAGCTGGAGCTGGAGTTGGAAGCAGTCTGTGTGAAGCATGGGAGCCGCAGTGCTGATAGATGATACACAGCAGTAGATGGAATGCAAACAGCAAGCAGTCTGTGTGCGGCGTTGAGATGGTACACAGTGGTGATGGCAATAGTCCCGGTGGTTTTCTGTCTGTGGCATGGAAGCCGCAGTGCTGAGAGACAAACATCAATGGTACAAGTGGGTAATGGTTGAGTTTCAACAAAAGTATCCACAGGAGAAATCTCTGGATACACAGGAGACACTGAGCCTGGAACGATCCTCAGGAAGAAACACTGGGCCTGATTCAGACCCGGTCGCAAGCGCTGAGCACTCGCAACTGGGTCGATGGTGGCCCACAGTGCATGCGCACGACGGAGCCGGCTCCATCGTGCGCATGTTCGAGACCCGGCTAGCGACAGGCAATACGTCGCTCTGGGTCTCGCACCAAAGGGGGCGAGCTGTCGATGTTGAGTGACAGCTCTCCCCCTTTGGTGGGCAGGCCATGGGGGTGGCTGCCCAAATGGAGACGTTCCCATGAGAGTGATGTCAGTGGAGAGATTCCGGCTCTGTTAGAGCCGAAATCTCTCTGGGGCATGCGACCACGAGACCCTACCACAAGGGTCTCATCGCAAGCCCGATGGTCATGATGGTCTTGACCACTGCGACCATTATCATGGCCGCTCGCAATAGCTGTGGGTGGTCACCCACAGCTATGCGAGCGGCCAAGAGGCCGATCCCCCCCAAAAAAAAGCCCGGCCCTGATTCAGAGGGAGCGCTCTGTTAGAGCGAGTGGCTCTGAATCAGGCCCACAGTTTTTCAGGCAATGAGTCTTTCCTAGGCCTGTAAATATATAGGGAGTGGTAACAGGTGAGTGGTCAGGCTGACCAGGTGAGCAGCCAGGTGAGCGGTAATCACTGGGATAGTCTGTTGGAGGTTTTAGACAGCAATGGATGAATGTTTAACCTTGTATGGGTGGTTAAGACCACGATTTTGTGACATTTTGCAAATAAATCCTCATTGGTAGTGAAACTTGACAGATGTGGCTAAAAGGTTGACAGTATAGAGGTCGAGATTCAGAAGGTCATAAGCACAAGATTGACTGGTTCTGAATCTCAACAGTAAAGAGCTTTACACGGTCATTAGGTCAACCATCATTCTGTAGACATGTATTTAGGTCAACAGGGTTAAATGGTTAACACATTAAAAAGTTTAACATTTAACATGTCAACACTAAAATGTCAACAAATGTTTTTTTGTTATGTTAGCCTAACTCTAAACGTAATCCTAATCCCAACCCTAAACCTAACTATAATCCAAACCCTAAACCAAACCTTAATCCTAAAAATCATTGTGTCAACAGTTAAATGTCGACCATTTAACCCTGTCAACCTAAATGCATTTCTACAGAATGATGGTTGGCCTAATGACCATGTCAACCTTTTTTACTGTTGACATTCAGAATGTGTTGACATTCTGAATGTCGGCCTCTTTATTGTTGACCAATCAACTGGTATCCAACTTGACACATGCGCAGTGCTAGTCAAACGCATGTGCAGATTACCAATAATCGCTCATCTGCACAAACATTTGCATTGCATCTATATCTGAATCAGGCCCAGAGTGCTTATTTTGGTTCATATGGTAGAAAGTTTATTTGTAGGCAGCTGACACGAACCATTTGAAATCATAGAAAAAGAGGGTGAGGTTAATTATAAAGCATGGGAAAAGAAAGCCAAGATAGATCTTATAAAACCTTGGAAGGATAGAGTAACTCTGTCAGCCAACCTGGTCCCACCAGAAACTGCAGTACCTTTGGTTCCTGAAGTAACAATAGCCAAAATCTACAACTAGTCAACAGCATTAGGCTAAATGATTTCTCATAAGAAATATAGATTTGTTTTCTTAAGGTTGACCTAAATCTTTATAGAATACCAGAAGTAATGGTGTTAAAAGAAATTACAAAAATGTCGGAGTTAGATCTAAATGAAGAGTCACATACTGTAATGAGCAGTCAAGTCCCATTATACTCATTCTGAAACATGATGGGAGCTTACAATACTAGAAGGATTTCAGTAAATTGAATACCTAGTGTGTGTTTAAGTTTGATGCCTACATAATGCCTTATGTGGATGAACGTATTGAAAAGCTGGAAACAGCACGGTATTTAACCACTCTAGACTTAACCAAAAGGTACTGGCAAGAGCAATTGACAGATAAGGCAATATAAAACACAGCTTTTTCTGCACTGGAGGGTCTGTTCCAATACAAGATGTTGCCATTTGGGTTACAAAATGTTTCCATTTGGGTTACATGGGGCTACTGCCACCTTTCAAAAGTTGATGGACAAAATTCCAAGGCCCCATAGAGAGTATTATTATTATTATTATTATTATTATTATCAGTTATTTATATATCGCACACATATTCCGCAGCACTGTACAGAGAATTTCTTACCATTCATATCTGTCCCTGCCCCAGTGGAGCTTACAATGTATATTCCCTACCACACGCTCACAAACATACACACTATGGTCAATTTTGTGGGGAGCCAATTAACCTACCAGTATATTTGTGGAGTGTGGGAGGAAACCGGAGTACCCGGAGAAAACCCACGCAAGCACAGGGAGAATATACAAACTCCACACAGTTAGGGCCATAGTGGGAATTGAACCCATGACCTCAGTGCTGTGAGACAGTAACGCTAACCATTACACCGTCTGTGCTGCCCAGAGCATCATCTCATCTCATTGATGTAGTCATCTATAGTTCTGACTGGCAGATTTACAGTCAACACAAAAAAAGTGTTACTAATGATAGTGGTGAAGTATGTATCTTGGATACACCAAAGGCATAGATTTGAGAAAGGCCCCAACTTAATAAACTTTAGGCAATACAAAATTGGCCACGACCCCTAAATAAGAAGCAGCTTTCTTAGGTATCACAGGGTATTATAAAAGATTTATTCCCAATTTTGCCACAACTGCTGCTGCTTTGATCTTACCAAGGTTAAACAGTCAGTTATGGTTAATTGGAATCTTGAGGCAGAAAAGGCTTTTCATTGTGCACACAACCAGTTTTGATGACACCTGACTTAAAAATTAATTTGTCATGCAAACAGATGCATCAGATGTAGGGATAGGTGCTGTGTTGTCTCAAAGCAAAGATGGTGAAGAGCATCCCCTTATTTATTTAAGTAGGAAATGGAAAATAAATTCTGCCACTGCTGAAAAAGAAGGATTGGAAAATAAATGGGCATTAGAAACACTGTGGTATTACTGTATCTTTTGGGGAGGAAATTTATGGTGATTATGGAACAAGCTCTGTTGAAGTGGATGTCTGAGAATAAAGAGGCCATTTTTAGAATTGCTAAATGGTTCTTGGCATTGCAAAGGTTTTTACAGTAAACCTCAGAGGTGCTTTCTATGTAAATTTTACTCCAGCCATCATATATTAAGCTGGAGACTAATGCTCACAATTTATTTCTCATGCAGGTTATGTTTATAACACAATATAATACAAAGAGATAACTCTTGTTTAGTTTAGATCTTAGAGAAGCAGTAGAGAACCATGATTCTTAATGGCTCAGTATGTTGCCTTTGGAAATCAACTTTCATATCTTTAGCATGACATCAGCACAATTTACATAATAAGAATTTTAAATGGAGGTTGTATTGTGTATATTAATATATTATATAAGTAATAAGGAATCACTCATGTGCTTTGTAATATGGAAAGAAAATATAAGTGAACAAAAGAGAAATAGAAGAGGAGGAATCAAACCACAGGGCAGGGTGAAGAGAAGTAAAAGATTGGAAGAAAAAGACAAAGGTAAAGATAGAGGGCTAGAAAGAACCAGCAGAAAGCAAAGTGGAGAAAGAATAAACCAATGCACTTAGGGCCTGATTCAGATATGTAAAGAGTAAACCCTATGTTTTACATATATATGCAATGGTGGGATGTCTGCATATGCACAGGACCTTTATGCATGTGCAGAATTGGTCCTGCAATCATGGTTGCCATGCCCCCTGAACCTCATTCTGATTGACAGGCTGCAGCCATTTGGGGAAGGGTTGTGGCGCCAGCCTTAGTTTCTGAAAATGGGGGTGTGTCACCCTGTGTCCTGGGAGTGCTGAGGCTTGGGTCTCCATTGTAGGGTGCATATTTCCTGGCCTTGAGAGCAGCCAGGTGCTGGCCAGCCAAGCTTACACAAGCTAAAACAGCAACCAACGAGAATGATGGTCATGATGGTGATCTGAGGCAGTGTCTATAGATGCTACACTCAGATAGCAGATGCATACAGGACGTGTCTATTTCCTACAAACATCTCCTGCTGCATTACCAAATTAATTGGACTGTATTGCGCAGCCACTTCCTTGTGACTGTGCAATATCATCCACATCTGAATCAGGCCCATAAGCAGGGTCACCAAGAGGGGAGGAGTAGGTACTAATTACCCAGGCCTGGGAATTTGGGAGGGGCCCGGGTCTGACAACCCCTCCCTCTTATCTGTCAACAGCCTCTCTCTCCAGCACTGGGCTGCAGTGGGGCTAGGGAAGATGCTGCTGAGCTTCTGCCTGTGCAGGGGTGGGGGGAGTGATCACACTGGTTGTGCCCCCCCTAGATTTACCCCTGGATGTGGGGTACACAATGCCCCCCCTGTTCAACTGCAATTATATTTTCAGATTTCTTTCCTATGGGGTGTGGCCATGCTTCCTGAGATTAGGCCACACCCCCAAAAATTACCAGAGCCCACCTCTTTATGGGCTGCCCATAAGCAATAACAATAAACAACCCAGTACCAGGTACATCCTGAGAAAATTCAGGAAACAAAGAGGGAGGTCACAAGTCAACCACCCTCTATAATCCTAGAACAGACAAAACAGTATATTCACTAAGAATCGTGTCTGGCCTGGATTTTATTCCCGTGCAAGTTTTTCCTGATTTTTCGATTCGAAGATTTACTAAGGCATACATGATGCCACACTGAAACAGACGGCAAAACACGCAAATAGACGTCAGTAGACCATTTCCTCAGACAGAAATACAACTAATGGATCTACTAATAATAGTGTTGAAAAAACACAATAGAACACGGAGCAGAATAGAAAAAATGAATAGAAGTGCCTGTGAGCTGCATGTTGTGCTGAAGCACTGCACATATCAGTGTGATCTGTATAGACAATCATACATATGCAATTCTAAAATAAAAGAAATAACAGAATAAATACCTTTTTTCAAATATTAGACTGTTGTCTGAGACTGGCAGAAAGTGTGTGGAGCATTCAGCAAAACAGGAGTTTGTTTTTATATCTTATAGAATGAACCCTGAAATTTGTACTCCACAACTCTACTGTAGTGATTCTTTCCCAGCTAGCAGATGATTGGTTATTATTATTATTATTATTATTGCTATCCTTTATTTATATGGCGCCACAAGGGTTCCGCAGCGCCTTCATAGTACATAAACACAGTACATAAACAGTTGAGCAGAACAAGAAAACAGTGTCATATAGTTTAAGACAATGCAAGACAAGTACATGGTATATAAACATTACTGCAACAGTAGAAGGATGGCAAAAGTCACGGGTTAGGTGCTTTTGAGTATAGAGCAGATAATATAAGTAAAGAAAGGATAAGCACAAGAGGATGACATGTTGCATTACTCTAAATTCTGCCTGTCAATCACACAGTGAGTAAAATTTGCTGCAAGTGACTATGGTGATGTACCTTGACACATGCACATTGCAATTTAGAAGCATACACAGTTTACTGTTTAAATTGCATAAATAGCAGTATTGCGTACAACTCTGAATCAGGCCCTGAACTCTGGTGTGAAAAATCTTTTTGAAGCTGCCTTTAATTTCAAACCTAAGCCAGGAACCATCCTACAGTATATGTATACAAAATTACCTTAAAACCTGATATCCACCATCTGGACCTTATGACAGAATTAGCCCTTTCAGAATTGAGAAGGCACGTTCACATGACTACTTGGTCATTTAGTACAGTATTTTTATTGTTTACAGAATTGGCCATTTTTGCCACAATTATTATTATTATTATTATTAATTATTTATATAGTTCCAGAATACTCTGCAGCACTTTAGAAATGAAAACAAACACAGTAATAAAGCCAGGCTGGTTTTAAACACCGTGAAAAAAATAAGAAACCCTTTTACAAGACAAATAGGAATTTGATACTTGGGGGTCAATCCTGTTAGTTTGCATAGCGAATTCATTTTGCAATCTAATTAGCAACTGAATCAGTCAAACTGAATTTGCATCTTTTCATTCGCATCTCCCTGAGGGTAAAAGATGGAAAGGAAAATCTTTATTTTGAGATTAAAATGTTGGGACACCTTTCTAAACCCCTTGGACGCCCCCCTAATGACTAATTGGGCAATTCAAATTTCCAATTAGCTTAATTAGTCAATAATTGCATGTAATTTTTTTGGGGAAAAAATGTCTTCAAATTACCCCCAAATCAAATTTTTTCTAACTTTTTTTTGCATTTTTTATTTAATTAGTTTGAGATTAAACAAAAAAGTTAGCTTTATCTTTTTTTGCATTTTTAAAAAAAAACACAAAGCAGCCATTTGACACCATTTAAAAAAACTACAGTACATTCTTAATGCCTACAAACAGCTTTCTATACGGTCCTGCTAACAAAATTATCAATTTTGGGGTCCAGGATGGTCTCTCCACTTTTTTAATCACTTCACTCACATCTCATTTGGCAGTCAATTTGCACCCCTCTGCGAAGTCTGCGAGTTTCAAGAAACAAACTCGCTTCTCGCAATTCTCACCTAATTGGATTGAGCCCTTGGATTAAAATGCAAGAATTTCCATGTTGGTTCAGCCAAATTGTTAGAGAAAAAGTGGTGATAATTGAGAACAAATAATATAAAACAATTAATGTACTGCAGCAAGATTCAGTATGTATCAGCTATATATGTATCTTAGTTTAATAACTCAAAATATTGTGAACTTTTTTAAGGAGAGATTTCTGAAAATTCGTCAGTGACTCAGTACCTTGTGCAAGACTTGCCTTTGGGATTCAATTATACCTTTGAGGTTAAAGGAGTGACCGTCTATGGAGAACAAACTGGAAGCAGTATAAAGTCTGTATCCAGCCCTGGAACAGGTAATAGCCCAAGTGGATTTAATGAAAGCTGGGCAAAAACTGTATATTTCGGAATGGGATTAAAATACCACCGGTTCAAATCCCAACTGCACAAGCCCGACAGGAGGATATCCCAACTGGGGCTGGTAAGTATTCTAACCCTCCCCTCTCCCCCCCAAACCTCCTTTGGTGGTGTCTAACCCTAAAACTCCTGGGGTGGTGCCTAACCCTAAATCCCCCCAGGGGTGCCTAATCCTAACCCCCCTTCCCGCACCCTAGTCCTATCCCTCCCAGGGGGGTGCCTAACCATAACCTCCCCCCAGTGGTGCCTAACCCTAACCTCCCCTTTCCCTAACCTAACCCTCCCCGGGGGGTACCTAGTACTAAGTCCCCCCAGGGGTGCCTAAATCTACCCCCCCCCCCCACAGCTAACAGTTAAGACACGCCGGACTTACTTCGATCGGTCCAGCGTCTGTCTGTCTTCCAACATCGATAGCGTCGGTATTTCGATTGGCGGCATTCAGTCCGTCGGTCTGATAACTGCCTCCCGTATTTTTCATCACAGATTATAGAACTGTGGAGGAGACACTGAGGCTTTGTATGTACAGTACAGTATATATCACAACTGGAGATCCAGGGGCTGGCTTGCAAATGCACTCAAGTGGCCCCAGCTTTTCTACCAGCGCATGGCAACAGCAAAATGGACATGGCAAAAATTTACAAAGCAGGAAAACATAAACGAAAATTATGCAAAACCTTTTCTCAGGGCATAAAATTCTTGGCCATTCAGAACATAAAAAGAGGGACAATGCACCAGTGGATTATTTATACATGCCCCTGCAACGGTGTCCAAATGCACTGGCATGCCTGCGTTCAGCCGACCTCCCCCCCTTCTCCACCCACAAACGGCACTTCCTGTCAATCACTCTGCAATGGGTCTGCGTAGTCACTGTGATTGTAGTCCCAATCGCTATGGCTGGTTCACACACTGCGACGCATGCGCAGTACGCAACAATTGGCTGATTGTGTGCGTATAAGCAACTGTGTTCATTGCTGAATCAGGCCCAGAGTTTGAACATTCTAGCCTCTTACAAGTAATCTTTTTTGTGACAGTTATTCTGCCTTTTTTGCTTTAACCACCATTGTTTTTGGGGTATGATTCCACCACACAGTTTTTACCTCTAACCAGGGCTGGCCAAAAGGTTGATCGCTATCTACCGGTAGCTCACGGAGCTCCTGCCAGTAGATTGCAGCCAGCCTACTGAAGTTTCTGGGAATGCTGGTCTCTGAAGCGATCACAGACTAAAGAAGCCTCTGATCACTTCAGAGGCGGGCTTTCCCAGTGATGCAGCGTGTGGGTACGTGGGTGACGTCATGACGTCACCCATGTCTCCCCCATTGTGAAGAGCCTGCACGCCTGCTGGATCTAATTAGATCCAGTCAGCGGCAGGCAGTGGACATCTACGCGGGAGTGCTGACCAGGTAAGTTCTGCACAGTCGAGGGGGAGCCAGTACTGGGGGCACAGCATAAGGGGCACTACTAGGTGCATTAGCGGGGAAACAGCATAAGGAGCATTACTGGGGGCACTGCATAAAGAGCAGAACTGGGGGCACTGCTTAAAGGGCACTACTGTGGGAACTGCATAAAGGGCACAACTGGGGGCACTGTATAAGGGGCACTATTGGGGGCACTGTATAAGGGGCTCTAATATAGGGGCATTGCATAATGTTCACAACTACAGGGACATTGCATAAGGTGCTCTAATACAGAAGGCATTCATAATGGGAACAACTAGAGGGGCATTGCATAAGAGGCTTTAAGACAGAGGGTATTGCATAATAGTCTCAAATACAGGGGGCATTGCATAATGGGCACAACTACAAGGGAACAACTACTGGGGGCATTGCATAAAGGGCACTACTACTGGGGGCATTGCATAGGGGGCACTACTACTGGGGGCATTGCATAAGGAGCTCTACTACAGTGGGCATTGCATTAGGGGCACTACTACAGTGGGCATTGTATAAGGGGCACTACTATGGGCATTTTGTATAAAGGGCTCTACTGTGTGTCGTAATGTGGATAAGGGACACTACTCTGCGGTGTAATGTGAATAAGATTGTGATGCTATGTGGAGTTTTTGAATTGGGGATACTATGTGTGATTTCGACAGGATAGACCCCATGTCCCTTGCTGTGAGGCCACGCCCCTTTCCTTACATGTCACGCCCCCTTTTTCAACTCAGTAGATCATGAAAGGTTTTCAGTTTTAAAAGTAGATCACCGAGTCCAAAAGTCTGGCCACTCCTGCTCTAGTCCATCAGAAATGTGTGATGGTTTCAAAGTTCAAAGTTGCCAAAATAATGAGTATTTGTAAATGTAGCCCTAGGACTTGTTATTGGATGCTGCCCAGCAAATGTTCATGATCTGTTTACTTAGAGGAACTTTTTCTCATTTATCCTGTTTTGGGATTTCTTATTTCAGGTGCAATCTAATAACAAATCGGAATTCCAAAAATAATTGTGGCAAAATGCAACAATGTTTTAGGAAAACATGAACATGTGAGAGTTCTGCATAATGGATGGGAGGCTGAAATATAGCTAAAACAGGTTGTCAGCAAAACATATAAACAATGCAAATTTAAATGTGTTGTTCTAATACTTTAAAAATAAAACAATTACCATTTGATATGCTTGAAATTCTTAGAATGTCCAAATAATTACTTTTATAATTGTTCTATTTCGCCAGGACAATTACAGTATTATTAAGTAATGGATGAAAAAATTATCAAACCTGGTTGATCATATTTCTTAACAATCTCTTGGATCTAATTGCAATGCTTTAAATACTTTGTGCACCACGCATTTAATGATAACTGCATGATCTAATCAAATATTTTAACATTGTAACATTTTTTATATCCATTTATATTTGTAGATTTGAATATGTGGATTTTTGGAAAAATTCTGCTGATCTTTCTTGCAGTGCTGGTTGTTGTAGTCCTGATGTGTTTTGTTGTAAAGAGGTAAGAGACACTCCTGTAACTCAATAGCCAACCAGTGGTCATCTAGGATTCTGGATGTATCACACGTGATTCTGGTGTGGTTTATTTTGTCCAGATTTTTCATGTCTAAATGTTGGGGAAAGAAGCTTTAAAACATGATATTAACATGTTACGTATTCTAGAAGTGAGATGTGGTCAGAATCCTGACAACTGGGATTCCAGAGTTCAGAATGTCGATGCTGGAATCCCAACACTTATCAGAATACTGGCACCGGCATCCTGACTGCCGGGATCCCAAAGGTAATTATTGGGGTAAGGGGAGGGGTTAGGGTCAGGGTTAGGCACTAGGGCAGGGGTGGTCAACCAGTCAGAGGCAAAGAGCCCAAAAATATCTTAAGGTATGTCAAAGAGCCATGATCATGCGCACACCGAAGGCACACGTGCAAAATGGGGCGTAGCCAGCTAGGCCATACCTCTGGCATGACGTTTGTAGGAGCATGTTAAAGCGCATGCACACAATCACCATGGAGGTAACTATTAAAGGGAAAGAAAAAGCCAGAACAATATACAGGTTGAGGGTCCCATATCCAAAATTCTTGGGACCAGGGGTATTTTGGATATCGGAATATTCCGTATTTTGGAATATTTGCATACCATAATGAGATATCTTGGGAATGGGACCCAAATCTAAACACACAATGCTTTTATGTTTTATATACACCTTATACATACAGCCTGAATGTAATTTTATACAATATGTTAAATAATTTTGTGCATCAAAAAAAGTTTATGTATATACATGAAATTAATTTATGTTTCATATACACCTTATACACACAGCCTGAAGGTTATTTTATACTATATTTTTAATAATGTTTTGCCTTGAAAAAAGTTTGTGTACATTGAACCATCAGAAAGCAAAAGTTTAAATATCTCAGTTATTCTAAAAATATTCCGTATTTCGGAATATTTGGATATGGGAGACTCAACCTGTAAAAAACATTGAAAAAAACAGAACCACATAAAATACAATTAAACAATCCATATCCAGATAAAATACACTGAAAATGCCACATCTACAAATAATACACTGAAAAAGCCACATTCACATAAAATACAGTGAAAAAGCCACATCCACAAATAATACACTGAAAAAGCCACATTCACATAAAATACAGCGAAAAAGCCACATCTACATAAAATACAGTGAAAAAGCCACATTCACAAACAATACAGTGAAAAAGCCATGTCCACAAACAATACAGTGAAAATCCACAGAAAAAAAACAACTATAGGTTGAGTAGGAGAGAAGTTTTTATTGCACAGGAAAAAATAATAACCATTTATTATAAAGAGGACCCCAAAAATAAACTAGCCCAGTATCTGTTTCATAAATTTTCACTTCTGTATATAGGGGTGCTGCTGCAGATAAATATTCAATAGAAAAGAAAAAGAGGAAACAATCTGTATATGGTGCACTATAATTAAAATATAACTTTTAATAAATCCTATCTAAAATAGATTCAATTTAAAAATAGAGAAATATATGTGACAAAAATAAATAAAGTGCAAATAAATGTGAAAATGTGTGTTAAAATACACTGTTTGCCTATACTTGGGGGTAAATTTACTAAGCTTCGAGTTTGGGTGATTTTGCAAACTCACGTGAGTTTAGGCATGTTTTTCATCTCACAAATTTACTAAAGACAAACTCGAGTGAGTTTGGAAGTGAGTTCTCTCTTTTCACTGTTAAAACTCACGTGAGATTGCAAACTCAAAAAACTCACCATCAGCCAAATTAGGAAGTACTTTACATGAAAAAGATGCAACTCGCAAATTCACTAAGAATCGAGTTTCCAATCTCGTGTGAGATTGTAGCAAACTCACTGTGAAATATAAGTTTTAAACACTTACCTCCTAAGCTGCGAGTTTGGCAGAAACATACACAGATCAGTGTGATTTGTGTATGTTTCTGCCTGTATACCTAATATAAAGTGTTTTTTGTTTTAAAACAATGACCTAGGGTCCCCTCCCAAAAGCCTAACCAGCCCTGGACTTGCCAGCCAGTCCTGGTTCCTAAAATTAGGGGAAACAAAATGAGTAGGGTTACACCTTAATTTAGAAACCAGCACCTGGCTGCAGGGCGAGTCCTGGTTTTAATTATAGGAGGAAAAAAAAATTGCATAGGGGCCCTCATATAATTAAAACCACCACTGGACCCAATACGGCCAGGCTGTAATGCCACAGCCCAGAGACCCTATTACCAGTGCTCTGTGGCCAAAGCATTATCATCCCAATCCACTCAGGCCAAGCCGGGGATCTCAGGGAAAGTGGGGACCCCTCAAAAAGGGGTCCTCCCTCTCCCGAACCCCAGGCTTGGTCTGAAGCCTGGGGCTCTTCCCCGCACCCCTGGGCTGTGGGTAGGGGGGTAATAAAGTGAAGAATAGATGTAAACTATTGTATTTTACAGTGGGACTACAGGTGCCAGCATGCCTGCCCTTTGGCACTTGTGGAACTACAAGTGCCAGCAGGCGGCCGGCACCTGTACCCCCACTGTAAAATAAATAGTTCAAAAAAGATATAACACACAGACCGTGACAAGTGAAAGTTTATTTCATACACCTACCCACTCACACATACTTACTTGCTGTCAGGTGATCACGTCCCCTTCTCCAAGTAGAATCCCGTTTGGAGTACCTGCAATAAAGATCCTATACTCACCTCCTCCATTGCGCTGGTCTCCGTAGCATCCAGGGGGGTCTTCGCAAAAAAAAAAACCGGACACCCGAACCATTTACTAAGGTCAGCGCTGCATGTGTGTGACCACCTACAGCGCTAACCAGCTCCCGACTGATCAGTGAGTCAGGAGCCAGCAGCCGGAGCAGATGCTGGACGGCTCTGGCTCCTGACTCACTGACCAGCCCACATGGGAACTATCAGATGCTGGAGCCAATCAGCATCCGCTTTGGCTGCCAGCTCCTGACTCACTGATCAGTCGGGAGCAGGTTAGTGCTGTATGTGGTCACACACGTGCAGCGGTAACCTTAGTAAATGGTTCAGGTGTCCACTTTTTTTTTTTCAAAGACCTCCCTGGATGCTACGGATAGCAGCGCAATGGAGGAGGTGAGTATAGGATCTTTATTGCAGGTACTTCAAGTGGGATTCTACTTGGAGAAGGGGACGTGATCACCTGGCAGCAAGTATGTGTGAGTGGGTAGGTGTATGTAATAAACTTTTACTAGTCATGGTGTGTGTTTTGTCTTTTTTTAACTATTTATTTTACAGTGGGAGTACGGGTGCCAAAGGGCAGGCATGCTGGCACCTGTAGTCCCACTGTAAAATACAATACTTTACATCTATTTTTCACTTTATTACCCCCGTACCCACAGACCAGGGGTGTGGGGAAGAGCCCCAGGCTTCAGACCAAGCCTGGGGTTCGGGAGAGGGGGGGACCCCTTTTTTGAAGGGTCCCCACTTCCCTTGAGATCCCTGGCTTGGCCTTAGTGGCTTGGGCTAACAATGTTTTGGCCATGGAGCCCCGGTAAATAGGATCTCCAGACTGTGGCATTACAGCCCAGTTGTTTTGGGTCCGGTGCTGGTTTTAATTATATGGGGACCCTTACACATTTTTTTCCTCCTTTAATTAAAACCAGGACTGGCCCTGCAGCCAGGTGCTGGTTCCTAAATTACTGTGGAGCCCTACTCATTTTGTTCCACATAATTTTAGGAACCAGGCTGGCAAGTCTGGGGCTGGTTAGGCTTTTGGGGGGGGCCCTACATCAATTTTTTTTTTAAACACTTAACCTGTTTTTTTATAGGTAGACCACACAAGCAGCTTACACATATCTCACTGATATGTGCAGCCTGCTTGCCTGGGTGAGTTTTGCAGAGAGAAAATACTGCAATCTCAGGTAAGTAATCTCATCTAAACTCTCATCTAAATTCTCATGTAAACTCTCATCTAAACTCGAAATTTTGGGGAAAAAACTCATTCTGCTTCACCATCAGAAAACTCACTTTCAGCTAAACTCACTTCTTAGTAAATTTACGAGTTTTAAAAGGGAAAACTCACCTGAGTTTTGGTGAAGCAAAGTGAGTTTAAAAACTAAAAAACTCGACCAAACTCGATTCTTAGTAAATTTACCCCTTAGTCTTTTTATTCTAAATATGGACCTGAGTTCCTCACTTTAATTTATGTGAGGCAGAGCGTTAGTCAAACCTAAAATATATCTAGGTTGATAGTAATCATGTTAATTTATATAGAAACACAGACTCTTTAGTGTCTGTGTCTAACACAGACTTGTATCCAGAAATTAGATACAAGAATATAATTTTGCTCTAAATACTTTGCAATGATTGTAACTATCAATGTTTATTTATTTTTTATTTGTTAACAGTTTCTTATATAGTGCAGCATATTCCGTTGTGCTTTACAATTGGAAACATTAATAGAACAAAACTGGGTTATAACAGACAGATATATAGGTAGGAAGGCCCTGCTCGCATGCTTACAATCTATATGGAAATAGGCATTGATACACAAGGATAGGTGCTATACATTGCAATTTGGTCCAGTCAGACTGCAGAGTTTTTTGATGGGCTGCATGTTCCGGTTACACAGGAATGTCAGCCAAATATCAGGATGATATGAAAGAAAGACAATGTGTGAGGTTATGTGTGGACTGTGAAAGGGGATGTAATTAGAAATGGAAGCTATGAAGGTTATGTGGGTGGTTCTGGAATTTTATAAGCTTGCCTGAAGAGGTGAGTTTTCAGGGAACGCTTGAAGGATTGGAGACTAGATGTAAGTCTTACTGTGCATGGTAAGGCATTCCATAGAGTGGGTGCCGCCCGGAGAAAGTCTTGTAACCGTGAATGGGAACAAGTAATGCATGGGGATGAGAGACACAGATCTTGTGCTGAGTGGAGGGTTGGGAGATATTTTGAGATGAGTGAAGAGATGTATGTTGGTGTGGTTTGGTTAATAGCCTTATGTGCAAGTAAAAGTATTTTGTATTGAATACGGTAGAAAATCGGCAACCAATGGAGGGACTGACAGAATCGGCCTGCAGACGATGAATGTTTGGCAAGGAAGATCAGCCTCGCAACTTCATTCATAATGAATTGTAATGGCAATAGCCTGTTTTTGGGAAGATAAGTAAGGAGACTATTGCAATAGTCAATGCGGGAAATAATGAGTGCATGGATTAGAGTTTTTGCAGTGTCTTGTGTGAGATATGGTCGAAATTTGGATATGTTTTTTAGATGTATGTAACATGATTTTGAGACAGATTGAATGTGGGGAACAAAGGACAGTTAAGAGTCAAGGATGACACCAAGGCAGCAAGCTTGTGGAGCAGGGTGGATTGTCGAGTTATCAACTGTGATCGAGAGATCAGGTTGGTAACTGTTATTGGCCGGTGGAAATATAATTAATTCTGTTTTAGAAATATTACGTTTCAGGAGATGACATCCAAGATGAAATGGCAGAAAGATATTCAGTGACACGGACCAATACAGATGGTGATAAATCTGGGGAGGATAGGTAGATTTGAGTATCATCTGCATACAGATAGTACTGAAATCCAAAAGAGCGGATTAGTTTGCCAAGAGAGCTGATATAGATTGAGAAAAGCAGAGGACCTAAGATAGACCCTTGCGGTACTCCAACTGACAGAGGTAGCGAAGAGGAGGCGGAGTCAGAAAAACAAACAGTAAAAGAGCGATCAGATACTGTAGGTAGGAAGAGAACCAAGAAATAGCTGTGTCTTTAAGACCTAGGGATTGTAGAGTTTGTATGAGAAGAGAGTGATCAACAGTGTCAAAAGCACCAGAGAGATCTAGACGAATTAGGAGTGAGTAATGGTCTTTAGACTTGGCAGTGACCAGATCATTTACTACCTTAGTCAGTGCTGTCTCTGTGGAGTGTTGGGAATGAAAGCCGGACTGAAGTGGGTCCAATAAGTTGTGTGAGTTTAGAAAGTGTGTGAGGCGGGTGTAGACAAGTCTTTCAAGTAGCTTGGAGAGGCATGGGAGCTGGGAGATAGGATGGTAATTTGAGAGTGTTAGGGTCAGAATATTGTTTTTTCAGAATGGGAGTAATCACTGCATCCTTGAACAGTGATGGAAAGATGCCAGTAGAGAGAGAGAGAGAGATTGCAGATTTTAGTTAGGGTTGGGATGAGCCAATACTAATGTTCCCTTAGTATTATACAAACAGCCCTTTGGCTTAACTTGGGGAATCAACCCCTTGTCTGCCTGGATACAGTCCTTTATGTTATATATAGGAGTGTAGATGTCTTCTCAGTAATATGTATCTAGCCAGTTGTATTAATAAACCTTTATTTATGTATGCTTTTCTGATTAATATTCACTGCCCACTGGTTAATTTTAGTCAAGTACGGGAGTGCGGCTTCTGGCATTCTCAGCCATTACACGGTATGGCTGACATAAACTTGTTATCTGTAATAAAAGGAAGATAAGTCCTTATCTCCTGGTATTGGGATTCAATACCGGGAGATAAGACACATTGCAGGGTTCTGCAGTATCTGAAATTGAATCACTTGGCACTATAAGGTGCATACACATGGTCAGATTTGTCAGATGTGTCATATGAACGATCTGAACAATTTGATGAACGATTTGACCAACGATTTCAACTATTTGAACTACGAACGATTTTTGACTGCATTAAAATGAATGGAATCATCCAATCTGACTGCAAACACATCAGATGTTAGATATCGTTATCTGACAAGTGGGAACGTGCATCGTTCATCGTTCATCTGAGAAACATGTCAGATATGTCAGATTTTCCTTCAGATATGAACAAGTGAACGATTTTTAAAATTGTTATCGTTCAGATCTGAAGAAAAATCTGACCGTGTGTATGCACCATTACATTGAAAAAAGAGAAAGCAGACCAGCATACACAAATAAAGGTTTATTAATACAACTGGCTAGATACATATTACTGAGAAGACATCTATACTCCTATATATAACATACAGGGGTGTATCCAGGCAGACAAGGGGTTAATTCCCCTGTTTGTATAATACTAAGGGAACATTGATAGTTACAATCGTTGCAAAGTATTTAGTGCAAAATGATATTCTTGTATCTAATTTCTGGATACAAGTCTGTATAAGACACAGACATTAAAGAGTCTATGTTTCTATATAAATTAACACGATTACTATCAACCCAGATGTATTTTAGGTTTGACTAACACTCTACTGTACCTCACACAAATTAAAGTGAGGAACACAGTGTATTTTAAGACACATTTTCACATTTATTTACACTTTATGTTTTTTTGTCCCATATATTTTGCTATTTCTAAATTGAATCTATTTTAGATAGGATTTATTAAAAGTTATATTTTAATTATAGTGCGCCATATTCAGATTCTTTCCCCTTTTTCTTTTCTACATCCAAAAACAATACACTGAAAAAGCCACAGCAACAAAAAATAAACTGAAAAAGCCACAGCCGCATAAAATACACTGAAAAAGCCACATCAAATACACTGAAAAAGCCACATCCACAAAAAATACAGTGAAAAAGCCACATCCAAAAATAATACAGTGAAAAAGCCACATCCACGTAAAATACACTGAAAAAGCCACATCCACATAAAATACACATCCACAAAAATACACGGAAAAAACCACATCCACAAACAATACAGTTTACACCGAGGCTTTGTATGTACAGTGTAGTATATATCACATCTGGACATCCAGGGGCTGGCAACCTTTAGCCTGGGGGGGCAAATGTAATCAAGTAGCCTCAGCTTTTCTATCAGTGCATGGTAACAGCAAAATAGACGTGTCAAAAAACTGCAGGTGTAGCTAAATTGGAGAGGCATGACCAGAGCCGTAACTAGACTTTTTGGTGCCCTGTGCCAGAAAGAGCATTGGTGCCCCCAAATGGGGACAAAACCCACCCGAAAAAAGGGCATGGTCTCATGGGGAAGGGCCAGGAAAAAGATGGGGAGGCCAGGAGATGCTGTGGATAAAATAAGAGGAAGCTACAAGTGAGAATGATTATAGACAGAAAATTGAAAGGCTCAAACAGCACCCCCTGCCCTGCAGTGCCCTGTACTGTGGCATAGGTCGCACTACCCTAGTTACGGCCCTGGGCATGACCATGCCCTCTCTCCAACAATGTAGGATAAATATGATTATGAATGGCACTGCAAAGGGGAGCTTATAATTGCACACCACTAAAAAGCCCGAAAACTAATGCTATGGTGTTATAGTAATTCATCAGTGCACAGATGGACTTCATATACAGTGCTCTGTGTATGGATAGCGGACTGTACGCTCCCAGCCATTCTCACCATTGTGCACACAGAAGTGGGAAACAGACCTGCAGCGTTCTAGGCTCACACTGTCTGGGACCTCTGAGAAACAGAAGGTCCAGCTTTGAAACAGCATGTCTATAAGAGCAGTATTCAATATGAGGTGAAAAGGTGATTTGAGTAGTCAATTTGAGGTGATGACATAATTTTCGCCTATATCAATTATCCCCGTATTCAATTACATTGACTTTTCGCTGGTGCGAAAAGTCAGTGTTAAAAAATGGGGATAATTTTTTGCCAGCCGGGCGCCGCTAGCGGACAGCCTCTGGGGGGGAGGGTTAAGTTTAGGGCTCCCGTGGGGACTTACGGTTAGGCACCCCCCCCGGGGAACTTAGGTTTAGGCAGCAGGGAAGGGGGGTTAGGGTTTAGGGTTTTTAGGCACTTAGAGGGGGGATTAGGTATAGGCACTTGGGGGGGAGGTTAGGGTTAGGCACCCCTAAGGAGGGTTAGGGTTAGGGGGTTAGGTTAGGTCAGTTTTTACTTACCTATGGACGATCGGGATTTCCAGCGCTGTCGGGCTTCCGCTGCCGTAGGGCCGGCGGTATTTCATACCAATCCCCTGTATATGCATTACAATGACTACACTTTATTTTAACCATACAGTATGTTAATGTTACAAGTAAAGTAAAGCCTTATGGGCTTACTTACTTTCCCGTTTCACCTGCTGCAGGTGTAAATAATGCCAAGGATACATGTAGGAAGGAGTTGGACTGAGTCTGCTTGGATGTGCAGGAGACTTGAGCCTTTAACTCAGAGGGCACTGCCACTGGGTCCCATGGAGGTAGGGAACGTCCGGTGGTTCTGGATAAGTACACAGGACTCTCTCCACATGTCAAACTGGACTCAGAGGTGGAGCGCTCCACTCCACCTCTAGTTGCACAGTCACCATGTCCCTTTAAAGATGTTCCTGTATAATTACAGGACGGGTAGCAACCCTATATACAGTACTTTGGTGTGCCCAGTGCTGAATCTACCCTGCTGCCAGTATGCCTCTTTACTCCTCTGGGCTGCTAAGAGCTGGTGGCAGCAGATACCGTTTGTAGTCAGGTCTGACATTCACTATGTGCAGCAGCTGCTGAGAGTTGTTATGGTTACCCTAGGATATCCTGCATAAACCAACAGAACTCAACAGATGAGGTCTTCTACCACTAACAGCCACTTGTTGTTTCCATAGAACTATGAATGTTCACTGGTACTTAGGTGGCTGCCTGGATTTAAACTCAGAGTAATAGGGCTTTATACAGAACTCCCAGGAGTAACAGAGTAAAATGTGACACAAAAGAGAGCTGGTAACTGGGATGCGGCTAGAGCGGCACTGCTGGGAGAGATGCGACTAATGTAGCACTGGTGTTATGGATGCGGCTAATGTAGCACTGGTGGTATAAATGTGGCTGGAACAGCCTGTGGAAGAGATTCAACTAGTAGCTGGTAGAATTGATTTGGCTAGTATAGCCTGAGGAATTTATGCAGCAAGTAACTGGTAGAATCATTGTGGCTGGTATAGCCTGAGGAATTAATGCAGTAAGTAGCTGATAGAATTGATGTGGCTGGTATAGCCTGAGGAATTAATGCAGTAAGTAGCTGATAGAATTGATGTGGCTGGTATAGCCTGAGGAATTTATGCAGCAAGTAGCTGGTAGAATTAGTGTGGCTGGTATAGCATGAGGAATTGATGCAGTAAGTAGCTGGTAGAATTGATGTGGCTGTATAGCCTGAGGAATTGATGAAGCAAGTAGCTGGTAGAATTGATGTGGCTGGTATAGCCTTTGTGCGGCTTGGTTGGACGTGGTGTGGCTATTAGAGCCGGAGGATATGATGCAGCTGGGTGACCAAGGTGTGGCTTGGTTAGCCATGGTGTGGCAACTAGAGCTGGAGGATTCGATGTGGCCTGATGACCGAGGTGTGGCTTGGTTAGCCGTGGTGCGGCTACTAGAGCTGGAGGATACGATGCGGCGTGATGACCGAGGTGCAGCATTGAAAGATGCAGAAACAAAGTCCAGAAACAGGAACTGGAACGGGATGTACTTAGATGCTATAGCCGGCAAGGCTGTGAGGATGCTGCCAGGCATAAGAGAGATGATACACCAATCAAAACAATGGTGAATCATCCCGTGCTCCCAGCGATGCGAGACATCATCCGGCGTACAGATCGCCTAGCAACCAATGGAGCAGAACTCACACGGCAGGTGGTAGTGGTAGGAACAATCACTGACATATTGGAAAGGGACAAACAGCGCTGGCGATTTGTTACAGTACCCCCTTGATAAAGGGTTAAGGAACCCATAGAACCCGGTTTGTCAGGAAAGTTTTCACAGAACTTCTTCTTCAATGCAAGAGCATGTAAAGACTTCTCTGGAACTCAAGACCTTTCTTCAGGGCCATACCCTTTCGAATGGACCAGGAACTGTAGTGTCCACACAAGAACCTGGAATCCAGAATCTTGTCAACCACAAATTCATGTTGTACCTGCTGGAGAGGGTCTAACTGGATGACTCGACTTGAATTTAGAAGTGAAGAAAACCTGTTTCAACACGCAACAATGAAAGGTGTTGTTAACATGCAGATAATTAGGCAGCTTAAGTCAGAAGGTGCTAGGATTGACCTGAGCAATAATCCGGAAAGGACCGATGAACCTGGGACCCAGTTTCTGTGAGGGTTGGTGGAGTTTGATATTCTTCGTAGCCAGCCAAACCCAATTTCCAATCTTAAATTTGCAAGGCTGCCGATGTTTGTCAGCAAGAGTTTTGCAACGAATGGAATTTTCAGGAGACACAGGTGAACCTTGTTCGAAATGGAGCGCAGACGGGAGACAGAGGATGGTGATGTATATTCCCTGGGATTGGATTCAAAGGAATTAGCTCCGGGATGATGTTGAGTAATGCAGTAGAATGGAGAAACTGAGGAAGCTGAATGACAAGAATTGTTAAAAGCAAATTCTGCCAAAGGTAACTGAGCAATGCAGTCATTTTGACATTTACACACATAGCAGTGAAGGTATTGTTCCAAAGATTGATTGGCACATTCCATCTGACTGTTGGACTGAGGGTGATATCCTGAGGAGAGGCTGAGGCAAATGCCTAATGAAGAACAAAAATCACACCAAAATTGGGTAACAAACTGTGTTCCCCTGTCAGACACAATATCCAAAGGTAATCCATGGAGACGGAAAATATGCTGGAGGAATAGTATGGAAAGTTCCTTGGCAGTGGGAAGCTTGAGCAGAGGAATGAAATGTGACATTTTACTGAAGCGATCTACCACAGTCCAAATCACTGAACAACTAGAAGAAATAGGGAGGTCAAGATTAAAATCCATGACAATGTCTGTCCAAGGTCTCCTAGGTATGGCCAAAGGTAAAAGGAGGACAGATGGGTCTACACGTGGAGTCTTATTCTGAGCACAGATGTATCAGGCCTGAACAAACTCAAAACATCTCTCGACAGAGAAGGCCACCACACTGAGCGAGAAAGTAATTCCATTGTCTTGGAAACTCCTGGATGATTTATGGCTTTTTGTAGGGATAATAGTTTCATCAGGACCTTGAGTCTGTTGTACCGGTACAAAACTTCTGGAAAGTGCATCTGCTTTAACATTTCTTGATCCAGGATGGAAAAAGATGACAATTGAAGCGGGTAAAAAATAAGGCCCAACGTGCCTACCTGCAATTCAGTCTTTTGGCTGTTTCAATGTAAGACAGATTTTTATGGTAAGTGAGGACAGTGACTTGATATTTGGCCCTCTCTAGCCAGTGCATCCAATCCTCGAATGCCCATTTTATCACCAACAGTTCACTATTGCTCACATCATAATTTCTTTCTGCAGAGGCGAATTTCTAGGAGAAGAAAGTGCTAGGATGCAATTTATTTTCCAGTGGATCCTTCTGTGACAAAATGACTCCAGCTCTGACCTCCGAGGCGTCCACTTCAACAATGAATGGCAGATCCGGATTTGGATGATGAAGGACTGAGGCATTAATGAAAGCAGCTTTTAGATAATCAAAAGCCTGCACAGCCTCAGAGGACATCATTAATAAGATCCTGGAAGACAGCTGGGGCATTCGATAGTCCGAATGGCCTAACCAGATACTCATAGTGGCCTAAGTGAGTGTTGAAAGCTGTCTTCCATTCATCACCACTTTTGATATGGATCAGATTGTAGGCGCCTTGAAGATCGATTTTGGAGAATATGGTAGCCTCACATAACTGGTCGAATAAAATGGAAATTAAAGGCAGAGGATAAGAATTTTTTTAACTGTGACATTGTTGAGCCCCCTGTAATCTCTGCAAAGTCTAAGTGACCCATCTTTTTCCTTGACAAAAAAGAACCCAGCCCCGACTAGAGACTTGGAAGGTCGGATGAATCCCTTAGCCAGTCCATCTTTAATATATTCTTCCATGGCCTTGTTTTCCAGAATGGACAGCTCATACAAGTGACCTTTGGGAAACTTAGCACCAGAGACTAGGTTGATATTGCAGTCTTAAGGTCAATGAGGTGGAAGGACATCGGCCTTTTGTTTGGAGAAAAAGTCCGAGAAATCACTGTTTTGAAGAGGAATCTCAATGGAAGGTTCTGAAGTGAAAGGCCGTAACATCTGGACTGGTATTGAGAGGCACTGAGAACTACATCTGGAGCTCCACTTGGTGATTTCACCAGTCTCCCAATCAGTAACAGGGTTATGAATTCTGAGCCAAGGAAGACCTAAGATGATTGGTGCTAAGGGCCAATGAATGAGTAGAAAAGATATTTCCTCAGTATGTAACAATCCTACTGAAAGACAGATGGATTGTGTTTGAAAAGCGACAACCCCCCCAGGGAAGGTATGACTATCTAAACCACAAATAGATATGGAATGGTCCAGAGAAACAGCAGAAATACCCAAGGTCTTAAAGGAGGAAAGATCTATGAAATTACCAGCCGCACCAGTATCAAGGAATGTGGAGATAAACAATTTCTTATTGGAAATTTGAAGGTGCACAGGGACCAAAACTAATTTTTTGGGGAAACAGAAGAGGCCTAAATGTAATTTCCCCTGAACACTTAGGCCTTCCCTTTTACTGGTTTGTTTGGGCAGTTATCTACTGAGTGCCCTCTGTCACCGCAATACATACAAAGACCCAAGGAGCACCTCCTGCGCTTTTCCTCAGGAGGCAGAGGAAAGGCTCCTATCTGCATAGGTTCTTCTGAAACACGAGGTAGACCCCAAGAAGGAACCCTAGGAGATCTAGTTGCCAGATTCCTCTCCCATCTGCATTCAAGAAGACGTCGGTCAATGCGGATAACTAGATGCATAAGGTCATCCAGAGACTCTAATGCAGGGTGTTGAACCAAAATGTCTTTGATAGACTCTGATAGGCCTAGGCGGAACTGGCTATGAAGAGCGGGATCATTCCATCCAGAGCCTACTGCCCATCTACGAAACTCCATGCAGTAGTCTTCTGCTGCACTCATTCCTTGCTTTAGAGATTGCAAATTAGCGTCTGCCATTGCAGTCTTATCTGGGTCATCATTTTGGGTTCCTTGACACACATCTTCCACCCTGAGAACTCACACGGCAGAACAATCACTGACGTATTGGAAAGTGACAAACGCGCTGGCGATTTGTAACAAGAGTGTGCCTAGCAGGATGAAACACCCGTCTCCCTACATTCATAAGGCAGCAGTTAGTCTGAGGAAAGCATGGGCAGCAGGAGTCCTGACAGACTTCCACTCTCTAGCGCCTAGGGTTCGTGGTAGAGATGTGTGGTTCAGTTCTCCAGAAATATACGAATCCGCCAAAATTTTGTGAATCTGGACAGATCTGAGTCACAGTCCTAATCTTCTGAGGAGATCCGGATAAATCCAAGTCACGTTTCTGATCTTCCAGCGGTTCAGAAGTAAGATTTTAAATCTGAATTTCAGGGCTTGGATTGCAAAAATTACATGATTTTAGCTGTTTTAAAAAACTTTTTATCATTTAAAAAAAAAATCCAGATCCAAAACAAAACTAAAACACTTGAGGGTGGTTTGCAAAACCAAAACCATAACTCGATAATAAATCCAGATCCAACACCAAAACTTAAACATGGGGGTTAGCGCATATCTCTAGTTCCTGACACCTCATTGATCAATGGTGGCCATCTTTTAGTAGCCTGTTATGGGGGCAACCATTTTCTGTTAGCCCCTGCTGCTCATATGTAATAGGTACAGAATGACCAGAGAGCAAGAGCATCCTCTGTCTTCCTATCAGTGCACAAGATCTTGCTTCCTATTTCAAGGATAAGATTGATAATATCTGACATGACTTGCTAAATTCCCTACCTGAATGCGCTGGCACATTCTCTTTATTTGACCCCACTAATGAAGATGAAGTATCTACACTCTTCTCATTCTCCTACTCTACTACCTCTCCTCTTGAACCTATACCCTCACAAATCAGTAAAGCTCTGTCTCCTGTGCTCATCCCTCCCTTAACTAAAATCTGTAATATCTCTATCTCTCTACTGGTATCTTTCCATCAGTGTTCAAGCATGCAGTGATCACTCCCATTTTGAAAAATCTAAATTCTGATCCTAACTATCTCTCAAATTACCAACCTATCTCCCAGCTCACTTGCCCTTTCAAGCAAGTGGAGAGACTTACCTACACTCACCTCACACACTTTCTTAACACCCACAACTTATTGTAGCCACTTTAGTCAGATTTTCATTCCCAACACTCCACAGAGAGACAGCACTGACTAAGGTAGCAAATGACATGGTCACTGCCAAGGCTAAAGGACATTACTCACTTCTAATTCTTCTAGATCTCTCTGCTGCCTTTGACACTGTTGACCACTCTCTTCTCATACAAACACTACAATCCCTAGGTCTTCAAGACACAGCCCTTTTTTGGTTCTCATCCTACCTACCTAATTGCTCTTTCACTGTTCACTTTTTTGATTTTACCTCCACTTTGCTATCTCTATCAGTTGGAGTTCCACAAGGCTCAGTATTAGGTCCTCTGCATTTCTCAATCTATACCACCTCTCTTGGCAAACTAATCAACTCTTTTGGTTTTCAGTATCATCTGTATGCGGACGATACTCAAAACTACCTATCCTCCCCAGATTTGTCACCATCTGTGCTGGTCCATGTCACTGAATGTCTCTCTGCCATTTCATCTTGGATGGCATCTCGCCACCTCACACTTAATATATCCAAAACAGAATTAATTATATTTCCACAGGCCAATAGTAGTTACCAACCTGATATCACTATCACTGTTGATGACTCAAAAATCAACCCCACCCCACAAGCTCACTGCCTAGGTATCATCCTTGACTCTGAACTGTCCTTTTTTCCCCACATTCAATCTATCTCAAAATCCTGTTACATTCATCTAAAAAACAAAATTGACCATATCTTATACAAGACACTGCAAAAACTTGAATCCATGCACTCATTATTTCCTGCATTGACTATTGCAATAGTCTCCTTACTGGTGTTCCCAAAAACAGACACTTGCCACTACAATCCATTATGAATGCAGCTGCGAGGCTGATCTTTCTCACCAAACATTCATTGTCTCCTGATCCACTCTGTCAGTCCCTCCATTGGCTACTGGTCTTCTACCGTATTCAATATAAAATACTAACACTCCCACATAAAGCTATTAAACAAGCCACACCAACATACATCTCTTCACTCATCTCAAAATATCTCCCAATCCGACCTCTCTGCTCAGCACAAGATGTGTGTCTCTGATACTCATGCATTACTTGCTCCCATTTACGGTTACAGGACTTTTTTTGGGCTGCACCTACTCTGTGGAATGCCCTCCCACGCACAATAAGACTTTCCGCTAGTCTCCAAACAATCAAGCATTCTCTGAAAACTCACCTCTTCAGACAAGCTTATCAGATTCCAGAATCGCACACATAACCTTCATAGCTTTCGTATCTAATTCCCTTCTTACAATATACACATATCACATTTTCTCTTTCTTCAATTTCACATCCTCCTAACCCTAGGCCAACTTTCCAGTGTGACTGGATCATACTGAACAACTCACCAAGAACCTCTGCAATCTGGCTGGACCAATTTGCAATATGTACTTTGGCATCTACAGTATCCTTGTGTATCAACACCTATTTCCCTGTAGATTGTAAGCTTGCGAGCAGGGCCCTCTTACCTTTATGTTTGTCTCTTACAACCCAGTTTTCTTCTATTAATGTTGTTACAAATTGTAAAGTGAAATGGAACATGCTGCGCTATATAAGAAACTGTTAATAAATAAATAATAAACAAATGGTGGATGGACTGCGCATGCACTAGTCACAATGCCCTGGTTGTCGCAGCCTTATTGACAGGCTGTGGCTGTTTGAGGGTGGGGAATGGATGGTGATGGGGAACAGAACTGAGATCTGCGATGTTGACAGAAGGTATCTTTTTTCTTCAGACGCCTCCTGCTGTATTAGACTCATCACAGGGGGCCATAAAATAATCAGAATAAATACAGGGTCAATTATATGGGGATAATAAAGATGGGAGCATGACATACTATGGTAAAGAAATTAACAACAGATGCAGCAATGATGCTATTAATGTACAACACTGAATTAGGTCCTAAGTGTGCTTCAATCCATGTTATGCACTGAGTTACAGCCTGGCAGTACAATTACAATGTAGCTAGCTCATTCCTAATTGCTGCCAGGCTTTGTGTCATTGTTTTGACATTCCCAGGGTCTATCCATATAGGCCAGGGCCAGCGCCAATGTATCCAAGCTGCTCACTTCATAATCTCAGGACTAAAAAAATCTGAATATATAATATGCCAAAAATAGATTTTTTTCTTTAATTAGTGAAGCGGCTCCTGTTAGCCCCCCAAAACTACCGGAAGATCTATGACCAATATGTCCCTACTAACTAACAATGCTAACTTTAATATTTCAGGTTCATCAAGCCCTTGTTCGTTGATCTTCCGAATCCCAGTAACAGCAATGCAATAACATTTGTTTCCTTGGATAATAAATATGTAAGTATTGTAAATTATATCACAATCTATTATTAGAAACAGCATGTTCTCTTAGAGTGTACACATCATAATTACTGTACTTATACAGAACAATAACTACAGTTGATCAGCTGCAAAGTAATAGAAACAGATGTTTTAGCAGATGTGAATAACCTGGAAATTCATGCCTAGTAAATAGGTAAAGCCCACCTGGACCACATTCGCACTATGGGGGAATTCAATTAGGCTCGATAATGGGATAATTTATTGCCACTAAGTTTTCGCACCCTTTGTTGGATTTTACAGCTTATGGTGACTATGCACCTCCGCAATTTTCATGCAATCCTATTACAAAAGTCGCGAAGCAGCATTTACACAATAATTTTTTGTGTATTGTGCCATGATAACTATAGGTAAAATTGAGGAAATCTGCCTGTACCCCCCAAAAAGCCAAAATGATAACAATATAAAAGTGTATTAGTGGCCAAAATCTATAGTAAAAGTATTTGGGATTTTTAAAATGTGTCAAATGACTGTTATAAGAATATTTCTAAAACAGTGAAATAATGATTGTAAGCAAGGGTTTTTTTGGCAAAATAAATGTTCTTTTTAAATTTGGGGTGCATAAAAATTGCCTATAAGTATATATTTGTGTCATTTAAAGACACTTTTAAAAAAACCTTTAAAATATGCATGTAACACCCACCTGCAATCTTAAAAACATCTGTCCCACTCATACGGCACCCCCATATACCTGTCCCACATCAATTAACCTATTTTCCAGCATTTTGTACTTTTCCACCCCAAAAATGATGTCATTATTGGCCAAATTAAGCTAAATAAAAAATCTTTTTGCCTAATTAGTCATTAAGCCAGGTGACCCAGTAACTTTGAACAAAGTCCAGACGTATTTAGGTAAAAATGCTATTTTGCACAACTTTTCACCTACTAAGGAGGTAGTGCAAACTCTTTTGGCAAATGGTACGGAGAATTTGCACCTGCGAAAAGTCAGGGCTGATAGTATTGCGCGATAAGTACAAATTTGTGCGATAAGTGGTTATTTGCGGAAAAGTAGCTTATCGCGGTTAATTGAATTCCCCTATGCATAAAACCATTATTTGATTCCCTAATTTTTTTTAATCCAATTAGTTTGATGTGTTCAGATCTGTTCTTGTCAATTTTTATTTGCTCCCTTTTATAGGCATTTAACAAAACAGTGGAAACAGCACAAAATACACCAAATGGTTAAACACATCTGTGTAAGCTTGCATTTAACCCCACTATCTTTTTCTATCATTTTGTCTCTGCATTAGTTGTATTATTGTCTCCAGGTCTCCTTCTCATTAACCTCAAAGTCATCCCCTTTCACGATGCCCCTGCCTGGATCAACCATCTCCAAGTGCATTTGCCAATTGCAGGTCAACTCCCATTGTCCATAAATGAGAAGGAAAATAATTCTGGGTAAAGCTGGCCATACACATTATTGGTGCATACACACTGGGTGATATTACTGAGCAATTGCACAATTACGTCAACGTAATTGTGCAATCGCTCAGTAATCGTGCACAAATTGTGCACTATAATGTTGGAAACGACCAGCGATGCATGCTCCCGTTGGGGGTATCTGTGTCAGTAAGTTGTATCTGTGTCAGTACGGGGTGTCTGTCAGTAAGTATGTATAATAATGTGCCAATAAGTGGTGTCAGAGGTATCGTTCAGTATGTGGTATCTGTGCCAATAAGTGTGTTTGTGTCAGTGTGTATTTGTTGGTAAGTGTTATCTGTCATTAAGCGGTGTCTGTGTCAGTAAGAGGTTTCTGTGTAGGTAAGTGTGTCTGTAAGCGGTGTCTCTCAGTAAGTGTGTTTGTGTCAGTAAGTGTTGTCTGTGTCAGTAAATGTGTGTGTCAGTACGGTGTGTCTGTAACTTTGTCTGTGTCAGTAAGTGTGTCTGTATCAGTGTCAGTAATGGGTCTGTGTCAGAAAGTGGTATCTGTCAGTAAGGGGTGTCTGTGTCAGTAAGGCAGTGTGTGTGTTTCTGCATGAAGCTATTGTATAGGGGCAGTGTGTGTGTGTGTATGCAGCTAGGCGGCAGTGTGTGTGTATGTATGTGGCTATGGGGGCAGTGTGTGTGTTTGTGTGACTTTGGGGGGCAGTGTGTGTGTGTGGCTATGTGGGCCTTGTGTGTGTGCGGCTATGGGGCAATGTGTATGAGTGCAGCTATGGGGCAGTGTGTGTGTGTGTGTGTGTGTGTGTGTGTGTGCAGCTATGGGTGCAGTGCGTCTGTGTAAAATTGCATGCAGTTGATGGAGTGGGGCCCCAAATTGATATCTTGTTTAGAGCCCCATGAGGTCTAAATCCTCCTCTGGTGTAGAGTAACATCTTTTCATTTACATTTACATTTTATGTCTTATTCGCATAGAAGATGCAGCGAAACACCACTCAAAGTTTACTACAGAAACTCGGCTGCGACTTTAACCAAATAAATTAGCTTAAAACATGTACAAAGTCTCAGATCTACAGTAGCAAAGTAGTTTTGTTGCTCGAAATTGTTTTACTTATGTAAATAAGATGCACATTTTGAGTGAGAAAGATGCTCTGCGTGACCAAATCTCACAGGACCTGGTGCACCAAGAGAGGCTATCTGCTGTGTGTTAACCAACAGTATATGAGAACACAACTGTAAGTGCTCCAAAAGAGCAGTGATTGATACAGATTTGTGTTAAATTCAGCACTGTATTTTGTTTAGAGATGTGCGCTGACCCCCGTGTTTTGGTTCTTCTAATTCATTGTTGTGTTTTGGTTTTGGTAAAACCACCCTCACGTATTTTAGTTTTAGTTTTGAATCTGAATTTTTTTCACAAATTGATAAAAAACAGCTAAAATCATGTAATTTGTTCCTACAGTATTCTAAATCTGAATAGCATTAAATTCCAGTAATTTCCTGTCAATATTGACCACCTCACTGCTCACAATATTGTTCACCAATATTGGCCAAAGGCTTGCTGGTCAAACTAAGCACCAGAGGAGCGGCACAATGAAACGGTAATTTAAAAGAATATAGCACATCTATGAAACATTGCCACATAGCAGTGGCAGACAGGATGGTACTTTAATAAACTATATGACCCCATACAAACCAAGAATGTTTTTCATTAATCAGGAGATAGATCAGAGGCCTTAGGGCAGTACAGGGAAATAGAGGCTGAATGTGTATGTAGTGGAAGGCAGGTAAAGCATTGGTCAATTGATTGCTTAAAATTTTTTAATTTCAGACATGGCCTTGCAAGATCTGTTTTTCAGCAACTGTAAATAGAAAAGGCCATAAATTAATACAATGTTGTTGTTAATGTAGCCAAGGAGTCTTAATAAGGGTTGCAATAGAAGCTGGCCATAGTACCCCCCCTCCTTCCTAATTGGGTAACAACCCCTGTAGTATATTTGAGGTACAGCAGAGAGTCTGAGTATGAGGGGAACTAGCTTAGAGGCCCAAGGCCAGTACAGGGAAATGGAAGTGGAGTATGATGTGGAAGAATGATAAAGCATTGACTGATTGTTTGATTAATGAAATTAAGTTTGGCATAAACTATTTTTTAGCAGAAGAAGAGAAAAGGCCATAAAAGAATACATGTTGTTGTTAATATTGCCAGGGATTCCTGACAAGGGTTGCAAGAGAAGCCTGCCATAGTACTCTCCTTCCTTCGTAATTGGGTAACAACACCTGTAGTACATTTACAAGGTGTACCAGAGAGTTTGAGTATAAGAAGAAGTAACTCAGAGTCTCAAGGGCAATACAGGGAAATTAAGGTGGATTATGTAGTGGAAGGCAGATAAAAAAGAATGATCAATTGATTAATTATAATTGTAATTCAGATGTGGCCTTGTATCTTCTTGTACATATTACTAGATGATACTAAATATGCTCCATATTTCTGTTCATTTTTTTATATTTTGTGAGGCACCACATTTTTTTCTGGTTAAAAATGTGCTGCAAATTAGAGTAATAACCAATAAAAATGTTTACCTATGCAAAAAAGATCATCAACAATGCCCTCAAATAGACTATACTAAAGGGAAAAGGGATCCAAGATGGAATTGTTTTTAGGCTCTCCCACCCACCCTTATGTTGTATATTAAAAAGGACTTACTAATTTTAACAAACCAAGCAGTTCAGCGACAGAGACTGCAACTCTTGTTGATGAAGTGCTTGGTTTATTTGGGCCCCCACAAAACAAGCTACCAATGGGCTTAAGGAGGCTAATAATCACTACATTGGGAAGATGTCATTATCATCCTCATCTTCCCCACCCTCATCTGTGTTAACATCATCATCACACAATATTAGCTCATCCCGACTGGAATTCACCATTACAGAAGTCTCTGTACTTTGTTGCAATTGGCAGCAAAGTTCGCTCGCAATGTTCACAACTGTGCTAAATACTCTTTCTGAGTACACAATGGAGTTCAAGCAACTTAAATACACCAAAGCTAGTTCATACAAGAGGCTCCAAATTGCCTTTTTTCATCCTAGTAATCAAAAGGACTATGGGGTGAAAACAGTGGAGTGAAAAAAGTGGAGACGTTTGCCAGTGGACAAGTTACCCATGGCAACCAATCAACCCCTACCTATTATTTTATAGAATATGCTTGAAGAATGCAACCTCACAGCTTATTGGTTGTCATGGACAACTTCTCCACTGGCACACTTCTCCACTCTTTTCACAGTTTCATACATCTACCCCTGTGTGACATGCTAATTTGTACATTTTCATTAAAAAAATCCTCCACATTCTATTGATGCTTAGTGTATCAGACTGAGTCACAATAAAGGTGTCAATAAGTTTGGGCAACTCTTTTAAGACTGACAAGATGTAATAATGTTGTTTCACTCTGTTGCACTGAGTTATCTCATTCTCATCACCTCATGGAAAAGGTCATAAAGCATATGCAGGAGAAACTGAAGCAGAAAACTTCATTGTGTCCAGTGCCATTTGATCTGACAACTTGCTGGCAAGGAGCTCTTTACATCTCTTAAGATTTTTGTCATTTGGAAAGAACAACATTACGTATGACTTAAACCTAGGATCAAGCATGGTTGCCAAATATAGTGATCCAATTTCAAGATGTTGACAACCTTTTGGTCCTGGTAAAGCGAATAAAGAAATTGATCTACAATTCCAACATACTTAGTGGAATTGCTTTGCTTCATCTCCTCCCTAAGTTTCTCGAGCTGCTTTTCTATTAATCTAATTAAAGGAATCCCCTGACTCACGCTGGCAATGTCTGAACTCACTTCCTTTTTTTTACTACAGTACTTTGAATGGTTTCATTACCTTGCATAACACAGAAAGTATTTTCCACTGTCCTGGACTAAGGTACATTCCCCCTCCTCTCCCTATGTCATGGCTTGTTGTGTAGGTTTGGATGGGTTGTTGTTGTTCCTCTTTTTGCTGAAGCATATAAAGGGTGTAATTTCACCTGGTCACTACCGCTTTCTTTAGTTGGTGGAACCAATGTTTTACATGTGGTTGCTGAATGCCTAAAATGTCCAGAAATATTTCTGGCCACAGAAAGCATCTCCTGCTCTCTTTTTTTTTTCTTTTAAAGATTTTTGAACCACCAAGTGTATTGTGTAAACATGGACATGGTCAAATTCATCCAGTTGTAATGGTCTCACAATGTTATATGTGTTATTGGAAATTACAAATCCCGAGGAGAGTCCTAGCATGTCAAGCCATTTGCCTATGATATCTCTCAGTTTTTCTAACAGATTGACACTGGTATGCCTCTTAGTGAAGTCAGTGATACAGAGAGTAGCCTGCCTGTGAAAGAGCTTGCAGTGTGTGTTAGATGCTGTTGCTGCTGAAGGTGATACACCCAGTGGGCTGTCACAGTCTTTCTTTTGACCAGTACTGCTTGTCCACATATTTGTGGTAAGTGGATAGTGGACACAATTTCTAGGCAAGAACTAGTGTTTCTTTAATGTCCCGGTGTAAAATGGAATCGAGATGGAATTTGGTACCTAGACACATGACCTCAGTTAACTGTCTAAAACCAGATGCATTGATGACAGATTAAGGAAGCAGATCTAATTCTAGCATAGCCATCATGGCTTCAGTGTTCTGCTGTGCAACTGCATGGCAGCTTTTATACTTGCTTCCATACTAGCAAAAGATTAGTTTAAAAAAACAATTGACTCTGAAACAGTCTTCTTGGTCCTCTTCTGGGATGAAGATTCACCCTGGCAGCAACAGCCCTAGTGTGCAAGGATTCATCTGGAGTATCCTGGATAGGGGAGGAGTCAGTTAGTCTTTGCAAATTGGATGCATGAGGACTCTTCTGATCATTAATAAGGAGATTGATGATGAAGGTGTTGGAGGTGGAGATTGCACCCTACAGCCCTTCATTGACACAGTCTTCTCTGAAGGTGCATATCCACTACACGATTCGCTCCATGAGCGATATCATGTAATGTGTCCCTGGCAGTGGTGTGCTTAATGTCATTAACGACATTGAGCACCCACACTGAATGATATCAATCACGATATCTTTTAGTGACATCATCTTCCCTCATCCCCGTACTTGCAGAACCTAACAATATCTTCAGGTTGCCCTGCAAGTACAGGCGATGTACAATGTCATCAACGACCAGTGGGAACGCGCATTGCTGATCGTTGATGCTATATCCACTAGCCGATATAATGAACGATTGAACAATAATGATATCGTTATAATTCAGTCATTCAAAGTGTCGGCTAGTGGATACACGGGTTTAGTCTGACAGCCACAGCAGTGCTTGCATCCCACAAGCCTACACTGACACAGCCCTTTAGTGATGCAGCCCACAGCCCTTCACAGTCTGATACAGCCACAACATAGACCTTCAGAGACACAGGGTCTGATTCAGCAAGGAACCCAGATGAGAGAATGCAGGCTATTGACTGATGTTTTAGTACTGCACAGTGCATACGCATTATGCACGGAAACACAGCCGAAGTTGAGTGACAGGAAGTGCCGTTTGTGGTAGGTGACCAGGGGGTTGGCCAGCCGAACGCAAGCGTGTCAAAGCATTTGCACACCGTTACAGGGGCGTACATTAATTATCTGCTACGGTGCCGCATGCAGCCCGGCATCCTTCTGTGTGCAAGAAGTCTCTCATATCCGGCGGCAGGGTAATATCTACTTTTATCTTGCGGCAGCTGCGATGTTACTCGATGTCCCGGATGTTTCCCAGACATGCGTCTGCATATCCGAATTGATTTCATGCTGAAATTCTGCATGGGTGACTGATTGCAGGTGCTTAGCATTGCAGTGATGGTGTGAGGTATGGGTAACAGGTGCACAAGTTTGGGATGTTAGTTGCTAATTAGGTTACAGCTTTTGCTAATGCTTGCCATACATGCCCGATTTCCACGGATTGCCTCGATAATTGGAGCGTGTGTGCGGGCGACCGAGGCTTAAATATTGCTCGGTCAGGCATGCCGGATTTTCCAGCATGCCTATCCGATGTTTGTGTTAAACTGTCGGCCGCATCAGGCAGTGTATGCCCAGCCACGGCCGACAGACAGATATTTCCTGTGTTCCTTCCCATGTTGGGCTAATACACTGTGAGAAATCTCACAGTGTATGCCATGGACATCTGAGGCTGGCAGGCTACCAGATAAAATGTCTGTCGGTTTGACAGGCATTTTATCTGGACATGTTTGCCCAGCTTTAGCCTTTTTTTAAATGAAATGAAGACATTTTTACAAATAATTTTTTGTTACATTGCTTAATTATTTTTTTTACAAAAAATAGTTTTTTAAAATTTTTCTGGTTATTGTGTTTTTGCCTGGTATTATATGTATTTTATTTTTTAATAAAAAAAATAACAACTCCAAAGTTAACTGCAAAGTTAAAATTTTAAACAATATCCTACACCTCATATATACTAATCAAAATCCACATAAGGTTTCACTATGTGATTTCATTTTTTTTTTTTAATTTTGTGCTGACAGTAATGAAAATTATTTTAACTTGCACAAATATGCCACCAAAATCAATTGTGCATCATAACTAACCTACAGTACATGTTTTCTTGTAGACATAGGGCCGTATTCAATTAGTGGCGAAAAGCCGGAATTGGAGAAAAAGTTTCACCTATTGCCACTTTTCACCTATTCGGAACTTATCTCCAAATTCAATTCCAGACGGAATTTGCCTAAGGGGAAAGTCAATGCAATGTAATAGGCGAAAAAGTTTCTCCTAGCAATAACAGGTGAAAAGAAGTTTAAAATCTTTATTTTGGGGTGCAAACATGGACCCAGAACCCTTGCCACAGTCCTCCAATGGACAAATCTGTCAAAAAATAAACAACTAAGAACACCCCAAAAAACAACTTTCATTTTTGGGGCGAAAAAGTAAAAAGTGGGGGGACAAGCATAAAGCTAGTGAAATAGACTTCTTGGGAGTTTGCAAGTATGGATCAGGTGTTTTTAAGATTGCAGGTGCATGCCGCAGGTGCGTTTTTGAAGTTTTTTAAAAGTTCACTTTAGAGATATAAAAATATGCTAGCACCCATTTTCAAGTACCCCAAATTTGACTGAAGTACTTGTTTTCACCAAAAAATACTGCTTTATGCCACTCTTCACCACTTATGCAAAGACATTAATAAGAAGCAATTTAAACAACTTAAGTACACCAAACACTTTTATTAGGGCTATTTGTACACATCTACATTGGTTCCCTATGTTAGTGCATCTTTTTTGGGGGTACAGACTGATTTCCCCAAATCTGACAGTACTTTCCACCTGTTTTGCATTCGCTGTTTTCCATTTTCGCCTGTGAAGAAATTGAATAGGGCGAAAAGCAGGGACACGCACGAAAACTTCTGAAACAGGCGAAGGAGGCGGAAAGTCAGACAGGTGAAACCTTTTCGACTTTTCGCCTCTAATTGAATACGGGCCATAGTGTTAGTTTTTTTAAATTGTGTTATTACTGCGAGAATGAGTTATTGCCCACACCAAACAATCATAATAACAAAAAAAAAGAAAAATACCCTTGTTTGCAATAAGAATGTTTTTACATTTTATGGTTGTTATGGTCAATATCTACACTTCTAAAAGCCATCACTGTAACTGGCTTACCTACACATCACTATATATTTTTTATTTTTAAGATCATATTCTAACACATATAATGCAATCCATAATTATGTCTAAAAGTAGTAAGGCAGGGCATGTTTTAATATTTAAACATAACAGCCAGTTTGTTATAAAAAAAAAAAAATTTCACACAGATCACAAAAACATATAGCTTTATGGAAATGGAACTTTCACATTCTCCCAAAAATAATAGCATAACAATAACTTTCAAAATGTAACATAAAAAAGAAGCTAGACATCCTTTCAGCCATGGATAAATCTTCCATAGAAATATGGGGCAAGCAAGAGACTCCTGATGCAGTCACCATTTGCGCTTCCTTGCAGGCTGGGGTCTTGATGGTGGTGTTGCCAGCTGCTGGCTTGCTCTGTGAAAACCCTGGCCAGAGGTGGACTGCTCCCGGCCAGGGCAGGGGACTTGAACAGAGGTGGAGACCAATCCTTAGATTGGAAGAGAAGAGTGCTCCAGCCTGCTCTCCCAGATGGCGGCCGTATTGTCCTGCACAGCCTGGATTAGCTGTTGAAGGAGCTCATTCCTTTGTCGCGCCAGTTCATTCCTTTCCCTAACCACTGCCAATTGCTCGGAGATTAGCTGGCACATTCTTACACCTTCAGAATGCATTTCTCCAGGCAATTGGTCAATGTTAGGGTTGAGGGGCAGCTGAGAGCTTTCGTGTGGAGGTGTAGATGATCTTGCCTCCACCTCCACAGCAACAGCATCATCCAGGCCATGAGAAGTTTCTGCAAGATCTGATATTACAAAGGAAACTAACTTAAAATAAAGCACTACAGAAAATTATATATAGTTGCATCCAGAAGTGTTGTAAATTTACCTGTTTGAGTAGCTGGAGCAACATTGATAAGCATGTCGGTGTAAATGTTTCATACACCTACCACCTCCTCTACTTCAATACCCAAAGATCTTTCCTCCAATGGGATGTACTCTATTCCTCCACCTCTTGTCTCCTTCGCATGCTTCCAGTGGGCTGACATTTGCACCTTCAGCCTGCATCGGAAATCTCCCCAATGAGTAAACACATTGTCTGATCTTTTTTTTATATTTTATAATGTGTTTGACCATTAATTCTCAATTGAAATTTCTAAAAACACATTGTTCAACTCCCCCCAAAGAAAAAGCCTATTCCAGAAAATAACTATATCTATATCTAGATGTACTGTATATCTATATCTACATATACACACACATATAGACACATATACATAAATACTCACATATATATATATATATATATATATATATATATATATATCTATATATATATACTGTATATACATATACAGTATATATATATACACATATATATATATATATATGTATACAGTGTATATATATATATATATATATACACACACACACACACATATAAGCACAAAGAGGTGGCACTTAGAGGTCTTATAACGTGATGGAAAAAAATGCATTGATTTATTGCAAAATCATCATCAACGTTTCGGGGCAATACGCCCCTTCTTCAGGATGCAGAGTACAAGTCATACGAACAAACACCAAGCTTAAATAACTCACCCCTCTAGATGTGGCGTGTTCTAGACATGGCGTGTTCCTCTCATCAGCTGCGCCAGTTTGGGTCCTGGAACACAAGTGACGGGATACACACGAAGCTCCATGTGCAGCAGGCACACATGTGACTACATCCTGTGCACCGGATGATTGAACAGGCCAAACAGTAACCATAGCAACAGTAAATAATCAAATTATACAGTAGGTGCTACCTGCAGTGCAAAACAAAGCTGTTTTTCTGCTTAGCGCGGCGCTAACAGCTGTGCGCCCGGCACTTTGGTCAGAGCATGCTGGTTAACGTGCCTTAACACCCTTGTTAAGGCACGATAACCGGCATTCTCCGACCAAACAGCGCACTGAATTGAATAGCTCCAGGAGCTCGCTCCTGGCGCTTTTCAGTTTGCGTTGAGTTGAATCGCCCCCATTGAGACCGCGTAGAGACAAAGGCCCTCATTCAGAGCCGTACGCTCTGAGCAGAGCGCACGCTCTGAATGAGGGCCGGTCTCCATGAAAATGGAGCGTCCTCCTGGACGCTCGTATAGCTGTGGGTCACCGCCCACAGGCTATACGAGCGTGCATTTTGATGGGCGTGATGGTCGTGACCATCGCGACCATCGAAACTGCGAGCCGGAGCCTGCGGTTGAGGTTTTCAACCGCAAGCTCCGGAGTGATTTTGGCTCTATCAGAGCCAAAATCACTCCCACTGACATCACTAGTGATGTCAGTGGGCCGGCTTTTGACGGGAGGCGTTCCCGTGGGAACGCCCCCGTCAGGGAGGCACGCCCCCGTCACGCCTACCAAAGGGGGCGTGCTGTCAATCAACATTGACAGCACGCCCCCTTTGATCGGACACAACGAGCGAAGGACTTTCCTTCGCTCGTCGCGTTTGGCGCATGCGCACGACTGAGCTCCCTCCGTCGTGCGCATGCTCAGTCCAGAACATCGACCCACTTGCGAGCGGACAGCCGCTCACGAGTGGGTCTGAATCAGGCCCAAAGTGTCTAATCTGAATATCCATGAAGCTTCCAGCTGTAGTAGCTTCTTGGATCTATTGCCTCCTCTCAAAGAGGCTGGCACATGATCAATCACTTTTTAACATACTGTTGCAATGCTGTTCTTCAACAAGGCAAAGTGCCTAGCTACCGGTTGTTCACTGTAGCCAGATGTTAATGCGGCTCTAATGGCGGCATGATGCTACACTATGCTTTCTTTGAATTGGCGCTCTGTCTTGCCCACGTAATGCAAGCCACATGGGCAAAACAGAAAATATATAACAAAACGTGAGCTGCATTTTAAAGGCCAATTAATGCTGATTTTTTTTGCCTGAGTAGGGATGAGAGACAAAGTTACCTACCTGCATGTAACTGCAGGTAGTGCACCCAAGACATTTATAGCAACCGGTTTTGCAGCTTAGAAAATTTTTAATGACAGGTGTTTTAAAGGATGTGATGTTGGTTTTCATGACTATAACCTTAATATTGCAATTAATTAGGCATAACCTTTGTATTGTTCAATAAAGAAATGTCAGGGTCAGTGGCAACGAAAGGCCACAAATTCTTAACGCATGTCGACTTCTCACATTGTATTCATTGATTTAAGGCATCGCTTGCTTGAGCCACTTTTTAACACTTGGCTGTAACAGCTCTTCTCTACTATTACTAAGGGCCTTGGCTTTTGCTTTCCTTAATGCCTTCATATGATAACCACGATTAAGAAATGTTTTGGTCATAATATCCAGTTGTTTCATGGTTTCATCTCTGTCACTGGTGAATGAAGACCATACACTGTTGTTCGTGGGTGAAAACTATCATGTTGTAAAAGGGTAATCCTGTCAGTTGGCTTGACATATAAGGATGTATGAATCTGTGCAACCTTTATTTTGATATTAATATCAAGAAAATTGATTTCACTGATATTATAGTGGGCTGTCAATTTAATGGGACTTAAATGCTGAGGCATTTTGAGAATCAATAATACATAGCTATACATTAACATCATATCGTCAAAAAAGAAGTAAATCATCGATGTATCGATAATAGAGAAAAATATATTCAGAAGCATCTATGTTGTCAAAAAAGAGACTTTTCTCCACATCCTACATGTAAGCAGTGGCAAAAGATGGGGCTGATGCAGAACTCATATCGCATCCCGTCTTTTGCCTGTAAAATGCATCATCAAAAAGAAAATAATTGTCATGTAATGTAAATTCTAAAAGTGATAGAAAGAAACACATTTTTTGGCGAGGTGATGTTAATGCATTGCTATGTATCATTGATTCTCAAAATGCCTCAGCAAATATATACTCAAACATTGGTACTTGAAATGTATTTAAATGCAAAAGTTTAGATTTGATGTATTCATACCTGCACCCATATTTCTTGGACCATGATGAATTCTATCCATGGCCTGACTGACAAGGATGTCTAGCTCATCTTGGCTAAAAGGGGGCTGCCTCTTCCTTGTACTTGGAGTCGGCCTACTTTCCCCACATGGGCCTGCTTGTTCTTCATTTGGACTGTTGTCCACAGTTGGCCCTGCTGAAAGGAGGTTGCTGCCTTTTCCATGCTGCTGCATATGCCACTCAGTCACCCAAAAATGCGAATGCATTGTGTATTTTTATTTTTTTTTCCCAGCCGATTTCCGCTGATGTAGCGTTTGCAGGTGCGTTTGCCGTAATTATTACCTAGGCTACTTAAATGGCACTTGCTGGTTTTCTGTGTGTGTGGATGTTCCTCCTTGTGTTTCAGTGCAGCAAGAAAACCACTCTTTGCTTCTGTTCCAACACTTGAAAATGTACTCTCTTGAAGCAGGTGAGTATGTGTGTTTGTAATGTGTTCCTCCTTCATCTAATAGTCTTCACATTGAAGTTTATTTTTTACCTTTTCACATTTCAGTTTGCAATATATTTTGTTTTGGGTTTGGACTCCC
Organism: Taudactylus pleione; assembly: GCA_031769625.1. Taxonomy (NCBI): domain Eukaryota; kingdom Metazoa; phylum Chordata; class Amphibia; order Anura; family Myobatrachidae; genus Taudactylus; species Taudactylus pleione. Next base: position 432,373 of record JAUIMM010000531.1, read on the forward strand.
ACCCCTTCCCTGTAAAGTTTTGTATATTTATTTTTGTTTTCTATTTTGAAGAATAACTTTACAGCCAGGTATCTGGTGCTACGCCAGCAGCCTCCTCCACACAATCTCAGGCAACATAAGCGGGCAAGGGACAAAATCTACCACACCCGTGTCACCCTTTTTGGAATGCCAGATGATGAGGTGAGGCATCGCTTCCGCCTGCCCCCACACATCATCCTGGAAACTCTCCAAACAATTGAGAGTGATCTAGAGAGTGAAAATATATTCCTACAGCAATTCCACAACTCACACAGTTTATGTCTGTGTTACATTTTTGTGCTTCAGGATCCTTTCAGACCACGGTTGGAGTGGCGGTTGGGATTTCCTAGCCGTTTTTTAGCAGGATCCTGATGCATTTTTGGCCCACATCAGCCAATTTATTTCCATGCCTTTAGATGAGGAGATGCTATCTGCGGTCAAGTCACAATTTGAACAAATTGCTGGCTTCCCGCATGTTATACTGATTATGGATGGCACCCATGTAGCGCTCATACCACCATCACACAACGAGCATATATTTAGAAACCGAAAACATTTTCATTCCTTAAATGTGATGGTGGTCTGTGGTCCATCCCTCCAGATTCTTTCCCTCAATTCCATATATCTAGGGTGCAGCCATGATGCTTTTGTGATACAACAATCAGGGATATGGCAGAAATTATCCATGATGCAAGCAGGTGATGCATGGTTGCAGGGTAAGTTTTTTGTGTGTGTGTGTGTATTTGTCTGTTTTGAGAAGCAGATTTTAATATTCTTAATGTTTTTTATTCCCTCCTCCCCAAAAGAGATAGTGACTACCCCTGTTGCCCATGGCTACTTACTCCTTTTGCATCACCCACACCAGGTGCATAATCTGAATATAATGCCACACATACTGCCACCAGACAGATTGTTGAGTGCTGTTTTGGTCTCTTAAAATCTAGATTCCGATGTTTGGATCTGTCTGGTGGTGCCCTTATGTATGCGCCGGAAATGGTTAGTAAGATTGTTGTCCTGTGTGGGGTCTTTCATAACATTGCTATAAGGAGAAATGTGCCATGTGATGGGGATGCCATTTGCCTGAGTTGGAGGAGGTTACAGTGCAACAGCACGAGATGGGGCCCAACATACGTGATTACGTTGTGGATACATACTTCTGGTATGTGTTAATGTATTATGATTTAGATTTTTTTTAATCTTGAAATTAGTCTTTCTAAAGATTTTTGGTGTTACATTTATAAACTAACTTTTTTAATGTGATAGTGTGTAATATATTGTATGTTTGTGCATGTGTGTGTATGCATAAAGAATGTAGTAGAAATATATATATATATATATATATATATATATATATATATAAAATGTGTGTATCTCTCTCTCTCTTTTTTTGTAAAGAATATTTTGTTTGTATTTATTCACTTATTTCTCATTGTTTATTTCATATATTTAATTTTTTTCTTTTTTTCCTTTTTTTTCCCAAAATTTGAAACAAACAATAAATCCTAGAAAAAGAGAGGAGACTGCCTAAAGACATGAAACCTCAACTTCCCCGGGCCAAGCTCCGGGAAATAAGTCATCCTGTGGCTCCAACATGTCAACTTTAGGTGTCTGATGGTACATGATAAAGGGAACTTTGCAAATATGGTAATTTTAGATAACTGGACAAGGGTGTGTGATTTTATTTATAAACTAGCATAGTTTTTGCAGGATCATGTTAGATGAAATGATTTTCCCTACAGTTATGGTGAGCATGGGCCCTTGTCTCATGCCAAAATATGTAAGCAAAACATGGCAAAAAAACCTAAAAACTAAGCAGCACATAGGCAGCAGAATGTCAATATTACTGCACTTGGATTGTTGCAGGACCCATTATCCACGTTTGTAAGGTATGTTATTACATAAACTGTGTTGCGCATACATTCACAAGTCCTTAGGTCAAGTGTTAATTGTTTACAGAGGCACTCATCATGTATGGCTGGTAAATAAATGGTATATCCAACTACCAGCGCAGCAATGGTGAGGTAGAGAACAATAAATCAGGAGGAATAATTATTATACTTTCCTTTTGATGTGGTTGACTCGGTCTGGCTCCGGTTGTTTAGTACATATGGAAACATTAGAAATGGGTAGTGCAATGTAGAGGTATAGGTACTCTTTACCATAAAGTCTCCCATGATGGCATAGGGTGCAAGCAGAGGAATCCCAATTCCACTCCGCGTGTCTAACTGTCATCACTCAAAACAGTCCAGGTATTTCAATATAACAGCAATCAGTAGGTCCTACTGTGCCTCAATTTGTACAGTTTTTACTGTGTTATTTATGTGTATTTTTTATGGTGTTCTATTTGTATGTGGTTCTTATGTAACCATTTTTGATTTGTGTGAATTCTATTAAATTGTTATTTTTTATGGGAATACACTATGTATACCCATTTCTAATTTTTCCATATGTACTAAACAACCGGAGCCAGACCGAGTCAACCACATCAAAAACAAAGTATAATAATTATACCTCCTGATTTATTGTTCTCTACCTCACCATTGCTGCGCCGGTAGTTGGATTTACCATTTATTTACCAGTATTGTCCCTTTTGGGGTCCTAGGGTGACCCAGGTATTGTCCACCATAGGCTGCAGCTTGTCACGCTGTTTTTATCACAAGCTTTATATATTTACTCATGTATGTCTGTACAATCGATATATTTCTGGGAATGTTTTGGGTTATACTTTTTTTTATGGATAGTGATATTACAAGTTAACCAATATTAAGGAATATATGTAGTCAAGGTCAGTATCCTAGAAGTGGAGATGCTGAGCAGAACAAACATTCTGTTTATCACTATGATGTTTTATATGGTGTATTTTAAAATTTTTGCAAAGTTTGAATGTTGTTGTTGTGGCCGATATATATATATATACATATATATATATATATATATATATATATATATATATATATACATACAGTCAGGTGCATAAATATTGGGACATTGACAGAATTTTCATATTTTGGCCTCTACTCACCACCACAATGGCTTTGAAATGAAACAAACAAGATGTGCTTTAACTGCAGACTTTCAGATTTAATTTGAGGGTAATTACATCCAAATCAGGAGAACAGTGTAGGAATTACAACGGTTTCTATATGTGCCTCCCACTTTTTAAGGGGCCAAAAGTAATGGGACAAACTAAACAATCCTAAATCTAACTTTCACTTTTTAATACTTTGTTGCAAATCCTTTGCAGGCAATTACAGCCTGAAGTCTGGAACGTATAGACATCACCAGATGCTGGGTTTCATCCCTGGTGATGCTCTGCCAGGCCTCTACTGCAAATGTCTTCAGTTCCTGCTTGTTCTTGGGTTATTTTCCCTTCAGTTTTGTCTTCATCAAGTGAAATGCATGCTCAATCGGATTCAGGTCAGGGGGTTGACTTGGCCATTGCATAACATTCCACTTTTTAACCTTAAAAAACTCTTTGGTTGCTTTTACAGTATGCTTCGGGTCCTTGTCCACCTGCACTGTGAAGCGCCGTCCAATGAGTTCTGAAGCATTTGACTGAATATGAGCATAAAATATTGCCCGAAACACTTCAGAACTCATTCTGCTGCTTTTGTCAGCAGTCACATCATCAATAAATACAAGGGAACCAGTTCCATTGGCAGCCATACATGCCCACGCCATGACACTACCACCACCATGCTTCACTGATGAGGTGGTATGTTTTGGATCATGAGCAGTTCCTTTCCTTCTCCATACTCTTCTCTTCCCATCATTCTGGTACAAGTTGATCTTTGTCTCATCTGTCCATAGGATGTTGTTCCAGAACTGTAATGGCTTTTTTAGATGTTGTTTGGCAAACTCTAATCTGGTCTTCCTGTTTTTGAGGCTCACCAATGGTTTACATCTTGTGGTGAACCCTCGATATTCACTCTTGTGAAGTCTTCTCTTGATTGTTGACTTTGACACATATACACTTACCTCCTGGAGAGTGTTCTTGATTTGGCCAACTGTTGTGAAGGGGTTTTTCTTCACCAGGGAAATAATTATTCTGTCATCCACCACAGTTGTTTTCCGTCGTCTTCCGGGTCTTTTGGTGTTGCTGAGCTCTCCGATGCGTTCTTTCTTTTTAAGAATGTTCCAAACAGTTGATTTGGCCACACCTAATGTTTTTGCTATCTCTCTGATGGGTTTCTTTTGATTTTTCAGCCTAATGATGGCTTGCTTCACGGATAGTGACAGCTCTTTGGATCTCATATTGAGAGTCGACACCAACTGATTCCAAATGCAAATGTCACACCTAGAATTAACTCCAGACCTTTTACCTGCTTAATTGATAATGAAATAACGAGGGAATAGCCCACACCTGTCCATGAAATAGCTTTTGAGTTAATAGTCCCATTACTTTTGGCCCCTTAAAAAGTGGGAGGCACATATAGAAACCGTTGTAATTCCTACACTGTTCAACTGATTTGGGTGTAATTACCCTCAAATTAAATCTGAAAGTCTGCAGTTAAAGCACATCTTGTTTGTTTCATTTCAAAGCCATTGTGGTGGTGAGTAGAGGCCAAAATATGAAAATTCTGTCAATGTCCCAATATTTATGCACCTGACTGTATATATATATATATATATATATATATATATATATATATATATATATAAATATATTCACTTCTGAAACCATGTAGTTTCGAACATATACCCCCAAGAGCAATGTGTGTGCTTGTGCACCATTTTTCTAAGCACAGAAGTTGCATGCATTGGTGTCATGCCCAGGTTCAGGTGTGTGAGGGCACCAGCCTCGGAAGGGGTGACACCAAGATGCAGGATCCTCTGCAGTGACATGAACTTGGTGCTGCAGTGTGACAGTCTCCTGCAACACACAGCTCCTGTCATAGGAGTTGAGAGCCAGTGCCCAGTCTTCGGGTTCATGGCAGCATCTCCAGCAATCCTGGTCTGTCTCACGAATGATGTCACTGGGATCAATGTAAGTTCACAGCCCATTTTCTTTTGGCTAGGCCTCCTTTTTGGCCTCAAGTGCCACTCCAGTGTACAGGAAAAGTAGAGTCCACAACGGGGATCACCACACCTCGTGAAACCTATGGTTTCAGGCATGCAATTTTCATGAAGGTTAAAATGAGAAACTCGTGAACACCATATGGGAGTGCACATCATCCATGACCTAGCCAAAAAACATTGGTTGCTGCTGTGAATTAGTACTTGAAACTGTTTGAAGTGATAAATGAAGTATGTTGAAATGTTGAAAAAATAATTCATATTTATATTACATTTCAGATACAGAACATCAGAGGGACCCAGCTATAAGTGAAAAAATAAGGCCTCTTAAAATGTGACTACAGACAACTTTGACTGTTGTGGAGCAATTACTCTTTTTTAGTAGTTTGTTATAAAAGGCAAAAATGCATCAAAATAAACTGTTAAAGTTTGTTATACCATGTTTGTTTTTTGTTTGTTTTTAAACCTAAAATTGATTGACAAGCATTGGCAGACTCATGTTTAAAGTTTGGAAATATAAATCACAGACATTTGTAGGTGTGGTTTGTTGAGGATTTGGAGGAGGAGTATTTATTGGGTCTTCATCAAGATCAATATCTGCAATTGTCTCCAAAGCTGCAGTATCAGCTTCAAAGACCATTACAAATTTTATTTTGGATTTAAAAATTGTAAACTCAGTGTCTGCATTCATCATGTCCAAAGGATAGTACTCAGATGCGGGCATACAATCAACATTGCATATGCGCAAAGACACCTGGGAAAATAACACTACTAGATTGTGACACAATACTCATAGGTTGTACCATGCAGGCATGATAAACTTAAAACATAAAGGTCCAGTGTCAGGCATGTTTTTGGAGACAGCCAATCACAACACACCACATGATATGTACCATTTTGAAAGTTGAATATGTGCAGTTGCTAAACATACACATCTGGTGTGCAATTTGCAATCGCATATAAAACACCTACTACACAAAGAGGTATGCGGAGCTACGCACATCTGCAGAGTTTTCTGGTAGGCCATCTGTAGTGATGTCAGTAAAGTCATGTAAACGGTGTCTCCATTGGTTAAAGCATAGCCAGAAATAACAGGCGAATCGGCCATCTTTATGTAGGCAGCCAATAATATCCCGCCAGAGCCTTTATAATGTATGCATATGCAAATGTACCCCATTGCCATTAAGAGAGCAGCATGTTTTAGTCTCCTGGAACTCTGCGTCCTAACCGAGGTCATGGACCGGCGCCTAGGGCATGCAGGACCCTTTGTGCGGAATGCCGTTAAACTTGCGGTGTATCGCCAGATGCGTCGGCGGCTCAGCAGGCTGGGGTGCAGACGCACAATAGTGCAACTTGAGAACAGGTGGTCTGATCTGCGGAGGAGACAGCCTGACCTCCTGGTCTTCTTGCAGGAGGTTATTATAAGAAGTAAGTGTGCATATGTGAATAGCAAAATGTATGCACGTGTGCATAGAGTGATTGCATGTGTGCATGCACTTCATGGACGTGCTTATGCATGGTAATGTTTACAGGATTGAAGTGGTTGACCTGTCTGTTATGTTGCATACATACGGAACAATTTGAACAACCATAGATATCATTGATAGATTTCCCTCCAACTTTCTGTAGTGTAGGTCAAACGATTTTGGTTGTACACACTGATAGATATCTATGATAGATATTTCAGTGAAGCTATCTTTTTAAAGGCAAATCTTTACAAAATCGTATAAGTTGGCCTGTATGCATGAAAGACCATAGATATCGTTATCACTCATGCGGGAACGCACATCGTTGGTTGCTGTTAGGTTGGTGACTGCAAAAAAGTGAACAATATGAACGATAACGATATGAACGATATCGTTCAAATTGCTCATAAAAATCGTACTGTGTGTACGCACCATTAGTTTCATGCAACCATTTTGTGGTGTAGCCATTATTTTCAGTGAAAGTGGTCTGAACACATTTTGAGACAGAACACATTATCAACTATGTAAGGCTGTTAGTTAATTTTAAAAGGATAGTGCTTAATGGAGTGTGTGTGTGTGTATGTATGTGTATATATATATATATATATATATATATATATATAGTATATAAATAATATATATAATTATTATGTCCATTGGGTTAATCAAGTAAATTAAATGTAAAATATTCTTTCAATTTAAGGACAGCAGAGAGAAGTTCAACAGAGGAGGAGAAGACCGGCGGTACCCATCTCCTCCTCCCCTAACCCAAGCCCCTCCCCTGCCCCAACTCCCTCTTCTAACCCAACCCCCCCTAACCCATCCCCCTCCCCTAACACAACCCCCTCCCCTAACCCAAACCCCTCCCCAAACCCAACCCCCTCCCCTAACACAACCCTCTCCCATGAACCAAATCCCTCCTCTGATCAAACTCCCTACTCCCCGGCTCTATCTCTGCCTGAGGAGTACCCCTCATCGGGCTCCAATTATGCCGCTTCCTCAGTCCCGGGGCCATCTGAGGTTGGCATGGATGACTTTGTGGAAGCTATGCCTCAAGGTACATAATATAACATATTTTTGTACAGTAGATAAAATTCTTGCACTGCTTTTTAAAAATGTATGTAGTAATGTATATCTTTGGGGCATATACTGCTAACCACGGATTTGGACAGCAGCACACAAACAGCAGTGCTAAACCATCCATCTATGATGTAAATGCTCATTGAAAATTGAGCCGTCAACCTTGAGTAGCTGAAATGTAACACAAGTAGGGCCCTACAAGGCAACTTTTCAATCATATTGCAGGTTGGCTGGTCTGCAAGAGAGAATGCAGGGAGCATTCTGAACATGTGCTTAATGTATGTAACATATCCTACGAATAACATACATCTCAGATTTAGTATTTTTTTAAGTCCGTTTTGTAGTGTAAGGCCTTCATTTACGTTTTTACAAAAGATTGACACAAAGTTTACTAAATTGTGATAAACTTTGATTATGCTTATTACATACAAAATGTCTTATATAGTCATATGCAACATGATGCTAAATTAGTTTGCAAAATGTAAACTTTTAATATTCACTCATTTAAATTTCAGATGCAGAACAACAGAGGCAGGAGAGGGATGCTGCTCGGGTAAATATTTTCAATTTGTGGTCAAATTTGGTCACAATGTTAGGGTCTGCTGTCTGAATTTTTAATTTAATTTAATTTTCTTTTTTGTTAAATATAAAAAAAAGGTAATAAAAAAACCCAGTGTTGTGTCATTATTATAAGGTATGTTATTATAAGGAATCTATTTTTAATGTGAGTATGTATTGACTAGGGGTCATATTAATCAAAGATGGTAACTGCAAAGCTGCACGCACGCAGGTATCTTTGTAATTGCAGTCCTTGATCTTATAATATACATTATAATAGAGCAAGAGGTGTATGACTACCCCTGCTGCATTTGTGATGCCAACACAGTACCGGGGTTTGATGGTTGCAATGGTGTACAGTGCCTGGTATATGTAAGTGTGTATGTGTAAACATGCACAGTTGCATAATAGGTCCTGCACATGTGGAATTTAGCAAAAAGTGCAATAATGCCTTCTTTAAAATCAGAGGGAGGATGTTGGAGGGATGTAATTATTTAACTGCACCATATAAAGTACAGTATACATATTTAAGCATTATGACATTTACAGGGGCGGTGGCACACAATGTCAACACATTAATCATTCATGTAGTGATTGCTGGTGTGGTCATTGTTAAAATATACATAAAAAAACCCAATGTTCATTAACCATAATCAATATTAGATCAAGCATAACATATATATATATATATATTTATATATATATATATATTATTTTGTGAAAAAAAACAAAAGGAGCAAGAGTATAGATTGAATACATTTAATAGTAAAAGCTAGAATCAGCACTAATTGCGTGCACTCAACAAGCAATAGTAGCTCCACATCGAATCGATTGCTGTGTAATCACTGCTTTAGATGGGAGTGCTGCTGTATCTTTAACTCATTGCGTTCCTACAAGGGACTGCTTTGCGTGCACTACATATCCGTTAATTGCGTACGCAAGTGATGGGAGGTGTGTTTGTTCTAGCGGTGGGCTTTCCCGATCGCACGGTGAATGCTGTGTGTGTATGCTTTCTCTCATCTGAGTTCCTGAATCAGGCCCACAGTCCTTAGTCCTGCACCCCACAGCCCTTCACAGTCTGACACAGCCACAGTAGTGCTCGCACCCCACAGCCATTCACTGTCACAGTCTTCTCTTAGTGCTGCAGGCAGTCCACAGCACATCACAGTCTGACACATCAGTGCTTAGTTGTACCCCACAGCCTTTCCCTGACACTGACTTAGTGCTGCAGCCCACAACCCACCCTAACCCTCCGGCGTCCTGTGTGAAATGATGCCCGCAATCACAAGGTAGGGACTTTTATCGAATCCAAAACATGTGAGATCCGATGCCAGGAAGATGACGTATTGCCTCATTTCGGATTCCAAGTCTGGTGGGAAAACCTGAGCACCGGCTCGGAAGTACTCGGATATGCACACCGAACCGACACATATCTCATTTTGTTACCAACTAAAAGATCTGGATTATGGATTGAAATAGGGTTTTATCAAGCTTTTCCATCAGTTATTCTAGATTTGCTTTTTCTTCATGTGTGATGTTGATTTAAGGGATCAATATAAATTACAATATTTCCTTTTTTGTGGAGTGTGCAGAATAATCTCTTATTGCTTACTTAATTAATTGTAGAATATAATGTTTTCTTTATCTATTATTGTAATACTCAGGCAAGGTCCTTATACTGTAGTTTGAAAGCTTTAACAACTAACGCCCAGAAGTGGGAGCAAAGGACAATGGGCCTGATTCAGCTTGGATTGCTATTCTGCTAATACACATGCAACACAGTTGCTAATATCAGTGGTGATATGTAAATCTTTGCATTCGCATTGCGATCCCAGCCTAACATAAGGATGCCCCTTACTCACATCCCTATACTTTAGCAATATAGCGAAACGATAAGTAAAATTCGAGTAACATCTGACCCATACGCATACTTGCACAAGCCCTGACCTCACTCAGAAATTGCTAACAGCCACGCACGCTATGAGACCTCAGTGGATAATATATGCACGCCCCAGCAATGCTGTTGAAACATACTGGCACGCCTGCATTCGTACGACCACCCCCCATCACCACCCACTAATGGCACTTTCTGTCAATCACTCTGCGATGGGTCTTCATAGTCACTGCGATCGCAGTCCAGATCGTAATAGCTAGTTCACGCATGCGCACTGTGTTGCATACGCATGCGCAGTACGCAACAACCGGCCGATTGTGTATGTATTATATTATCAACTGTGATACAAGCTGAATCAGGTCCAATATCTTATCTATGCCATAGTCCAACGATTTGCTTCTAGAAACACTTACTATGCTACCAAACTAAGGCCCATGTTCAATTTGAGCGGACCCGCAATACTTTTCCACCTCCCGGACTTTTCGCTTACATCTCGTGTTTAGCAGGCAGAAAATTATCGCGCGCGTGCCCGCTTATCCCCGTATTCAATTTGAAAGTATGTGAAAACGGGACCCGGCAAAACTTAAACAAGCGGCAAGTCCTGTCAGATTTGGAGAAATCAGCCTGACACCCCCCAAAAGATGCTCTGACATGAGGGTTAGCTATGGTTATCCCCGATTTGGCTTGCTGAAGGTTTTTGGTGTTTTTAAACAGGTTCAACAGCTGCTAAATAGCGTTTTTGTATAAGTGGTGAAGAATAGTATTCAGGAGTCTTTTTTCCAGAAATTAACTTATCCCAGCAAATTTGGGGTACTTGAATATGGGGGCCAGCATATTTTAAAGTTGCTAAGTTTTAAAAAGTGTGAAAAATCCACTTTCCACAAGCCCCTGCAATGAAAAAAACAAATGGGGCATACTTGGGACCCCCCTAGAGTCTAGTTTGCTAGTTTTTAATTTGTCCCCCAACATTTTTTTTTTGCCCCCAAGTTCAAAGTGATTTTTTGGGGTGTTCTTAATTATTTTTTTACATTTTTTTAAGCAGTTTACCTTTGAGGGACTGTATGAAGGCTGCAGGGGGGTTCCCACAACATTGCACCCCAAAACCCCAATTCTGCACTTTTTTCTGCCTGCTATTCATAGGCGAAACTTTTTCGCCTATTACATCGCATTGACTTTCCACCTAGGCGGAAAGTCTTTCAAATTGAAATACGGCGATACTTTTCCGCCTGGTGAAATGACGTCATCGCCTCAAAATGAATACGGGCCTAAATCATTGTCTTGCAAATTCTAAAAATGTTGGCAACTTCTCATTTTTGTGTAATTCAATTATTACTTTACCATATTAAGTTTTAGATAGCAGAAAAAAATGGGTTTTCTACATTTCTGTAAGATAATCCTAACCAGCGACGAGCCCTACCTGTTACCTCCAGTCCACCTGTTGTCTGTCAGTCTGTGCAGCCGGCTTGTGTGCATGCACGGGATCACGATCCCACACATGCGCACAAATGGACAAGCAACCCAGGCTTCCAGGGACTGCATCAGTTTCAGCCATAAGAAACAAGACAGGATTGTATCAGCAAGGGAGTGCTCTCTCTGTTTATTGCAGTCTGGATCGTCAGTCCCAGGGTAAAAAACACCTACAGTTCTGATTAGTAGGGAGTGCTTCCAATGAGAAGCCATTGCTAGGTGGTCTCTGTGAGTGGTGGAATTTACTGGGGGATGAGGGGGCTGCCGTTCTACAGCCTCCAGGTAAAATCCACCACTGCTCTTCACAGGTATACAGAAATGCATTTATTTTGTTCATACAGTAATATTATTTGCTGGCAGCTAAAACAAGTGTCTCTCATTAAATATGTAATGGGCCAAAAGTACAACTGCACATATTTGCATTACAGGCTGATAAGGCAGAATACAGCTATGATTAGCAAACACTACTATGCACCCTTATAATTGTCTGACCTGTTACGGGCTTATCTCAGTAATAATAAAAATAATACATTCATTTATATAGCACTTTTCTCCAATAGGACTTAAGGCACTTACAGATACCATGAAAATACCTCGTTTACATTATTGTAAAATACAGTACATAAAACAGGTTTAGATTTGCATAAAATAAAAACCTACCCTTGATCATTAACACTCTCTCCAACTACCGACCAATCTCTCTCCTTCCTTTTCTCTCCAAACTCCTTGAGCGTATTGTTTACAACTGCCTTTCTTTCCTCCTGTTCCCTCCTTGACTCATTTCAGTCTGGCTTCCATTCTCTCCACTCCACTGAAACTGCCTTCACAAAAGTCAGCAATGACCTCCGTTCTGCCAAATCCAAGGGCCACTACTCTCGACTCATTCTTCTCGACCTCTCTGCTGCTTTTGACACTGTGGACCACCCTCTTCTCCTGCAAATTCTTCACTCCCTTGGTCTACTTGACACTGACCTCTCCTGGATATCCTCCTACCTCTCTAAGCATTTCTTCTCTGTCTTCCCTCATGACTCCCCCCCATTTCCACTTAAAGTGGGTGTTCCCCAAGGTTCTGTTCTTTGACCTCCCCTATTCTTTATACATCCTCTCTAGGTAAACTCATCAGCTCTTTTTACCTCAAATATCATCTCTATGCTGATGATTCTCAGATCTACTTTTCCTTCCCTGACCTCTCCCCCTCCTCTCTCCTAACTCGTATCTCCAACTGTCTCTCTGCTATTTCTTCCTGGATGTCCCAGCACTTTCTTAAATGTAATAAGACTGAGCTGATCATCTCCCCACCCTCCAGAATAACCTCACATCCCACAATTTCTTTATCAGTTGACAGCACAACTTTCTCATCTAGCCCCAAAGTGTGCTGTTTTGGGGTTATCATGGACGCATCCCTCTCCTTCAAACCACACATTCAGCACCTCTCACAATCCTGCTGTTTCCATCTCAAAAAATATTTCCAAGATCAAACCCTTTGTGACACAGGATGCTACTAAAACCCTCATTCACTCACTCGTCATCTCCAGATTGGACTACTGTAAACTCCTCCTATTGGGCCATCCTGACTACCACCTCTCTCCAATCCAATATGTCCTCAATGCTGCTGCTCAGCTCATCTTCCTCTCCAAACATTCTACATCTGTCTCTCCTCTCTCCTACAAGCCCTCCACTGGCTGCCCTTTCCCTTCAGAACCCAATTCAAGGTTCTTACACTCACCTACAAAGTCCTCACCCACTCCTCTCCCATTTACATCTCTGACCTCATCTCCCTTTACACTGCCGTCCTCCCTCTTCGCTCAACAAATGCACGCCGCCTCTCCTGCCAACTGATAACTTCCTCCCACTCCCGCCTCCAAGATTTTGCCTGTGCTGCTCCCTACCTCTGGAACTCTCTCCCTCTCCCCATCAGACTCTCCACCTCTCTACAAATCTTCAAATGGACTCTCAAGACACACTACTTAATCAAAGCCTTCCAGCTCTAATCCTAACCCGCTGCAACATGCTCCTTCCTCCCTGTCTACCCCATCTGTGTCACACCTGTTTTCTGTCACTCCCCATGAGCAGGGCCCTCTACGCTCTTGTGCTTCTCCTTACTTATACCTTCCTCTACTCCTCGCTCCCTACTAGGGTATCTATCACTTGGTTGCTTATTCCCTGAAGCTTACTTGAGTGTTATGATCACTAATGCAGCAATGTATATAAACATTGTCCTTGTCCTGTCCTTGTCCTGCATTTTATTGTGCTGTAAGTCACTAGTTTCTTCTTTACTTATCTAGGTACTTTGTAAGGCTATGCAGAACACTTGTGGTGCCATATAAATAAATAAATAATAATAATAATATAATACAAATGTGAGGCAGCAATTGTGGGTCATTTGTTCCAAGAATTACTCATCATACTCACGAAGAATCCACATTTAGGCTCACTATGTAGGATTACACTGGCTAATATAGGCAATGCCTGGAAAAGATTATATATAATGATCCTTGCAAAACCATTTGAACCATGTTCTGTTCATACTACATAAGAAAGTACCATCTTGAGTGCACTACATAGGATGCAATGTATGAAATGAGCAATGCATGGAAATAGACATAAAATGGTAAAAAGTGAACCCAATACTCACTGTATAAAGTTTCAATTGGTGTCCTTGAAAGTACCAGATGAGGCAGCCAGTGGGCAAATTGAGCAATTTATAGAAGTGTAACATGCAGTGGGGGATTTCGGAAACACAAGTACAGTAAGTTGAAGTGAGCAAAGATATTGTGTAAGATTGGGTAAGTAGGATTTGGGAAAAGCAGTATAGAAGGGGGATAGTAGAATAAGGGGTCCATGATTCAGAAGTTTGGAGAGACGTGAAATTCAGTCGGTGTATTACAGATAGAAGTACATGGCAAAATAGATTAATAACAGAGGTGCCATACTACAAAATGAGTGATGAGAGAATGCAATAGTAGTAATAATAACAGTAAATGTTAAGCAACAATGTGAAGAATTACCCTGTGAAGTTGCACAGGGGCGGATCTAGACTGTTGTATTAGGGGGGGCGAGTTAATGATTAATTCCGCCCCCCCTCGCGGCAACCCCCCTCCCCCTCGCAGCAACCCCCCCCTTTACTTTCACTTACCTCCGCTGCTCCAGTGATCTTCTCCCTCCGGGCTCATAGTGCAGGAGCCGGGAGACCAGCTGACTGGAGGGAGGACATCACCGGAGCCTGATCTTAGGTCCCTAGACAGAGGTAAGTTGTTTTGGGTTTTTTTAGCAGTGATCAGCGTGTGGTCTATTTATACCACACAGCTGATCACAGGGTATGAGGAGCTGGCTGTGATAACTTCCACCCTGGCTCCCAGGTCAGGTGACAGCCTGTCACTGACACATCCCCCTAACTGTGAGACTGGAGCTCCGTTCACAGCACAGCACAGCCATTATCATCTTTCTCCCCTGAACTTAATGATGCAGAGGAGAGAGATGATAATGGTCGGACAAACTGTGCTGGGGGGGGCGATCGCTCCAATCGCCCCCCCCCTCCATGGATCCACCACTGAAGTTGCAGGAGGGTGGAATTTAGGAATAGTAACATGCAGGGATTGTAATGTTTGAGAATTTGTGGGATTTTTGAGATTAGAGAGTGGGGAAAAACCCAATTCAAACTACAGTAAAAACTCTATCCTTGACATGACATCATTAAAGTACTACATACTCTATCAGCTGGTATCAGGAGGAGGGTGTAAAACATATGTGTAATTGTTTGTCAGATAAAGAAATATATAAATACTACTCATGGTGAGCTCAAGAGCGGCAGAGACTCGAGCTGAGGCATCTAGCTCTCTATCTGCACATTACACCCAGGGGCGTATCTACCCATTGGCCAGATTGGCACTCGCCAGGGGCACTGGCCGGGGGGGGTGCCACCTGGTGGTGCCATCCATGGCGTACAATCAGTACAGGACTGCCATGATTAGAGTCCCAGGTACGCCTCTGCCTCTTACCTGGGGCAGATGTCTAGGGCCGGGTAGCCGCTGTTGCTTGCAGGTGGCTACCTGGTAGAGACAATTAATGAATACGTGTGACATCATGATTTCATGCATGCTGCATTGCTGCACTGAAGAGGAGCCGGCCACAGCCAGATGGTATAGTAAGTATGCGTGTGGGCTGCTGGAGCTGGACGTGGGTGACCAGGGACTGGAGAGACAGAAGGGGGACTGGCTTGGGAGACAGAAGGAGGATGACTGGAGAGACAGAAGGGGGACTGGCTTGGGAGACAGAAGGAGGATGACTGGGGAGACAGATGGTGGATAGCTGGGGAGACAGAAGGGGTATGGCTGGGGAGACAGAAGAGGGGCTGGCTGGGGAGATAGAAAGGGGGTGTCTGTTGAGACAGAAGGAGGATGACTGGGGAGATAAAAGGGGGATATCTGGGGAGATAGAATGGGTGCTGCCTGATGAAACAGAAAAAGGTGCTGGCTGATGAAACATGAGGGCTGGCTGGCTATACAGAAGGGGGGCTGCTGGGGAGACGTTATAAATAAGAGTGTAATTATTCAGAAATTATGAGGGGCACCAGCCTATTACTTTGCCAGGGGTGCTCAGACCCCTAGGTACACCCATGATTAGACGCTACACCTCTGCATAAGCACTCAACACTGTCATCATAACTGCACCCTGGGTGCCTTCTCTGCCTTAAATAGCAGTCTACACCATGCTGAACAGGACTATACTTTCTAGCCTCTGCTACTTTCCTTTGCCTGCAGACTGCACTTTATTGGTAAACCCCCCATACATTAGTTGTCCATGGGCCCCTACAAACCCTAATCTGGCCCTTTTCCATCTAGTAAAATGTTAATAACATTACTGGTTTCTATATAAATGTTTATTTTCACTTTTTCATTTAGATATTAATATATATTGAATCAATCATACTCTGCAGTGTTGTACAGAGAATATGGAATAATTTGTAACAAGCCATGCCCCACTATGGTTTACAGTGTTTACGACACATACATACTAGGGTCCATTTTGTCAGAAGCCGCAATACCTACATATATGTTTTTAGATTGTGAGACAAAACTGTAGTGCCAGGAGAAGACCTATGCAAACACAGAGAGAACATACACACAGTGCCAGAGTCATTGCTGTCACTGCACAGCACCATCTTCCTGAAAATGGCACTGTAGGTGGTACCCACTTACCAGACCAAGGTAAGTATACTTTGGATGCATAGTGTGTATTACAAGACCCCCTGACACCATGAGCCCAAGTGCATCACACACCTTGCATCCACTATATATATGCCTATGTCTGGTTGGTATAAAACCAATGACCTCAACAGTGTGAGACAGCAGTACTAACCAATATGTGATCACGATGCCCATTTATTAACTGAGTATAATTCACATAATCATTGTATGATACTATTGATATTGACAAGATGTAACATATCAAAGTAGTCTGTTTGAAACTGTAATTAATACCATTTCATAATTGCACTTTTAGATCTTGTGCCCAAAACAACATATTGATACCAGTAGTGAAGATAATTATGCAGACCCACTGATGATAGTGCCCACTGTGGAGACGGAAGCTAACAAGGTGGCTATCAGGGAAACTGAGATCACAAATGTGGTTATCACCAAACAGCTGTCCAACAATGAACATGTGGTAATGACTGAAGCTGATACAGATTTCCAGTTTGAATACAGGAAGCAAGTGGTCTCCACAACTCCAGGAAGTGAAAAGGAAACAGTTATTCAGTTCTTTGGAAACTTAAAAGATGATTTAGCTCATCAAGCTGAGCTCCCAATAGAAATTGATGCCTTGCTAATCCACAATGAACATATGACATCTTTTTTAGAATCTTAGTGAAAACTCCAGTTAAACTATGCAAATACTTAATTGACTAACCAGCACAAACTGCACAGTGCAGTGGATAAGTAAAGACTTCAACCCTTAAGGCAAATAATATCCAGATTGTTTAAAGATCATAGTCATTGTATGTGTAATTTAAGTAAATCCCCAGGTAAGTTCCTGCTATTATATTATCTTACAATGTATAACTACAGAAATTTTCCATGGGAGACCAATTTTATTTTTTGGTTTTAACTAGAGATGTATGTAGACCCCCATGTTTTGGTTTTGGTTCTAATTCATCATACTGTTTTGGTTTTCTCAAAACCACATTCAAATGTTTTAGTTTTGGATCTGTTTTTTTTTTTAAAAATGATAAAAATAGATAACATCATGTAATGTGGGCCTATATTTGTTTCTACAATATTATTAACCTCAATAAAATAAATTTTCAGTCATTTCCAGTCAATTTTGACCAGCTCACAATAATGTTTTTACCAATATTGGTCAAAGGCTGCCGCAAGCTAAGTTACAGAGCAGCAGCACAAAAATGTCAGTTTAAAAAAACATAGCACATCTAGGATACATTGTGGCACTGCAGTGATAGACAGGATGGCAGTTTAATATAAACTATATGATGCTATCAAATGTTTTCATTGATCAAGAATTTGATCACAAGCCTGAACAGTGAAATGGATGTAGAGTATTTAATATTATGTATGTAGTGGAAACCAGGAAAAGCATTGATGGATTGATTGACTAGTCGAACCGAGAATCAGTTATTAATATAAAGTAAAGAAAAACAGACATGGGCATTGGAAACATGTAGTTTGGAAGCCAGGTAAAGCATGCTATTGATTGATTTGATTGACTCGGATCTGAAAACGAGGCAAAATGTCATCATCCCGCTGTCGGATTCTTGCGGGTTTTGGATTCTATAAAGGTCCCGTGATCGCTGCCATTTTTCATTCCAGCTGTGGACAGTGAAGAGGGAGGGAGCTGGGATCTGTGTTCTGTGATCTGTGCTGTTGCTGTTGCACGCTGACGCTGTGCATAGGGGCTGGCTACTGTTGTCCATATAGGGGCTGGCTGTTGTCCTGTCCATAAGGGCTGGCTGTTGTCCTGTCCATAAGGGCTGGCTGGCTGTTGTCTATAGAGGGGCTGGCTGGCTGTTGTCCTGTTCATAGGGGCTGGCTGGCTACTGTCCTGTCCATAGGGGCTGGCTGTTGTCCTGTCTATAGAGGCTGGTTGGCTGTAGTGCTGTGTTGTCCAGGGGGTGCTCTGTCCTTCAGGGGTGCTTTTCACCCACCCCCAGAGTGAAAATTTTGTTTATTTTTTAATTGTGTGTTAGCCACACTTGTCATCGTCGCAGGGTTGCTGTGCTGCTGCCTGTCAAGGAGCTTCTGTCTCTTTCAGGGGTTCACCCCCAGTGTTCAAATAAAAAAATGTAAAAAAACTATTTTTTTTGTGTGCGTGTTAGCCACACCTGCCATTGGCATAGATGTGCATGGGTGCTGTGCTGCTGTCTATCAAGGGGCTGCTGGCCCAAAAAAAACAAAATGTAATTTTTTTGTGAGTGTTAGCCTCACCTGTCATCTGTGTAGGTGCGCAGGGGTGCTGTGCTGCTGTCTGTCAAGGGTCTGCTGTCTATTTCAGGGGTTCACCCCCAGTGTTCAAATAAAATAAAAAATATATAATTTGTGTGTGTGTGTTAGCCACACCTGTTATCGGCATAGGTGTGCAGGGATGCTGTGCTGCAGTCTGTCAAGGGGCTGCTGTCTCTTTCAGGGGTTCACCCCCAGTGTTCAAATTTTTGAAAAAACTATTTTTTTTTGTGTGCGTGTTAGCCATACCTGTCATCGGCGTAGGTGTGCAGGGGTGCTGTGCTGCTGTCTTTTAAGGGGATGCTGGCCCATGTGTGGAATTATTTCCACCCAAATCCAGACAACTTTTGCCAAGCCATCTGTGAGCGTTGACAAGTAACAGTGAGTAGAGGTAAGGATCTTAACCATCTTGGAACCTCCTCCCTGTTACATCACTTGCAGGGTTGCAGTGCATTCATCAAATCAGAAACGGTATTGAAACTTTGGGGACAAAAAAACAAACAACAATCAGTCCAGTGTCACCAAGCTGCTCCTTTATATCTGGATCCAAGCGCCTGCAATATCCACTACCAACACCTCCATCATCATCAACATCCTCATTCGTTATCGGAAGCAGTCCTGCATCCAATATCATAAGGACTGACTCCTCTCCTATCCATTGTTCCTCAGAAGGATCCTTGAGTGTTACGCCTGGTGTTGCTGCTGTTGCTGCTGCTGTTGCTGCTGCTGTTGCTATAAGTGGATCTTCATCCCAGAAGGGGACCAGGAAGAAGACTACTTTTAGTAGTTCAGGAAGTGCAACCAAACAATTGACTATCACACAGTCCTTTGCATTGGCGAACAAGTATGACAGCAAACACCCAGCTGCACAGCAGATTACTAACACCATAACAGCTATGCTGGTATTAGATGTGTGTCCAGTGTCCGCCATTAATGCAGTGGGTTTTACCCAGTTAATGGAAGTCCTGTGTTCCCCTACAATATGCCTTCTAGATTGCCCTGTCATCAGCTGAAGCAAGAGGTAGTAACTAGGTGGAATTCTACCCGCTGTATGCTTCAGCAGATGGAGGAGCAGAAAGAGGCCATCCAAGGCTACACTACGGCCTATGAAATAGGGAGAGGAGGGGGAATGTACCTTAGTCAAGCGAGTGGAGAATAATTTCCATGTTGTGCAAGGTTCTCAAACCCTTTGAACTTGCCACACGTGAAGTTAGTTCAGACACTGCCAGCTGAAGAAGGCGCTGAAACGGCATGATTCAATTAAGTATGTTGGACTTGTATATCAAGCCTTTCATTCGCTTCGACAGGATCCAAAGGTCATCAATCTCTTGCAATCAGATCACTATATTTTGGTGACCATACTTGATCCTAGGTTAAAGTCATACCTTGTGTCTTTCTTTCCGATGGACATAAATCTGAAAAGATGCAAAGAGCTGGTGGTGAAAAAATTGTCAGCTCAAGTGGAACATGACAAGGCAGCATCTCCTCCTTCAGTTTCTACAGCTGCCAGGAAAAAACTACATGTTCCTAAGAGACCCACTGCTGGTGGTGATGCAGATCAGTCAGCAAAATCTAATGACATCTGATTGGGTCTGAAAGAACTGCCTACAATGAGTGACATGTCTACCGTGACTTTGTCTGATACGATCACCAGTCAGAGAATGGTGGATGATGACTATTTTAGGGATAGCATCCAAATAGGCATGTCAGACAGTCCGTTTCACTACTGGCAGGAAAAATAGGCAATTTGGAGTCCCTTACACAAACTGGCTTTGCTTTACTTAAGTTGCCCACCCTCCAGTGTGTACTCTGAAAGAGTTTTCAGCACAGCCGGGAACCTTGTCAGTTATCAGCGTAGGAGGTTACTTCCCCAAAATGTGGAAAAAATTAAGTTCATCAAAATGAATTACAAATTCCATGAGGAAGACCTTTACCAGCATTTAAGTCCAAATAAGACATTAGCATCTGACTCTTTAATTGTGGATTCCAGCAGAATGAATTCATATTGTGTGAAGAAGAGGAGGATGCACACACTGATGGGAATGACGATGATGACATCTAATGTATTGTAAAGCCAGTTTGTGTATGAGATCATTGCCACCAATGTCCACTGCGCATTGGCAGCTTGTTTTGTGGGGGGTCCAAACAAACCAATCATTTTAGCCACAAGTGGCAGTCCCTGTTGCTGAAGTGATTGGTTTGTTAAACTGTGAATATCCTGTTTAATATATACAACATAAGGGTGGGTTGGAGGGCCCAAGGACAATTCCATCTTGCAACTTTTTCCTTTCCATTATGTGCTGGTTGGGGCATTGCTGCCTGTCATTTTAATGTTATGGTTTATGAATGTCCAGAAATTGGAATGGCCACAGACAGCATCTCCTGCATGCCCCTTTCATTTTTTGTAAAGAAAATTCTGAACCAATTGCTGCTTGTTGTGTCAACCCGACAGCACAAGTTGCAAAACAGTGACAATCAGTCAAAGGTTCTCAGCCCTTAAGGCTGCTACACACCCCAAAGGCCGCATCCTGCTTCACAGTCCAAAGGCCATCTGTTGTCACTCCTCACCAGCCCTCAAGACTGTAATGGCTTGAACTTGCCAAGAGTTATAGGTCTCAAGGCTGTTACAGGACTAATCATAGCTCTGTATTCCACTACTACTCAGCCCGGAGGCTGCATCAACAATTAACTATCAACTATCAATTCTTCAGCCAGTGGCTGCACCAATTATCAATTCTTCAGCCAGTGGCTGCACCAATTATCAATTCTTCAGTCAGGGGCTGCACCAATTATAATTTCCTCAGCCAGGGCTGCACCAATATTCAATTCAGCCAGTGGCTGCACCAATTATCAATTCTTCAGCCAGGGGCTGCACCAATTATCAATTCTTCAGCCAGGGGCTGCACCAATTATCAATTCTTCAGCCAGGGGCTGCACCAAATATCAATTCTTCAGGTAGGGGCTGCACCAATTATCAATTCTTCAGCCAGGGGCTGCACCAATTATCAATTCTTCAGCCAGGGGCTGCACCAATTATAAATGCAATATGTGGGAAGCACTTAATGAAAAATATGAAATATTGTTGTGCAACTCTGGGGGTTTGTTATTAATATAGTATGTAAATGTAATAATGTGTGTATGATAGTAACTGTATGTGTATATATGTAGTAATGTGACTGAAACCACTTGCATAAAAATTAAATGCAAATAAAATGAAAAATAAAAATAACAATAGAAAAATTTAATAAATTAACAGAATTAAATCAAAGCAAAATTATATTGAATGAAAATAATAAAAATAATAATAAAAATATGAAAATAAAATTAAATGCAAACAAAACTAAACAATGAAGGTGTTGGAAGAATAGCAGCATGTAATGTTTAAGCTCTTTTTCCGTGTGAATTGGGTGTCTGCTGTTGAGATGCAGTGCTGCGGGTGACTATCCCTATCTTACCCTGATCCTTATCGGACATGGAGTAGCTTGCCTCCGTTGCCAGTATTTACTTGCCGGCACTCTGCAGTTGATGGACACTGGCGCTGTGTTCCGTCTTCTGTGCGGGGGTTGTGGCTTACTCCGGTGTGTATTTGTTTTGCCTCCAGCATTCTTTCTAGCTTGTAGCTCTATGAGGAAAGAGCCATCGGTGGGTATGTAGTTAGGGCCCAACGCGTTTCATCCATGTACTGGACTTTACTAAGGAAGCCAGAATGTTAGTGGCTGTTTCTATTAGTAGCGTGAGATCTGTTATGATTGGCTAGCAGGGTTTATTCCACAATTGTGTGCTAATTAATTAGGTGAACTCATCACTTTATTGATAAAATGCTTTTTAAATAGGTTTTCTAAACTATAGCTGCTGATTGCAATAAAAAGCATGTGTAACCAATAAGGAAATAACACGTGCTTAGGATATTTCATTGGGATAAGAAAGTGAATGAAATAAATAAATAAGATGGTTTTATTAATAAATATACAAATAATATTAATGAAGAATAAAATAATATAAGAATAAAAATAAAAAATAAAAATAGTGGATTTCAGGTTTCAATTGTTGTTGAACTGCGTGAGATATACTCTAATTGATCTAAACTGGGCAGATGTTGTACTGTGTGCTGCAATGATTTTATGTGTTTTTCAAAAATTAACTTAATTCAAAGTCTAAATTAAGACCCCCTGGATGTAGGGTTTTCAGCTCATAAATCCATTTAGTTTTTTTCCTTGACATCTGTCGTATGTAGTTTCCACCTCTCCAGTCTTGTTGTATCATTTGTATTGCCATGAACTTTTATCCTTTAGGATTGTTTTTATGTTGCAGATGAAAATGATCTGAGACACTATGTGTTCTTAATCCTTTTTTAATGTTGTTAATATGCTCACTAATTCTTATCTTGAGTTTTCTTTTTGTACGTCCTACATATTGTAATCCACATTCACATTGTAGTAGATAAATCACTCCTCCTGTGTTTCATGTCAAATGTTTTTTCACTGTATATTCTTTGTTAGTGACTTTTGATTGAAAGTTTGTTATTCCTTTAGTGGATATTATTTCTAAAGTGGTACATCCTTTGCAATGGTTACAATGATAAAAACCTTTGTTACTTTTGTTTCCACTTATCCCTTCAAGTGGAATGTAGCTGGAAGTCAATGATGTTTGTAAGGTGTTCGCTCTTCTGTAAATCATAACAGGTTTTGTTGGGATGATTTCTTTCAGAAGGGGGTCTGTTCTGAGAATGTGCCAGTGTTTTGTCAGAATGCTTTCCAGAGGCTTTGTATTACTATTGTATTTACTAATGAAAAGTATCTTGGGTGTACTATTTTCTTCTGTTTTCTTATGTTTGATAAGATCATTTCTGTTTTCCTTTCTTGTTGTTGTAAGGCTGTAGAAAAATTCCTGTCACACATAAATTCAAATGACCTTAACCTAGAATTCACATCATCACACAGTAGAGATAAAATCAACTTCTTGGATTTAGAAATCTTCATAGAAAACAACAGGATTGAAACCAAAACACACATTAAGAAAGTGGATTGTAATAAATATTTACTGGCATCAAGCAACCATCATCCCCAGTGGATAAGGAATATACCTTGGGGACAATTTCAAAAACTGAGAAGAAACTGTTCTAAGGATGCAGAATGAAAAATTGAAGGCGAGGTTTGAGAACAGAAGCTACAATAAAAAATTACTAGAAAACAGCCTTACAGCAACAAGAGAGAAAAACAGAAATGATCTTATCAAATATAAGAAAACAGAAGAAAATAGTACACCCAAGATACCTTTCATTACAATATACAGGGGTTTATTTACTAAGCAGTGTTAGGAGACAGAGTGAAAAGTGATAAGGTGCCAGCCAATCAGCTCCCAACTGCCATCTTACAGGCTGTGTTTGAAAAATGACAGTTAGGAGCTGATTTCCTGGAACCTTATCACTTTTCACTCTGTCTCCTAACACTGCTTAGTAAATAGACCCCTCAATAGTAATACAAAGCCTCTGGAAAGCATTCTGACAAAACACTGGCACATTCTCAGAACAGACCCCCTTCTGAAAGAAATCATCCCAACAAAACCTGTTATGATTTACAGAGGAGCGAACACCTTACAAACATCATTGACTTCCAGCTACATTCCACTTGAAGGGATAAGTGGAAACAAAAGTAACAAAGGTTTTTATCATTGTGACCATTGCAAAGGATGTACCACTTTAGAAATAATATCCACTAAAGGAATAACAAACTTTCAATCAAAAGTCACTAACAAAGAATATACAGTGAAAGAACATTTGACATGCAACACAGGAGGAGTGATTTATCTACTACATTGTAAATGTGGATTACAATATGTAGGACGTACAAAAAGAAAACTCAAGACAAGAATTAGTGAGCATATTAACTTAATTAAAAAAGGATTAAGAACACATAGTGTCTCGGACCATTTTTATCTGCAACATAAAAACAATCCTAAAGGACCAAAGTTCATGGCGATACAAAAGTTACAACAAGACTGGAGAGGTGGAAACTACATACAACAGATGTCAAGGAAAGAAACTAAATGGATTTATGAGCTGAAAACCCTACATCCAGGGGGCCTTAATTTAGACTTTGAATTAAGTTCATTTTTGAAAAACACATGAAATCATTGCGGTACACAGTACAACATCTGCATTTAATTTTTACGCAAGTGGTTTCAGTCACATTATTACATATACACACATAAAGTTACTATCATACACACATTATTACATTTACATACTACTGTATATTAATAACAAACCCCCACAGTTGCACAACAATATTTCATATTTTTCATTAAGCGCTTCCCACATATTGCATTTATATTTACTTCCTATTTGAATATAAGAAGCACGGAAGCAGCTAAAAAAAACTATAGGTGCGCTATTATAAGTATCACTTTATCTGTGCTGCACCAATTGTCAATACTTCAGCCAGTGTCTGCGCCAATTATCAAGTATCAACTCTTCTTACTTCAGCCAGTGTCTGCGCCAACTATCAATTCTTCAGCCAGTGGCTGCACCAATTATCAAGTATCAACTCTTCTTACTTCTGCCAGTGGCTGCGTCAACTATCATTTTAATGTTATGGTTTATGAATGTTATGGTTTATAAAATTGTAATGGCCACAGACAGCATTTCCTGCATGCCCCTTTCATTTTATATATAATAGTGTTTAACCTCCTGTGTGCTCATGAGCCAGAGCTGGATCAAACCATCTAATTTCACAAGCATGTCGGCCAGACCTAGGGATTCCGAGCCAGACCTACAAAATAATCAGACCATGACAATCAGTTTTTCTACATTTTGTAGAATTAGCCTCCTACGCCGATCGCTCACATGGTTCCCGGAAAGAGTGCTAAACACTCTTTCTGAGTATACACTGGAGGATAGGCAGCTTAAGTAAAGCAAAGCTCATTTGTATAAGGGGCTCCAAATTGCCTCTTTTCCTCCCAGTAATTAAAGGGATGGTGTAACATGCTAATTTGCACATTGTCATTAAAATAAACTTCCACCATTCTATTGATGCTTAGTGTATCAGACTGAGGGCCTGCTTCAGCAGGGAATGCATGCAAGCAGGCGCACACACCCGTCTGCTGCAAGAATATGCTAATCAATGCAAACACACAGAGACCGCAGCACAAGATGCAGATTCCCAGTCCCATATTAAGCTGCCCATCTCCCTTTACTCACAGCCTGATCAGCACGCAAGATAGCATAAACATCGGTAACATTGAGAACCATCAGCCCCATTAGCATAATAGTGTTTGACCTGACCTGCCACAGGAATTTGTTTGCTTCCTGTGTACAGCTTACAGTATGGCTGCTTATGCAGCTGCACTACCTTAATTATGCACGCCCCTATAACTGCACCCTCTGTCACCACCCACAAACGGCACTTCCTGTAAATAATTTTTGGAAGGGTCTGCATACACACTGCGTGTGGTCTGCGTACCATAATCTAACCGCAGTGGCAAGTACACGCACGTGCAGTGCGATGCATATGCATGCGCAGAGCAAATACATCGGCCAAGTGTGTGTGTTCTCTCCTTGCTGAATCAGGCCCTGAGTCATTGTGTCAATAATTTTGGGCAACTCTTTTAAGCCTGACAAGATGTAATAATGTTGTTTCACTTTGGTGTGCTGAGTGGGTCTCTTGGAAAAGGTCAGTTTTTTTCCAGACAGCAGCATTTGTAGGAGAAATTGGAGCAGGAGATGTCAATGTGTCATGTACTATTTGAGCAGACAACTTGCTAGCAAAGAGCTCTTTTAGTTGAAAAATAAGACATTACGTACAACTTAAACCTACGATCAAGCATGGTTGCCAAAATATAGTGATCCAATTGCAAGATGTTAACAACCCTTTGGTGTTGTTGAAGCGAATAAAAGAACTTGATGTAAAAGTCCAACATACTGAGCAGAATTGCTTTGTTTCATTTACTCCTTCAGTTTTTCTAGCTGCTTTTTTAGTTGTTTAACTAATGGAGTCACCTGACTCAAGCTGGCAGTGTCTGAACTCACTTCATTGGTTACTATTTCAATATGTTTCAGTATCTTGTATAAAACAGAGTATTCTCAAATGTGCTGGAGTAAAGTATAGTCCTTTTATCCCTATGTCATGGCTTGTAGTGTAGGTTTGGATGGCTTTTCGCTGTTCCTCCAGTTGCTGAAGCATATAAAGGTGGAATTCCACCTGGTATCTACCTCTTGCTGCAGCTGGTGGGATGGCAAATTTAACTGTTCTTACAGCTGCTGCAATCCTTACATGCTGTTGTTGAATGCCAAAAATGAGCAGACATTTTATGGGCCACAGACAGCATCTCTTGCACACACCTGTCATTTTTAAAATTATTCTGAACCACCAAGTTTATTGTGTGGGCTAAACATGGCTCATGTTCAAATTCACTCTCATAATGCTGGTATAATGTTGCTTGTGTTATCGGAAATGACAAACCCTGAGAAGAGTCCTAGCTGGGTAAACAATGTTCCTATGACATCTCTGAGATTTCTGGCTTCTCAGATTTCTCAGATTGACACCAGTTTGCCTCTTGGTGAAACCAGTGATACAGAGGATCTCATTCAGACCCGCTCGCAAGATGCGATCGCTCGCTGGCAAAAAGGGGCCGGCAATTTAAATTAAGTACTCACACTGCAGTGCATAAGGATGCCCACTATGTTTTAGCTAGCTATGGGAAAGTGCGCTCGCAAATGTCTGAAGACGCCCCCTTGCCACTCGCAACACATGTCATAACTGGGAAATGAAGGATTAATCGGGACCATCATGACCCATTGGAGCTGCTCGCAGCCCTTGGGGTTGCCTTAGCCAGTCGCAAGCACAGCGGTCAGTGCTGGCTGAAATACATGCAGGTGACGTGTACAATGACACTACTTTGCTAATTATTCACGCCCTTTAAATGCCGTTTTGGGGGCCTGACACGCCTGCGTTCGCACATCCACTCCCACGTTCACAAACACCTTCCCCTGTTACCACCCACAAATGGTACTATGTGTTACTCAAAGCAGCGACCTGATAGTGGCTTATGAGCTACCAAAATCAGATCGCAACGAATGGCTTGCGCACGCGCATTGCGAATTAAACACATGCGCAGATGGTCGAAAATCACTCAGAGCGAGCAATCACGCGTTAGCGAGCAGGTCTGAATCTTTCATTTGATCAGTACCGCTTGTCCACATATCTGTAGGTAAGTGGATACTTGACACAATGGCATTTTCTAGGCCAAGAATATTTTTTTTTAATATCCCGGTACAAGTGAAGAATTGCTGTTCTAGTAAAATGGAATCAAGATGGAATTTGGTAGTGGGGACAGGACCCTTAATTAACTGTCTAAAACCAGATGCATTGATGGTTTATATTGGACACAGATCTCTGCTAGCATATACATCATGGCTTTAGTGATCTGCTGTGCAACTGGAGAGCGGCTTTCATACTTGCTTCTTTTTGCAAAGGATTGTTGTTTGAAACTACTACCTTCTTGGTTTCCTTCTGTGGTGAAGTTTCACCACCAGCAGTGTGTACACAACAGGATTTTGTTAAAAAAGTTTTAATCACAATATAAGTAATAAAAAAACAAATAAATGAAATGACTCAATAAATAAAAAATGTAGAAAATAAAATGGGCACATGTGCATATGTGGAAACAATATT
Source organism: Taudactylus pleione (assembly GCA_031769625.1). Classification (NCBI taxonomy): domain Eukaryota; kingdom Metazoa; phylum Chordata; class Amphibia; order Anura; family Myobatrachidae; genus Taudactylus; species Taudactylus pleione. The sequence goes on from JAUIMM010000531.1 coordinate 461,000, forward strand.
CAATCATTAGGTCATAACCATGAGTTCTTGCATCAGAGATTCTTTTGCATTTGAAACCTCTTTTTCAATAAGTATAAAAGACAACTCTGTCAATTTAATGAGCTTTTTACCCACAGTAAAGGGATAATCTTCCACACATAATGGATGTGTTATAAATGTATCCAGTAATAGTCACACTGCCTCCAGATAAATGATGGGCTTGTTAGTGCCACTGGGCTAACAGTAAATTCATAGAACAAATGAAATTAAAAAATAAAATTGAAAAACATAAAAAATTCACAGTTGATGGTGTAAAATTGCAGCCTTAACCTCTAAGCTGACAGAGATGCTGGCTTGAAAGCTGTGCTGGTTGCAATGGGTAAACCTATCCCTATGTGAGCCAGTGTAAGGAGCTTCTGACACTGTGGAAGAAAGTCATGGCTGCAGCCTGCATTGCTGTGACCAAGATGAAATCCAGCACTCCTGCACTAGCAGGGCTGTGCAGTCTTTGTGGAATTCTAGTGGCCGCAAATGTGGTAGAAGGGAGGAGGCTCCTAGATGGTTAACGTTCCTACCTCTACTTACTTTGGCCTCACAAATGGTATAGATGGCTTGACACATGTCAGGATTTGGGTAAAAATAATTGCACACAAAAGAGGTTGATTTTTGGTCTTATTGCCAGGCATGACAATGGCCTTTTCATGGACAAGAACTGCTGCCACTGGTGGCTGACTTACTTTGACATAAACACCACCCTCCTCCTGAATTTTATCAACTTTTCTTGTCCAACTTAATCATCATTAACATCATAGGGGCATATTCAATTGGGCATGAGAATAGCAAAAAAAAAACACACCTGCAAGGTTTTTTCTGCAGGTGCGGGTTTTTTGCTATTCAAATAGGTGCAGATTTTTTCTTTTTATACAAGCCGGGAGATTTTTTATTCATGCAACCTCCAGAGCAAGTGTGATTTTTTTCTAAAATCTCTAATTTTAGGAAAAATCAGCGGGGCTTGCTCTGGCACCCCGGAACTACTCCCCTGAGGACTAATTAAGCAATTGGAAGTCTCCTTAGTCCTTAATTACTTACCTTCTGCAGCGCTGTCTTCTTCATCCAGCATCGGAAGCCGGGTCTTCTGCAGAAGGGTGAGAATGTCAGTGTGTGTGAGTGTTTTGTTACTGTTTGTAAGTGTGTATGAGTGAATGTGTGTGTATGAGTGTGTTTGTGACCCCTGGTTTGTGTGGCCCCCCTAGTGTCTGTGTGCCCCCCCTGGAATGGGTGCTGGGATAACTACATCTCCCAGAAGCCCTTACCCCTACCACCAGTCCCTGGAGCCTCCCAGCAGCCCCCAGGACCCCCAGAAGCCCCCTCTCCAATGAGAAGATAGAGGGCATTGGGAGACCCCCGGGTAGGTAAATGCAGAATTCTTTTTTTTTTTTAAGTGACCACTTTTTCTTAATTGGATACCTCGCTAAACCTTGTGTCCAATTGAATATGCCCCATAGTGCTAGATACACAAATATCCACCTCATCCTGTTACACTTCCACAGTAGCATCCTAAATTTTTATGTTGCCATCTTTACTTTAACTACTACACATCCTCACAGATGGTGCAGAAATGGTGGAAGGAGGATTCTCTAGGATTATTGGGCCTGATTCAGAGCCGCTCGCAAAAAGCGAGCGCTTGCTCTGAATCAGTGCGGCCACTTTTTTTTTAAAACCGGCCTCCTGGCTGCTCGCATAGCTGTGGGTGACCACCCATAGCTTTTGCAAGTGGCCAGGTGATGGTCACAATGGTTGCGACCATCGGGCTTGCAATGAGACTCTTGTGGTAGGGTCTCATTCCCACAAGCCTCCGTTTGGCCAGCCACCCACCCCCGACCCGCCTACCAAATGGGGCAAGCTGTCAATCAACATCGACAGCTGCCCCTTTTGGATGCAAGCACCTGGGCGAGTGATTTCTCGCTCGCTCCGGGGCTCACACATGCGCACTGCCCGGCCATCGACCCGCTTGCGAGTGGGTCTGAATCAGGCCCACAGTGTCATAAATGTCAGACTTACACATAACACTCACACTTAGATACTCTTCGGGGATTGGTGAAGTTTCTGAACACACAGTTTGTTCTTCAGTCTTAGTTTTGTTTTGTTGAACTGATTTTCCTGTTTTAAAGGTGATAATTGTAGACTTAAAGTGACAAGGTGTTGCGTGTAAGGTTTCAGAAGATGCCTGACTGTGTTTGGTCCCGGCTTCTGCAATATGCTTTTTAGTGCATGAATTAGCAGTAGCAGCATCACCACTTGCAAATGATAGCAATGGTCTCAGCCTTTCCTTGCCACTGCATGTGGTGTATGGCATACTAGAAATGTTATGTTTTTTGGCAGTATATTTTTGTGTTCATAGTTAGAGGTGATGTTTTTTTCTTTAACATGGTAAAATATTTTTTAGATTTCAGATGCCCTTTCTTAAACCTTCTTTCCCCTTGACCATACTTAGTAGATGTTGAAGTACTATCATAACTTGCAGCAGCAGCAGCAGCACTAGTACTGGGTTGCTGCTCCTGCTCTTCTAGCGACTGATCAATCATTATATTTATTTTTTACACCATCCAAGAAATTATTTAAATACACTTGAGAATTGTTTTGGGGTGCAGATTAAGGATGGGACACCACTGCACACACCTTCACTTACACTTTAAAGATAACACACTATGCAAATATTTTACACTAAATAATGGCTTTGTTTTTAGTACACAAAAAACACTGGCAATTGTTTGCAGTGTATGCACTTGAAGGAACAGGTCTTTGTGAGAATTGTTTTGGAGTGCAGATTAAGGGTGGGACAACACCGCACACACCTTTCTTACACTGGAATGATAACATACTATGCAAATGTTTTGTACTAAATAGTGGTTTTGTTTTTTTAACACAAAAAAAGATTGACCATTGTTTGTAAGTGAACACACTTGGAGAAACAATGGAGAGAACACACCAACCAATTACAGAATAATAAATAACTCCCAAGATCATGGAAAGAAAAAAATAGAAGAAATAACAAATTAAGGAATAGAGAATTAACATTAAAAGAAAACCACTTTGCACAAATACCATAAATACAAAATGTATATCCTCTTTAAAAAATTATACATAGGAGAAAATAACCATATCGAGTACAACCACCAATAAATACCCATATCAAAAACCATAGTTACCATAGCTTTCAGAAAACCAAAATACCTCATTATTACTCTACACTCCAACCAACTATGTAAAGCCAGCACTCATAAAATTCTGTCAAAAATCACTATATCCAACTCCCCTTCCTTCCAACAGGTAAAACATACATTTCAATGCATAACTTAAACTACTTCCCATTTTTTCACAACACAAACAGCTTATGACTTTATTTGCATTCTGCAGACACAAGGCATAATGATATCAATGCAATGTTAGAGCAGAATTTCACATCCTCTGTGACACCCATAGATACATATTTATTACCTTACTTTTATACATATACATATTTCCTATCCTATAGCATTATTAGTTATATGCAGGGGTTAAAGTGGTCAGGAACTGCATTCCTTCAGTTCTATTTAGAGGCGGAATGAGTTCCGCCTCCTCCAACCCACCTTACCTGGCCAGTCGCTCAGCGAGCCCTGTGCCACAGGGAAGCACCAGGCTGGAAAGGCACTGGCGCTGCCTACTCCATTTGCTGGCCACCCTCTGAGAATTTGTTACTAGTGGGTGCCCGGCTCCTTCCCTACAGTGGCTGCTAGAGGCTGGAGTTCACTCCTGAGCTCCGCCTTCCAGCCCCTGCAGTGGTTGAAGGGAGAGATGTCATGACCAGTGGCGGCTCCAGAGATGGGATCCAAGATTCAAATAGGGGAACCACACCAACTGCCATTTCAAACACTGCCAAACATAGATGGTCGGGATTCACTGGCAGTTGGTGTGGCTCCCCTATTTGAATCTTGGACTGCGCTGCAGCCCCACCCCTGGAGCCGCCACTGGTCATGACTGTACTCAAACTTACAAAACAAAACTACAGTATACCCCAGCTATACAAATTCAATTGACATTGAACCACACACACATGTAACAATTTAATATTGCTACATTGAGAAACTCAAAATACAACTGTCCTATTTATGAAGCAAGGATGCAAAACAAGAACTTTGTAACTATAACTTATAACACCATTAGAAATTAACCTTTTAAATAAATATATATATATATATATATGTCATACCCTGATATTGTGTTTTGCACTGTACTGCATACAGTGTTTTACAAAGTGTGTGATTTTAATGCATTTTATTGATTTTATATTTACATTTTTATCTGATCTTACATGATTACTCATGCAGTTGGCCAATAAATAAAGTATGTACAAACACATTTCAACACAAGGGTTTATTCTGTATTGCACCTGTAACAACACAACCTTCTTTATATCAACTTGGAGGAGCAGGTCTTTCTAAGAATTGTTTTGAGTTGCATATTAAGGGTTGGGTTACCACACTTGCTTACACTGGAAGGATAACATACTATGCAAATGTTTTGCACTAATAATGGCTTTGTTTTTTTACACACAAAAAACAACTGTCACTTGTTTGCAGTGTATAAAAGTGGAAGATAAGGTATTTGTAAGAATTGTTTTGGGGTGCAGATGATGGGGAGACACCACTGCACACACCCTCACTTACACTGGAAGATAACACACTATACAAATTACATTAGAAAAGACTGCAGGTTTTTTTGCAATTTTTTTAATATATAACTAGGAAAATAAAACTCAAAACAAAGGTATTCTTGGGGTGCAACAGCCTCAAACACAGTAGAGTATATTTTGGATAGATAAACAATAAGGGGTACATTTACTAAAGAGAGAGTTTTTAGAAGTGGAGATGTTCCCATAGCAACTAATCAGATTCTAGCTATTATCTTCTAGCAGGTGCTAGTTCAATGTTAAGTAGAATCTGATTGGTTGCTATGGGCAACATCTCCACTTCTAAAAACTCTCACTTTAGTAAATATAACCCTAATGGCCAGTACACATGGGACGATCAGACAACGATCAGATATCGTTGGCTGATCGTCCTGTATGTCCTGGATGTTCGATATCGAACATCCAGCAACATGCACCAACCCCCAAACGACCCACGATCAATGATCGCGGGTCCCTATAGTAAACAGGCTAACCTGGTTGATATCTACCATGTTGGCCTGCATGCACGGGCGATGGTTGATATCGACCATCCCTGCCCGTGCATCAACCATCATTTGGTCATTAGAGGGGGTTAAAAAAAGGATGATTTTTATGATCAAATGATAAACAATAATGTTTTCGTTTAAATCATCCTTTTTATCTGACCGTGTGTATGCACCATTAGTATTTGCAGACAAAAAGGTGCAGGTTCACTTTAAGAAGCAAAAAACAATCTCAACAGTAGTCAAGCTTACATACACTGACAACAGTGACAAGTAAAAATTATGCCTGCAGTCCCACTTCACTGTCTCCACTCTCCAGATCTATTAAAGTCCTAGGACGTAAACCTAACTCCTCCTGACTTAATGCTGCTAATGGTACTCTAATGGTGCCCTTATGGCTGTGCTAAAGAATTTTTTTTTTAATGCAGTGCTCACTGTTCCATCCTACTCTGTTCCATACCCTCTCCCTCCAGTCGCCTTTGTGAAATGGCATCTGATCATGAGGGAGAAACTTTTATATACAATCCAACATGCAAGATCCGATGACGGGAATATGCCATTTTGCCTCATTTTGTGATCCGTACTTGGTGGGAAGATCCGAGCCGGGACTCATTTCCCATGGTGTGTTTGGTTACTAGAAATCCGAACCCACACATCTCTCATTTTAACTCCTAGTTATAGTGTACGCTTTGTTATTACAATTAAATACAAGTAAAATTAACACACCATTTCAACTATATGAATCATCTAGATATATAATAGTCACTTCACATTGTAAACCACTTGTTCAAAATAACAGTTGTAAGTAATAAAAGTGTACCAATTGTGCTTTGTTAAAAAAAATAAACAAATAGACAAGAAGAAACATATTGTGATGACACACAGCTATTTACACCAAATGCTTCCTGTCAGTAACTTGTAAGGTCTCCGTTTCCAGAAAACTGGTTGACGGGTCAAATGACCAACTAGGTATGACAAAGTCTATTCCTTGACATAACATTTTTATGTAGTTCAGTATCCCCGATCTTACCCCTTCTCTTGAATTCAGTGGTCAGTTCAGGGTAGATGTAAATTAGCCAGTACCTGAATCCATAGACAACAGAGTCAGGAACTGTTAACACCTGATAAGGTCCATATTTTATAAGAAGCTTCTTCTTCGTCAAAATTAAAACATTTATATTAAGCCTTCCCTTTGGTATATCCTGTCAACAATCGTATTCTCTCATTTGTGCTTCACACATTGCTCTCTAAGGCCTTATATTGTTATTATGTGTTTCACTTAACTTTGTCACACAAACAGGCCCTGTGAAGGCTGCCCAAACACATACTCATTCACACGATGATCAACAAGGTTGTAACAGGTTTTTTTTAATAAACAGTAAAAGGAGATATTGTTTAAATTATTCAATGTCCATTCATGAATTAGATAATAATAATAATAATAATAATAATAATAATAATAATAATTTTACTTTAACAACCCATGAACAGAATATAAGTAAAGTACAATGTACTGTAATATAAAGAAAACATTTTATAATTACTTGTCTCAGCAGCATGTCATGCTGGAACTTCAATCCACAGACTCCTACTGAACCCATTTTTGCTGTGATATTCATACTTATCAGATGATGTCATCAAGACTCATCTGTAGATCGATGGGAAAGACCACTGCATGCATTCACAGTGCTTATATGTACGTCAACATAACTAATTAGAGGACAGCACACACTAGTTGATTTTTTTTTTAAAACTTAACTTTTTTTTTTTTACTTTTTCCGCAAATGACAACTGCAGAATCACGCTGCTTATATTGCAGTGGGGCATGGACTGCAGAGTCACAGTGCTTATATCACAGTGGGGTATGGACTGCAGAGCCACACTGCTTATATCACAGTGGGGTATGGACTGCAGAATCACACTGCTTATATTGCAGTGGGGCATGGACTGCAGAGTCACAGTGCTTATATCACAGTGGGGTATGGACTGCAGAATCACGCTGCTTATATTGCAGTGGGGCATGGACTGCAGAGTCACAGTGCTTATATTGCAGTGGGGCATGGACTGCAGAGTCACAGTGCTTATATTGCAGTGGGGCATGGACTGCAGAGTCACAGTGCTTATATTGCAGTGGGGTATGGACTGCAGAGTCACACTGCTTATATCACAGTGGGGTATGGACTGCAGAGTCACAGTGCTTATATCACAGTGGGGTATGGACTGCAGAATCACGCTGCTTATATTGCAGTGGGGCATGGACTGCAGAGTCACAGTGCTTATATCACAGTGGGGTATGGACTGCAGAATCACACTGCTTATATTGCAGTGGGGCATGGACTGCAGAGTCACAGTGCTTATATCACAGTGGGGTATGGACTGCAGAATCGCACTGCTTATATTGCAGTGGGGTATGGACTGCAGAGTCACAGTGCTTATATCACATTGGGGTATGGACTGCAGAGTCACAGTGCTTATATCACAGTGGGGTATGGACTGCAGAGTCACACTGCTTATATCACAGTGGGGTATGGACTGCAGAATCACGCTGCTTATATTGCAGTGGGGTATGGACTGCAGAGTCACAGTGCTTATAGCACAGTGGGGTATGGACTGCAGAATCACACTGCTTATATCACAGTGGGGTATGGACTGCAGAGTCACAGTGCTTATATCACAGTGGGGTATGGACTGCAGAGTCACAGTGCAGCACCACTGTGCGACTACTATATTAATTCTTGCACTATAAAAATAATAAACAATGATTTGCTCTCTGCCTGTACTATAAATCTAGCTCAGCCAATATTATTATTATTAACAGTGTTTAACACTAAGAGGACTGAACTGGACACAGCACAACAGCAGAAACTGGAGGTATAGAGGCTAGGCATTGCTGCCACTGGACACAGGAAGTGGATGGACACAGCAGCAGGTTCAAGACACAGAGACTGGAGTTGACACAGCACAGCAGCAGCCACTGTAGGTGGAGAGGATGGACACAGCAACACAGCAGACACTTGACACAGGAGGAATTTTGTCATAGTCTTAAACCATTATTCTGCTATCTTTAATGTGCTAAAAAAAAGCAATCTATGGGGTTTTACTATAAAGTCAATTTAAACACTTGACTACTACTGCTATAAGGTCTATTATGCATTACATGAGTAAATAGACATGCAAATGAAAAGGAAAGGAGAAAGTACTCTCTTTTGGTTGGGGCACAAGTTCTACCTGATGAGTTCAGTTTAAAATGTAACTTTTAATATATACGTTAAAATAATGAGTAGGACTAAACGAAGACAGACAACATTAAACATATAACATAAATATTGGTATAGCTCCAGATATGGATAGAGCTAGTAATATGTAATTAGAGTAAAATACTCGCCTAGGTGAAAATAATATCAATTGAAATGACGGAGCATAACTGACGAAGGCACAAGACTGGTGAAACGCGCGTTTTTCATTTTCACGAGCCCTCGGTGTGCACACGAGTGCTCCGGCCTGAGACACACTGCCGCTGTGACGTACCATCAGGTATATTCTTTTTTCAGGGAGCCGCTGCTCACGTCACCACATCAATGTTCCCACTGCGCTGTCTATATGATGTCTGTAGGGTGGGAGTATACTACGTGATCCAGCATCTCTCCCTCTGTTCTTCTTTCCGGCAGGCTCATTGGGGATAAGGGCATACACACACTGAACACACAGTGTACCTGTATATACCCCGCACAATTGGGCTGAAGTGTCAACCCATACCCGACCTGACCTTACTCTTATCTCAGCTCTATTTCAGGCACTCTCACTCTCTCATGCCAATATACATCAATATTAGAGATGAGCGGTTCGGATTCCAGAGTTCTGAACCCACCCAAATTTAACATAACCGCGTCAGATCTAAGCAGGCTCGGAGTTTCCCGCCTCTCTCGGATCTCGAAACCGAGGCAAAACGATAGAGTCTGAAATTTTGTGGTTCGCGAGCTTTCATCTCTATGATCAATGTAGTATATAAGGGAACATGTGATGGATGCCATGTCACTCCGGCTGTGGAGACTGAACAGGGAGGGTGGGTAGTGTAGGGCTGGGAGAGGTGCTGGTGCTATCTGCAGTGTCCTAGGCTGGTGCTGATCCATTCTGGTCTCTGGTCACGGTGCTGTCACTGTGCTGTCTGCTGATCCATTCTGGTCTCTGGTCATGGTGCTGTCACTATCACTGTGCTGCTTGTGCTGATCCATTCTGGTCTCTGGTCATAGTGCTGTCACTGTGCTGTCTCCTGATCCATCTGGGCTGTCTGCTGTGTCCTGGGCTTGTGCTGTGTCCATCTCTGGGCCCAAGTTCTGGACTCCAAAAAAAAAAAAAGTAAAAAAACAAAAACAAAGTGTCTTTTATATTTTTCTGTGTGTGTGTGTGTGCGTGCATGTTAGGCTTAACCGCAGTAGCGCACAAGAGCCAGCCAGCAATGCACGTTGCAACAACCTTGTGCTGCCCGACTACAGTTGTACTCCAAAAAAAAAAACAATAAAAGTGCCTTACATTTTTTTCTTCTGTGTGTGCGCGTGCGTGTTAGGCTTAACCGCAGTAGCACACAAGAGCCAGCAAGCAATGCAAGTTGCAACCTTGTGCTGCCCGACTACAGTCACGCTCCAAAAAAACCCAATAAAAGTGTCTTATATATTTTTCTTCTGTGTGTGCGTGCGTGTTAGGCTTAACCGCAGTAGCGCTCAAGAGCCAGCCAGCAACGCAAGTTGCAACCTTGTGTTGCCCATGATCAATCGGTGCTCTGGGCCCAAGTTCTTCTGGAGCTGACAAAAAATAAAAATCATCATTTGTCTTTTTTTCTAATATTTTTGTGTGTGCGCACAACTGCATATGTGTGTAATTTTGTAACCGCACTTTGGATACACTATTGGTGATTGTGACACTGCTTCAAGACTGCAAAAAATATGGAGGGCTGTCACATGACAGGAGAGCAAGGCCAAGTACCACATGTTGTAGCTGCCACCAGCAGTGCAAGGCCGTCAACTTCCTCGTCCTCTATGAAGGCCCATGCCCCAGGGCTTAAGTCACGCCATTGATATGGTAAAGCAAGTTTTACTGAGGTTAATAAAAAAAAATTGAAAGGATATTTGCCTTTAGATAAACAAAAAATTGGCAATATGCCATTCACTACACGAAGACCTTATCCTTTCAGTATGAAGACTGCTGATAGCCCTTCTGCTTGTAGTAGTAGTGGTGGTGGTCCAATTAAAAATGTGAAAGTTGTTAAGACAGCTCCGGGAAAACCAACTTTGTGCTCTGAGAAATCGAAATCACAAATCCCCGAGGAGAGTGCAAGTGTGTCCGTGGTTGCCATGTGTGAGCCCGACCTAAATACTAGTGTACTAGAGGATCCTCCAAGTTCCAACATTTGTGTGCCCTCTGTAAATGTGGGGAAAGGCAGTCAACATCTTGCACACGTAGTCATTGAGGATGCTTCTGTGGAATTGCACATTGAGGAGGAGGAGGATATTTTGGTAGTTGAAGGCGCTAAGGATGAGGATGTTGATGATGATGTTGGTGATGAGGATGTTGATGCCGAGGATGTCCTTTGTGTAAGTAAGGCAACAGCTTTTGCCCATGGTTTGATAAAGGCAAAGCCCATTGTTGTCATGCCGGGACAATAGACAAAAAAAATCTACTTCTCACGTGAGGAATTATTTCCATCCCGATCCGGACAACAGTGTCAAGCCATATGTGCCCATTGCCATACAAGAGTGAGTAGAGGGAGGGACCTAAACCACCTAGGAACCTTCTCCTTGTTACGACACATGGAGCGCATTCATCAAATATCAAAGTGTACGTAGCCAAGTTCCAAAACTCAAAATGTAAAAAGTACAATGTCACCTACCTGCTCCCTCTCTTTGAGATCCAAGCGCCTTCGATCTCCAACACCAACACCTGCATCATCAACATCCTCATTCGTCATCAGAAGTAGTCCTGCTGCATCCAATGTTGGTATTCGAAGCATGATTGACTCCTCTCCTATCCGTGATTCCTCAGAAGGATCCTTGATGACTACGCCTGTTGCTGCTGCTGTTGCTGTCAGTGGATCTTCATCCCAGAAGGGGACCAGGAAGAAATCTACTTGTAGTGTATCCTCCAAAAAACAATTAACTGTCAAACAATCATTTGCAAGGGCAAACAAGTATGACAGCAATCACCCATTTGCACAGCAGATTACTGACACCATAACAGCTATGCTGGTATTAGATGTCCGTCCAGTATCCGCCATTACTTCAGTGGGTTTTCAACAGTTAATTAAGGTCCTGTGTCCTCGCTACCAGATCCCTTCTAGATTCCACTTCGCTAGAACAGCAATTCCAAGTCTGTACAAGGACATTAAAAAAAAACCTTATTAATGTCCTCAGAAATGCCGTTGTACCCACTGTCCACTTGACCACTGATATGTGGACAAGTGGGACAGGGCAAACTAAGAATTACATGACTGTGACAGCCCACTGGGTAGGTGTATTGCCTACAACAGCAACAGCAGCAGTTTTGAATTATAATGATAAAATATTACATTTATTAACAAAGAATACATATATCGGGTTTCACTATCAAGACTATTAAAACACTTGACTACCACTGCTGTAGGGTATATTATGCATTACATAAGTGAAGAGACACAAAGCAATATGCAAAAAACATACTGTACCTGGCATGGGAACTGATCCTGTGAATGTTACACGCTGAAGCAGTGAAAGTTGCGCACTAGTACTGTGAGCCGCCGGATCCTCTTAGTTGATGAATCAATTCTTTCGGATTTTTTAACCAATATACTAAAATAACCAAACAATTAATATGGTAGCTGTTTTTAGAATGTCACTATCAAGTTTATTGAAACACTTGACTACTAGTGCTGTAAGGTGTACAATGCATTATATAAGTGAAAAGACAGAGCATTATGCAAAAAAAACATACCTGTCATAGGAATCAAATCTCTATCCCAATCAGCCATCTGATCTACTTGGATTATAAAGGAATTTTGTCATAGTTTTGAATTATTATGATAAAATATTCAATATATTGAAAAGGAATCAATATATAGTAGGGGTGTGCACCGGCCACTTTTCGTGTTTTGTGTTTTGGTTTTGGATCTGGATCTTTCTTCGTGTTTTGGATCTGGATTGGTTTTGCCAAAACCACCCTTCCATGTTTTGGGTTCTGGGTTTTGTGTTTTGGATCTGTATTTTTTTTTAAAAAAGCATACAAACAGCTAAAATCACAGAATTTGTGGGTTTTTCTGCTCCTATGCTATTATTAACCTCAATAACCTTCATTTCCACTCATTTCCAGTCTATTCTGAACACCTCACACCTCACAATATTGTTTTTATGGCCAAAAGGTTGCACCGAGGTAGCTGGATGACTATGCTAAGCGACACGAGTGGGCGGCACAAACACGTGGCCCATCTAGGAGTGACACTGCAGTGGCAGACAGGATGGCAGTTTGAAAAACTAGGCCCCAAACAGTACATACTGCAAAGAAAAAAAAGAGGTGCAAGATGGAATTGTCCTTGGGCCCTCCCACCCACCCTTATGTTGTATAAATAGGACATGCACACTTAACAAACCAATCATTTCAGCGCCAGTGTTGCCACATGACTGTGGCTGAAATGATTGGTTCATTTGGGCCACCACAAAACAAGCTGGCAATTAATGTGTCCCTGCACAAACTGGTTCTACGGAAGCAAAATGTCGTCCTCATCCTCCTCATCCACCGATTCCTTGGATAAAACAGGAAAAAGGGATTTAGGTGACCCTGGACTGCTTACGGTCTGAGCCAAAGTTTCTGAACTTGACAGTAACTTTTTATGAACGCGCTGCAGGTGCCGTATAAGGGAGAATGTTCCTAGGTGGTTAACGTCCCTACCCCTACTTATTTCACCTTTACATATGGTACATATGGCAAGACAGTTGTTGTCCGGATTTGGATAGAAATATTGCCAGACCAAAGAGGTGGAATGTTTGGTCTTCTGCCCAGGCATGACCGTGATGGGCTTTTTCATCCCACGGACAACAACTGTCTCCCCCGGAGCCTGATTTAAACAAACCACATCACCATCAGAATCCTCCTTGCCAACTTCCTCCTCAGTGCCAACTACACCAGTATCCTCATCCTGTTGTACTTCAACAGTGACATCTTCAATTTGCATATCAGCAAGTGGACTGTGGGTGCTCCTTTCAGCACTTGCAGGGGGCGTGCAAATGGTGAAAAGAGCCACCTCTTCCCGTCCAGTGCTGGGAAGGTCAGGCATCGCAACCGCCACCACACTTGGACTCTCCTTGGGGATTTGTGATATCTTCTTAGAACGCACAGTTCTTCGCTGTGCTTTTGCCAGCTTAACTCGTTTGATTTTTTTTGCGGGAGGAGGGCTTCCATCGTCATGTGAAGCTGAACCACTAGTCATGAACATAGGGAAAGACCTTAGCCGTTCCTTGCCACTCCGAGTCGTAAATGGCTTATTGGCAAGTTTACGTTTCTCTTCAGATGATTTAAATGTTTTTTTCAAGGTCATTTTCCTGAACTTTGTCATTTGGGATTGTATGTGCCCTCTACTATGACATTGGGCATCAGCCTTGGCAGACGACGTTGATGGCATGTTATCGTCTATGTCATGACTAGTGGCAGCAGCTTCAGCACTAGGAGGAAGTGGTTCTTAATCTTTCCCTATTTTATTTTTCTAGGAGAAAGTTTGGTCCTCCATTTATGTTATATTGATATATACGTGCGGCTAAGGCGCACACAAACACAGAAAATAATTTTTTATTTTTGTTGGAGACTAGTGCACTTTGTGGGTTACACCACCCTTTAAGAAATGAGCCAGCCGGCCCTTTACTTATGGGACACAGGCACACGCTTGGCCCTACTTTGTTGATGCACGTGCGGCTAATGCGCACACAATTCACAAACACAGAAAATATTGTTTTATTTGGTTTGGACTGGAGTGTACTTTGGGGGTTACAGCACCCTTTAACGGTCAAGCCAGGCGGCCCTTTACTTATGACACAGGCGCACGCTTGGCACTACTTTGTTGATGCACGTGCGGCTACTGCGCACACAATTCACAAACACAGAAAAATTTTTTTATTTGGTTTGGAGTGTACTTTGGGAGTTACAGCACCCTTTAATGGTCAAGCCAGCCGGCCCTTTACTTATGACACAGGCGCACGCTTGGCACTACTTTGTTGATGCACGTGCGGCTACTGCGCACACAATTCACAAATACAGAAAATATTTTTTTATTTGGTTTGGAGTGTACTTTGGGGGTTACAGCACCCTTTAACGGTCAAGACAGCCGGCCCTTTACTTATGACACAGGCGCACGCTTGGCACTACTTTGATGATGCACGTGCGGCTACTGCGCACACAATTCACAAACACAGAAAATAATTTTTTATTTGGTTTGGAGTGTACTTTGGGGGTTACAGCACCCTTTAACGGTCAAGCCAGCCAGCCCTTTACTTATGACACAGGCGCACGCTTGGCACTACTTTGTTGATGCACGTGCGGATACTGCGCACACAATTCACAAACACAGAAAATATTTTTTTATTTGGTTTGGAGTGTACTTTGGGGGTTACAGCACCCTTTAACGGTCAAGCCAGCCGGCCCTTTACTTATGACACAGGCGCACGCTTGGCACTACTTTGTTGATGCACGTGCGGCTACTGCGCACACAATTCACAAACACAGAAAATATTTTTTTATTTGGTTTGGAGTGTACTTTGGTGGTTACAGCACCCTTTAATGGTCAAGCCAGCCGGCCCTTTACTTATGACACAGGCGCACGCTTGGCACTACTTTGTTGATGCACGTGCGGCTACTGCGCACACAATTCACAAACACAGAAAATATTTTTTTATTTGGTTTGGACTGGAGTGTACTTTGGGGGTTACAGCACCCTTTAACGGTCAAGCCAGGCGGCCCTTTACTTATGACACAGGTGCATGCTTGGCACTACTTTGTTGATGCACGTGCGGCTACTGCGCACACAATTCACAAACACAGAAAAAAAAAATTATTTGGTTTGGAGTGTACTTTGGGGGTTACAGCACCCTTTAACGGTCAAGCCAGCTGGCCCTTTACTTATGACATAGGCGCACGCTTGGCACAACTTTGTTGATGCACGTGCGGCTACTGCGCACACAATTCACAAACACAGAAAAAAAAAAATTATTTGGTTTGGAGTGTACTTTGGGGGTTACAGCACCCTTTAACAGTCAAGCCAGCCGGCCCTTTACTTATGACACAGGCATACGCTTGGCACTACTTTGTTGATGCACGTGCGGCTACTGCGCACACAATTCACAAACACAGAAAAAATATTTTTTTTTAGCACTTGGGGGGAGCACCCCTGATGGACAGAGCACCCCCTGGACAACACTACAGCACCCCTTTAGGACTGGGACCCTGCACAGGACTTTGGAGTGGACACAGCCCCTATGGACATCTGACTGCACAACACAGTCCAGTCAGCCCCTATCGACTTTGAAGTAGTGGACACAGCTCCTATTAACAACAGCAGCACAGCACAACACAGCCAGCCCCTATGGACTTTGAAGTAGTGGACACAGCCCCTATGGACAACAGCAGCACAGCGCAGCACAGCACAGCACAACACTACTCTGCACTACACTACACTACACTACACAGGCCATCCAGCCCTAACTCCCACCCTCCCTCTTCACTGTCCACAGCCGAGTGAGAAAATGGCGCCGACGCGGGTACCTTATATAGGATCCAAAACCCGCGAGACTCGGAAGGCGGGATGATGACGTTTTGCCTCGATTTCAGAATCCGAGTCAGGCGGGAAAAGTCGAGCCTGACTCGGATCGGGGGGGCTCGGGGGGGTTCGGATTTCAGAAATCCGAACCCGCTCACCCCTAATATATAGGGTTTCACTATCAAAACTATTAAATCACTTGACTACTACTGCTGTAGGGTATATTATGCATTACAAAAGAAACACAAAGGAATATGCAAAAAACATACCTGTTGTGAATTGAACCTGTGCCTATCACATGTTGAAGCTGTGAGATGTGTGCACTAGCTCTTTGAGCCACCTGATTCTCATGGTTGAGGGAGCAATGTTTTTGTAGTTTGGAAGCAATATACTAAAATAACCAACATTTTTAAATGGCAGCTGTCTATATAATTTCCCTATCAAGTTTATTGAAACACTTGACTACTACTGCTATAAAGGTGTACAATGCATTGTATAAGTGAAAAGACAGAGCATTATGCAAAAAAGAACATACCTGCTATAGGAATTGAATCTCTACTCATTGTCATCCAAAGCTGTAGAACTTGTGCTCTAGCCCATTGAGCCACGTGATCTACATGAGTTGAGAAAGAATTTAGTTTGAATCATTATGATGAAATATACAATTTAATAAAAAGGAATCAATATATAGCGTTTCATTATCAAAACACTTGACTAACACTGCTGTATGGTATATTATGCATTACATAAGTTAAGAGGCACAAAGCAATATGTCTGGCATGGGATTTGAACCTATGACTGTCACATGCTAAAGCTGAGAAACTTGCGCGCTAGCACTTTGCGCCACCTAATTCTCTTAGCTTTAATATAAATGTTTTCGTAGTTTTGAACCATTATACTAAAATAACCAAAATTATAAAATGGTAGAAATGAGTCCACATATACCTTTCTGAAAATAGTGCCAAGGCACTCATTTGGCGTGACATCAATTCTCATATGTTGCTTTGCCATGCTTTCTGCTATGCTGCAAAGGTGCAGTTCCTACTTTCACCACTGGGTGGCCAGTGTATCATGTAATGTAGCACTTTATGGCATTGCACCTGTGTAGTGAAGATCTTTTTGATTTTTTTCAAGTTCAGTAGTGGTCTGCTTTGGATTTCAATAAAGAGGGAAAACAAGGGGTATTGAGGAGTGTTTATTTTATTAAAGGTGCATTAAGCATATGCGGCTAAATCACTGTACTAGCTGCCAAAATATTTCACTAGCACCAAAAAAACTGTCACTAGGAAACTGTAATCAGTTTCTGAAAAGACAGATTCTGCATTTCCCACCTGCAGGTTTTGTGGCGTAGGGGTAAAGTCAATGCACATTACAGCAGGTATGAATAGCGTGTATAGTATGTGGGGATCTGAGTCAGTGAGGATGGTATGTGTGTGTGTAGAAATTTTATAGAGACATACTGTAGAAATTACCACTTGAAAATATGGCACCATACTGTATTTCATATACAGGAGCCAGGGCCGTAGAGAGCACCGCCGGGCCCAGGTAAAGAGGGGGTGTGTGGACTAATTGTGGGAGGTGTGGACACACCCCCTTGAGAAAAAAAAACAGTTTTGCAGCACTGCTTGGCAGCACTGCATGCTGGGGAGGGGGCACTGTGAGCCCCTCAGCCCGGCACAAAGCCATTGGGGGTACAAACAGTGTGATTGCTCCCCCCTTCAGGCATAGGAGATTGTTGTGGCTGCTGCTTAGCATCCGTGAGCAATCTCCCACTGCTTCTGCAAGAGAGGGGGGACGGCGCTGGACCCGGGCCCCCGCCGGCCCCTGTGGAAGCCCGGGTAAATTGTACCCGCTCCTCACCCCCCATTTTGGTGCCCCTGACTGGAGCCATGAAATCACATATTAGATAAATGCTGAAGAAAAATCTGTTGCTATATTTCTAGCTTAAACTAGAACTCTATAACAGGAGCTGTGAGTTTCAGTTATTTTTTACTATGTAAGAGGTAAAAGTTAAACAGCTTTCACCTGTAAGTGTTATGGCAGAGTGGTAAAGTGACTGCACATCACACCAGGCATTTAGGGTTTGTGTATCAGTGTAAACACATTTTTATTTGCTCCAAAAATAAATTTATATGACTCAATAATATATTATCAATAATATCGTTTTATTAGCAATAAAACTTTTATATCATATTTCATCTAGAGGGTGTGAAAAGCGTGTACAGTATGTGGGGATCTGAGTCTGTGAGGATGGTGTGTGTGATCTCGTATATCTATATTTCTGGGGACAACACACCAACACTAGCGGGACATCTAGCATGGTGGGGACCTGAAATAAGGTTCCCACAAATTGGACCCTGGGAGATGAAATAAGAGGCATGCCCAAATTTTATGGTGGATCATGAGGGCCATGATCCAGCATAAAAATTGGGCATGTCCCCGGGAATCACAATTCCAAGACAGATACCGGTATGGGTGTCCGTGTGCAAGCCATGTTGGGTGTGTGTGAGCTCTAACATACACTTTCATGGTAGGTGGCATCCAGGAGGGTGCTCCCCAGACCCAATTACCCCTCCAGTCATGAACCAAAAACTGGGCAGTCCTGTGTCCCGCTGCCCAGCCGGTCCCGGAGAACTTGACTGGGGCTCCTGCGGCTGGCACATGGAGTGGCGCCCAGGTGACCCTGGCAGCAGGGAGAAGTTGTGGTTCAGTTGGCAGGGAGGCCAAGCAGAATCCCCAGGGGGGCTTAATATTCAGATTTTCCCTTCCCATCCCCGGGGGAGAGAGGGACCACCTGCAGCCGGGGTCCCTTTCCAGGCAGGGGGCTAGCATCCCAGTGGGCATCCTTCCCTTTCACCCCCAGCCTTCCTGGTTCCCCATGCGGCAGAGCTGTAGCATGCTGCCTGGCTGGTCCCGGAGAACTTGGTGGAGGCCCCTACAGCTGGCATGTGGAGCGGCTCCCAGGCGACCCTGGCAGCGGGGAGAAGTGGTGGTTCAGTCAGCAGGGAGGCCAGGCGGAATCCCCAGGGGGACTTAATATTCAGATTTTCCCTTCCCATCCCAAGGGGAGAGAGGGCCCACCTGCAGCTGGGGTCCCTTTCCAGGCAGATGGGCTGGCATCCCAGTGGGCATCCCTCCCTTTCACCCCCAGCCTTCCTGGTTCCCCATGTGGGCAGGGCTGTGGCACGCTGCCCAGTCAGTGGCAGAGAAATTGGCGGGGGCCCCTATGGTTGGCACGTGGACTGGTGCCCAGGTGACCCTGGCAGCGGGGAGAAGTGGTGGTTCAGTCAGCGGGGAGGCCGGGCAGAATCACCAGGGGGGCTTAATATTCAGATTTTCCCTTCCCATCCCTGGGGGAGAGAGGGTCCACCTGCACCCAGGGTCCCTTTCTAGGCAGGTGGGTGGGTATCCCGGCGGGCATCCCTCCCTTTCACCCCCAGCCTTCCTGGTTCCCTATGCGGGCAGGGCTGCAGCATGCTGCCTGGTTAGTCCCAGAGAACTTGGCTGGGGCCCCTGCAGCTGGCACATGGAGCGGCACCCAGGTGACCCTGGCAGTGGGGTGAAGTGGTAGTTCAGTTGGCAGGGAGACCGGGCGGAATCCCCAGGGGGCTTAATATTCCGATTTTCCCTTCCCATCCCCAGGTGAGAGAGGGACCACCTGCAGCAAGGGTCCCTTTCAAGGCAGGTGGGCTGGCATCCCAGTAGGCATCCTTCCCTTTCACCCCCAGCCTTCCTGGTTCCCCTTGCAGCACTCTACATCCCGCATGTGGCAGTGGCGAAGGAGCCCGCAGAGATGCCAGGGGAATTTTTTTGAAAATGTCCTCATTTGCTGCAGTGCAACCAGTTGGCCACTGGGGGGCACTGCAGTGGGTGGGTGGAGGAAGAGTGGGCCGCTGCACCCTGCATGTGGCATCTACGATGGAGCCCACAGAGATGCCAGGGGAATTCTTTTTTACATTTCCTCATTTGCTGCAGTGCCACCAGTTGGCCACTGGGGGGTGCCACAGTGGGTGGGTGGAGGAAGAGTGGCCCGCTGCACCCCACATGTGGCAGTGGCGATGGAGCCCACAGAGACACCAGGGGAATTTTTTTTTAAATAATAAAAATAATTCTTAGCTGCAGTACCAATTCCGGCCTGTAGGGGGCGACTGAGCATCAGGGTGTGGCCCCTGATACCCCATGCCCGTAGCTCTATGCCCACCTCTTTGGAGCCCAATCCTAATGCAGCTAATTCCCTTTGGAACTGCAGCAATGGATGTGGTGATGAGGCCGAGCTTCCCCCTCTGGGCTGAAATCAGTTCCAGGACCCTGGGTAAAGTTTGCACAGGTGTCCCTAAAGTGGGTCACACAGCAGCAATTGCATGACCCTGGCAGGAATTCCTTCAGGAGATTTATAGAGAGAAGGGAGGCAGTGAAGAGACAAGGGAGACGGTCAATAGAATTATGCATGAATTGAGTTCCAGAGAAGGGTGCCAGTTTGAGTGCATATTTCCACAGCCTTGATGGAGCCCACATCAGTATGAATATGTGGCTGAGCCCCTGGACTTTAAATGGCTATTTTTCAGCAATGGTGAGGCCTAGAGACTCGGTTGAGGTGTCATTTTGAAGCGGGGCTCAAGTTCTTCAGTGTGCCATGTGCAGCCTTACCTTCTCCACCGCAGAAAAATGTCCCTGGTGGCCAAACTGGGAACTGCATCCCTGGAAGTCACAATGAGGATGGATTTGGACCTCATTGGCAGGGGCACGCCTCCAGGAGCCTGGGTAAAATCATCCAGTGCCCCACAAAAGGTGGTGCACAGCAGCGATGCCATGACGTCTGGGGGAATTCCTCAGCTGGAATGATAGGAGGCCAATGACAGGGCAACAGAAATTGAAAACTTGTCCGAGTCCCCAGGTTCCCTGCACAGGGGGCAGAGTCAAGAAGACTTAGGCCTGAAATCCCCGGTGGGCATCCATTGCTCCCAGTTCTCCATGTGGGCAGACCTGTGTCCTGCAGCCTGGCCGGTCCCGGAGAATTTGTCCGGGTCCCCAGGTCCCTGCACAGGGGGCAGAGCCAAGAAGAGTTAGGCTTGAAATCCCCGGTGGGCATCCCTTGTTCCCAGTTCCCTGTGCGGGCAGACCCGTGTCCCGCAGCCCGGCCAGTCCTGGAAAACAGTGCTCTCAGTGGCCAATCTGGGAACTGCATCCCTGGAAGTCCTGATGAGGATGGATGTGGACCAAATTGGCAGGGGCACACCTCCAGTAGCCAGGGTAAAATCATCTGGCACCCGGCAAAAGGTGGCGCGCAGCAGCGACGCCATGATATCTGGGGGAATTTCTTGGCCGGAGGAGGCGAGTTGCAAGGCAACAGAAATTAAGAACTTGTCCGGGTCCCCAGGTTCTGCACAGAGGGCAGAGCCAAGAAGAGTTAGGCCTGAAATCCCCGGTGGGCATCCCTTACTCCTGGTTCCCTGTGCGGGCAGACCCGCGTCCTGCAGCTCGGCCGGTCCCAGAGAACAGCGTCCCCGGTGGCCAAACTGGGAACTGCATACTGGGAACTGCATCCCTGGAAGTCCGATGAGGATGGATTTGGACCCCATTGGCCGGGACACCCCTCCAGGAGCCCGGGTAAAATCATCTGGCACCCCGCAAAAGGTGGCGTGCAGCAGTGATGCCGTGACGTCTCTGGGAATTCCTCGCCCGGAATGATAGGAGGCCAATGGCAGGGCAACAGAAATTGAAAACTTGTCCGAGTCCCCAGGTTCCCTGCACAGGGGGCAGAGTCAAGAAGAGTTAGACCTGAAATCCTGGGTGGGCATCCATTGCTCCCGGTTCCCCATGTGGGCAGACCTGTGTCCTGCAGCCCGGCTGGTCCCGGAGAATTTGTCCAGGTCCCCAGGTCCCTGCACAGGGGGCAGAGCCAAGAAGAGTTAGGCTTGAAATCCCCGGTGGGTATCCCTTGTTCCCGGTTCCCTGTGCGGGCAGACCCGTGTCCCACAGCCGGGCCAGTCCTGGAAAACAGCGCTCCCGGTGGCCAATCTGGGAACTGCATCCCTGCAAGTCCTGATGAGGATGGATGTGGACCCCATTGGCAGGGGCACACCTCCAGTAGCCAGGGTAAAATCATCTGGCACCCCGCAAAAGGTAGCGCAGCAGCGATGCCATGATATCTGGGGGAATTTCTTGGCCAGAGCAGGCTAGTTGCAAGGCAACAGAAATTAAGAAATTGTCCGGGTCCCCAGGTCCCTGCACAGAGGGCAGAGCCAAGAAGAGTTAGGCCTGAAATCCCCGGTGGGCATCCCTTACTCCTGGTTCCCTGTGCGGGCAGACCCGCGTCCTGCAGCTCAGCTGGTCCCAGGGAACAGCGCCCCCGGTGGCCGAACTGGGAATTGCATCCCTGGAAGTCCCGATGAGGATGGATTTGGACCCCATTGGCCGGGACACCCCTCCAGGCTATTTTTCAGCAATGGTGAGGCCTAGAGACTCGGTTGAGGTGTCATTTTGAAGCGGGGCTCAAGTTCTTCAGTGTGCCATGTGCAGCCTTACCTTCTCCACCGCAGAAAAATGTCCCTGGTGGCCAAACTGGGAACTGCATCCCTGGAAGTCACAATGAGGATGGATTTGGACCTCATTGGCAGGGGCACGCCTCCAGGAGCCTGGGTAACATCATCTGGCACCCCGCAAAAGGTGGTGCGCAGCAGCAATGCCGTGACGTCCCGGGGAATTCCTTGGCCGGAATGATAGGAGGCAATGGAAAATGGTGGCCTCCGGTACTCTGATGTGGCGTCCTGCGCCCTGCCATCGAAGATCTCTCTATGGGCGGGATGCACTAACACTTACCGCCAGTCACTGCAATTGTACAGAACACATATACACTAACATATGCGATCTGTACAGCAAAGGACAGCTCTTTTCCGATAAGAGCTGTCCTTTGCGATCCCTGCTGCCTTGTGGACTTCCGGGTTTATAACCAGGGAGTCCATCTGCGTGGTGGCTGCAGGGCATGCTGGGAGGGATCCGATTGGATCCCTCATAGCAGCGTGATGCGGTAGAAGCCCACAGGCTACTATAGGTACCCTCCAGATCAGAGTCCAGTGGCCAGCTGGTTGATGCATACAAAAAATGCAGTACACAGGGGTTTTGCCACATTTTCCGTTTTGTGCATCCTGGCCTATGTGAGGGTGTCCAGTCTCCAGGCACATCAGTGTTAAACTTCACCCATCCCTGGTGGGACAAAGCTAGGCTGGCCCAGTCTGAATCCAGATGGCATGGTTTGCTCTGCCTGCCAGCCCTTCAGGGGCTTGATGCTGCTATTGGTTCTTGGGGAGCATCAGATTTGCATATGAGGTGTCCATCCCAAGACTCTGGTGGAGCTCACAAGTTCCCTGGTACCATGTGAGTGTTGGCAAATCGCTGGTGTGGCAAGGTGGCTGGGAGCAGAGGTCGGCCACCTAGCCTCTGTGGAGAGGGCCTGTTGTGCTGGCAGCTTTATGGAAGTGTCTGGTGGACCCACATGGAGGAAGGCAGACTCCTGGGGGGAGAGCAGGAGGTGAATCTCGCAGATTAGGGATGCAAAGTTGTGAGTAATGATGATAGAGATGATTTGGTAGGAAGAGTGGGAGACTTAACGAAGGGAGCCAGTGGAAGCTGCATGCCATCAGGCCAGTAGGCTAGAATGTGGGTAGATGAATGGGCCCACCTTTTACACCTTTTACCCCCCCAGTACAAGATGAAATCAGCCATGTGTAGAGCGGGATGCAGTGGGTTGGGGGAGTGGGGTCCCCTGTGGGCCAATTGCTTTGCCTCACCACTGTGTGGGGATCTTAGCCTGGAGGCTTGCGGTGACTTTATGACTGCTGCCTATCCAACCACACACCCCCTGGGATGGTTTGCCCTGATTTCCCAGTGAACGGGTTGTTGGGTAAGGGGGAAATGTTAGTGGGTGCTGTCCTTGGTCCTGCATGGTTTAGGCCCGACCATTCCAACCATCTGCTAGGGCCTGCTTGGTCCACCTGGCCTCCTGCTTGGTACTTCATGGGTGTGTGCCTCCACCTCTTTTCTGTGCTGGCTGCCTGCACCTGTTTGGGGACTGATGCTGTGAAGGTCCCCGGCCTTCTTGACTGAGAGCTACCTCGATGATCCTACTGAAAGCATATTCTTATCTCAAAGGTCAAACCATGCTGCCTGGAATCCTTCCACCCCTGTCGATGGGCAGGGAGATGCAGAAAGAACAAAAAAGAATGATAGGAGCGGGCTGAAGAGGTGTGGCTGACCTGGACCCATTGTACCTGGCATGGCATCCGAGAATAGCACCTGGCATGGCTTCTGAGAGGATAGCTGTGGAGTGATGGGAACCCAGGATGGTTGCCCCTTGGTAAGTTTGCCACTGTGTCTCCTGGGTGCTCCTGGTAGATGGAGGTCTCTGGAGTTGGTGTCGGGATGGCAATGGGATGGAGGCCACTTTGAAGGAAGAATGGCTGCAGGGCCATTTCTCCCTGCTGTGCTGGCCTCTGGTCCAGGCTGCCCTGCTGCTGCCACATAGTGGGCAAGATGGCCAAGCCAGGAGTGTTCCACTCTGAGCTGATCCTGGTACTTCCCATGATCTCCCCACCCCGGAGATGGGGGGGAGATGTGCAAGGGCGAGACGTGAGGAGTGCACGGTGCGGGAGATGGATGGGTTTCCCTGGCCCATCCCTCTTGCCTGTGTTGTGGTCCCCCAGAGCCTGACTGATGGAAGCAGTCAGAGTGTGGTCCCCTTTTGGCTGGTCCAGGTTCCATTCACATCCCGGAGGTGGTGTGGGTCGAGACATGTGGAAACACCAGGAGTGCTGGGGGGCATGGTGCGGTAGAGGGATGGGTTTTGCGGGCCCACCCCTCTTGCCTGTGTCGTGGTCTCCCAGAGCCTGGCTGACGGGCGCCGTCAGAGTGGGGTCCCCTTTCACTCCATTCACATCCCGGAGGTGGTGTGGAAAGTCGAGACATGTGGAAACACCAGGAGTGCTGGGGGGCATGGTGCAGTAGAGGGATGGGTTTTGCGGGCCCATCCCTCTTGCCTGTGTCGTGGTCTCCAAGAGCCTGGCTGATGGGCGCAGTCAGAGTGGGGTTCCCTTTTGGCTGGTCCAGGTTCCACTCATGTCCTTCCTGTCCCAGAGATGGCATGGAAGGCCGAGATGTGTGGAAATACCGGGTATGGTGCGGTAGAGGGATGAGTTTCCCGGACCCACCCCTCTTGCCTGTGTCACGGTCCCTCGGTGCCTAGCTGACAGGTGCAGTCATAGAGTGGTCCCCTTCTGGCTGGTCCAGGTTCCACTCATGTCCTCCCCACACTGGAGATGGGGGGAGATGTGGATGGATGAGACGTTTCAAAATGCTGGGAGTGCCGGGTGGGCATGGTGTGGTAGATGGATGGGTTTAGACTGGCCTTGAGTAGTTTTGATGTGCTTGGGAGTAATGAGAGTGATAACACACAGATCCTCATCACTTGGCAAGCACCAGCATTGCCGGGAAAAGGCGGGGATAGGCCCAGGAATGCTGTTCACTCCATTCAGAACTTGGCTTACGCTGGCACAAGGCGAGGCACCTTCAACCCCGTGGAGGGTGGGAGGGGTGGTCTCCGGGGTTGTGGGATCCCTGGCGGTGGCTCCCTCCCCAGGCTTAATGGTCGGCTGGGGGCAGAAGGAGAGGGTGCCATCAGTCAGCTGGGGGCAGAAGGTGAGGGCACCATCAGACCATTCATTTTCCCCCAACCCTGACTGAAGAGTCAGTGGGTGGCATGGTCGGCATCCACCGGCCCTCCCAATAACTTGGCCCGTGCGGCTCGGGCCGGTGCATGGCAAGGTGCCTTCAATCCCATGGAGGGTGGGAGGGGTGGGCTTGGCACAGGGCAAGGTGGAGTGAGCTGATTTCATCTGCGGCCCTGAAGACCCTGGAAGAGAAAAAATGGAATGCTCCCCCCCTCCTACCTTTCACCGATGATGTGAAGCGGTTGCACCTGTATCTCGGTGACAGACAGCGGGAGTACCTGGAGGGATTGTCCACCCACCCCACCACGAAGCAGTGGTTGCTGCTGGCCAAGGTAACCCTCACACAGCTGATTCTCTTCAACCGTGGAGGAAAGGTGAGGTCTCAAAGATGCGGCTAGCCTTGTTTGTATCTCAGCACACTGCTGACTTACAGGGTGATGTGTTGCTGGCCCTGTCAGAGCTGGAGAAGAGGCTATAGGCCTGATTCAGACCCGGTTGCTATCTGCGTACGCTCGCTAGATGCATATGCAAATTTTTCAAAGTGATGCCACGGGAAGCGATCGCTCGCCATGGCATAAGCATGCCCACCATGTCTTAGCGAGTGATCACTTTGTGTATGCAGATGCCCATTAGAGTATGGTGAGCTGCCTAGTAGCCCACGTCTTCTCCAGGAAGTGCTGAAAAACATTGGTACATCGATGACTATCGAAAGCGATCACAGTGCTTGTGAGGCATGTGTCCTTTAATTGCTTATGATGCAATTGCAATTAGTGTAAAAGCGCACATTTTTTTTTATTAATTAGAATTTAGCAATTTGGACTTCCACCAACTGTGTTTGTCTAATTATATTTTCTCGCTCTCACTGTATATATATATATATATATATATATATATATATATATACACACATATATATATAGATATATATATTTTTTTTAAACAAATCAATTGCATATATTTATATATATATATATATATATATATATATATATATATATATATAGCTGGCAAGATTTGGAAAAATATATATATCATTATCCCTATATACATCTACACATATATTTGACTTTATATATATATATATATATTATTTATGTACACATTAAAAATTACATACATACGCCAACATTCTCTGTGATCGTTTCACTTTATTATGATTTTACTTATAGATTATTTTACCATTTAATAAAAACACCACACTTTTTTTGTCAAAAAAATATTTTTTTTATTTTTGAACAACACAAAAATGTAAGTACTTTTTGAATGTGGCAAATGTTCATATGCTGAAAAAAAACTGTTGCTATATATCTAGCTGGAACTAGAACTCTATAACATGTCAGTTTCAGTTCATTTTCACTATGTAAGAGATAAAATACTATGGGTTCTATTTACTAAGCAGTGTTAGGAGACAGAGTGAAAAGTTATAAGAAAGCGATAAGGTGCCAGCCAATCAGCTCCCATCTGCCATCTCACAGGCTGTGTTTGAAAAATGACAGTTGGGAGCTGATTGGCTGGCACCTTATCATTTTCTTATCAATTTTCACTCTGTCTCCTAACACTGCTTAGTAAGTAGACCAATATATCTTTCACCTATAGGTGCTATGGCATAGTGGTAAAGTTGACTCCACATCACACCAGGCATTTAGGGTTTGAGCCCCAGTGTAAATTTTTTTTTATATGATTCAATAATATAGTATAAATAATAATTTTAATAACAATGACACTTTTTAGAATAAAATCATATTTCATCTAGAGGGTGTGAACAGCATGTACAGTATGTGGGGATCAGAGTCAGTGAGGATGGTGTGTGTGTTTGTAGGGATTTCATAGAGACATACTGTAGAAATTATCACTTGAAAATAGGGCACCATACTGTACTTTATAGACTGGAGCCATAAAATCTAATTTTAGATAAACAACATAGAAAATAGCACTTGGAAATATGGCACCATATTTGCTGAAAAAAACTGTTGCTATATTTCTAGCTAGAACATCGATGTTAACCGATGTTTCTATTTTTGGAAGTAAACCTGTATAGTCGGTTCTTAAACATAGAATACACTAATAAACTTCTGAAATCATACTTATTTTATGGAGGATTACAGTATATACAGTTCAGCAGTTCAAAAAAACAGTGGCACGCAGAGGATTTAATAAAATGCAAAACTCCTTTATTAAATCTATAAGACCTAGTACTTCTTAGGCAGCATACTACAAGCTGCCCTCCTGAAACATTGGCCTTGGATGGGGTGATGTATTTGTGCTTCCAGGATGCCAGCACCATAGCCACATCACAAGTTGCCAGGTGAAAGCCTGCCACGACTGGTGTTGCTGGAAAAGTGTGTGATGTGATTTTTGAGTTCCCCACTGTCTGTGCCTCGTGGTCCCAGCGGTCACTCACTGGGTCAATATCTTCTCTATTTAGAGTAGGTTAAGTAGCACCTATTGTATGTGTGGCTGCAGGCTTTTTATTTTGCTACATTATTGTCCTGAGAATGGTGTTTATATGCACCGAAAAATAGACTTACACTACAGCATGTAAGTATTAATGGTGGTTTAAATACACTTATTTATTGGAGTGCTGTACCTTTATATCTGGATTTATATATGTATATATTGTGACAAGAATCACATAGACTGGAGTAAAATCCAACAGAAGTTTATTTTCTCACCACAGGCAGATATACAGGTAATTGCAGTGTTCATAGACAAGATGTTACAGTAGGTACACAGAATCTTTCATACAGCAACACAGTACTTTTAGTGGACCCTCAGGTCCAGGATCCCTAACACTAGTCACCGCCGGGGCTATAACTTGGGCAACTAATTCACCATCAGGATCATTGTGGATTTGGACTGACTCAACTTTAAAGACAGATAACAGGTGCTGCTAAATAGCCTTGTTTTATGGCTTACAACTGACCCAAGGAAAACCTGGACTGGATCTCATTACCATTATGTTTATTGCTCCATCTCTGCATAAACCTGCTGCTCCACATTAACCTCATGTGAAATCATGCTATCTCTGTCACACTCCTTCCCCCTTAGCTTCAACCACCCTGGTGAAGCTAAAACTTTTTCAGGCAAGCTCTCTGCCTCGCCCAGCTCTCTTTACATTACCCGACGGGGAACACAATCCTCTACCACTTTCCAGAGCTTGCTTTGCACCCCCTCTTCCTCCCCTAGCTTCACCATATGGTTGTTTGGAGGTTTAGGACACACAAACCTTCTGGAAAGGGCATCAGCATTGAGGTGCTGTTTCCCTGGTTGATGCTGTACATCAAGTTTTAATGGTTGTAAAGCCAAAACCCAGTGTGTCACCCAGGCATTCACCTCTTTGCTTGTGTGCATCCACTGTAAGGGAGCATGGTCTGTCACTAGCCAGAATTCTTGCCCCAACAGATAATATTTTAGCGACTCTACTGCCCACTTAATCGCCAAGCAATCCTGTTCCATAGTTGAGTACTTGTGTTCTCTGGGCAGCAATTTCAGGCTAAGATAGAGTATAGGTTTCTCCTCCCTACCTCCTGGGAAAGCACTGCTCCTAATCCTGTTACAGAGGCATCAGTCTGCAACACAAACTGCTTCTTAAAGTCAGGAGCTTGCAAAACAGGCTCTACACACAAGGCTCATCTTAAATCCTGCCAAGCAGTCTCTGCTGGTCTAGACCATATTATCTGGTCTGGGGATTGTTTCTTAAGGCAATAAGTCAGTGGAGCCTCCCTAGTGGCAAAATCATGTATGTGCTAAGTTGTGATTTACATTTGGGTTTAGGCCAGGTGAGGACTGCTTTCACTTTGCTGGGCTATGGTTTAACCAACCCTCTGCCTACAATATATCCCAAGTATTTCCATTCCAATGGCACATTGCTCAGGCTTAGTGGTAAACCCATGTGCCCGTAAAGACTGTAACACTGCCTCTACCTTTGGAAGGTGTGACTCCCAGTCAAAGCTAAAGATGACGATGTCATCTAAATATGCAACTGCATACTTCGTGCTGAAGCAACTTATTCATCACCCTTTGAAAAATTGCTGGGGCCCCATGCAAACCAAAAGGCAGGATTTTGTACTGGAACAAGCCCTCTGGGGTAGAGAAGGCTGTTTTTGCTTTAGCAGCTTCAGTCAAAGGAATCTGCCAATACCCTTTTGTCAAATCAAGAGTGGTGAGATGCTGGCTTTTTGCTAGATCCTCCACCAGCTCTTCAACCCAGTTCATAGGGTAGGACTCAAACTGAGAAACTTTATTTAACTTGCAGAAATCATTGCAGACTCTTAAAGCCCCCAAAGGCTTAACGCTATGAAAATGGGGTTATTCCATTCACTGTTTGACTCCTACATGACCCCTAATTGCAGCATCTCCTCCACCTTGTTTTTCTGCTGCTCGTTTTGCCTCAGGTATTCAATAGGGTCTCTGCTTTATTATCACCCCAGGAGGAGTAACAATATCATGCTGTATAATTTGGGTTTTTCCCAGAATAGCTGAGAATACATATTGGTTTTGTGCTACTAAACTCACCACTTCCTGTTTTTGGCTAAGACTGAGAGTGACTTCAATGAGTATGTGACAGTCTAGGGGTTTTTTTGCCACTAAAGATAGATGACTGGCTCTTTCTTTCCAGGGTTTTAATAGATTTACATGGTAAATTTGTGCCTCCTTCCTTCTACCCTCCAGTTGTACTCTGTAGTTTAAAGGTCCTACCGCCTCTATGATCTCATAAGGGCCTCCCCATTGAGCATACAATTTGCTCTCAGTAGTATGCACAAGCACTAGTACCTTGTCTCCTGGTTTGAAAGATTGGTCAACTGTGATAACATTGTAATTGCGTTTGTGACGCTGCTGAGCTCTGTCCATATGTTAATTCAGCAATGGCACAATCGGCCATACAATTGGGACACAAACGGAATGATGTTTTCTTTACTTCTATACAATACATCCACGGAGGGCACCCAGTTCCAGTGTATCTTTGGAGGAGAGTCGGGCTATTCCATTACTACTATATATATATATATATACATAGTCCAAGGTGCGGCACTCTCCATAATAAACACTCAAGACAGCAGATGCATTTTAAATCAACATTTCAGTACACTGGTGCTATCTTCAGGATTACAAAAAATACAAAAGCATGTTTCTTACCTTATATACCATAACACCTCTATGTGAAGCCGCGCCAGGCAGCCGGGACCAACAGCCTGTCCGGCGGCGACTAACAGTGACGTCATCACGTTCAAAGTTGCGGACGTGTGAAATAGACAATACCCATCACCAGGACAACAGAAACAACAAATGACCAGCACTGGAAGAGAATGCCATACAATTTCAGATAGAAACATCAGATGTTAGTACTTGTAACTTACAAAAATACAATGCTCAATGGGGAACATGGTCGATCATGCGATATGGCTGACTCACCAAACTATGATTAAAGAAAGCAAAGTGGTGAGCTACAGGTTGCTCACTTGTGCCACTTAATAGTGCCGCCCTAATACTCGAGCGATGCATCTCCATTCTTTCTTTAAACACTGAGTTTTACCAATATAGCATAATCAACAGGGACACAAGATCTGATGTATAACAAAAGTACTGTTACATGTAAGATGGTACAAAATATCATATTTCTTTCCAGAATGTGGATGGTTAAAACTAGTCCCAGGGATAAGGTAACGACAAGTTACACATGAATATTTGAAACATCCTGGTTTCAATATAGACAAAAAGTGTTTCACTGGTGTTTTTACACTGACATCTGCTTTCACTAGATGATCACTTCAATTGCGGCCCCTTGAGTACATGACATGATTTCTGAGTCACCTAACGGTAAAGCATTATCAGAATTAACAGTAGGCCAATGCTTTTTTGCTGCCCCATTAATATCAGATGATAAGGTATTGAAATGATTAACACAGGGAATAACTTTTTTCCTAACTGGTTCAATCCTCTTTCTCAGTAATGATAAGCAATCCATATCTAATACCTTCTTTTTTGCATGCATCAAATCGGACCGACAATAACCACACAAGGTGAATTTATCAATAAGCTCATCGATTTGAGAGCCTGCCACAGATATGTCACTGTTAATACGCATTATTCTCAACAACCCAAACTTTAGATTTTTAGGATGGCAGCTGGTACTATGCAACAAAGTGTTATGGTCTGTCAGCTTCATAAACACTGAGGTAGAGATTACTTCATTAGTTTTAATAATCTGCACATCAAGAAAGTCTATACTAGTTTGACTCATTCTACCTGTCAATTTTGCTGGACTGTCTGTCATATTCTGATGATTAATTATCTCAGTGAACCTAGATTCACTGTCGGTCCAAATCATAAATACGTCATCAATAAATCTAGTATAAAATAAAATACTTCATGAAATAGATGAATCTTTGAAAAAAATTTCATTTTCAATGTCAAACATGTAATTATTAGGAAATGTCGGTGCCATGGCAGAACCCATGGCACAGCCAGAAAGCTGCAAATAAAAACAGTTATCAAACATAAAAAAATTATTTCAAAGGACAAACTCAGTCAGTTGAACACAAAAATCAATGAAGGAGTCATCATAAAGTCCACATTCAATTAGCAAGTTCATAATTGCCTTCAGTCCCTCCTTATTGGGTATGATCATATATAAACTAATAACATCAGTACATATCATCCAAGACCCTTCAGGTAATGTTCCGACCTCATTCAATTTATTTAGAAACATAGAGGTATCCAACAAGAAATTGGGATGATTTTGAATTTGGGGCTGTAAAATCGAGTCTAGGAAGATAGACGCTGGTTGGGACAATGACCCCCTTGCACTTATTATAGGATGACCAGGGGGCAGACTTATACCCTTGTGCACTTTTGGAAGAGTGTATAATAACGGAAGTATAGGGTGATCCGGAATTAAAGCTTTATATAATGCTTCATCAATAATCTTCATATCGTGAGCATTAGTCAATAATTCTGTAAGTTCCCGTTTAAACATGATAGAAGGGTCCCCCTGTAGCTTACAATAAGTAGTGGTATCACTTAGCTGCCTGTAAATTTCTTTGACATAATCACAGCGATCCTGCAAGACCACACCACCACCCTTGTCCACAGGTCGGATAATTATTTTAGAGTTATCTGACAATGATTTCAAAGCACATCGTTCATCTGGAGATAGATTAGGATGAATTACACAAGATTTCTTAGAGATGGTTGATACTTTTTGTTCTAATAACCTCATAAAAGTTTTAATACTGGCATTAACAGAGTAAGGCTCAAAAGTTGAACGGGGTAATATTTTCTTTAATTGAGGAGGAACTGAATTATTAATGGTCGTCACTTCTGGGCTTTTACTAAAGTATTCTTTTAATTTAAGTTGACGCTGCAGATGGTTTTTTCAATTTGCCATTGAAAGTCATCAAAAAGCATATTAGGTACAAAAGACAAACCCTTATTCAATAGTTGTAATTCGGGTTTAGATAATTCATATGAAGAAAAGTTAAAAACTATTTCTTCTTTGAGATAGGTGGTCTTCCACGACCCCTGCCTTTTGTTCTGGTGTCCTCTTCTCGTATATTTCCTACTTGTATGGCCACTTTTGACTGAGTATTTTTGGCTAAAGGGATCCCTTTACTCGTAGTCGGTTCAGAATCACTCATCGAGCTTGCAGATTCCAGAGGCTCAAATTTAGATTTAGGGTAATTACGTCTAAAGAATGGATGTTGTGGTCTATCCTTATTGCCACCTCTGAGCCAGTGATATACTTTGTGTTGTTGATAATCAATTTCCACTTTCCTTAATTTCTCTCTTTTAAATTTAAGTAGATCTTTTTTATATAGTGAAATTTGATTGCCAAGTTTACTGATCCAGTCAGTGTCACTGTGAAATGTAAGGGCTGAGAAATGCGTTGTTTCAAATGCATCGATTTTATCTTTAACCTGTAAAAGCTCCTTTTTTGACTGTTCAATCACTTAAAGGATTAAGCCGAAGTAGCATTTATTTAACACTGCAACCCACTTTTTGCAGAATTGAGGGTCATAGCGATCTATTGTGGGGCAATTTTTCATCCTGAACCCCCTAGGGATCATTTTAGAGTGATAATAGTCGCTTAATGACATGCCATGGTAATGGAAGTCTACTTCCCGTTTTTTCAATTTAAGCAAATCTCTGTAGATGGTATCCAAAAATAACGATTCAACTTGCTCAGATAGTAATTCTCACTCCAAAATGCCCTCAGCATCAGATTCAGAATAATCAACCAACTGGGAATAATGAAGGGTTAAACGGTAAAGCAGTCTCTGAGATAAATTTCTCAGCCATAATTGAGGATTAAATCAATAAGGTATTAAATATGCACTGTGTTATAATGTACAAATCCACTCGCTTCAAACAGTCATTTGTTCATAATACACCTCAGTGTTAGATAGTCATATAGCATAAAAATAGCTAAACAATACAGAGGATGAAGGTCATATATAATAATACTTGCTAGGTGCCTTAACGCTTAGGATCCTGTTGCAAGGTTCCAAGTATGTAGAGGTCAAATGGTCCGGCACTCATAGAACTGCATGGGTGCCCTCACAACAATGCGAATGTATATAGTCCAAGGTGCGGCACTCTCCATAATGAACACTCAAGACAGCAGATGCGTTTTAAATCAACGTTTCAGTACATTGGTACTATCTTCAGGATTACAAAAAATACAAAAGCATGTTTCTTACCTTATAAACCTTAACACCTTGGTCAAAAGTGGCCATACAAGTAGGAAATATACGAGAAGAGGACACCAGAACAAAAGGCAAGGGTCGTGGAAGACCACCTATCTCAAAGAAGAAATAGTTTTTAACTTTTCTTCATATGAGTTATCTAAACCTGAATTACAATTATTGAACAAGGGTTTGTCTTTTGTACCTAATGTGCTTTTGACGACTTTCAATGGCAAATTGAAAAATACCATCTGCAGCGTCAACTTAAATTAAAAGAATACTTTAGTAAAAGCCCAGAAGTGACGACCATTAATAATTCAGTTCCTCCTCAATTAAAGAAAATATTACCCCGTTCAACTTTTGAGCCTTACTCTGTTAATGCCAGTATTAAAACTTTTATGAGGTTATTAGAACAAAAAGTATCAACCATCTCTAAGAAATCTTGTGTAATTCATCCTAATCTATCTCCAGATGAACGATGTGCTTTGAAATCTTTGTCAGAGAAATAAAATAAATAATTATCCGACCTGTGGACAAGGGTGGTGGTGTGGTCTTGCAGGATCGCTGTGATTATGTCAAAGATATATACAGGCAGCTAAGTGATACCACTACTTATTGTAAGCTACAGGGGGACCCTTCTATCATGTTTAAATGGGAACTTACAGAATTATTGACTAATGCTCACGATATGAAGATTATTGATGAAGCATTATATAAAGCTTTAATTCCGGATCACCCTATACTTCCGTTATTATACACTCTTCCAAAAGTGCACAAGGGTATAAGTCTGTCCCCTGGTCGTCCTATAATCAGTGCGAGGGGGTCATTGTCCCAACCAGCGTCTATCTTCCTAGACTCGATTTTACAGCCCCAAATTCAAAAACATCCCAATTTCTTGTTGGATACCTCTATGTTTCTAAATAAATTGAATGAGGTCGGAACATTTCCTGAAGGGTCTTGGATGATATGTGCCGATGTGGTCAGTTTATATATGATCATACCCCATAAGGAGGGACTGAAGGCAATTAGGAACTTGCTAACTGAATGTGGACTTTATGATGACCCCTTGATTGATATTTGTTCTGACAAAGAATTTTTTATGTTTGATAACTGTTTTTATTTGCAGCTTTTTGTTGCATAGTACCAGCTGTCATCCTAAAAATCTAAAGTTTGTGTTACCTTATTCTCAAATGTTGAGAATAATACGTATTAACAGTGACATATCTGTGGCAGGCACTCAAATCGATGAGCTTATTAATAAATTCACCTTGTGTGGCTATTGTCGGTCCGATTTGATGCATACGAAAAAGAAGGTATTAGATATGGATCACTTATCATTACTGAGAAAGAAGATTGAATCAGTTAGGAAAAAAGTTATTCCCTGTGTTAATCATTTCAATACCTTATCATCTGATATTAATGGGGCAGCAAAAAAGCATTGGCCTATTGTTAAGTCTGATAATGCCTTACCGTTAGCTGTCTCAGAAATCATGTCATGTTACTCAAGGGGCCGCAGCTTACGTGATCATCTAGTGAAAGCAGATGTCAGCGTAAAAACACCAGTGAAACACTCTTTGTCTATATTGAAACCAGGATATTTCAAATGTTCATGTGTAACTTGCCGTTACCTTATCCCTGGGACTAGTTTTAACCATCCACATTCTAGAAAGAAATATGATATTTTGTACCATCTTACATGTAACAGTACTTTTGTTATACATCAGATCTTGTGTCCCTGTGGATTATGCTATATTGGTAAAACTCAGTGCAAGTTTAAAGAAAGAATGGTGATGCATTGCTGGAGTATTAGGGCGGCACAAGTGAGCAACCTGTAGCTCATCACTTTGCTTTATTTAATCATTGTTTGGCGAGTCTGCGATATCGCATAATCGACCATGTTCCCCCACCTATGAGGGGTGGGGACTGTAATCGTTTGTTATTACAACGTGAAGCAATGTGGATTCACCGCCTTAATGTATTAGCCCCAAGGGGATTGAATGAATCTGTAATACTCTCATGTTTTTGATTGATCCTTTATTGAACTAGCTTTTGGTGTTATATATGTACCGTTCATATGTACTAACATTGAGCATTGTATTTTTGTAAGTTACAATTACTATCATCTGATGTTTCCATTTGTAATTGTATGGCATTCTCTTCCAGCGCTGGTCATTTGTTGTATCTGTTGTCCTGGTGATGGGTATTGTCTATGTCACACATCCACGTCTTTGAACGTGATGACGTCACTGTTAGTCGCCGCCAGACGGGCTGTTGGTCCTGGCTGCTTGGCGCGGCTTCATGTAGAGGTGTTATGGTATATAAGGTAAGAAATATGCTTTTGTATTTTTTGAAATCCAGAAGATAGTACCAGTGTACTGAAATGTCCATTTAAAACGCATCTGCTGTCTTGAGTGTTTATTATGGAGAGTGCCGCACTTTGGACTATATACAGACGTTTTCAATGAGTGCCGGACCATTTGACCTATATAAATATATATATATATATATATATATATATATCTATATATATATATATGTATATTGTTCAGCAATTGTGAGACTTCAACGCCATCTAGTGTTTAAGATCCAAAAGACTACTTGTGCTTTATTCCAATTTCCTTTCAATTAAGGCTCCAGAGAGATATTTTCACAGCCACAAGGGTAAAGAAGTATATAATGAAGTGCATTAGTTGCGTACTATTTACATGAAATCTCTTTTTAAATATAATAAACCACCACCTCTATAGGTGCAATTCAATATTCGTTTTGTTCAAGGGTTTTTGCACCCCTCATACAAGTTATATTAGTGCTAAAAATAACAAAACCTAAAGTGGACAGTGTTTGTGAAAAAAATCCAAAGATTCACCACAACAAAAGTGGACAGTGCTTCGTGCAACCATATATGTCTCCAGACCATGTGACCAAAACCACAAATAATAAAGTGCAAGTGCTCGTGCCAGCAGACTAATTTGGCAACGTCCTGATGTCCACTCTGTCACTCATGTAGATTTTTCTGGTAAGACATAAATGAGGAAGTATATAAATCAGTAGTATATATAAAAAAACATTTAATAAACAAGCATCTAAAACATACATCTAAGAGCAGGAAGTTTAGCTTATCTGGCTGGGGTCACCACATCAGAGTCTGGACCAACACCAGGACCACCTCAACGCGTTTTGTCAGCTAACCATATAGCAGGACTTCTTCAGGAGGAGATATATATATATATATATATATATATATATATATATTACAGTAAATGTATGCACATACAGTACATACAGTTTATACTATACAGTGTACATGCAGTGACTGGCACTCACTCACTGCTCAATTACCAATTGTTGCTGATTGGCTGTCCAGAGTATCTTTCACTGTCAGCCACCTGTGCCCTCATTCCCGTGCCTCTACTCACACATCCTACAGTTCTGTACCTGTGCCATCATCATTTTACCTTTTTTCCCTGTGCCACCCCTTCCTCATTCCTCCTTGTACCTGAGCCTCATCCTGCCTGCCTACACCATGCACATTAGGTTTGCCACACAAACCTAATGTGATTATGTTATGCAGAACATAATCAAAATTAGATCATCACATTTTCTTGATGCTATAATTTTGATCAGGGAATTATTAACTGTATGTACTGTACTGTATATGCAGTTATGGTTCTGTGAGTTGATTACTATACTGAATGTCATGTCTTTGCTAATATTTTTGTTCTCTTATTTTTTATTAGGTTCTTGCATCTTACGACAGACTTTTGGGGAAGTCTGCAGCACGTACGAGCTTCGATGAGAAGAACGATATATGGATGAAAATTGCTGCTGCTGTGAGTAAAGTAGGATCTTGTTGCATGACTGTGGAGTTTGCCAGTCCTTTACAAAGGAGAAGATGGTGAAGATGGAAAAGCCAGAAGGAAAGGTCCGTCATGTCAAGTTTTCTTCATGGGAGTTGAAGATGAGGGATCATCTCGAATCCCTCCCACAGGAACAGAAGACCCCTATCAAACAGAAAAGAAAGGAACCCCATGCTGGTAAGTTTATCACAATATCACTGAATTTGCTACAGTATGTACAGTAGGATACTGCCTTTTTCAATCTCATCCTTAATCAGTCTTGCAATGTAAAAAAAATAAAATATTATTTAAATCCACTAAACTGCATTTTTATTCCTTTATTCCTTAAGAACGTCGAGATGAGGAGACAACACAATTTTCCAAAGAGGCAGAACACCACCAAGAAGAGCCAGCACAACTTATTGGAGAAGAGGAGGCCTCTGTGCTGGAGCCTCAAGCCAGCAGCCAAACCCCAGTAACTGTCCCAGGTACATTATGTTTGAATACAAATTGACTTTGATATATTCCTCTATTGTCAACTGGTTTTATATTACAGTTTTTCTTTTGACAAAACAATATTTATTTCATAGTGATGCAAGAGGAAATGGTGATGAGAAGGACTACAACTAGAACGCTCATGGAGAGTGACAAATCAATGTGGCAACAGAGGATGGAATCACGGATGGACCAGATCATCCAGACTCAAGCAGACATCATTAGGAGATAGGGAGTATTGATTTACATATTGTCCACTTTTGGAGATGTCCAATGGCAGTAATCTGAGTCCATCATGAATTTTTTTTAGCCAGCAAGACATTAGTAGGAATTTGGATATGATCTGGACAACAGTGCAAAATCTTCTGCAGCCAGTTTCGCCATGGGAACAGCTCTGCAACTGGTAGTGGATGAGCTTAGAAGATGGAGAGTCCCAGCACAAGCTGAGACAGTGCTAGACTGTCCAGTGGAAGAGGAACCAGAATAGGAGGAATAAAAAGGTGAACAAAACCCCCCGTGACACTTCCAGACACTGACTGACCCTTTCCCAAATCCGGGTTGCAGATAGAGCTTGCAGTACACCAATTGTCTCTCTCCAATTCTCACCACCTCTGACATGGTATCGCTTGCTTTACAGTACTTAATTTTTTCTTCCGCTCTCTTTCAGCTACTATACCAGGAGTCGACAGTCATCGGGACTTCTCAGGGACCAGCTCAGTCCGGGGTTGCACAAGTTGGCGTAGAGTTTCCTGTTTCCAGAAGACAGGTAAGCACACCTGAGCAACTTCCACAAGAGGATATGTCAGCAATAGCAGGAAGACCTGTGGAAGACATACCACTCAGTGTCAACTCATCTGAAACAGATTTCATGCTGTTCACCCTGAGCAAGGGACATCTTCGATATGCCCAAGCCATATTCCAGGAGCATGTTCCACACCAACTGTACCTGTCTTGAGTTAATAGTGTGAACTACGATGGTAACAAAGTAAAGATGTCACTACCCAAAAATCTGAAGGAGTATATACTGAAGCAATGTGGGGAGAAATTCAGGCTAGAAAAAAGTGACATTACATAGATTAAGAATACTTTGAATTGCCTGCTAAGGATGCGCAGAGTACAGCCCTGGGAAAACATTCTCCGGTCCAGCATTGAACCACAGCCTCTGCCTTGCCTAACACACTAGTTTAATATTCATACATGTAGACATGTACAGGAGGTCTGCGCCTGATAAACCACACAATATGTTATGAATGAGTGAGTGTAGAACCAGGTGAAATAATGCCAACAAATATAATAGTAACAAAATCCCTCTTATTTGAGTCACAATGCTCAGGGCATATAGATTATGCACATGCTTGAATTAATCTAATTGATCTGCTTGTGTGGTTTAATGAAATAGGATGGGGACACAGGGGGGAAGGTTTTTTTTGGAAAGGTGATAAGAATAAAGTGATAATATTAAAATAAATGGCTACTGCAGAGTTTGCAATGGCCAACTGAAATATGAGGTGTCTGGGAGATCGGTGGGTTGTGAAGCATCCCTCACCCCATCGCAGAGCATCACTGTGGTATCTCAATTAACAAGTCCACAGCTCTGCATGACTGTGTTCCCCATTGTCCTGGGTGCCATCCTAGTGCAACTGCGGTGCTGTGATTACCTCTGACTATAGCCTTTCCCCTCTGCTTCAGAAGTCTGCCAGTGTGTCTGTTTCCCGTGCTGGAGCCTCCCTTTGAAACATTCTTTGCCTTTTCCTGCTTTTCACACTCACCTTGATTGGGAGAAGATTCTCAGGCGTCTGAGGACTGACGCAGTTTTCTCTCCCCCTGGATACCTGCTGTCTCCAAGCAGACTTGTAGGAAATGCGGATTTGGTCTCCCTTGACTGCAGCATCTGCGGAGTAAATGAAGGTGACTGCTCGGTCCTAGTTAACTGCAAGACGTGGTCTTTGACTCTCCTTTGTTTGTCCTGCCCCCCTTCTTTTTCATTGTTATACCCCTATGTTCCCTCCATTTCTCCAACCTTTTATTTATTTTTTATTTTATTTATTATCAGTTTCTTATAAAGCGAAGCATATTCTGTTGTGCTTTACAATTGGACACATTAATAGAACAAAACTGGGTAATAACAGACAGATATATAGGTAGGAAGGCCCTGCTTGCAAGCTTACAATCTATAGGGAAATAGGCATTGATACACAAGGATAGGTGCTGTTAAGTTTAAAATAAAATACTTCTGTATTGCGCCTAAAATAATTATGAAGTTAAGTGAATTTATGTGAATGCATTAAACTGTCTTCAGCTGATTATTGCAGTGACCACAAAAGCTTTGGAATGGGTTAACCATATAATAAGAAGTGATCTCATTCCTATATTGGACTATGAGCTATAAGGACACGTTGGAATTATGAGTAATGGAGATGATAATAGAAACTTATCCTGATACTTTATTGATTATGAAACACTGATGAAAAGGATTAAATTATCATGCCACCCGGAATCAAGATGGACAATGGACCTGTTGATTAGAGACTGTGATGAACTATAATGAACCACTTTATACCCCTTAATGTGGAGACTCTGCATTTCCTAATCACGTATCCCAGTAATTCTCCCCTGGACGTGCTTTATTTGCCCACTCCCATGGACACCCCCATTATCCTATCACCTCCTTGTCACTCCCACCTGATAATGTAGTCACCAATCATGTTTCTGTAATATGATGTATTGCAATGAAATTATGTACACCCTTTTCATTAATTATTGTTATTGGAGTGCATAACATGTATTGTAACCAAATGAAATATAGGATATCTCACTGATAACTCAATGTGCATGGTCCACGTCTGTGCGCACAATCTTGTGACTGGTCCATCTGAATAAATCTACCTTTGTTTCACTACAAGCTGTCTTGATGAAGATTTGATTCTATCAGTGCTATATACTGCAATTTCGTCCAGCCAAAATACAGAATTTTTTGGTAATTCATGATCCAGTCACTCAGGTATGTTGGCCAAATGTCAGGAGGATGTGAAAGAAAGATAATGTGTGAGGTTATGTGTGGACTGTGAAAGGGGATGTACAGTAATTAGACATGGAAGCTATGAAGGTTATGTGGGTGTTTCTGGAATTTGATAAGCTTGCCTAAAGAGGTGAGTTTTCAGGGAATGCTTGAAGGATTAGAGACTAGAGTAAAGTCTTATTGTGCGTTGTAAGGCATTCCATAGAGTGGGTGCAGTCCAAAGAAAGTCCTGTAACCGTAAATGGGAGCAAGTAATGTGTGGGGATGAGAGACGTAGATCTTGTGCTGAGTGGAGAGGTCGGGTTGGGAGATATTTTGAGATGAGTGAAGAGATGTATGTTGGTGTGGTTTGGTTAATGGCCTTATGTGTAAGTAAAGGTATTTTGTTTCCCACCTCTCCTTATCGCTTCTTCCCTTTTATTTTTCTCTATTTACATGTATAACTATTGATGAAGTATTACAGTATCTTATGAAGCTTATACTCTTTATTTTATAATTATATTTCAGTTGATAACCACCAACAAATATATCTCATTTCAATTGCCTGTCTGCAGTTTATATATATGCCTGATATCCAGTACTTAAGGCATTGCTTTTCTCTGAACACAGATAACTACAGATATCTGTTTAATATATTTATAACGGTTGTCTGTTATTTGTGCTAATTCTGTTTTTTAATGCTTTATTGATATGCCATGTGACTAACTGCATGTCTACATTACACAGTTTCAAACTCTGTTATTTGTAAAGGCAGTCTTTAGATACCACCTATTTGCAAAGGCAGTTTTCAGCTACCATCTATTGGCTGTTTATCAGGGAATGTAGTTATGTAACTAGCAGCTGCAAGGCCACCAGTCACAATCCCGATGGCAGAATGCCGGCTAGGGAATCATGATAGGCATTGAGATACCGACGCTTATAATAATCCCGATGCCAGAATCCAGGAGGCGCCAGGCCACATGAGGTAAATCCAGACGCCCATCCTCTTAGCCACGGGGGGGAAGGGTTAGGTTTAGGGCACTCCGGGAGGGATTTAGGATTAGGCACCCCCCGGGGAGGGTTAGGGTTAGGCTACAGGAAGGGTGGGTTAAGGTTAGGCGCCACCAGGGGGGAAGTTAGGGTTAATCACCCCCCGGGAAGATTAGGTTTAGGCTGTGGGAAGAGGTGGTTAAGGTTAGGCACCCCTGGGGGGGAGGTTAGGGTTAGCCAATAGGGGGGAGGTTAGGGTTAGGCACCCATAAAGGAGGGTTAGGGTTAGGGAGGGAGAAGGGGAGGGTTAGGTTACTTACATGCTGCTGTCAGGATTTCCTCCCTTTGGGAAGACACTGGCGGTATTTGAACGCTACCAGAATTTCAATCCCTTTCCATTTATCAGTATTACTATATTTTATTTATGGTCTATCTTTTGTAAGGGCAGCCTTTAGCTGCCATCTTGTGGCTGTTCAATAGTGTTACTATATATTTATACTATTGAATTCATTCTACCATTTGCAAAGGTAGTATTTTACTGCCACCTAGTGATCATTTCTTAGTATCACTTCACTTTCTATACTGTTTAAATTCAGTGTCACAATTTTGACCCGGTATATGCATTTACTCTACTGACTTCTATAGTACCAATGTAATCTATTTTTCTAACTGTGGAATGCTATCTCTGGGGGTTACTACTATGTTTATGTGATTCGATGACACAATCTCCATCCAGGTAAAAAATTTAGCATTATATCACAAAATGAGGGATTTGATGATTGGAGGTAATAAAATATTAATCTTTCAGGATTATTCAGTAACAGTGACTCTGAAGCATTAGGAATTCTCAGAGATCTGTACATTTTTGCATAACAAAAATGTTAGATTTGCTTTACTCTATCCAGCAAAATTGAGGGTGGTAGAGGACGGCAATCCACTCTTTTTCACTGACCCCGTAAAGCAAAAGCACACTTCATGTCCCCAAGATCCCCACCCAGATCCCCATACAGGTGAACCTTGCAATTACTGAATAACTAGCTTAA
Source organism: Taudactylus pleione (assembly GCA_031769625.1). Classification (NCBI taxonomy): domain Eukaryota; kingdom Metazoa; phylum Chordata; class Amphibia; order Anura; family Myobatrachidae; genus Taudactylus; species Taudactylus pleione. Next base: position 504,723 of record JAUIMM010000531.1, read on the forward strand.
TTATTGGGGAGATATACTGACAACCTTGCCCTTAAGGGTTTGCATATTGGTACTACTGTTCAACTGTTTTGTTATTTCTTTTGTGTACTATTTGGTTGCACACCTCTAAAATTAGATGGTGTCCACTACAAGTTTGATTGCTGAGGAAATCTAGAAAATGGTGTTTTGCGGTATTGTGAATTGTTTATGTTCTGTCTGCGACAATTATCACGACTAAAGAAAGCAATGTTTTTGACTCATGTTTTCAGTCTATTTATCCTACTGCAACTGTTTATTTGTTGTAACCTGGGACCTGGGGGATCAGGGAGAAGCCACTCTATGTTTGTACATCATTTTGTGTGTCTGCCAGTGGTTGGGGGGTGAGTAGCCATGCCATCTTCAATGACTTACCCAGTTGTTTCCCTTCCCCAAAAACCATTGCAGATACTATTGTGGAATGTTGGAGGACTAAACTCCCCAATTAAATGGAAGAGGGTCCTTACCCATCTCAAATGTTTTAATCCAGATATAATTTTTTTACAAGAGACCCATTGGATCTCCTCTGAAGAGCACTCATTGAAAGCCAGTTGGCTAGGTTAATGTTACTCAGCCCCTTTTAGAAAAAATGTGCAAGGAGTAGCCATACTCTTTCACAAGGATTTTCCAGTATCTGTACTTTCAGAAACTATTGACCCATCTGGAAGACATATTATCTTAGATATCGAATTGTATCAGGTTAATTATACTCTGGTTAATGTATATGCCCCAAATGTTAATACTCATCTTTACAATCAGGATCTAGGCCATGTCCTCCAAGGTAGAATTAATCATTCATTGGTCATAGTGTGATACCCCCTAAGTCTGGGTATACGTAAGAATGGTGTTTCTTGGTTCTTTATTTATTTACAGAGAGGTAAAGAGGTAAGTATTCAATAATTCAGCAGAAATGTACTATGTTTTTATTTGTGGCAACAGAAATCATAGCATGTTAAACGGTACTTCTGCAGTGAGAATTATAAATGAAATTATAATAACAATTACGGTTACAATGAATTAAGTTTTATTATTCAGGAACACAGCTTCCTTGCCATCAATAAGGATTTCTCTCTTCTTGCTGGTTTTAAAAGATTAGTGTATGCAAGACTTTTCAACAACAATATATTCACAATTACTTTGAACAATATTATTAGAATAAATGCATGCAACAATAACAGTTCATCAAACAAATGGATTAATTGAGACTATTTAATTATGACTAATGGTCCATTACTTAACTCCTATTAAGTTTTACTGGCCAGTTACTTAAATGTCCCTCACTACCGGTAGTGTTTAATCCCTGTAGGTGTACACTGCGTTGCCCGGGTTTTCCATTGAAATGTTCTGACTTTGCCTGCTTTTAACAATTATAGCTCCACTGCGTGTAGTTATAAGAACTGTGCTGGTTCTCAATGCAATTGTCTCTCTCTTTAAGCTTGGCTGGCTATCTCTGCAACTATGTTGCTATGCTCACAGACTAACAGCAATCCAGAGGGTTTCTGCAATGTCCCTAATGTTGCAAATTTGTTGCTATTAAACTAGCTACTGTAACAGTTTATTGACCGTCTCCCTACTAATCTAAACGGAGCTGAGGCTTTTCCCTGGAGACTGACAAAGTACAGTAGGCTGCTTTTGGGGGGGTGTTTATTTAGCTTGGCTCCGGCAGTTCTCAATAGAAACTCCCCTGTCCACCAGTTTTTAGGCTCTATAAGGCAGTATACGTTTAGAAAAGTCTCAGGCTATGCACACTTATTAGTTGCGAATCGCTCCCTGTGCTGGTGATGGAGGAGGTTAATGCTGGGTACTGTGCTGAGGGGGTTAATGCGGCCAATTAACTGAAGATTACTGTTAGTGAAAAGCTGTGTAGAGGTGTGTATGGCCAAGCCTCTTACCGCTGGGATAACAGCGACTCCTCCCCTTTACTTGCAGAGTCCGAGTCAAGCTGCAGAGGGCCCAGGTTGACCTAGCCCTTCCCCAGGCGTCAATCACCAAGCTCCGCCTTCGCCGCATAGTCTCCCACGAGGTTTCCGCTTCTTGCACCGCATACCAAGCTGCCGCAGATCGAAGGAAGAGTCTCTCTGCGGTTCCGGTAAACCACCCCGCCTTCTGTCGCACAGGTAAGCAGCGCACCGGTCTCCTTTATCCACCTTTACCTTAGGAAAACTGCGCAGTCAGCGCGCATACGGGGGCTTTTATCCCCTTCCTACCCTCCTCGTGGCCACTCCAACCGGCTTCCACCTGCATTCACGTGCCGGTTCTTAGTCCCCCATAAGGTCCAACGGGACATTCCTCCCCTATTAATTCCCTTGAGACAGTCTCAGTCTCGAGAACCCACAGTGTATCAGGGTCAATGTGCCTGGTCAGAACCAATGTAGTTGAACCAAATCATGGGGTATACAGACAGTTTTTCCTTTAATAACAAATATGTATATAACTGTACCTCTTAAGAACATTCATGAGTTAAATCTTTAACACACATTTTCCTTCAAAGTGGTATCCCCCACATTTCTGGGGTACCACAATAGGGTGTGATTTCAATATGGTAGAAGATCCTTTACTTGATAAATCAGATCCATGGCGATTATTGAATCCCACTGATAAAACTCACACACATCTTTCTATGGTGCATAAGTCTCGAAGTTCCTGAATTGATAAAATATTAATCTCTGATGGTTTAATGACTAATGTCCATCAGGTGGACATTCATGATATCATTATTTTGGATCATTCTCCTGCCTCACTGGCCCATACCCACCTACGAATGCAACATGCTGATAATATATGGTGTTTTCCTTACTATCTGGCTCAGTCTGATGACTTCAAGTCAAATCTAACTCACCACTGGATGAACTATGTTGACGATAATTTCACTTACTGGGACCAACCCATTCTTTTCTGGGGTGCCTCTAAGACAGTAATGAGGTGACACATACATCTCCCATAGGAGATGAGAAGTGAGGGTAGAGTATAATGCTTTGAATGCCACGATGTTGGAAGCCTTTCAGCATTACACTGTGAATCCCTCAAAAGAATATATGCACTTTTATAAGCAAGCACACCAAATTGTTGGAGACTTACTAACACAAGCAAAACATTTTCTCGAATATACAAAAAATAAATTTTACTGTTGGGGAAACAAAGCAGGTAAACCCCTGGCAACGTTGTCTAGACTTCCCAGAAAACAACATACAATTATCATGTTAAAACATCCTCATAATGGCAATGTATTAACTGACTCCTAAGAAATAGCTTCCTAATTCCAGGAACATTTTGAAGCTTTGTTTCGCTCCCCTCCTATTGATATTACACTTCAGAGTACCCTTCTTACTGATGAAGTATTGCCAAAACTCACCTCAGAACAAACGGAAGCAATGGCAACATCACCATCGATTAAATTAATACGGCTTTATCATTACTCCCCCAGGGTAAATCTCCAGGTCCTGATGGGCTCTCAGGAGACTATTATCATATATTACAACAACATATTGCCCCAACACTGTTTGAATTATTTAAGGTAAATAATGATGATAATACTCCTTATCCAGCATTTAATGAAGTCTATACGACTCTCTTGCCTAAGCCTGATAGAGATGCAAGCTTGTTATCTTCGTATAGACCCATTAGTCTGTTAAATGTTAATTTCAAACTCTTGGCCAAAATTATGGCTATAAGGCTTCAAACAGTGCTTCCCAATATAGTGTCTGAGCACCAGACAGGATTCGTTCAGGGTCGTCATGTGGTGAAGGCTATATGGAAGGCAATAGCAGCAGTAGTGTTGTCGGGTGGTTCATCGGGTGGAGAGAATATTCTTTTAAGCTTGGATGTTCATAGAGCATTCGATATTATTCTATGGCCACATTTATTCAAAATTCTGGAGGGGAGGGCCTTCAAGACAGGTTTCATCAACTTGGTTCATTATTTTTTATCAGAATCCCTTTACTTATTTACTGGAATAGTGGAACCCCATTTTTACTTGGAGAGGGGCAACCATCAGGGTTCTCCCTTATCCCCAGTTTTATTTAATTTAGTGTTAGACCCCTTACTTAGATACTTTTCAAAACTGGGATACTTTTCAATTTATTAAAATAGGTCACCAGGAGATAAAAATGTCAGCATGTGCTGATGATATTCTCCTTTATATTAGTAATCCTTAACAGTCTCTCCCCCTTATATGAAATAAACTTGAATATTTTGACTTAATATCTGGTCTCCATATTAATATGGACAAATCAGTAACTATGATGCTTCCGGGATCTGTCAGATGTCCTAGGTGGGCCTCTCAATTTTCCCTTCAATGGACTAAACAGCACATCCCTTATTTAGGAATCACTTTGCCACTTAATATAACTGATTTATACAGGTTAAATATTACAATACCCATTACAATGTTAACAGCAGATATCAAGGGGTGGGAATCTCCCATTGTCTTTTCTGGGAAGGGCGAACCTTATAAAAATGGTGGCTATCCCTCGGTTACTATACCATACACAATCACTCCCAATAATTCTAACGAAAACTGTTCAACTTAAAATTAATGCATTCATCCATAAGACTTATTTGGAAAGGAAGTCAAGCCAGAATAGCTTTACGGAAAATTCACCAGTCAAAGTCTAACGGAGGTATAAACTTCCCAGATATTTTGACATTTAACCAGGCTGCCCTTCTGGGACATCTACGAGATTGGCTGCTTCGAACTTCAACTAACACCAATGTTTCTTTAGAACAGAGTTTTTTAGAGGATTGTGCTTTCATCTGTTTTCTCCATCTACACGATCAGGAAATATCGGAATTGGCTAAAGCTAATCCACTATTGTGGATGACCAGAAACCTATGGCATTTTTTGGGGTATAAAGTTGGTCTAAATGCATATCATTCCCTCCATTTACCTCTAATCTGTAACCCAAACTTTCTTGATGGCATGGCTGCTCATCCCTTCACAATATGGAGTTTGGAGGGCATCTTAAACATTAGATCATACTGTATACAGAAATGTTAAAACAATTTGCAATAATTGGATCATACAGTATTCTTTAGCATTTTTACAGGTATGTTTCTACTTAACTCATGTGTTGGGGTGCTTTTCTAGTGGAGATTGGAACAATATGTTGGATACTTTTCTGACATGTCCAGTGCCACAACATAGAGCAATATCAATCCATTATACCTATTTAAGAGAAATAATAGATCTCGGGGGGCATATCTAAATGGCTAGTATATTTCCCAACATTAATGATACCCATGATGATAAAAGCTTTGGAATCTTCTAGAAGGACTCTCCCAGCCAGCATGTACGATGAACTTTTCTTGAATATATATCGCAATAACTATTTGTCTCCAATTAGGCGTTTCCGAATGGGGAAATTCAAAAATCACTTGTGCCCAAGATGCCACCGGGAGGAGGCAGACAATTTCCATTGCCTTTGGGTGTGTCCCATAGTTAAATATTTCTGGCATTTAATTTGCAGTTATGCAGAAGCTAAACTGGTGAATTATGTCCCTTTCACCTCTGAATGGACAATTTTGGGAATTTTCAATCGAGGTTTGCGGATGACTTTAGAAAGTAACATTTTTTTACTAGCTTTAAGTGCAGCAGGAAGAAAAACAATATTGCATGGATGGCTGGATAGTTTACCCCCTCAGTAGCCTTTATTTTTGTTTACATTTCACTTTATATTTAAAATGGATTGGATGGAAACACTTTTACAAAAAGAAAAAAGAGTGGAGCATTTTTTTTTTTATGCTATGTGAGCCGTACATTGACACTCTTCCACTCTAAACTAGAAAACAAATACATTTTAGCTTAAGAAATACTACATGGTACCTTACCAGATTAGCGTTACAAGATCCTCTGATCGCTTTAATTTGAGATGTGGGGTCAGATGGCTTCTTTTTTCCAGGTCCCCAGGAATATGAGTTCATTTGTATTTCCTTGTGTATTAACAATTTGTTGCTTATAAAAATATAAGAACTGTATGTGCAGATTTTCAATATCTACGAGAAGTATTTTCTTTTATTCAGATTCTATGCCATATTGTATATGGAAAAGTTATATTTGTTTAAAGATGTTTTTCCTAAACTGTAATCCATGATGCAATTTGTATTAGTGTGAACAATGTCTCAATAAAAAGGGAATTAAAACAAAAATATATATATGATTTTATGGTTCCAGTATATGAAATATAGTGCCATATTTCCAAGCACTGTTTTCTATGTCGTTTATCTAAAATGTGATTTTATGGCTCCAGTATATAAACTATAAAGCCATATATCTAAGCATTATATTCTATATAATTTACAAAAAATATGATTTTATGGCTCCGATATAAGAAATATAGAGCCATATTTCCAAGCACTATTTTCTATGGCATTTATCTAAAATGTGATTTTATGGCTCCAGTATATGAAATACAGTATGATTCCATATATTGAAGTGGTAATATCTACAGTATATCTCTATGAAATCACTACACATACACAAACATCATCCTCACTTACTCAGATCCCCACATACACTGTTCACACCCTATAGATGAAATATGATTTTATTCTAAAAAGTTTTATTGTTATTAAAATTATATTATTGATAATATATTATTGAATCATATAAATTTATTTTTGTACATTAACTCGCACTCTAATCTAGGTACTATTTATCAGGACATCAAAGCCAAATCAATTGTCAAACTCTTCAGCATCGGCTCCAAGCTGCACCATCGGCTCTCAAAGCCAACTCAAATATTTTCCTCCCCTCAGCACGGGCTCCAAGCCACAACAATGGCCAAATCAATTATTAAACTCTTCAGTACGGGCCTCAAGTCATTTTCTCTACTCTTATAACCATACCACATTTACTACCAACAGAATCTTAAACCAGCTTTTTGCCACATCGATAATGTACCACCTCCTGTTCTGGATCTATACTCATATCTACTATCCACGATTTAGTCTCTATTCCTACTGTTGCTCTCACCATTGAATCCTTATGCTCCTCCATGTGAATTGCTACTATCTTGAGCTGTAAGTCCAGGTGGCCACCTAAGTACCGTGAACGTATCACAGTTCTAAAGGAACAACGGGTGGTTGTTGTTATTGGCAGAAGATTTCGCTAGCCTGGTTCTAGACTTTTAACATGGAGTAGGCATTGGATATAATAACATAGTTGGCCCAGAAAGAAATTAGTTAAAGAGTACAGTCATGGAACAAGGGCAGAGCATTGCCCAGGCACTCGCCATTCAAATCCAAACCCTAACTCAGAAGGTCCATGATCTTTCTCTACGGGTTGAAGTAAGTCGACCTTCCACAGTATTAGTTCCTCCCAGAGAACCCAAAATGAAAATGAAGAAGCCATCTGACCCCACATCTCAAATTAAAGTACCATGTAGTATTTCTTAAGCTAAACGTTTTCTGAAGCCGAGTGCCAACAGTGTAGAGAGCTTTTTCTGTGTCTATATTGTGGGAGCTCCGACCATTTTATCAGAGACTGTTCCATTCGCCAGCCTAACTCTGATACCAAAGGCCTACGCTTCAGAGATCTTGTTCTTAGTTCTCTTCATTTCCCATCGGCAACCGAAGAACCGAAGTTTCCTCAGTTTAAGGCAAGGGGTTAAGATCCACCATGTTAAATAAGGTTCAACTTTTTGATGGGGGTCCCGTAACAAGTCTTTCAGTCTGGGAGGGGGTCTCGTGTGTATCTACTCAAAAGTTGCTCTCCCCAAGAGGGAGAATCAAGTGCTGTGCCCCAGGAGGGCGCTTCAATTTCAAGTCTCACACCCCAAGAGGGAGTTACAAGTCTCATACCCTAGGAGGTGTTTTTGGGTGTTCTACTCCAGGAAGGGGTTTCAAGTGCCATGCCCCAGGAGGGGACTTCAGTTTCAAGTCTCACACCCCAAAAGGGGATTACAAGTCTCATACCCCTGGAGAGGTTGTCAGATGTTCTACACCAGGAAGGGGCTGTAAGTACTATGCCCCAGGAGGGGGCTTCAATTTCAAGTCTTATACCCCAATAGGGGGTCACAAGTCTCATACCCCAGGAGGGATTTTTCGGGTATTCTACACCGTGAAGGGGTTCCTAGTGCCGTGCCCCAGGAAGGGGCTTCAATTTAAAGTCTCACACCCCAATATGGGGTTACAAGTCTCATACCCCAGGAGGAGTTTTTCGGGTATTCTACACCAGGAAGGGGTTCCTAGTGCCGTGCCCCAGGAAGGGGCTTCAATTTAAAGTCTCACACCCCGAGAGGGGGTTACAAGTCTCATACCCCTGGAAGGGTTGTTAGGTGTTCTACCCCAGGAATGGGTTCCAAGCACCGTGCCCGAGGAGGGGGCTTCAATTTCAAGACTCTCACCCCAAGAAGAGGTTACAAGTTTCATTCCCCAGGAGGGTTCCTCTGGTGTTATTCCCCAAGGGAATGAAGGGGGCTTCAATTTCAAGACTCTCACCCCAAGAAGAGGTTACAAGTTTCACACCACAGGTGGGGGCCTTCATTTCGAGTTTCATGCCCCAGGAGGGTGCCTTTATTTCGTGTTACCTTCCCCAAGAGGTGGTTTTCAATTCAAGTTCCACGCCCCAGGAGGGGGTCTTCATTTGAGTACTTCACCCCAGAAGGAGATTACAAGTTTCTTGCCTCAGGATGAGGTTTCCAATTTGAGTTATATACCCCAGGAGGGGGTCTCTAATCTCCATTCCCAAGACAGAGTTTCATGGGATGTACCTCAAAAGGGGTTTTATGATGTTATAACCCAGGAAAGAATCTCTACTTCTTCATCCCAAAAAGGGAATTCCAGTTTTATTCTCTGAGAGGAGCTTTCAAGTGTTGAACCCCAGGAGAGGGTTTGCATTTTAAGTTTTACTCCCCAAGAAGGGGACTTAGCCTTAAGTTTTATGCCCCTGGAGGGGGTTAGCAGTTTCATGTCCCAGGAGAAGATTCCAAGTATTATTTCCCAAGGTGGGGGTTCAAGTGTCATTTCTCAGTATGGATTTGCAAGTGTCTTACCCCAGGAAGGGGTTTTTGGTCCCATACCTCAAAAGGGGGGTCAAGTTACATACCCCATGTAGGGGTCGCAAATCTCTCATCCCAAGAGAAAGTTTCAAGTCTCTCATCCTAAGAGGGGGTTACAAGTCTCATGCCCCAGGAGAGTTTCCATTTCAAGTACCACACCCCAAGAAGGGGTCTATGATTCAAGTTTTATCCGCCTGAAGGGGATTTCCAATGTTGTACCCCAGGAGGGGTTTACGAGTACTACACCTCAGGAGGCAACCTCTGGTGATCTATCCATCTCAGCTATGAATTCTTCTGTTCCTACTTCTAAAGGTTCTTTACAAGCCCCTATCTCTCTAAAAACTGGGCCTAAAGTTTTTGAAGTTGAGCAGACTTCCTGGGGAGTGGATAATCACATGGGAAATTTAACATTTGTGATCTCGAAAAACTCTGGTTTCTGGGGAGAAAAGAACTTAAATCTCTAGTAGAGGCCGTTGGGGATAAAGTTGTGGAAGATATTGGCAAAGAAACTAATTACCTCACCGGCCAACATCCCAGAGCCAATTCTTTTGATTCCAGATTTTCTATGTCACCCTCTGTTTCTTGACTCTGTCGCATCTGGACCAAGGTTCATCAAAGCCTTCGGAAGGTCTCTACTTGCTCCAAAGAAACCAATTACCTCATCGTGACAGTGATAAATCCAAATGAAAACTGGCAGAAAGTCTTTGTATAAAGGTCATAGATGAGAATGAGTTATTTGAATTAATGTATTCTTCATCCAACAATGAATCAGTTCCTGAACATAATATCATTGTGAATAATGAATTATGCAACACTCGTTCAAGTAAGGAACATCAACCGATATCAGTCATATCCTCTGTTCATCAATCTGTGGATTTTCAATGTAGTTCCATGTCTACTCCTGATAGTGACTTGGCCATTCCAGTTTGTTTGACTAAAATATCTGAGGTATCTATAAAAATGCTCCAAATTAAAGACCAAGGAAATCTCATGTTCGCAATCAGATCTTCCACCTTCCTCTATAGATAAAACCAGGTCTTTAGCTAAGGTTCTTACCGCTAAGCAAAATTTTTTTTGGGAACAGATAATTGCTTGAAAGGCTTGACCTTTCTAATTGCTGGAGTCTTAGAGTCCATTGAGAATGATGAAGCAAAGTCATTAACATAGAATTATGGAGGCAAAGTTTTTGAGAAGATTTGCAGTAAAATCAATTATCTAATTGTGGGCCATTACGGTGGAAAATCCAGGCGAGCGAAAGCAAAGAGTTTTGGAGTTAAAGTCATTAATGAGGATGTTTTTTTTAATTGATTGACATTTTGTTCAGCAAGCAATTATTTCTTGAGCAAATTACCTCTGGTAGTAATAGTCCAGCACCTTCAGACTGTATAATTGGATACGAGAGTTGGGAAGATATCTGAAAATTTATTTTTAAGTCTTGTGGACCCCAATTCTTCTTATGTTTTCGAGCAAGATTTGTTTATTTTCTTGTGTTTTCAAGTAAAAAAAAAATTTTTGTACTCCTTGTGAAGATTTCTTCAAGTTTTTGGAAACCTCCTTGCATTCCTGGAAATTTTTCTGGAAGCTATTCTTGTGCATGTTTTTAGTTTTCGGAGTCCACCATGAAAGGGGGGTACTGTCAGGATCTGGCCTGGGATCAGCCTTTACTCACCGCTGAACTGGTGTCTTTAGGCTCCAAGGCATTCAGATGTCAGTGGCAGTGGTGGGTTATGGCTGAGGATTCTCCACGAGGTCTGGTTGGACTTCCATGCGTACGACTGGACTTCTGTGTTAGCAGGCATGGGTGCAGCCATGTTGGTTCATCTCACCTGACCAGTTTCCTCCAAAAGCAGTCCTGCTAGTGTCCCAGCTGATCTCAGGATCCAACGACCAGCTGCCTGAGGGTATTTAGGACCGACTGCTGCAACAGGAAGTTGCCTGATCAACAATTGTCACTCCTAGTGTGCTAGTAAAGTCTTTGTTCCAGGTTCCCTTGGTTTTCCTGTTTTCCAGTGTTTAATCGAGCTACAGTGTGACCAATATCCCTGCCTGTATGCCTAGTTCCAGTGTCTCCTTTGAGCATCAGTGTGATTACATCTTTGCCTGTGTATTAGTTCCAGTGTCTCCTTTGAGCAACAGTGCGACCAATATCCCTGCCTGTGTACAAACCACTAGTGTCTTCCGAAGCAGCAGTGTGACTAACATCTTTATATACACAAAAAGAAGAAATACAAGTGCACAACTCCAAATTAACTGATTATATATAAATAAATAAATTTTTGCAGTAAATAGAGGTTTTTGGCATAATCTTGGCCAAGATTATGGGCCTACCCACCAATCAATCTAACTGGCTTCCAACATCCTTCTCACTGCATACATTTATCTCATTTAGAACACATGTTCAGCTCCCTTATTTTTAAAAATATCATACTCTGTCTATGCATGTACACTTTCTTCCCCTATATGCCTCCACTCTGCTATATATTCCGCAATCCCTACTGCTGTGTGGTCTCCCAACTGTGATAATGCCAACAGGTATGTTAGGGGTGTCAACCAATCTGCGCACAGCAGCCCCAGGTAGTCTAACAAGTCCAAGTGGAAATCACCTAACCCACACAATGAAAACTGTCAAACTCAAAAAAAGGGACAAGCAACATACAACGGGGTGCTACTATATGACAATAAAAAATGTTGTATCAGTAAACATAGAGTAATAATACATTCCTTGTATTTGTGGATCTTCTTTTGTGCTCCTCAAAACTGTTTTTCTGTTTTTTTCAATGATGTTTATTCCTCATTTTCATGTGGCATGTCATATATGAAAAAAACACTGGAAAGCAGTCCTAAATATTGCACTACATCCCAAAAGATATTAACAGGAAACACCCTTGATGACAAGATCCGCATACCCCACTCACTAGAAAAGCTGAATACATAATCCTTAAAAGATATCTTTCAGATCTAACATTATACCACAATGTGTATGGAAGTATGGTGGCAAATCACTGCGTACTGTGACTCACGTTAGCAAGGTGCGAAAAGAATATTGTGACACAGTCAGATTAGGGGTTCCTCTCCTGGGTAGAGGACTCCTTCCTTACACACACACACATCAGCAGGGAAGCAGCACACCAGTCTGGATGCGAGTACAAGCTGGTCGGTGCCAGTCTTTATTGTACAATGTCAGAAATAACATAAAGAAAACATAAACATAAATCCTAGCCCTGTCGGGGCACTAACTTCACAGGTGGTTCCCTCACTACCAGAACCTGGCAGGACCTAATGCCCTCACCAGCAACAAAGGCACAGCACAACACTCACAGTTAGGTTTTCAAGTGTCTCTGAGCAAACTCCCTGCCTGCTCTCCCAGGTGAAACACTCAGCCCTAAATACACAAGGCTTATATTGGCCACTCTCAGGTGGGAACCCTAACAAGCCTGTTACCAGGCTGCGAGAACCAAAACCTGGAGTGGCCATGGGTGGAGCCCTCCCTCTCCTCTCACCCACAACCCCCAGGTCCCAAACCTGCTTTTCAAAAAGCCGAGACTCAAGCCTGCTACACTGCAGACTTTCTCCTGGGGGTTTAGAACACATAAGACAGGAATCTGGGACAAATGTACCTGCCACAGACCACTTTACCAGTGATCCTATCACAATATATAAAGGTATCTTTATTTTCTCAGAGATTGCATACCCCAACTCACACCATGCAATGTAGATTCTTGTACACCAAGGTTTATTTGCATCGATATATATTAGATCACTTGTTTGTAACAAATGTGTTATCTTCCAAAAAAACATATATGACATGCCACATGAAAAGAAATAAACATCATTGAAAAAAACAGAAAAACAGTTTTGAGGAGCACAAAAGAAGATCCACAAATACAAGGAATGTATTATTACTCTATGTTTATCGATAGAACATTTTTTATTATCATAAAGTAGCGTCCCCTTGTATGTTGCTTGTCCCTTTTTTGGTGTTTCCCAACTGTGATAGTCTGTGTTCCCTCATCCACACCAATGTTTTTCCCCAGCCACATTGCTGTCTTTCTCTCATCTGTGGCACTCTTTCTTCCTCCATCTGCACTACTCTGGTCCCTCAACCATGCAACTCTGTCTCCCCCCACCACCAGCACCACTCTGTCTTCCTCCCCATCCACACCAATCTATCTTCCCCAATCCCTACTGCTGTGTGGTCTCTGAACTATTGTAGTCTGTGGTCTGTGTTCTATCATCTGCACCAATCTGTCTATCTCCATCTGCACCGCCCTGCATCCATGCCACTCTGTTTCCTTCTGCAACACTGCCTTCCTCTAAGCCATGCCAATGTCTTCCTTTCCTCTGTGGCACTCTTTCTTCCTCCATCTGCACCACTCTGTCCCCCCCAACTGTGAAACTCTGGCTCCTCCCCCCACCCGCACTACTCTGTCTTCCTACCCATCCACACTAACCTGTCTTCTCCTATCCCTACTGTTGTGTGTTCTCCTATTTGTGCTAGTCTGTATTCCCTTATCCGCACCAATCTGTCTTTACCATCTGCACTGCTCTGTCTTCCCATGTCCATGCCACTCTCTTCCCCATCCACGTCACTGTCCCCCCAAACCGTGCCACGCCGTTTCCCCCATCTGCACCACTGTTTCCACCCATCTGCATTACTTTGGCTACCCCCCCCCCCTGTACTGCTTAACCTTCCCTCCTCTGCACGCCTTTGTGTCTCACCTATACACGCTGCTGTGTCTCCTTCCCACATCCACACCACTTTTATCCCATCTGCACAGCTCTATTTTCTGCTTTGACCTCATTGCATAGACTGCATGTGTGTATTCCAATGAGCACACAATTCTGTGAATTAGCAGCTCCACCATTTTGTGTGTGACAGCAATCTCATTCTGTGAGAGTGCTGAATCTGCACTTAACCACATGGTGTGATGGCATACCATATCTGCATTGCGCAAGGAACAAGTCCATTAAGGCGTCAGCCTTACTGATCATAATTTTATTGCTTTTTGAAGTTTGAGTGGCAGAAAATCAATAGGTTTTGTGAATTTTCAGATCATGTCTAAGCAGCCTTAATGTGACATGTGAAATCGTAAGGATTTTTGTCTACGGAATTTCATAGCTTTTTGAAAAATTATTAACTATCAGGGTTTGGATGAGCAAACCGGGCCACCTGCAGGGGAGAAGGGCAACAAAATGGTACACTAACGGAGGTGGAAGAGGGGACAGCACACAGGAGGTTGGTTTGGGAGGTGCAGAGTGCGAAATGGCTGTAGGCATGTGGGGTAGCAGCAGCAGCAGTGGTGCAGAGCAGTGGCAGCAATGCAGTGCAAAGGGGGCATCAGTGGGCGACAGAGGGCTCACTGGTAGTGAGTATGCACCTGAGAAAATCAAATCAATAAGTCACAGATGCATGAATGCAGCAGTGAGATTTATCTATGCTTCTATTAAAAATGAAATGTGTAGAAAAAAAGGCGTAGTCCTGCCCCCTAAAAGACAACCAGCACCGGGCTTTGGACCCCAGTACTGGTTGTGCTACATACACTGAACAAACAACATAGGGGTCCCCCGTATGAAGCACAACCAGCACCAGGCTTTTGAGAACCAGTTCTGGTTGCCAAAATATGGTGGACAAATGACATAGGGGTCCCCCATATTTGGTTAAACCAGCACTGGGCTCTGAGTCGGTCCTGGTTCTAGAAATACAGGGGGAAAAATGCATAGGGCCCCCCTGTATTTCCCAGAACCAGCACCGGACCATTTCTAGCAGGGGGGTGATGCCACAGCTAGGGGAGCCTTTTCACCGGGGCCCCCAGCCGAAGCATCACCCCTGATTGCACATCAACCCAGGCCAGGGATCCCAGGGGAGTTGGGGAAACCCCAATAAAGGGGTCCCCCCTCTCCAGGGCACCCCAGGCCCAGGCTTAGCCCCGGGTTATCCCCAGCACCCCTGGGTGGTGGGTGCAGGGTTGATTTGTGTTGTGTATGAATATATAAATATTGTCTTTTGCAGTAGTACTACAGGTCCCAGCAGGCATCCCCACATACTGGCACTTGGAGAACCACAAGTACCAGCAACCAGGCACTAAGGTCCTGCTGGTACCTATAGTACCCCTGCAAAAGAAATATTAAAATAAAACAGACACCATTTTTTTTTTAAATTTATTTAGCGGGACCTTCACCTGCGGGGTGGCAGCCTTAAGCTCTTTTTAATGGCTGCCACTCCCCCAGGACTTCTATGGCATTTTCACCTGGAGGGCGACGGCCTTTAAGACCAACTAGGGGAATAAAATGGTCCATCTTTGAGAATTGATCCACAACCACCCAAATGGTGTTATGTCCTTTGTATGGTGGTAATTCTGAAATAGAAAACAGAGATAGGTGTATCCGTGGAGCAACTGGAACAGGCCTATGGAGGTACTTGCTTTGGCAACGCAGTAGGAACTATGAGCAGACCATGCACAATGGTTGCCCGGTAACACCAGAAGTAGCGACTATGGTGGGGTTAGAAAACCAGGTCTGTAAAATGAGTTCACCAGTCCTGTAAGGATTGAGGATATTTCCATGCAACAGGCAGAGGGATATCACACAGATTACTAACACAATCAGTGTACATCATAACTTCACACTAAAATGTGGATTTCCCTAGTTTAATAAACTTGCAAAGGGAGACATATGTATAACCCATTTATTCAGTTATTCTACAAATGTATAGGAAACTCTGGAATGAAGCTTACAATCATGTGATGTATTGATAAGCAGGGTGTGATATCTATCACACCCTGTAGTAACACGAGTACTACAGGACTCATTGCAAACCTGCTATATGGTCATTTCTGGAGGATTTATTGTTAATATGAAAAAGCAAAGGCATTTTAGGAATCTGGATGCCACCTAGTGGACAAAAATAATGTGATGTTCAACCTGTAGCAGTTGCATATTGTAGTGTAATATGTGATTTTTGAAAACTCCAAAATAGAACAAACAAAATCATAATTATCATAGAGAGTGTGGAGTGAAAAAAACGAATACTCTCAGAACAATTTCTGTTTTTCGCCCCTATAGGTAACCAAGTCAGCAGCAGGATATCAGAAGACCACAGATGCAGGTAAGAAAGATGAGCCCAGCTGTATTTCCAAAGATGACTGTATGGACCACCAAGCACCTATGAACAGTGCAAGATAATTTATTTTTATAGACTATCCTCTGGGAGAGGGGATACTTTTTATGGATCTCTCTAGGAGGTTTTCCTTAGATATTGTCAATTGCATAGAGGTTTTTTTTTATATACATCTGGACTTGACTCTAAAAGAACTTTCATTGAATTTAAACAGTGTATCCTAATTCCTAAAGAACAATTAATCAATTCCACAGGACTTAAAAAAAATGTAAGCCTAACAAGTACTGCTCATGGACTCTTTTCCAAGATATCTATTTATGGATTTTCTCAAAGATTTCTACAAAGATTTAGCTTGTGGAATTTTGAATTTAAATTTTGAATTTAAAGATTACTAAAACACTGCCCTTAGTATAATTTCTCTTGTGCCCTTAGAAAAAACTGTCACAAAGTGTTAAGTTTTGAGCTACTTCAGTGGTTACTAGATTATACATTTAGATAGGGACAATTGGTATTAAGTAGGGATGGGTTTATTGGACAATTTGTCATTTTGAGGTATAATTGGAATGGTATGTTGTCCATATTGTCTAATGTGTATTCACGTGCGTCTTTTCTCACATCTTCTCATCTGATGTGTTGCACATCAGGTGGGAAGATGTCAGAAACTACAGCATGCAGTTGAATGAGACATGGAAAGATATCTCAAGACATCGTTTGGAGAAGTGCATGGTGTGTGCGAGTGGTGTGCGGAGGATGCTGTGTTCTTTCCAGTTTCCCTTTGTCCCAGAGCGGATGACATTGTGCATGCGGGAGGTGAGCTATAGGTTTCTGGATGCGATTAAAAATATATATATTTACAAACAAAGTGAACATTCACCAGAAAATCCACCACTTTCCTGAATTCTTGGACAGCAACTGGAAATGGCTTTCAGCACTTGTCACAGGCATTAGTACCCAGTGATGGTGTGATGTTGCACAAGTAGGATGGTAGCTACATGAACAGTCTTGGTCACAGAAACAGAATCATTAAATCTAAGCAGCATGTTGCAGCTCCAAGTCATCTGAACCTCCTTCTACTCTCAAGGTAACTGTTGGGACCCAGCATGCAGAAACCTTTCTTAGGCCAAACTTTTCATGGAGTATCAAGTGAATGGATCCTGATGAGATGCCTAACTCCTTCTTTAACTGGGCCTTGGTCACCCTGATGCCCACTTCAAGTATGGCATGCATGGCAGCAAAGTTGTCCTGCGTAATGGTAGACGCAGATTGGTTGTAGCGATCCTCATCTTCCAGGGACTGTCTCCAATACTGAAATTCTGCAAACACTGTAGTTGGGCTGGTGCTTCCTCAACAAAAACAGCTTGCAGTGAGTCAAAACTCTCTTGCTGTCACAGACCACTCTTCAAGTCATAGAAGATGATAGCTCTGCAGTTGTCTCCGTTTAGCTCCATAACGAGTTAATGAAAGAAGTGAACAACCTGACGTTTTCAGTGTGTAGGGTTGTTTATCGATGACCCAAAATTTCACAAGAACTTTAGTCAGAGATTATTTGAACTGGACTACCAATGCACATCCATATGCTTGTTGTGTGCCCCTCGTATGCACAGTGTTGTTTGTTCTGGGGAAGGGGGGAATTTAGGAGACCATTGCATCTTTTGAACATAATTCTGATGTGTACCTAGACTAAGATTTCCAACGTAGTGTCAGATTTTCAACAACAGGGGGACTGTGAAGGAATGTAATTTCCACTGTTGCTAATTAGAAAGTTCAGTCATTGTGTAACTTTGGAGAAACAGGTTGTCTTGGTAGACTAGATATTGAGATGAGAAACTGAGTTGAGAGTAGTTACAATATATTACTCAGAACTGGTTTTCCTTTGATCTACCTTGAAGGTCAGATAATAGATCCATTTGTTGTTTATAAGAGGTTCACTTTGATCAAGTCATTTTTGGAAGTCCAAATATGCTAAGGTCTTTGGCAAGCCCTCATGGCAATTTAATATGCAAAGAAGTGAAGGCAATTATCATCAAATATTGGCCTAAATTAGGATTCTAGGTTACAATAGATTGAATGCTAATTTGGTTATTTAACAAGGTGATGTCTCAATAGAATGGGTATTCCTTTGTAGAGAGTGATGTATGCATACATTAATGAATAGATCAAAGAGTATACACACAGGTTATGTCACTTTGAAACATGCCATGAGAAGAGCACAGTTAGATAAGATTAGCGGGTATAAATATGAGTTGCAGTAAGGAAGAGGGAGGTATGGTGAGTATAGGAGCAGGAGAAGATGGAGGCCAGAGAAACAGAGATGGTAGATATGTATAATCTCTTATATGGTGTTTATTCCCATGAATATATATATTAGTTATGTAATCCATGTACCATGTAATCTTCAATCTCTCACAAATCCCATAGCACCCACACACTAGATTCTCTCTATTCTATCACATCTCTCTCTATCACATCTCTCTCTCTCTCTCCCCCTAAGTATTTTCTTCAGATAGACTGTATTCCCCAATGTATCAATAAGTCCCGGATTTACTGAAAATGCATGAAGAAATATTTCTACCCTTTTACAATCCCCTCATAAGCACACACACATGTAGTTAAAACATATTGAATTTTTGGCAAATGTGATAATACGGTTTTACATATATGTGAATATTATTGAATAAGCAATTGTTATTGAAATACACTTTCCTTTACTTTATTTCATACCTGTGTGTACTCATTCTTGAATGAATTATCCAAATGATTTAAAGGAATATTATCTTGTATAAACTTGCAAATAGGTTATTAAATGGTTTGTAATTAGTTATTAGTTATGATCTGTTATTAAATGATAAAAACAGAATATATGCTTCAAGGATATGATATTAGTACAGATGTGCCCAGCTAGTTTGTTGCTCCATACACTATGAAGCATGCCACGCAAGGCGCGCCACACACCACGCCATGAGTCACGCCACACAGAAAGTTTCTTAATGTAGTGTAGCATAGCGCTGGAAAAATGTCATAAAGTGTAATACAACTTTTTGCCCACCAGGTGTCACTTTTCCTAAACTACATAGCGCATGCGTATGATTTCCAATGCATCACCGCCCGATGATTGGCTGACAGAAGCGGTGATTCGGTACACTATACAGTATTACAGCGTTTTCCACATGGAATCAGGAATGTATAATAAAGCTGTAGAAGAATGTCTAATAAAGTTAGAAATTTATTAAGCTCTTTATTACACACTGACTGTGTAGTTGAAATTGCACACTTGTGCCAATGTAAGTACTGTCGGCACTGTCCCAGACTTAGACATTGTAGTGATATCATTACTTTAGGCACTACAGTACTGTAGTAATGGGTGAAGTGTGTGGCCTAGCAGTCTAATGCCTAGTCTCACTGCTTCTCCCATCTTCTTCTCCCGTGGGATCGAGACCTTGAAAATATAGTTTTTTTTTAATCTTCACTTACAATATTCAGTATTCAATACATGTGGAGCGTATGCCCAGTACATACTTTAGAGCACAAACTTGCATCAATGTCAGAGCTGTACAGACTTGGACACTATAGTGATTTCTCATGACCAGCAACTGGTAGAGGGCTCTGTTTGAGAGAGAACTCTATTACAAACTGACTGTGTTTAAAGCGCAAACTTGCATCAATTTCGATGCTGTCCCAGACTTGGACACTATAGTGATTTCATGAGTTCAGTAACTGGTAGTGGGCTCTGTTTGAGAGAGAGGTCTCTGTATTACAAACTGACTGTGAGTTTAAAGCGCAAACTTGCATCAATGTCAGCACAGTTGGTGCTGTGGTGGCTGTCAGCCAGCTCCGAGGGGTGCATGCCCAGTGGGAGGTTTGCAATAGGATTTCTGGTGCATGCCCAGTGGATCGGCTACAATTGGATCTGTGGCGCATGCCCAGTGGAAGCAAGCCATATGCCATGTAGCGCTATGCCATAGCATATGGAAGATCATTGCATTGCACATGCCCAGTTGTCTGTATTACTACTGTATGCAGTTGAATTTTCACACTTGCACCACTATCTGCACTGTCCCAGACTCATACACTACTGTATAGTCATTTTATGACTTCAGAAACTGCTAGTGAGCTCTGTTTGAGAGAGTCTCTGTATTACAAATTGACTGTGCGTGTAAAGCGCAAACTTGCATAAATGTCAGCACAGTTGGTGCTGTGGTGGCTGTCAGCCAGCTCCGAGGGGTGCATGCCCAGTGGGAGGGTTGCAATAGGATTTCTGGTGCATGCCCAGTGGATCGGCTACAATTGGATCTGTGGCGCATGCCCAGTGGAAGCAAGCCATATGCCATGTAGTGCTATGCCATAGCATATGGAAGACCATTGCATTGCACATGCCCAGTTGTCTGTATTACTACTGTATGCAGTTGAATTTTCACACTTGCACCACTATCTGCACTGTCCCAGACTCATACAGTACTGTATAGTCATTTTATGACTTCAGAAACTGCTAGTGAGCTCTGTTTGAGAGAGTCTCTGTATTACAAATTGACTGTGCGTTTAAAGTGCAAACTTGCATCAATGTCGATGCTGTCCCAGGCTTGTACACAATAGTGATTTCATGAGTTCAGTAACTGGTAGTGGGCTCTGTTTGAAAGAGAGGTCTCTGTATTACAAACTGACTGTGCGTGTAAAGCGCAAACTTGCATAAATGTCGATGCTATCCCAGACTTGGATACTATAGTGATTTCATAAATTCAGTAACTGGTAGTGGGCTCTGTTTGAGAGAGAGCTCTCAGTATTACTAACTGTGTGTTTAAAGCGCAAACTTGCATCAATGTCAGCACGGTTGGCGCTGTGATGGCTGTCAGCCAGCTCCGAGGGGTTACAAATGGGATCTCTGGTGCATGCCCAGTGGAGGGGTTGCAATGGGATTTCTGGCGCATGCCCAGTGGAGGGGTTACAATGACAATGGAATCTGTGGCACATTGCCAGTGGAGCCAAGCCATACGCCATGTATCACTATGAACATGGCGTATGGAAGATCATCACTGCGCATGCCCAGTTGTCTGTATTACTATGCGGTTGAATTTTCACACTAGCACCACTCAGACTTGGAACATTTCCCATACCCTGTATATTGCTACAAATATAACAAAAAACATCAGGTTTGTTAGTACACCATCTCTAAGAACTAATTTTTATGGTGAAAACGTTTTTTTTCACACATACAATGCTAACTCTCAACAAAAGCTGAGGACGTACGGAACAAAAACAAGCCAGCCCAACCAGTTGGAAATTGGTTGTGGCGGGACAGAGAGAGGGCCGAACAAAGGAACAGGAGGTGTGCTAACTGCATCACTCGGTCGTCTCCATTGCTCCTCCCAGGCTTGTACACAATAGTGATTTCATGAGTTCAGTAACTGGTAGTGGGCTCTGTTTGAGAGAGAGGTCTCTGTATTACAAACTGACTGTGCGTTTAAAGCGCAAACTTGCATCAATGTCAGCACAGTTGGTGCTGTGGTGGCTGTCAGCCAGCTCCGAGGGGTGCATGCCCAGTGGGAGGTTTGCAATAGGATTTCTGGTGCATGCCCAGTGGATCGGCTACAATTGGATCTGTGGCGCATGCCCAGTGGAAGCAAGCCATATGCCATGTAGCGCTATGCCATAGCATATGGAAGATCATTGCATTGCACATGCCCAGTTGTCTGTATTACTACTGTATGCAGTTGAATTTTCACACTTGCACCACTATCTGCACTGTCCCAGACTCATACACTACTGTATAGTCATTTTATGACTTCAGAAACTGCTAGTGAGCTCTGTTTGAGAGAGTCTCTGTATTACAAATTGACTGTGCGTTTAAAGCGCAAACTTGCATCAATGTCGATGCTGTCCCAGGCTTGTACACAATAGTGATTTCATGAGTTCAGTAACTGGTAGTGGGCTCTGTTTGAGAGAGAGGTCTCTGTATTACAAACTGACTGTGCGTTTAAAGCGCAAACTTGCATCAATGTCGATGCTGTCCCAGGCTTGTACACAATAGTGATTTCATGAGTTCAGTAACTGGTAGTGGGCTCTGTTTGAGAGAGAGGTCTCTGTATTACAAACTGACTGTGCGTGTAAAGCGCAAACTTGCATAAATGTCAGCACAGTTGGTGCTGTGGTGGCTTGCAGCCAGCTCCGAGGGGTGCATGCCCAGTGGGAGGGTTGCAATAGGATTTCTGGTGCATGCCCAGTGGATCGGCTACAATTGGATCTGTGGCGCATGCCCAGTGGAAGCAAGCCATATGCCATGTAGCGCTATGCCATAGCATATGGAAGATCATTGCATTGCACATGCCCAGTTGTCTGTATTACTACTGTATGCAGTTGAATTTTCACACTTGCACCACTATCTGCACTGTCCCAGACTCATACACTACTGTATAGTCATTTTATGACTTCAGAAACTGCTAGTGAGCTCTGTTTGAGAGAGTCTCTGTATTACAAATTGACTGTGCGTTTAAAGTGCAAACTTGCATCAATGTCGATGCTGTCCCAGGCTTGTACACAATAGTGATTTCATGAGTTCAGTAACTGGTAGTGGGCTCTGTTTGAAAGAGAGGTCTCTGTATTACAAACTGACTGTGCGTGTAAAGCGCAAACTTGCATAAATGTCGATGCTATCCCAGACTTGGATACTATAGTGATTTCATAAATTCAGTAACTGGTAGTGGGCTCTGTTTGAGAGAGAGCTCTCAGTATTACTAACTGTGTGTTTAAAGCGCAAACTTGCATCAATGTCAGCACGGTTGGCGCTGTGATGGCTGTCAGCCAGCTCCGAGGGGTTACAAATGGGATCTCTGGTGCATGCCCAGTGGAGGGGTTGCAATGGGATTTCTGGCGCATGCCCAGTGGAGGGTTTACAATGACAATGGAATCTGTGGCACATTGCCAGTGGAGCCAAGCCATACGCCATGTATCACTATGAACATGGCGTATGGAAGATCATCACTGCGCATGCCCAGTTGTCTGTATTACTATGCGGTTGAATTTTCACACTAGCACCACTCAGACTTGGAACATTTCCCATACCCTGTATATTGCTACAAATATAACAAAAAACATCAGGGTTGTTAGTACACCATCTCTAAGAACTAATTTTTATGGTGAAAATGTTTTTTTTCACACATACAATGCTAACTCTCAACAAAAGCTGAGGACGTACGGAACAAAAACAAGCCAGCCCAACCGGTTGGAAATTGGTTGTGGCGGGACAGAGAGAGGGCCGAACAAAGGAACAGGAGGTGTGCTAACTGCATCACTCGGTCGTCTCCATTGCTCCTCTCTGTATGCTGGAAGGAGGCGTGGCTGTGGTCTGAGGATGATTACTTAGCAGTGCACTTTCACGCCTCCTCCCAGCGTTAGTGAGGAGATTTGAATGTATGTGTCTCATACGTGACTACGAGCTACATTGTCACAAATTAAACAAATTCTTGTTACTGTTGAAAGAGGGTAGTTGTTAAAAAAGCAAAACTAAGTCAATTCTGTTAAGTGAAGCAGCCTAGCCTAGTAAGGTACTTCAAATGGAGAAAATATAGAATTTTATAATTTTTCATTAATTTGAAAACTGGAGCCAATTCAGCTATAGCAAAGATCTAATGCGAAAATAGGACCTGCGAGTACTCTCACACTGATCTTAAATCTTTGGCAAGAAAAAAAAATATTTTTTTTGTTCCCAAGTGTAATCATGGACAATGGATACATAATAACACTTCAATATTAGTGTTACCGTGACGGAAATAAAGGACAGTTTAGAATTACTAAAGTGCAAAATATTTGTATGATTTCACTAAAGAATATTGCAATCAAAGGGTATCCTTTAGTGCTGCTTAAGTAAAAATAGGGGCAATGTGTACTTATATACATCACTGGAGGAGGGATCAATCATACTTCCTAGTTGCAGCTGCCATGATGGGACAGTAATAACAAGATGCCGCACTATCTTCATAACATTAGTAACACATTTTTTGTAGTACATAAAGACCTGGTGTTGGAGTGTCCCGTACTGCGCAGTCACAGAGCACCCAGGATCCGACATGCGTTTCTCCTCGTGGGCTTGGTCACGGGGATTAGCTCAGCCGACTTCCTGGTCTGCACAATCTATATTTATTAGTGCAGCAAATCAGGAAGTCCATCTGTATGATAGGCAGTAGTCCTAGCCTATCGTAAGGGAGAAAACATTTAAAGATAGGGATTGGCCAGTGTCATGCCTGTTGCTCTTAAACGACAAGGACTCTAATAGTTACAGCTGATAGATGCAGCTGTATCCAATTACTGCATGTGCAGTGCTACTCAGATACCTGCGCAGACGGCCAAAAAAAGCAAAATGGATAAAACATTGGCATAGTGCACAACTCTGAATAAGGCCCTCTGTGCTTAAACAACATTTCCTTTTTCATCATTTTTCTTGTTGAATATTGATGTGAGCTATAAAATCTTGTTACCATGATGTGTCACGTATAGCACCTTTATTATTTACTTAACCATACCCTAAAGTTTGAATATTATACTCTATAGTCAGTTTTGATAAAAAGGTTGGAAGACCCAAAATAATGCTATTTCTTGGCCAAGTTACAGATAGCCCTAATTATTATTTATTACAGTTTAACCCCATTATGTGTATTGGACTTACCTTCCACTGTATTTATGTTTAATTAAAATTCTAGTGTTTACAATAATAGTGAACATTTGCAAATTCTTCTACCCCAAGCAGCTATGAATAAAAGAAAATTTGAAATTATGCACCTTTATTGTATTAGTCAAACAATACTACTTATAGAAGTTAATATATCTTCACATATAACTAAATCACTTTACAAAACAGCTGCATAAAATTATTTAACAGTGAACAGTTTCTGTACTATTTTAATGTATACAAAATAATTGTAAGATAAATAGTTAAGTCATTTGCTTTGAATTACAAACCAAATTATTATATAGCTATAACAATGAGGTTAAAGATAATGTTTAACTAGGAGATTGGGTCTGCAAAGTGGCTTCATTGTCCATGTTCTCTCATAATTTATACAGCATTCATCCAAACAAAAAAAAAACCTCCGTGCCATTGAGAGCCTGGTAACGGATGTAATGTGATAGATACCCATGACCATTACCTTCTTTCCTCATTAAAAAAAAACACAGAGGGATTAAAGTTTTATTTTTGGACATAGTGTATATAAATTGGAAATATTTAGAAAGGACTATTAAAATGTATTTAAACATGATCAAAAGTAGGATGTATAGAAAGTAAAAAACAAATCGAACTTATGTTTCAGACTTTTTTGTAAAAACTTTCAAGGGAGTTATCATGAAATTAAAAAAAACTAGTAATAGATTTAAAGTACTATAGCAAAATAATAATAATAATAATAATAATAATAATAATAAAAAAAATATTTTTAAATTTGGTCATCATTTAATGTACAATTTGGAAAAGTATACATACAGAGCAATACATTTATATTTTAATAATTCTAATTAGCAATTACTAGTGATACTTGTTGTGGTATTTTATGTATAAGAATTTGTTATATGATTTTTTTCCCATTTCTTATATGGAATAATCACAAAATTTTAAATAACATCATTGTAATATATTAAATCTATTATTAGTTTTCTTGTGATCATTCAAATATCAGGTTATGAATGACTCAAAATGCTGATTCTAAAAAAGCCATCCTTATTTATGATAAAAAAAAATTTCAAGTAGTATCAGGTTTTCATACATAAATATATTGTAACTGAAAACTCGTCACCATAAAATATAAATATTTATTATAAAGATATCATAAATACTTCTGTACAAGTGAACAATAATATAACATATTTTATCCCATCAATTTGCTGTAAAAGTCAGTTTATTTGTGCAAAATGAAAAACATTTAAAATATTCAAAGCAGTAACAGTACATAGGCATACACATTGGACCTGATTCAGAGTTGTACACTATGCCAATATTTACGCAGGTGGACTATTTTTTTAATTACAGCACATGCGTCGTACAGTGCATGTGTCCCCATGCCTCTGTGATGTCAGTCACAGAGAGGATTGTTGCATCTCAGTGGCTTTCTGTGGCACAAGAAAGCATTGTGGGGCACTTGTCCTCTATTATATAGCGAGTTTGTACTACTTGGTGTGTGGAGACCTGAGCACTTCTAGTGCAGAAGCGTTCGGACTATGCCCATGAGGGGAACTAAGTACTGCAGTGTAAGTGCATCTGTAGGGGGGACATTTAGTCATCCCCTAGTAAAGTTTCATCTGAAGAGGCTAGAACTGAGATTGCAGTGCCTCCTGGCCACCTTTCTCAAGTAAAGTTAAAAGGTGTGTAATGTGGTAATTGCCAATAATTCTCAGGGAGCGGCAGCCCGTGGGTAGGGGGCAGAGCTTAATTATGCAAAGCTTATTTACCCACACACCCTATTTAAATAAGTAGTAATCGCAACATTTTACCACGGGGGGCCTGGGCATAATGATGCAAACCATATGGCCCTGCCCCCATCACCGCCGAACTGATTCTCCTATCTGGGCTTCTCCCAGGGAGGATTAAGAGAAAGTAGGTAAGTATGCTCTTATTGGAGGTGCAGTCACTGCATGAGTTTATTAATAAATTGCTCTGTTACTTCATCTATTATCTCTGAGAATAGCAGCAATAATATTTGATAAGTATTACTTAAGTAAGTAACTGGCCCCTAGGGAGAGACCAAACTCAAAGTCAAGAAGCAAAATAAATGACAGACTGCAAAGCAACAAGCAGGCAAACTCGAGGTCAGACAAAGCAAGAGTCAGAGCTAGAGGATATAATCTAGGTCAAGCTTTCAGGTGTGTACACAGATAAACACCAATAATTACTGCATCCTGGTAACAGTCATTTAAATTAGAGCAAGTTAATGAGAGCATTGATTAAATAAATCATGTTGCTGAATTTCAAGCTTGACAGACACAACAAACAACTTTTGCCTGTACACATAGTTAAAAAACGCTTTGAGGTACATAAGTAATGGCTAAACAGGTGCTCATGTGTTTAATCTGTTGTATGTATGTATGTAAATACCTATGATACCTTTGTGCACATTCTAATTAACATAATAATTCATTTGTTAATTATATTTGCTCCACTTTCAGGCTTCACAGATACCTCAAATGTAATACTTCCATGCAGCTGGTACAATATGGGTAAAACAGAGCGTGGGCATATTTATTTTCTGTTTTATTTAAAAATGTTGCCTAGTACTATCATGGATGCTTCCAGTCAAAGCTATACAGTATAAGGCTTTCTGTAGTTGGGTGAGGCTCAAAAGAGGTGAGTGCATTTAGCTGCAATTTATTGGTGTGATGGGTACATACAGTATATGCCAGTGTAGGAACTTGCAGATAATTGGGTTCCCTTGATGACGGGCTGTAAGCTTATATGTTTTGATCAAAAAATAAACAAAATCCTCATGCTTATATTTTGCTAGATACAGAACACACAGATTTGCAGTATGTTATTGTTAGCAGGGATATTAAATACCTTTGCATTATTAATTTATTAATCATATTTGCCAAACTTTCAGGCTTCACAGATACCGCAAATAAAAGCTGCACATCACCATCAATATATGACTTCACTCCAGGGTTGCCTACCCTCCCGATTCGGGCAGGAGCCTCCCGATAAACGGGTGCAGCTCCCGCCCCCCCGGAAAGGCAGGCAAGCCTCCCGCCTGCCGCCGATCCCCCGTCTCCCTCCGCCAGTACCTGTTAAACCCCAGCAGCGGTGGGGGGTGCGCTGACGCGATTCGCGTCAATTTGGCCCCGCCCCCTGCTTCACAATGCATTTTTTCAGCATTGTGTAGCGGGGGCGGGGCCAAAATGATGCGATCGCGTGGCCCCCTCCCCTGTCACACCCGCAAACTGCCCTCAGCTTGCCCAGCCACACCCCCTTTTGCCGCCCACGCCCCCTGTTCTGACGATCTGGCTGCTCCCTCCCGAAAGGAGCAGCCAGATAGTCGGCAAGAATGCTTTACACTTGGCACACAAATGTAACTCTATGCTATGAGTGAATAAACAGATTTTACTCCAAGCTCGCCATATTTATATTTTGAGTTTAGTATCTGATTACAATTAGGAACATACAAAACATTCTTTGTAGGTGAGAGACATTTAAATGGTACTGAGAGCATGGTAGCTTTCAACAGTATTAAAATACCCATTGGGGGGGCGAGGGTGCATCTGCCCCCCAAAAAATTTTGAGAGAGCAGCAGACGGTCAGGGGCTGTGCATTATAGCAATAGGTTGCACAGCCCCTGTACTGCATTGAAGAGGTGTAATGTGCAGCCTTTAAGTTGAAAGACGACACATTACACCTCCTCCTCCTTGGCAGTACCAGGCCTGTGTAGCCTATTTCTATAATGTACAGTCCCTGCCTCTGAGTCCTGCTGCGATGAATGGAGGGAGATGGGGAGGGAGAGGGGGTGGGTGCCGCCAAAATTAATTTATTTTGCCCCCCAACATAAATCGTTCTGATGCCCCTCATCGTACAGTACTAAAATTATTGATACAAAAGCACTGTGAGCTATTTAAAAAGAATCATGAATAATTTCACATGGGCATATAAAATCTGCCAAATATTGAGTTAAACTGTATTTCCAAATGCAAGTATCACAATTAAGGAACAATACATTCATGTGACAAAATAGGTGAGCATCGAAGATGATGTCGTACCAACGTGCATCATTCAAACTTGAATGGTTGGAGTTTATGGGCGTGATTCAGCGATGTACGCTAATTTCACCCGCTGCATCTTTGCACACAGCAGCTGCACTACAATATGCAAAAGCCGTTGGATTTGTCTTAAGGAAAAAGATGCTCACTGCCGGCTTCTCTGATCCACTGCACAGACCGAAGACGCAGCATCAAAATGACAGCGTGAACATTGGACATCTGAGAGTAACCCTCAGGTTGCTCAGAATCTCTGGCAACATCAGGCTGTGGGACCAGTGAAGCTGCATCCAAGGATGCAGCCACTGGCTTCAGTCTTCCCAAAAAACAGGACCGACGTGCCCACATTTTCTGGCATGCTCCCGGCCATTGCCTCCAAATGCCAGCAGCATAATTGGGTTCAGTCAATCATGCTGCAGCTTTTGGGGCACTGCGGCCGACATTGCAGGACCAGATCTGCACATGTGCAGTGCGGCTCCTGTGCATGCGCAGATCATTAAACATGGGAGATTTACTTACAGATAGGATTTACGTTAATCTCTTAATCAAGCCCTATGTTGGAATAGAGAAAGAACATCTTGGCCAGACTGAGCATCTCACCAGCAACTTTACAAATAGGCTGCCCAGTACCTACAATACTTTGGCAAGTTCTGATTCACGTGGTTGCACGTAGTGGTGTAGCATGTAATTGCTAAGCCCCATAGCAAAATTAAAAGGAATGAAATAGAAATTTATGTCCATTCTCTATAGAATATCCCACTCCGCTCTTCTAAATGGGACTTCACTGGACAGAGTGCAGGAACAGATGAACTAAGGGCTGACTGGCTCATATCTGTCTTCAGACATGGGACATAAACATTTTTTTGCCAGTTGAGTTGAAAGTGACTTTTGATTCGAAATTTTTCTTTCATTTTAAGCAAACATCTGTATCCATAGTCACTAATTCTTGTTTCACAGTTATATATCTAGTGCAGAATTTTTCAAATAATGCCATTTTTACAAACAAACTCTACTCAAAACTGTTGTATTTAATAATTAATATAATTAATTTAAATTCAGTGAACTACTTCAGGCTTCCTTTACTTATTGAAAGATCAATGAATCCTGAGGACAAATTCATAGTCTCTTTCAGCATTTCCTGAATTTAATCAGACAGCTTCGCCATTACTCAGAGGCATAGACACATATATACATGTAATTTTGTACATTCAGCTAAACTTATTTTATGCTGAGATGTGAAAAAGTATACTGTATATATTTGTCTTAGAATTATTACATGTGCACTTAACTTTTGTCTTAAAGGGTAAGTTAATGCATTTTTTTAAATAAATATATACAGTATATTAATGGTTGTGCATTACTGAACTTAAATATTTATGAAATAATGTGTGTGCTTATACCTAACTATATGAGAAAAATAGAATTTCAGGTGATGTTACATTGCTATGATGTATTGGTGTAGAACTACGGTGACTACAATACAAACCCACAAAATGTGAAATGGAGGTTAGTCCACATAGTTGGTGCTTAACCAGGCTTGCAGGTTTATTTGTAACAAATGTAACAGTGGTAACCAGTGGCGTAACTAGGGCAGGGCGAGCAGGGTGCGTGCCCTGGGCGTCGTGGGACCGGTGGCGCAGGGGGGCGCTGTCAGCCACGGTACCAG
This sequence comes from Taudactylus pleione, assembly GCA_031769625.1. Taxonomy (NCBI): domain Eukaryota; kingdom Metazoa; phylum Chordata; class Amphibia; order Anura; family Myobatrachidae; genus Taudactylus; species Taudactylus pleione. Next base: position 535,234 of record JAUIMM010000531.1, read on the forward strand.
CCCGTCCTAGTTAGCCAGTGTAGCGCCAACCGCAGTGAGTGCGGTCAGCACTACACATTTACACAGGACCGGCGCTAGGCTTCCAGCACCGGTCCAGTGCTGCACAGCTGAGCCCATTCCCTCCCCCTGAGCGCTTGCCCAATAGCGCCAGGAGGCGGGCTCAGGCTGTGCATAACACACGCATCGCCGCCAGCGATGCGTGTGTTAAACAGCAGCCAATGAGAGTCAGATAGACTCTCATTGACTGCTGCAGCACCCAAGTGGGTAATGGGACAGACGTCATGACATCATGACGTCTCTCCCATAATGCTGAGCGCACCAGCCCGGGAGGACTGGCGGGAGCGGTGTCGCGGTCCGAAGCAGCACCATGGATTCAGGTAAGTATATTTGTATATATATTTTTTTTAAACCTGTCTGGACTACTGGGGGCACAATGGGGGAGGGGGGGCTACTACTGGGGGCACCATTACTGGGAGGACCTCTACTGGGGGGGCTACTATTTGGGGGCACTTAATCGGGAGGGGGAACCTTTACTAGGGACTACTACTTGGGGGGACTACTACTGGGGCATTATAAAAGGGGCCTACTGCTAGAGGTACTGCACTGGGGGGACCACTACTGGGGGCAATAATAGGAAGGACCACTACAGGGGGCACTGGATAGGGGGGATCACTACTGGGGGCCTGCATCAGGGGGACCACTACTGGGGGCACTGCATGGGGGGGAGACTACTGCTAGGGGCACTGCACTGGGGGGACCACTACAGGGGGCACTAGATAGGGGGATCACTACTGGGTGCCTGCATAAGGGGGACCACTACTGGGAAAACTGCATGGGGGGGACTACTGCTGCGGGCACTATATAAAGGGCACTGCATGGGGGAGGGGGGACTACTACTGGGGGCACTATATAAAGGGCACTGCATAAGGGGATACAATTACTGGGCACACTGCATTGTGGGGACTGCTACTGGCGGCACTGCATAAGGGGGAACACTACATGGGGCACTGCATTTGGGGGGACCACTACTGGGGGCACTGAATAAAGGGAACTAATTGGGGGCTGTATAAGGGAGACCACTACTGGGGATACTGTATAAGGGGCACCACTATGGGCCTGCATAAGAGGGACCACAACTGCATACTGGGGGTACTGTATAAGGGGCACTACTGGGGTTAAGGTGTACATGGATAGGAATGTCCAGCGTGAAAATAAAGGGGTGTGTCATGTTGACACGCCCCATTTTTAAGTGACCACGCCCATTTTTTCCATATTGGGAAGGGGGGCTCCCTTTTCAAATTTGCCCTGTGCTCCAAATACCCTAGTTACGCCACTGGTGGTAACACATAGTGGTGACAGTGGTATACAGAGGTCGCTATATCAGTTTTAATGCAGAAAATATACAGTGCTAATCAGTCTCATCTCTGAGAAGCTAAGTACTGCACAGCAGTGCTGCACCATGATACTCAAAATAGTAATGCACCAGGATCACATATGCGCTGTGTTGTCATACCGCTGGGGTTACAACACAGAGGAGGAGATAGCACAGGACCACACTCCTCTCAAACACCCCCCTCGCTCAGGGCTGTCTCCAGTCACATAAAAATATTACACTTTACTTAAGCATCTAAGTAAAGTGTACTTGTAACCAAAGAAAACGGATTATGCCACAAATAAACAGTGAAACATATCAACATATCAAATGTATCTCAGTTCACATTTTCTCAGGAACACATTAGTAGATGTAACGTTAGTCCCTTCGTTAACATAACAACATTATCTTCACTTGCTATAATGGTAAAATTTATAAACGTTCTCTCTTCTAACTCCTGTATGAATTGGTGTCTAATAGCAGTGTGTTTGGACCATCCATGGTGCTTGGTGCTGTAAATTACACCCCTGTTGTCACACCCTGGACCTCATTCAGAGCCGCTGGCAAAATTCAAGTGCTCGCTCTGAATGAGGGCGGCTGCTTCCCTGTAAAGAGCCGGCCTCCTGGTCATTTGCTAAGCTGTGGGTGACCACCCAAAGCTTTAGCGAGCGGCCAGGTTGATGGTCACGATGGTCAAGACCATCGCGGCCATCGGGGCTTGCGACGGGACCCTTGTGGTAGGGTCTCGTCTGCCACAAGCCCCAGTGAGCTTTTGGCTCTAATAGAGCCGGAAGCTCAACACTGGCATCACGAGTGAGGTCAGTGGGGCCGCCCCCAAATGGCAGGCATTCCTTCGGGAATGCCTCCATTTGGCCAGCCACCCCGCCTACAAAATGGTGTGAGCTGTTGATCACCATCGACAGCCGCCCCTTTTGTAGTAAGCGTGGCTCAACATCGACCTGCTTGCGAGCGCTCAGCGCTTGTGAGTGGGTCTGAATGAGGCCTTCTGTGTGAAAAGTCAGGATGAGACTATCAACATAAAGGGCTACATTTACGAAATGGCGGATATTGTAAGCCACTGCTTCCTGGTGGGTTGGAGATGAAAATTTAAAATAGCACTAGCAGTTAGTGTAAAGCCTGGCGAGATTTACACTGACTGAGAGTAAGTTTTCACCTCCAACCCATAAGCAAGTAGTAGCTTACAAAAGCCACATTTTGTAAATAAAACCCAAAGTCTCTTTTAAACAAAGCTTCTTTGGCAGTTTCTGTAAGTGCCATGTATTCCACCTCAGTGGTGGATAGGGCTATATTGTGTTGATTTCTGCTTGCTCAGCTGATGGCTGTGCCTGTCAGTACAAATAGGTATCCCCTGTATGATGATGTCATCCTCATCTGATCCCTAGTAGGCATTACATAAAGATTGCAACACAGAAATGAACAATTTTTGCTCTATTGTCTTGTGATATTGACAGTGATCAGCCTCTGAACGCACAAATTCCATCTCTAATAGTGCAGCATATAGCTTAATGTATCAACAACAAACACTTTGCTTTAAATCATACAACGCTTTCTTCAATGAACAGACTTTTGCCTCTTGGAACATGTCCTCATTGCTCTGGAGGTTCCATATAAATGTCTTCAATTAACTCTCCATTTAAGAAAGTTGAGTCAAAGTCTAAGTGGTACAGCTACAAGTCATACAAGATAATATTTGGCGTTGACTTTAGTGTATATAAATGTAACTGTGTAAAAACCTTAAATGTTGGTAAATAGTACCCTGTATGACTTTGTCTGTCCAATGAACAACCTCCTTCTTTACTCACTTTACATGAGCTTTGCAAAACAAGAAAAGGAGCCTGAGGAAGCTGTTGAGCCATGAAACTTTGTCACATTTTTGAGTGTTTGTATTTATTATCTGACTTTTTAGCCTAGTTAAATGTATTTTATTTTGTTTTATGAAATTAGCGATTGACTGGTATAGGAAATGAGCTCCAAAACTTACAGTATTTGTATTTCATATACTGTATTATTTAAAATAAAAGAAATTTCTGTCACACCTAAACTATTATAGTGTACAATTCTCATTTTCTTGTGTGCACAGCTCACGTACTATTTATTCACATTTCAGCACCTGAGATTATCTTGGAATATATTGAAAGTAATTTGGGAAGCTTCAGTTTATCGCCTTGGCTGCGGTCTTTAGATGCTTTGGTACCAGCCATTTGTGCTTTGACCCTACAGCAATAAATCATGCATGGCAGATATGGCAATGAACAAGAAACAACCCAGAAATCCCTGTGGGAGAGAGAAACAGACAAGGTGGAAAGAAATGTTATTTATTGTCCCGGACAACTGGCTGAATGCCACACAACACACAGCTAACCGCCGGCAGAAATGGCTGAGTAACTGAGCGAAGTGGCTTGAGGCCGATGTAGCAGCTACTGAGCCAATGTTGCGGCTGTGGCCGATGTTGTGGTTTAAGGTCGATGTTACGGCTGAGGCCGATGTTGCGGCTTGTGAGCCAATGGTGCGGCAAGTTGGTGGAGGTATGGCTGAGTAGCTGAGTGGAGCGGCTTGAGGCCAGTGTAGCAGCTACTGAGCCGATGGTGTGACTCGTGAGTCGATGATGCAGCAAGTTGCCGGAGATTTGGCTGACTAGCTGAGTGGAGTGGCTTGAGGCCGATGTAGCAGCTACTGAGCCAACGGTGCGACTTGTGAGTCAATAGTGCGGCAAGTTGCTGGAAATTTGACTGAGTAGCCGAGTGGAGTGGCCTGAGGCCGATGTAGCAGCTACTGAGCCGATGGTGTGACTCGTGAATCGAAGGTGTTGCAAGTTGCCAGAGATTTGGCTGAGTAGCTGAGTGGAGCGGCCTAAGGCCGATGTAGCGGCTACTGAGCTGATGGTGCGACTCGTGAGTCGATGGTGTGGCAAGTTGCCAGGGATTTGGCTGAGTAGCTGAGTGGAGTGGCCTGAGGCCAATGTAGCGGCTACTGAGCCAATGGTGTGACTTGTGAGTCGATGGTGCGGCAAGTTGCCAGGGATTTGGCTGAGTAGCTGAGTGGAGCGGCATGAGACTGATGTAGCGGCTACTGAGCCAATAATGCATGCTGTGGGTCATGGCTGCTGGAATGGTTTGGGGGCCGGGATTGCAGGCAGTCGAAGAACGGTTGCTGGAATGGCTTGGAAGACGGGAGTGCAGACTTTAGAAGAATGGCTGCTGGAGTCCGGGAAGCAGTCTGCGGTGAAGTAGCTGGGAGGCTGGAGAAAAGCTGATCATGCAGCAGAGCCAAGCGCTGGAATAAATGCTATAGCTGGTGAGGCAGCAAAAGTCCAGTGTGTTTAAATAGAGGAAGGACTTATCAGGTGACATGGGAAGAACCCAGCCCAGGTCTCAGACATCTGGATCTCCTGGAGGCAGAACCAGTGGGAACATGATCAGGAGCAGGAGGATCTTGAGCCATGTACAAGTCCTGGACTTGTAACAGTATCCCCCTTGACACTGGGTTGAAGAACCCCTAGAGCCCGGTTTAAATGGGAAGTCCCGGAAGAATGCCTTCTTCCGTCTGGGAGCGTGTAAGGCATCTTCTGCCACTCATGACTGCTCTTCAGGTCCATAACCCTTCTAGTGCACCAGAAACTGGAGGTGACCCCCTAGAAATCCTGGAATCCAGGATTCTTTCAACAATTAATTCTTGTTGGCCGCAAACCTCCACTGGTCCGGGTCTGCATACCTGAGAAGTCCCAAACTTGGCAGAGGTGGAAACAGCCTTGAGAAGGGAACAGTGGAAGGATTTGTTGATCCTGAGGGAAGCTGGTAACTGAAGTCTGAATGTCACCGGGTTGACCGGTGTGATGATCCGAAAAGGACCAATGAACTTGGGACCGAGCTTCTTAGTGGGTTGACAAAGTCTGATGTCCCTGGTAGAAAGCCAGACCAGATCTCCTCTCTGAAAGATACATGGCTTTCTAAGTTTGTCCACAATCCTCTCAGCCCGGGCTGAGGCTTTGATCAATTTCGCATGGACCTTACACCAAATGCAGCATAATTTGGAGACCACAGGAGGGTCCGTGGATGAAGAGAAGCTGATATCAAATGATTTAGCCCTAGGGTGTTGACCCATAATGCAGAAGAATGGTGACACCATGGAAGCAGAATGGCAGGAGTTGTTATAGGCAAATCCTCTAAAGGCAAATGTGACACCCTGTCATTCTGGCAATTGGAGATGTGGCACCGCAGATATTGCTCTAGGGTCTGATTGGTTCTCTCTGTTGCCCATTAGATTGTGGGTGATATCCAGATGACAGGCTAAGATGTATCCCCAGGGCAGAACAGAAATGTTTCCAGAAAACTGCAATGAATTGCGACTCTCGGTCGGAAACCACATCGACTGGTAACCCATGTAATTGGAAGACATGTTGTATGAACAAGTTCACCAGTTCTTTAGCAGATGGAAGCTTTGGCAGCGGAATACAATGAACGATCTTGCTGAACCTGTCCACCACCGTCCAAATCACGGAACAACCTGCCGAAATGGGAAGATCCACAATAAAGTCCATGGCAATGTGGGACCATGGCCTTTTGGGAACAGATAGTGGCAGCAGGAAGCCCGGAGAAGAGGTGCAAGGAGTTTTATTATGGGCACAGGTCTCACAAGCAAAGACAAATTCACGGGTATCGTCGGGAAGGGTAGGCCACCATATGGACCGGGACAGAAATTCTGTGGTCTTGAGGATACCCAGGTGCCCAAAGGCTCATCGGGCATGAAAGTCCAGAAGAACCTGTCGCCTGAGTCTCTTGGGCACAAATAGCAGGTGTGGAGGTTTGTCAGCAGGTGATTCAGTTCAATGAGCACGGATGATTTTCACTAAACCTCGGGTAAGTGCCAAGTGAAGACAGGAGTTAGGCACAATAGGTTCAAAATGACCCTCATCCTGCTGTACGGGGGAGAAACTCCTGGAGAGAGCATCCGCTTTAACATTTTTGGACCCAGGTCTAAAGGAGATGGTATAGTTAAAACGAGTGAAGAATAGTGCCCAACGAGCTGGTCTGGCATTAAGGGTCTTGGCTGCCCCAATGTACGCCAGATTTTTGTGATCAGTGAAGACCGAGATCTGGTGCTTAGCCCCCTCCAGCCAATGTCTCCAATCTTCAGAGGCCCATTTGATGATCAATAGTTCATGGTTCCTCACATCGTAGTTTCTCTCAGCTGAGGAGAATTTTCATGAGAAGAAGTCACACGGATGGACCTTGCCATCACTGAGATTGTTTTGCGATAAAACTGCTCCTGTTCCAACCTCAGACTTGTCTACCTCAACCAAGAAAGGGAGGTCCGGATCTGATGAAGTACTGGAGCACTGCTGAAAGCATTCTTAAGGTCTACAAACGAGCATGCTGCTTTGTCATGTAATAATTGGCAAAGCCGAGGAGATGCTGAATGCCCTTCAATGTGGTTGGCTGGACCCAGTCTAGGATGGCATTAACCTTCTCTGGTTCCATAGTAAACCCGTGGGGGGAAATAATGTACCGAAGAAATGTGACTTGTTGCACATGGAATTCACACTTCTTGGCCTTGGCAAACAGATAGTTCTCTCTAAGCGGCCTCATTCAGAGGCGGTCGGAGGATGCAAGCGGTCGCTCAGAAACTTGGCGGCCGCTTGCATCCTGACCGCCCGCCTCTGTTGCGGTTGTTAGGCTGTGGGTTAACACCCACAGCTCTAACGACCGCTCCGGTGATGGTCACGATGGTCAGAGACCATCACGACCATCGGGGCTTACGACGAGACCCTAGGGTAGGGTCTCCCTTGTCGTAAGCCCCAGAGAGCTTCTGGCTCTGTCAGAGCCGGAAGCTCTCCACTGACATCACTAGTGATGTCAGTGGGGCCTCCCCCAAATGGTAGGCATTCCCATGGGAACGCCTCCATTTGGGCTGCCACCCCCTGGCCCGCCTTCCAAATGGGGCGAGCTGTCAATCAACATCGACAGCTCGCCCCCTTTGGATCGAGACCTGCTATGACCGGCGCTGTTGGTCGTGCGCATGCTCTGTGGGGGGCCATCGACCCGGTCCGAGCGCATCGGCGCTAACGACCGGGTCTGAATGACCCCCTAAGTCTCTGGAGTACCTGTTTGACGTGGTTCTGATGTTCACTCATGGATGATGAGAAGATGAGGATATCGTCAAGATATACTACAACAAAACTTGCCCAGAAAATCCTGGAGGACATCGTTGATGAAATCTGGGAAGACCGCGAGAGCATTTGCCAAGCCGAACAGCATCACTAAGTACTCATAGTGCCCAATGTGAGTACTGAACGCGGTTTTCCACTCATCTCTGGCCTTGATCTGGATGAGATTATAAGCTCCCCAGAGATCAATCTTCAAAAACATGGAGGCCTGTCAGAGCTGGTCGAAGAGTACGGAGATAAGGGGCAATGGGTACGAATTTTTTACCGTGATTTTGTTTAAGTCCCGATAGTCAATGCAGGGTCTCAGAGTTCCATACTTCTGCATGAAAAAGAACCCTGCCCCTACTGGGGACTTGGACGGATGGATTAAGCCATTGGCCAGAGCCTCTTTGATGTAGTCCTCCATAGCCTGGGTCTCTGGTATGGAGAGAGAATACAATCGACCTTTGGGAAGTCTTGCTCCGGAGATAAGCTGGATGAAGCAATTGTAGGGTCGGTGCAGAGGCAGAGAGCTGGCTTTCTGTTTGGACAAGACATGCCAAAATTCTTGGTAGAGAGCTGGCAAAGAATTGGCCGTATCAGAGGACTTGGTCTGTATAGTTCTGATGGGTATGGACAGACAGCGAGACTGACAAGCAGACCCCCACTGTGCGATATCCCCTGTGCTCTAATCTACCCAAGGGTTATGAGTCTTTAACCATGGTAGTCCGAGGACCACGGGAGTCAACGGGCATTGGAGAAGCATGAATGAAATAGTTTCTGTATGTAATCAGCCCACTGAGAGTCGGTTGAGGGGTGTCCGACTTCTGATGGTGTCGCTGGAGATACGGTTCCCATCTAGGCCGCAAATGGGTATGTCCTCCTCCAGAGCAACAGTGGGTAGCCCAGACTGGTGGAAAAAGGCAAGGTCCATAAAGTTTCCTGCGGCTCCGCTGTCAAGGAAGGCTGACACTGAAAGGGAAACCTGAGGAAAATGTACCATATATGGCAGCAGGATCGAGTTGCTTGAAGAGATGGACGCAAGACCTAGGTGCAACTATTCCCGACCACCTCAGTCTTTTCCCGACTTAAGGGTGCAAGTGTTGATACTATGCCCCTTGCTGCCGCAATACAAGCACAGGCCCTGGGCTCATCTATGGCATCTCTCCTGTGGCAGTAGGCAGAAGGTACCTATCTGCATTGGCTCCTCCATGTCCTGTCTTGAGGACCATGCAGCCGAAGTTTGGGGAGGCCATACAGGACGATTCTGCTCGCATCTTCTCTCCCTTAGGCGACGATCAATACGGATGGCCATACTAATTTTATAATCTAACGAGCTTGGAGTAAGATGCTGGACCAAGATTTCCTTGATCTCCTCCGAAAGGCCCAGGCAGTACTGGCTTCGCAGTGCAGGGTCATTCCACCCAGAATCCACAGCCCACCTGCGAAACTCAGAGGAATAGTCCTCAGCTGCCCGGTGACCCTTGGTCAGGGATCGGAGCTTAGACTCAGCTAATGATCTTTTGTCCGGATCGTCATATAACAGGCCAAGTGCCACGAAGAATGCCACCACAGTTTGTAGGGTGGCATGGCCCGGAGGAAGACTGAAAGCCCAGGTCTGTGGGTCTCCTTGGAGAAGTGAGATAACTATCCTGACTCGCTGGGTTTTTGACCCAGAAGAGAGAGGCTGCAGTCGGAAATAAAGCTTGCAGCCCTCTCTAAAATTGAGAAACTGGTCCCTATTCCCCGAGAACCGATCCGGGAGGCTGATCTTAGGTTCCTGGACAGTAGATGGAAGAGCTGCTATCTGAACCTCCTCAACCTTAATGGAAAGTTCCTGGACCTTCTGGGTCAGGGCAGAAATGTGCGCAGTAAGCATTTGCGCCAGATTCTGTGACTGTTCTATATCTTGTCCGTAGGATCTCTACTGAGGTGGCCGGCTATAATTTTACGAATGTCAGGGATCCGACACCCAGAAATCCCTGTGGGAGAGAGGAACAGAAAAGGTGGAAAGAAATGTTAATTATTGTCCCGGACAACTGGCTGAATGCCACACAGCACATGGCTAACCGCCAGCAGAAACAGCTGAGTAACTGAGCGAAGCAGCTTGAGGCCGATGTAGCGGCTACTAGGCTGATGTTGTGCCTGAGGCCAATGTTGCAGCTGTGGCTGATGTTGCGGTTTAAGGTCGATGTCACGGCTGAGGGTGATGTTACGGCTTCTCAGTTGATGGTTTGGCAAGTTGCCGGAGGTTTGGCTGAGTAGCTGAGTGGAGCGGCCTGTGGCCGATGTAGCAGCTACTGATCTGATGGTGTGACTCGTGAGTCGATGGAGTTGCAGGGTTGCCGGAGATTTGGCTGAGTAGCTGAGTGGAGTGGCCTGAGGCCGATGTAGCAGCTACTGAGCCAATGGTGTGACTCGTGAGTCGATGGTGCGGCAAGTTGCCGAGAATTTAGCTGAGTGGAGCGGCCTGAGGCCGATGTAGTGGCTACTGAGCCAATGATGCATGCTGTGGGTCACGGCTGCTGGAATGGCTAGGAGGAAGAACGGCTAGGTGGAAGAACGGCTGCTGGAATGGCTTGGAAGCCGGGAGTGCAGACTGTAGAAGAACGGCTGCTGGAGTCCAGGAAGCAGTCCATGGTGAAGTAGCTTTGAGGCAGGAGAAAAGCTGATCATGCAGCAGAGCTGAGCGCTGAAATAAACGCTATAGGCGGCAAGGCAACAAAAGTTTAAATAGAGGAAGGTGACATGGGAAGAACCCAGCCCAGGTCTCAGACATCCGGATCTCCAGGAGGCAGGTCCAGTGGGAACAGGATCAGGAGGATCTTGAGCCATGTACAAATCCTGGACTGGACTTCTAACAATAATGGATAATGGTTCTGTCTGCTTTTAACTTTTTACAAAGGACCTACTTGTTTTTAACTGTCTTGTGGTGACTGTTAACAACAGTCCATGTGTTGCTGTCATGCAGTGATGCCATTTCTTTATCTATTGTTGATTTCCATTCCTCTTAGTCATTGCTTGATTTTGATTCTAGGATACTTTGTGGCTCACATAAAGTGATATTTGCAAATGCCTCATAATATCTCTTAGGGGGTTTTCCTTAATTGTTTATCACAGAACAGCTGCTGTGTGATTGGGTCACACCAGGGGTGTATCTAGGGGTCCGAGCGCCCCTGGCAAAGTAATGGACTGGCGCCCCCTCCCCCCATATTTTCTGAATAATTACTCTGTACTTATAACGTCTCTACAGCCAATCCTCCTTCTGTATCCCCAACCAACCCCCATGTTTTATCAGCCAGCACCCCATCGAGGGGGTCATTCAGACCCACTCGCGAGTGGCAGTACGCTCGCAAGTGGGTCGATGGTCCCCACTGCGCATGCGCATGATGGAGGGAGCTCCGTCGTGCGCATGCGCGAGACCCGGCAAACGAAGGACTTTCCATCGCTCTGGGTCTCGCACCAAAGGGGGCGTGCTGTCGATGTTGATTGACAGCACGCCCCCTTTGGTGGGCGTGCCTGCCAGACGGAGGCGTTCCTATGGGAACACCTACCGTCTGAAGCCGGCCCCACTGACATCACTAGTGATGTCAGTGGGAGTGATTTTGGCTCTGATAGAGCCAAAATCACTCCAGGGCTTGTGGTTGAGAAACCCGACCACAGGGTTTCACTCGCAAGTCCGATAGTCGCGATGGTCAAGACCATCGCGACCATCTTGTTGGACGCTCGTATATGCGCAGTGGGGACCATCGACCCACTTGCGAGCGTACTGCCGCTCACGAGTGGGTCTGAATGACCCCCAAAGCCCCTTTTAAGACTGAAAGGCAGAGGCATTTTAAGGGGCATTGTGGGGGTGGGGTCAGCCGGAGTTCCTGGAAACATGGCGTGTCTGCAAGGCCAGCGGCTGTGTCCACGGATGCAGTTTCCTGGCCTTACAAGCCAGCTAGTCTGAGTAAGCTGATGGTTATTCCAGCCTGTGACCTTGGTCATAGTGCTGGGATTGCAAATGCAGCAGGGGATGTCATACACCTCCTGCTGCATTTGCATATTTACAAGGACGGAATTGCAAAGCTAGTTGCGTGCAGCTTTGCAATTTCAACCTAAGCTGAATCACACCCTCAGTCTGTTACCATACAGTGTACAACTCAGGTTTATCCTCCTTATCAGACCTTTAACTTCATACATTGCCTGCAGGACTATCCTCATGTCATATGCTGACACTTTCCTGTGAATGATGGAATACATGTGCAAAGCTAGGTCTGCAAGTGGGGAGATCAGCTGCAGAAGGGAGAACTGATCATCAGTCCCCCTCATAGATGCTCCCCTGTGCTCTGCATATGGGGGAGGGGTAAGTACTCCAGGAAGGTGGGGGGATAATTCCCACAAGGGGGGCTCTATTTACACTGGAGTTGGGGGGAAGGGGTGTAATCCCCCAATTAAAAAATTATGGGTGGTGGAGGAATTTAAATAAGTTAAATAACACCAGTAACTGGGGAATGAGAGGGAAACATATGCAAAATGGTGATCTATTAGACTGGAGGTGGGGGGGAGGTTACACAAATGAGGATCTCTACCACTAGGGGGATGGGAATAAAGCTAATGGAGAGCAATTGTAACTGGAGGTTATCTATTGCCAATAGGGGTGAGAAGTAATTTTACATTGGAGGCCTATGGAAACAGTGTGGTGCGAGACACCCCCTAGGCATATATTTTTTCAATAAAATAATTAAATATATTTTTAAAAATACTTTCGAAATTAGATTAGAGCCAGTGAAATCACAGTTACTCAGATAATTGCATTTGAAAATTTTGACCAGTAACAGATCTCATTAGGGCACTGCCCTAGAGAAGCACAGACACTATAGCACTTCACTTTGTGGTTTTTCATCTTCACAACTAGGGACCCAGCCAGAATACTGACATATCCAGGGGTGAAAGTGGGCTAGAATGGGGCGGAACTGTGTTCTGTCACTTCTATTTGGAGATGGAACCAGTTCCACCTACTCCCACTCACCTAACTCCGGCGTCACAGGGAGGCTCCATTTGCCAGGCGCCCGCTGAGATTTTGTTACAAGCGGGCACCCAGCTCCCTCCCCGCGGCGACTGGAGGCTGGAGCTCGCTCATGAGGTCCCGCTGTGTGCAGTGCACTATGGGAGAGATGTCATGATGTCTCTCCCATAGTTCAGACTGAGGAGCAGCCTGGCAGACCAGATGGCAGCAGACGCGGGAGCATTTTTGGGGGGTTTTGTGTAAGCGGCTTCACAATAGTGGACATTACTACAGGGGACATTGCTCAGGGGGCATTACTACTAGGGGCATTACTCAGGGGACATTACTATTGGGGGCATTACTAGGGCCACTACTACAGGGGGCATTGCTATTGGGGGCATTACTCAGGTGCACTACTACTGGGGGCATTACTAAAGAGGGGCATTACTATTGGGGGCACTACTACAGGGGACATTACTTCTAGGGGCACTACTATTGGGGGCAACATTACAATGTCCAGATTACTAATCGGGACATTGCATAGGGGGCACTGCATAAGGCGGCTCTGCATAAGGGGCACTACCACTGTGGGCTCTGCATAAGGGGCACTACCACTGTGGTCACTGCCTAAGGGGCACTATCACTGTGGACACTGCTAAAGGGGCACTACCACTACTGGGGGCACTGCATAAAGGTCACCACTACTGTGGGCACTGCATAAGGGGCAGTACAACTACTGTTTTGCCTAATATGAAATCTGGTTAGTTCCTCTATAAACCATATTACTAATACTTTGAACTTGTATCTTGCCATCATATGAGGCAGACATATTTGGACTGTGGTCACTACCTAAGGGGCACTATCACTATGGGCACTGCAAAAGGGGCACTACCACTACTGGGGGCACTGCATAAGGGGCACCACTACTGAGGGCACTGCATAAGGGGCACTACAACTACTGTTTTGACTAATATGAAATCTGGTTAGTGCCTCTGTAAACCATATTACTAATACTTTGAACTTGTATCTTGCCATCATATGTGGCAGACATATTTGGAGGTGATTTTTGTTTTTGAGGAGGTAAAGTAGGAACATTTGGTGATGGCACAAAAGTTACATTCCACATCTGCAAGTGTGTACCCATTCCAAATTCGACCAGGAAATCGTGTATATTCCAAAAATCACTTTTTTTGTTACAGTATTCTTTTTATGTGAATTTTTTTATTTAATTAAAAAAACATAATTTACAGTCATTCTGCATGTTTATTATTTTGAATAAATCATTTTGAACATTTAAAACAAAGTCTGTGAGTTTTAATTTGAAAACCATTTAAATAGTCATTAAAAACTATTTTGCAAAATAAAAATGTTTTTATTAAGAGGGGCACTACAGCTGCTGTGGAAATACATATCCAAGCATGGGCTGCCACAGTAGTGCTATTAAGGCATGTAATTAATGTGGAATGGCATGGCATGCTGGGATGTGATACCTCTAAGTTATGAAACTATTATTTCCAAAGTTTCTCTATTTTTTGGTGTTTTTCTGTTTTGACCTACATGTGAGATTTCATCTCCATGTTTATGAATATTTTTAATAAAAGTTAAGTTTTATTTATTTTTTCATTAGACCTTTGTTGATTAGTGCCCCAAACAGGAGAGTACTGTTTTCTCTTTTCTCCATTGTTTGCATACTCTATTCTACTCTCATGGGAGCACCTTCGTGAATAATTTTACATATTTATTACTTAATAATTTAATATCATGGTAATACAGCCACCACCATCACTTTTGTTTATTCTAGAGGTTGCTCAGGTCTTTTCCCCCTTTTTTCCCCTCCCCACCACATATTTACAAAGTGCATAGCCTGAGCCTGCTTTGGAGGTGCAGCCATGCCACCAAGATGGTGCCCAACATTCTTGGCCATGCCCCCCTCCTACCCCAAGTTACCTGGATATCACTGTCATTCTGGGCAGTCCAACCACATTATGGAGCAGTAGCATGAGCTAAGTTGTGCATTGCAGCACTCTTCCCCCTTTTTCATCAGACATCACAACAGGCTAAACACTACAAGAGTAAAGTGACAGAATGACCTGCTCTCTCCTACCTTTGACTATCTGCTGCTGAAGTGTTAAGCTCTGGTGGCTGGATCTTGGAATGTTGGGACCCTGTTTAGAAAAGAGAGAGCCTACTGGAAATCCAAGTGAACACTTTAGGACTCCCACCAACAAGTCTAACATTAGATCTATAGCATCCATGTTTAATAAATAATACACCTCACCCCATTACTTCATTATTAGCTCCAACATTTAATAAAGAGACTCCAAATTGCATTATTGCAGTAGCTCCTAAAATATATTAACAGAACTCATTAATCTCACATTAAATTTAAAGCCCAAACATTTGAAAAAAAGAGTCCACATATAAAATGAGTAGCCTCTCCTGATATCACATTACATATATAGCTCCCATCAGCAGCCACATTACATTAAAACCTTCCACAAAATTACATTACATTATAGCCCATACCAACTCCCACATTACCTTAACATATGCTACCTGCCAGATATTACTTTAATACATCAATGTTACATTAACAGCCCAACTATATTAATACCCTCCCGCACATACATCAACACCCCACACCAATTCTAAAATTATATTAATAGCCTACACACACATTACACCAACTACATTATGTTAATACCTTCCCCAAAATGCAGACCAACTTTAACACGCCATCCAAACACTTGAGCCAACAAAACCATCAGGGAGGATGAGTGGAGATGAGCCCTCTGCTCTGACTTGCTAAACAGCCTCTCTGTCACATTAGGCATCCTGCCATATGGAGCTGAACCAGTCAGGACACGGGGATAATCTCTGTTAGCAGCAGTACATTTAATATGGTGGCTGGTACTTGTGAAGGGGCAAACCACCAGAAAGGACATCTATGCCAGGGCTGGCCCCATAAATCTAGGGCAGGCTGGTATATGCTGAATTTACTGCTTTACTAGGTCAGTGTAGAGGCAAATGCACATGCATGACTCAGCTTTGCATGGAGAAGCTGTCCAGTGGAGGCAGTCACCAGCAGTATCTGGTGATAGCTAGCATCACCATAAGGGCTTCCAAAACTGGCAGAAGCCCTATGTCTAATGAAGACTCCCATTTTCACTGAATTTAGGTTGTTTCTCATAAACAAACCCTTTGCAAGGATCTAAAACAGTACAACTTGCCTACACTGTGAATTAATCTTCCCAAACTTGTGGTCAATCTACAGTATAATAATATGTTGCCTCCTTCTGTGCCTTAGCTGAGCACAACCCCGGTACTTTAGAGGCAAAGTCATAACTACTACCCACATATATTTTATGGTCCTTCTCACACAATATTAAAGCAACTTTCATAAATTACTGTTATTTGATCTTTATATTGTGCTTTAACAACTAACCTGATTTATGGTGGATTGTTATCTGGTCTGTTGTGGATGCCTCATTTTGATGTGCCTAGACCCAACGTTCTCATGCTAGTTGCGGTGGTGCTGAACCATCTAGCACCTGGGACTTGCTCATAAGCCCACCACAACTAAGGGTGAGAGGCTCAGTGGATACCCAATATCCCAACTTCATATGCACTTTATGTATGGCATTTTATATGCACTGTATGTCTTAATGCATGATTTTAATTATACCATTTTTGTGTTGTTTTGTTTTAATAAATTTTCACTTCTCTTTGATACCACACTTATTTTTTATCCCGTTCACTCGGGTAAAAAAAAGTATTATATTGAAGTGTGTCACCTAACATCTTTTTAGGAGAGTAGAGCTAGGATAGCACAGAACCCCATTTATCCATTAATATAGAATTTGGACATATGTCAGTCTTGCGACTGAAAGCAACTGTTAGGTTATTACCCTTGGCCTCTCTCACCTGGAAAGAGGTAGGCGAATGTAAGTTGAGAAACATATATGCATGTTCATGTAACTTGGAGATCCAACCTTATCACAGCCTTAGCACATCATCACATCATTTGTTAATCTTGTGAGGTAAATAAAACAGTATTAAGCTCCATTCACTTCCAGTTTAGATCTAATCCCCACACCCAGCCCCCACACTTGCACTTATATACCGACAGGAGACGCAGGAGCTCGGAAGACCAGCTGACCTCTGAATGGTAAGTAAATACCAACTTACCTAATTTCTGCACAATAGTGGCTATAACATCCTGATACTGTGCTTACAATTATCCCCGAGGTACCGGCGGGCTGGGACAAGGAAGACCGACTAATCCATACAAGAACACCAGGAAGGAATCACCTAAAGTTTTAAAACATACAACACCCTGCCTACAGTTTTTGCCCAGCCGCATAGGAAAACACAGTTTGGGTCAAATATTCTAAAAAACTCTAAAAACTATAAAGACCAGTTATTGCCCACCTGACTGATATAGATACGATATATAATGACCAAAACCTAGCTTACTTATACACAATATAGTAAAATCTCTTCTAATCTTCAAAATTACTGTCTTACACAGAACCATATTTGAACTTGCGACACTCATAGTTTACACATGAGTTTGATACATACGTTTAGATCCATGTAACGATCAGTACCATAGAGCGCCCCCTTTTCGATAGATAAGCACATAGGCTTTGTGAGGTGCATATCTATTGCATGTACTGGATTGATATAAAGGTGCACAATGTTGATGATGATACTGGCGATACTTTCTAGCAATTTCTTATTGGCTGCTTTCATATTGATCCATTCAAGCAAATAGTACTTCATTAACATTGCAGCTATATAAGTTGCATTTGTCTATTAGGATCACTTTTTTTTTTTAAAGTTCCATTAGTAAATTTGCAACAAAGAAGATTTCCATTGAATTTATTAAGTGGGAAAAATATGTACTGTATGTGGGAGTTTTATTATTTTATTACAATTTACTTGAAAAATTAGTATTCTACATTTCTTAATAACTGGTCAAAATATAATTATATCTTGTGAATATGAAATCATTACATTATATTGTGTATAAATAGGGATAAGCAATATTTACTACTAATACTATCAAGCTAACGTGGAGTAGATATCTACAATAGCAGCTTTTGCTATGCTGTTTTCAGTTTGCTTGTCATAACTCCCTTAGTATACTAATCTATCTGTCACTCTGTGTAGTAATCAACTGCTCATTGTGTCTGATTCTTGTGTAAAAACTGCAGCAAATACAGCTAGTGACAATACAACTTTACTAAACAAGAGACACTTTGGAAAATATTTCAGTGGAGATCACCGAGATAAAAAGCACATCAAATGTGTCTGGAGACAGGGGAGTGAAGAAAAGGGGACATCATATGATGGAAGCTATCCAATTGGAATTCTGAAGCCCCTGAATTACTTCTACTGTCATTTGTTGCTGCCAAGGCAGATCTGGAAAGACATTCACAAGGCAGCACGGAGAAGCTCTCAGTTTAAGAGTCCAAAGAAGCAAAGACAGAAGAATTAGACATGGATGAGCCAAGCATCCTAAGGCGGAGAGGACTGCAAGTAAGTCTTCATTACTTCTTGATTGCGGTCTAAAACACTATGCTGGAACTCAAGATAGAGATTTGAATTAGTTGCATTAATGCTGGGTTTGTGCTGTTCTGGAGAGTGCCTAATTTTTCCAACGTAAACCTCATTTTAGGACAAGCCATGTGCAAAGCCAGAGAAAAGGAGTGACATCTGAAAGATGCTATGTACAGATGTTACATAAATATACAAAGTGATTATTGTTTTGAAGAATAATCCTGATGCCATTACCAGTGCCACATGTATATTAGACAATTCCCACAGACAATTATGGAGCTTCATAATTCATTTTAAGAATCTAATGAATTTTGCAAATGTTTATATATAAATATGAGAATATCTGGTCTCTCTTGGTCAAATTTCTAAAGAATGACTAAGAATACAGATTAATCATCTCCCTTTATCAGATACTTTCATGCATTTGGGTGTCAGTGTTAATGTTGTGTGAGTGTGAAACTGATTTGCTGTATACAATAAAAGATTTGCCCAGTTTCAACAAGGTTTATTTGTGGTTGTTGATGTTTTTTCCTCTTTTACGTTTATTTAGTCCCACTGTGGATGAAGGCAAACCAATGTACATCCTTAAAGTATATTTCTATATGGTGTTATGTATTCTGTTTTTTTAAAGTATTGTTATATAATGTTAATAAGTCATTTAGATAGTATTGGTTTAACACTGGAGTACATTTAAAATGATACAAAATTAAGACTGCAGTTATAGCTATAGATACAGCCACAGTCGCACACAGAATATAGGCATGCTGCATATCATTTTAATCAGAATAAGATGCTTGTGCTTCCTATTCACATCATTTTGCAAATAAGATGCATTTTAAGGGGAAAAATCACATGAAAAAAACGCTCAGCGCTACATAGTCTAGATGGTCTGTTTAACACGCATCAAGCCTACATGTATGTAGTCACATTTGTATGATGCTTTTTCATATAACCTATTGGAATATGAGAGATAAGCACTGGGAATAGTGGAAAACTATGTACAATGGTAAATAACTGGCTGAGGCATAAGGAGGGTATCAGTAAATTATTATTAGTGGAGTTCCATTGATTAGCAGTGGACTTTAACCATTTCATTTGTTTTATTAATGATTTTATAGAAGTGTATGTGTTATTGATATTCGTAGATCACATTAAGTTTTGCAAGGTTACTAACACAGAGCAGAACACTAAGTCATTATATAAGCACTTGGAGCAGTTAGGCACAGAAAAGGAAGATGAGGTTCAATGTAGAATAACAAGAACACACATTAATGTCTTGGTAATAATTGTTCTTAGATTTGGGTTTACTACTAGACAGTGGCTAATAAAAAAAAATTAAATTCATAAAACTGGGTAGAGAATGCATGGGAAGTAAACTTCATTTTGCTATTGTATAAAGCACTTCAGGTGCAGTCTTGGGCATCGGTTATTGGAATATTTGAGGGTTCAGTAGTGGATTAATTAATAAAAAGAATTGATCTTTTCTCACCTCTGTGCTTTGTGCTTCAATCACATTCCAACATCAATATCAATCATTTTTTTGTTTCTGTACTCACAAAAAATGATACTTAATTTTTTCAGAAGACTTTGAACTTTAAGAAACTATCCTTAATTTGATTATACCTAATGCAGGAATCATTAAATACGTTTTCATAATAAAATCTGCGAGTGAAAATTATAATGCTTTCTATATTTTGCTACTTATTATAGACTTAAACTAACCGTAAACAATGTACATGAAAAATAAAGTAGCCCAACATTTCATAACATTTATAAAAAATATATATATATGTATATAAGCAGAAAATGACCCCTACTAAAATGGCCCTGAGGAAGTCTATCCAGACAAAAAGCGTTGGGACCCCTGTTCCAGCCCCTCTCCACACTGCTGACTATTCACAGATAAGCATCTCATTATCTTATTTATGTTTTTTTAACCCTTTGTGTACCCTGTATCCCTATGTACTAAGTGTCATTAAAAACCCCTTGTTGATGAAGCTCCTCTGAGTAAGGGTCATTTTCTGCTTATTTAAAGCTGACCTACTCACTTATATACGTAACGTTGGGGCCATTATGGGAGTTTGAAGAGGCTACTTAGTACTTCATGCAGTGATTCAAGTGACGTTCTGGTACGCATTCTTAATTATTTATCACACCACTCTATTTGGACATAAATTACTACACTATATGTGTTTATTTTGGTTCTATGCGAGCCAATCTTAATTAAGGTTCCTGGTTACCCAGAAGCTGTGAGTGTATCCCACCATATGAGGTCCCAGCAAAAGAACCACAGATAAGCGTTAAAGTTTCATTTTCTGGTACGCACATTTATATTTGAGCACGTGCTAAAACCGTTTTTGAATTACTAGACTATTAGGCGCATGTTCTTTCCATACCTCATTTATATATATATATATATATATATATATATAAATGAGATGAGAGACCGCAGGACTGCTGACCAAGAACACGACAGAGATAAGGAGTGCCAGTCCTTCCACTACTAGTACTAACTGGAGTGCGACTGCGAGTGAATGGTACAAGAACTGATGATAAATACTCAATACTCAAGCAGCGACAGATGACAAGATCTCAGGAATGTCTAGGGACTATAGTGCAGCTGGGTTGTTTAGATAAGGAGTGAGGTGAAAAACAATACAGGCTGCGCATCAGGAGTGACCTGAACTGTGATATTGCAGGATTTAGACAGGAATAGACCAGAAAGGACTGGCAAATAAGAAACATAGACTAAACAGGCAAGATAACGGACAAGGACAAGACAGACCAATAACTGACATAAACCAGACATACAAAAAACAAACAAGGACCAGACATACAAAAAACAAACAAGGACTAGGTACAAGATGTGGCCTTGAGGACCGAGGTATAACAGAAACAACACTGAGCGGCCTTGAGGGCCGAGGTGCGGCTTTGAGAGCTGAAGTGCGGCTGGAGAGCTAATAGATGTACAGGTTGTGATGCGGCATTGCGGGCCGAGGTGCGGCTATGACAGCTGACATGCGGCTAGAGAGTCGATATATGTACAGGCTGTGATGCGGCCTTGCGGACCGAGGTGCAGCTATGACAGTCGAGATGCGGCTTGAGAGCCGATTGATGTATAGGCTGTGATACGACCTTGTGGGCCGAGGTGTGGCTTGAGAGCCAATTGATGTATAGCAGTGGTGTTAAACTCAGGCCCTCCAGCTGATGTGGGACTACATATCCCTGCATGCCCTGCCACAGTTTTGGCATGCCCTAATTTCAAAACTCTGGCAGTGCACAATGGGATTTGTAGTTCCACTGCAGCTGAAGGGCCCGAGTTTGCCAGCACTGATGTACAGGCTGTGACGTGGCCTTGCGGGCCGAGGTGCGGCTTTGACAGTCGAGATGTGACTTGAGAGCCAATAGATGTACAGGCTGTGATGCGGCCTTGTGGGCCGAGGTGCGGCTATGATAGCCAAGATGCAGCTTGAGAGCCGATTGATGTAAAGGCTGTGATGTGACCTTGCGGGCTGAGGTGCGGCTATGACAGCTGAGATGTGACTTGAGAGCCAATAGATGTACAGGCTGTGATGTGGCCTAGCAGGCCAAGGTGCAGGAACCAGACAGCAGACAGGAGCATTCAGACGCAGCAGGAACACAGACTGAAGGCAGCGAGTTAGAGAATACTGCAGGTAGGAATAGCGGGAACCAGACCGACACAGTAGAAGCGGATATGGTATGGAAATGCCGCAGGCAGCAGAGAGATTAACTGCAACTGCAGAGTAAGTGCTTTGGAAAGTCCAAACTGTGAGGACATAGACAGATGGATACAGGGCTGAAAAACACACTGGCAGGTACAGATCCAACAGACAGGTACAGGACACCAGAACTGCAGAACTAGGAAGACAGGCTAGAACTCAGACAATATCACCGGCAAGGAGTGAAGGGCTGGCTGTAACTTCAGGAATACAGGGGTCTATTTACTAAGCAGTGTTAGGAGACAGAGTGAAAAGTGATAAGGTGCCAGCCAAACAGGTCCCAACTGTCTTATTTCAAGCACAGCCTGTGACATGGCAGAGGAGCAGAATGGCTGGCACCTTATCACTTTTCACTCTTTCTCCTAACACTGCTTAATAAATAGACCCCACAGTGTCCAATCAAAGCTGTTTCCTGCAGAGAGCTATTCCTAATGCACACAGACTAATGGTGATTAGTGAGCACCTGAGACAAAACACACAGACAGACAAGAATGACAGGCTATGAGCCAAACACAGGAATCCGGAATCACAGGAAGACAGGAATCCGTCTACCTGCAACAGCCGTAACATGGATCAGGACAAGATGCAGTGTCCCAATGACAAGTATAGCTGGGACCTGCCACCAAGATGATCCGCTGTTGCGGATCCTAACAATAAAGAGTTGACAAATGGGGGCCTTCCCATCTGTTGTTTACCATGCAATGAGATGGTCTTAAGACATGAAAATGTACTGATGAAGGAGATAGTAATGGCAGGATAATAGGTGATTTTTCAGATTAGTGGCCATCAGTAGAAGAAATAGTTACAGTGAGCAAGTGAAACTGAGGTGATTGACACAGGTAAATAAACTGATTGTCATGTAGGGATCCAGGAAGGAATGTTTCTCCTTCTTTGACATTTAACTTATATATGTTTCTAGAGGATTTGTTTTGGCTACTTCTGAACCCAGAAGTACATCTGTTAAGATTAAGAATTTCAAAAAGTTTCTTTTCTGACCCCAACACTCTTCTAATCTGTGTGATATTTGCCACAGGTCATAATAATAAATACTGTATTAAGGGGCATATTCATTAAACACATTTTGTAAGTATCCCATGAAAGATATCTGCTGTAGTTTTCCCCTGTTTCCTATCGTAATAGCAGCCCCCATAGATTTAGTAAGCTCCAGACTCAAAAGCATTCCAGAGCTTGGCCCCGTTATCTAACTATTAATATAGCCTATTGTGTGGGACCTGGGTGGTCATGTGGAATGTGAAAGTGATTAAAACCACTTTCTTACAGAGGTCCACTCACGCAGCACATCTCTCCTGGCTGGTGCTGAGGTCTGTCTGTCCCGTCTGCTCAGTGGGCCTGATTCAGCAGGGATCCCTATTCTGATTATACGCACACAATGCAGTTGCTAATATCAGCGGGGATATGCAAAAGTTTGCATTCACAATGCAATCTCAGCCAAACATAAGGACGCCCACTTCCCCTTACTCACATCCGTACACTTAGACAACATAGCGAAACAATCGGTAACATCGGATCCACACGCACAGTTAAGGCAGGTCAGACCTCACTCAGGAATTGCTCATTTCAGTGTACGCTATGTACGCTACGTCAGACCTCACTCAGGCTGCGTATGGTATCGCAGTGGCTAATTTATGCACGCCCCTGTGACGCTGTCCCAACGCACTGGCACGCCTGCATTCACCCGACCACCCCCCGCCACCCCCCCATACGGTACTTCTTGTCAATCACTCTGCAATGGGTCTCTGTACACACTGCACTCTAATTCCGGATTGCAGTGGCTAGTTCGCGTATGCGCACTGCGATGCATGTGTAGATTGCAAAAATCGACCGACTGCGTGCATCTTGCGACCTTGCTG
The DNA here is from genome assembly GCA_031769625.1 of Taudactylus pleione. Taxonomy (NCBI): domain Eukaryota; kingdom Metazoa; phylum Chordata; class Amphibia; order Anura; family Myobatrachidae; genus Taudactylus; species Taudactylus pleione. The sequence goes on from JAUIMM010000531.1 coordinate 558,935, forward strand.
AATCAGGCCTGTTACTGAGCATGGAGATGGCTCTACTCAACCTCTTGCTTACAGCATGTCTTCCAAGAAGGATGGCACACAGGCTGCACACCAGAGTTCCCTCCTAAACATCAGTATGGGCGCAGCAATGCAGGGCCGGTGCAAGGTTTCTCGGCACCCAAGGCAAAACGTGTGCCTACGGAATCAGTATGATTTACCGCCGGACACAAGTCAACAGCGGCTGCCCGACATGGGTGAAAATCCAGATCGTCCCTAAGGTAAGTATAGACTAACCTAATACCCTCCCCTAACCCTAACCCTCCCTTAGGGGTGCCTAACCCTAATCCCCCCTCTAAGTGCCTAAACCTAACCCCCCCTTCCCGGCCGCCTAAACCTAAGTCCCACCCGGGGTGCCTAACCCTAAGTCCCCCCCGGTAACCCTAAACCTAACCCTCCCCCCCCACGGCTATCCACGCACGGCGCACGGCGTCCCTTCGATCGGGATGCCGGGCGCCGTTCTCCCATCTTAGGTAAAATGACAGGCGTCTACATTTAGATGTCTGTCATTTAACCCTCGCCAGGATTAAGCAGTCGGGAAGCCGGCTGTCGGGATTAGGTCCGCCGGCTTCCCGACTGCATACCCTGTCTACTGCCCCCCACCAATACAAACTTCCAAACTCCTCAGGAAGGCAGAGTCTTATCAATTCCACAGTGGAACAGTAATATGGAGGTTATTTTAAAAATAATTGCAGTTCGCAATTTATAACAGGAACCATTGCTGATAAATAAGTTAGTGCCCCAACTCAACCAAAGAATATTTACACTTACATAGCACTGTGCAACACTACACTACATACATCAGTCACAACACTGAGCAATATACACCACACATCACTGTGAATTACACTATACACAGAATCAATATGATATGCCAGCGATCGGGATCCCGGCTGTTACAATCCCAACACCGGCATCCCAAAAGGGCTAGCATACCGACACTTGGTGGGAGGGACTTTTATACAATCCAAAACCCGCCAGAATCCGACACAGATGGATGATGACGTTTTGACTCGCTTTGAGATCCGAATCAGATGGGAAAACCCGAGCCGGACTTAGATCTCGCCTGGGATCTGCAAGTTCGGGTGGGTTCGGTTCTCTGAGAACCAGGCCCGCTCATCTCTAACCTTGATGACTTCATCTTGTTTTCCAGAGATATTGAGGGTCATCGCAAACATATAAAAAAAAGTTCTTTATTGGTTAAGTCAAAACAGCCTGTTCTGCAAGCTGGAAAAATGGCATCTGTTGGAAGGAGCATACTTAGCTGCTACTATCTTTACAGACCACAAAAATCTCCTGTACAGTACATTGAATAAGCACAAAGGTCTTCTCTGTTCTTCTCACACTTCGACATTCAAATATCCTACTGCCTGGGGTACAAGAACTGCATAGCATAGCCACTCTCAAACTGTAATTGAGGATGAAGATCCCTCAGCTTTGGAGAGAGTTACTCATGTCTCCACCCATCCTCAATTCATCAACATGTTCATCCCTTTGAAATTGTAGAATTGCAGAAAAAACTGCTTCAGTGGCACATTGCTACCAATTGACCAGACATGCTGGAGTCCATAAGACCAAGCTCATCCTTCATCAGGACTATTGGTGGCCTATGCTCAAGCTAGATGTGACAAAATTTGTGCAAGCCAGTGGCTGTGTAAATAGCATCCATATCTCACATATAGTGTACTTAGGATTTGTTTTTTTTGTTGCAAACTAATTATAAAGTCACAGATGTATGGCACAAGTCATATTGGACCTGTATTTTGAATCTTTACACAGACTGCATACTTTTTCCTCAATTATGCATCTTACAGTAATTTGCTTATAGTGTCCTAGGGATTTTGGATTAGTATTTTGGAGCAAAGGAATTGGTATAAAGTCGCAGTTTAAGCATAATTACGGTCACTTGTATCAGACCTGTGCCTTTTCCCCTAATTTTTTTTTTCTCAATTATGCAACTTTTCTCTCAAATTTGCATTTTAGTTCACATATAGGGCCTGACTCAGATTTGTACGCTAATGTTGCTGCTGCATCTTTGAATGCAGCTGCTGTGCGAAAATATGCAATTGTTGCAACCACCAGGATATGTATTGAAGCTGCCCAGATTACCTCCACTCCGGCCCTTCCTCCTCTGTGATCATCTCCTGTCATCTCCCCTTTACTGTCAGATTAGGATTTTTGTTTTGGTTTGGCTAAGTCGCAAAGTCTATGATGTGCTAAGCAGGGCTGTTCAACCGATTTGAGGATAGGTGTCTCTGGATACATCTGTAGATGTTCATCTCAAGGTGATCACCCACAACTTGGTGTAGAGATGTGAGTAGTACTTTTACCTGGCCAGGACTTACTGTAGATACACAATGGCTGGATTTATTGTACATCAAAATAATTTTGTGTATTATCACATGCAGTATCTGCTGGCTAGCTGTACTCTGTACTGAAGGCCTTATTCTGCTGTCTAGATCCCAACCCCTGACCAGGCTGTGAATGCCCATGGCTTGATAGAGAATGGAGACCTGACCCCACACTAGCGCCACACTAGCGCCTCATGATCAGTGAAGCAGAGAAGAGGTACAGTAAAAAAAAAGGAGGAGAAACAAGTAAAAGAAAGGTGGGACAAAAAAAATGGGGGAAAAAATATCAATGTGTTTATGGGTACTCAAATGTTAAAACATAACTTTTATTAGAAATATATTTTAACATACAAATAGTATAAAATCAGCGAAGTAAAATGATAGAAAATTAATGAAAATTAAAATAAAAGGCTGTAATATATACATGAGTATATACATATAGATATACATACACAGATATATATCATTAACAAAATAATAGTACAGCAGCAAATAAAACAATACAAAAACAAATAAAACAATACAAGAATAAGCCCCCCCAAATCAGTCAGTGTCAGATGGTGAGAAAGTGCCGCCCCTTTGACCATAGATAGATGAGTACCATGGTGACCATATTTTGTGAAATTTGTGGAGAGATCCTCTAGCTGCACACAGAAACCAGGGAGATTCAGCTATGAAAAGTAGGAGGATCCACCCCCCAGCCATGCCCGTGTTATAATAACCTTGGCCAGAGATAACAGTTTAGAAACATACTGATAGATTATAATATTAAACAGTTCTTTAAAGGGGAAACCAAAAAGACAAATAAGTGGGTCAAGGTGTGGCAAAGCAGGTAAGGTAATATGGACACAGTCCCACATCTGGTTCCACATCTACAGCATGAGGATTCTTTTCGAAGCTCCATATTAAAGAGACTACTCATAATATATTCTATGAAAAATAAAAAAAAATGATCTGTAGGTAGCAAATACAGGCAGTAGCATCCAGAGTGCCACTAAGCATAAATGTCCACTTTTCGTCCAATAGAGTCCCCAAGTCAGCCTCCCATCCTGGCCTCAGCGACTTCTCAAGGACAGTAAAGGAAGAACAAGCATTTTATACAGAATAAAGAGCAGACACCAGTCTACAGTTGCCTATGGAGAGCAATCATTTTTAACAGGAGAAACCAGAATGGAGGGAGGGGAGTCTCCAAACTGGGTGCCCAAGGCATGATGTAACTGCAGGTAACGAAAAAAGGCAAAGTTAGGGACCACAAATTCATATTTAATCTGATCAAAGGTTTTAAGCAAGGTGTCCTGATATATGTGACCTAAGGAGGTCACGCCAAAACGGGGCCAAAAAGATTTGCCATCAAAACTGCAGAGCTCAGGGAATCCACTATTATCCCACAGTGGCAAATCAGGGTCGTATACCTGTGCAGGGCTGGATTTCCCACTAGACGACCTAGGCTCGCCTAGGGCCCAGCGGAATGGGCCCCTTTGCCCCAAGATATCCGGCCAATGAAATCGCTCCTAGAGGAGCACTGCACGAGTACCGTGTGATGTCATGTCATCACGCGATCCCGCCTACACTCCCAGAGAGTCCGGTGCTGCTGTCTGGTGCTCTCTCAGAGAGTGACTGTGTGTGCAGTCAGTGTGAAGCGGCCACCTGCACATAAGAGAAGGGTCACCGACTCACAGTCCCAGCTGCTCCAACTAGCTCCAGCTGCAGCCCACCCCAGCAGGCACATCAGCCACACTGCCAGCCTGCCAGGTCCGCCGCCCACCAGCAGCAATCAGCGGCAGCACCCAGCAAGGTCAGGCAGGTAGGGTGTTACTCTGAAATGAGCTGCCTGCAAGAAACTGTAAAAACTGTGCATTTATCACAGTAGGTGTCAATAGGGCAAGTTACACATATTCAAATCATTATCATATACACACTATAAATATACATACATATATATATATATATATATATATATATATATATACACACACACATATATATATGTAGCCATATTTTATATGTGGATAATATTTAGGGAAGTGTATGTGGACATATCTGTATGTTTGGTGTATACTTCCAGGTATATATGGATAAACTCTTGTGTTTAGATGTTATTTATTCAGAAAGGATTGTCACTGTAATATAGGTAGGAAATACATATATCAAATATATAAGAATATATAACTGCATAAGATAAAATCTATGTAATGGAGTGCATTATATGTATTGTGTATATTAACATTGTAAGCATAGTGGGTCCTCGAGGTAGAGCCAGTAACAGTGGCATGAGACTACCTAGGAAAATGCTAGAAATGGCATGAGCAGCTAGGTAGTCTATTAGTAATGCAGGGACAGGAGAGAAGGGATTGTGCGTTGGTAGTTAGGTCGCACGGCTGTAGAGTGGGGATATAGGCGCTGGGGTGACAGTTAAGTCAGTCTGCAGTTTCCCCTTGAGCGCTCAGGTCGGATAGTCTCTCTGGTACCGCTTGGCTATTAGCGACGGTTGGTGGCACGGAGAGCCTACAGCACTGAAGCCAGTGAGGGCTCTTACCATGAGCTGGGAGAAGTCACCGCAGGACCTGCTGGGCTCTGGCGGGCCGCGGACTTTGTATCTGTGGAAGTGCGGCAGTGAAAAGGGGCAGCAACCATTCCGGAAGATCCGGATGCTGGTCGTCAGCAGGCTGCCGTATCAGAAGGGTGAAGAATCGGAGAATCGCCTGACAGGCAGTTAGAGGCGGAGAGCTACGACAGGCAGCTACAGAGGCAGCGTGCGTGGCCTCCATTCGGTCTCCCTGTACATCAGCTAAACAGTGTAACAGAGTTGCAGTTACAGGCAACTGTAGCCCTAGCCCACCCTTCATGATCAGCTGAGTCACAGCGCAGGATGGAGCGAGTGAGTAGATAAAGAAAAGTACACTGCCCTGCAAGCAGCATTAAGTAGCCACAGTAGTCCACTAACCTCTGAACTCAGAGAGAAATATATATACTATAGAAGCTGACACCCATACTGCGGACACTGAGTTTCAGACTAACAGGGAAAGGAAAGGATAAGACTATAAGATTAATGCAGTCGTTCTATGGAGACAGAAAAGGTAGTTTGAGGAAGAATCACTTCAGGAATGCTTTTGGCTCTCAGCCAGCTTATATAGGAAGAATTTAGCTGTATATATAGCACTGGCTTACCTCTACTGACTTATATGTAATTCTTCTAAATTTGTCTCCTTGAGAAAAGCCAACGGGCCGCAACGCATCAGAGACTTCCACACCTGCACCAAAGAACACTTACCGCTGAATTCTTGAACTTTGTTCCACACATCACCCGCCTGCTCGCACTTCACCAGCGGCACCCAGAGTTATGTCCGGGTCCCTCACATTCGCGAGCAACAGCAGCGGTACACCCCTACGGACACCTTGGCACCTCTCACACACGGCTGCACCTCCGCCAGCATGCAACCCACGCAGCCGTGCCAGCATCAGCACGTGCAACTCCCCAACCAGCACTGGGTCGAGTTCGCCACACACAGCCAGCACCTATCATGCCGCAGCTACCGTCGTGGCACGTGCCACTGTCTCTCACCTACATAGGGTGACCGCATACAGCCAGCGGGTCACCCCTGCCCTGCACCCACGGGCATGTGGATGGCCCACGTCAGCCCAACAGAACATCTGGGCTCAACTGGACTTTGAGGAAGCTGCTCCCTGCCTCAGCAGTCGAGCACCTACCAGTAGGTACCAACCACCCCTCCTTAATAGTGTGGGACGCCGCCACTGGGGACCCCCCGCAACCACCAACAATAGAGCATCCCAGTTCCCAAGACTGTAGATCAAAGGTCCAGCAGGGGTACATGCAGTAGTAAGGACCACATGGTAAGGAGCCCCCTCAAAGGGTCCACCCACCCCCCATACTGTGGATTGCACCAGATCATCACCATCGGGCAACACATGCCCCCACGAACTATCCAGAGACAACGAATTCCTGAGGAGCACTGTGCCTCCAGACAAATGAAGGAACTTGTGTCCATAAAATTAAACACGATTTGAATAAATATATCACCTATACTAGGGGTGAGCGGGTTCGGATTTCTGAAATCCGAACCCCCCCGAGCCCCCCCGATCCGAGTCAGATCCGAGTCAGTCTCGACTTTTCCCGCCTGACTCAGATCTGAAATCGAGGCAAAACTTCATCATCCCGCCTTCCGGGTCTCGCGGGTTTTGGAACCTATATAAGGTACCCGCGTCGGCGCCATTTTCTCACTCGGCTGTGGACAGTGAAGAGGGAGGGTGGGAGTTAGGGCTGGCTGGGCTGTGTAGTGTAGTGCAGAGTAGTGTTGTGCTGTGCTGTGCTGTGCTGCGCTGCTGTTGTCCACTACTTCAAAGTCCATAGGGGCTGGCTGTGTTGTGCTGTGCTGCTGTTGTTAATAGGGGCTGTGTCCACTACTTCAAAGTCCATAGGGGCTGGCTGGACTGTGTTGTACAGTCAGTTGTCCATAGGGGCTGTGTCCACTCCAAAGTCCTGTGCAGTGTCCCAGTCCTAAAGGGGTGCTGTAGTGTTGTCCAGGGGGTGCTCTGTCCATCAGGGGTGCTCCCCCCAAGTGCTAAAAAAATAATATTTTTTCTGTGTTTGTGAATTGTGTGCGCAGTAGCCGCACGTGCATCAACAAAGTAGTGCCAAGCGTGCGCCTGTGTCATAAGTAAAGGGCGGGCTGGCTTGACCGTTAAAGGGTGCTGTAACCCCCAAAGTACACTCCAAACCAAATAAAAAAATATTTTCTGTGTTTGTGAATTGTGTGCGCAGTAGCCGCACGTGCATCAACAAGGTAGTGCCAAGTGTGCGCCTGTGTCATAAGTAAAGGGCTGGCTGGCTTGACCGTTAAAGGGTGCTGTAACCCCCAAAGTACACTCCAAACCAAATAAAAAAATATTTTCTGTGTTTGTGAATTGTGTGCGCAGTAGCCGCACGTGCATCAACAAAGGAGCAGTGCCAAGTGTGCGCCTGTGTCCCATAAGTAAAGAGCCAGCGTCATTGACCACGTCACTTGGTTTTTTTTAACTCAGAACTGCTCGCAAAATACTGGTTGAAAAAACCAACCACAAGAATAGCGAGCAGTTCATACGCTGGTCGATGTACTCGATTAATCTAATAAATAGCGGACATGACGTATGGTGCGAGCGGCCAGGGGGCGTTTTTAACAAATAAACGAGCGTATGTTTTGCTCGCTCGTTCAGACTTAGAGGTGTGAACAGACTGCAATTTGCGAACGGATCATTTGAATAGCCACCCCTTGTTTTTGAACGAACGACCGCAAATAGCGAACGGGTCTGAATCAGGCCCAAAGTGCACTACTCTCCAGCAAAAATAAAAAAATATTTTCTGTGTTTGTGTGCGCCTTAGCCGCACGTATATATCAAATCGATATAACATAAATGGAGGACCAAACTTTCTCCGATAAAAATAAAATAGAGAAAGATCAAGAACCACTTCCTCCTAGTGCTGAAGCTGCTGCCACTAGTCATGACATAGACGATAACATGCCATCAACGTCGTCTGCCAAGGCCGATGCCCAATGTCATAGTAGAAGCCACATACAATCCCAAATGACAAAGTTCAGGAAAATGACCTTAAAAAAAACATTGAAATCATCTGAAGAGAAACGTAAACTTGCCAATATGCCATTTATGACACGGAGTGGCAAGGAACGGCTAAGGTCTTTCCCTATGAATAGTGTGTGTCATACTAGTATGACAAGTATGTTCATGACTAGTGGTTCAGCTTCACATGACGATGGAAGCCCTCCTCCCGCTAAAAAAATCAAACGAGATAAGCTGGCAAAAGCACAGCAAAGAACTGTGCGTTCTAAGAAGATATCACAAATCCCCAAGGAGAGTCCAAGTGTGGTGGCAGTTGCGATGCCTGACCTTCCCAGCACTGGACGGGAAGAGGTGGCTCTTTCCACCATTTGCACGCCCCCTGCAAGTGCTGAAAGGAGCACCCACAGTCCACTTGCTGATATGCAAATTGAAGATGTCACTGTTGAAGTACAACAGGATGAGGATACTGGTGTAGCTGGCGCTGAGGAGGAAGTTGGCGAGGAGGATTCTGATGGTGATGTGGTTTGTTTAAATCAGGCTCCGGGGGAGACAGTTGTTGTCCGTGGGATGAAAAAGCCCATCACGGTCATGCCTGGGCAGAAGATCAAACATTCCACCTCTTTGGTCTGGCAATATTTCTATCCAAATCCGGACAACAACTGTCTTGCCATATGTACCATATGTAAACGTGGAATAAGTAGGGGTAGGGACGTCAACCACCTAGGAACATCCTCCCTTATACGGCACCTGCAGCGCGTTCATAATAAGTTACTGTCAAGTTCAGAAACTTTGGCTAAGACCGTAAGCAGTCCAGGGACACCTAAATCCCGTTGTGCTGTTGTATCCAAGCGCCTGCAAACCACACCGTCAACTCCCTCCTCGTCAATTTCCTCCTTAGTCAGGATCGGAAGTAGTCCTGCAGGCCATGTCACTGGCATGACTGACTCTCCTATCCGGGATTCCAGCGGAGGATCCTGCATTGCTACGCCTCCTGCTGCCGCTGCTGCTGTTGCTGCTGCTGGGAGTCGTTCATCATCCCAGAGAGGAAGTAGGAACACCACTACTTTTACTAAACAATTGACCCTCCAACAGTCCTTTAAGTATGACAGCAGTCATCCTGAAGCAAAACGTATAACTGAGGCCTTGACTGCTATGTTGGTGTTAGACGTGCGTCCGGTATCCGCCATTAGTGCAGTGGGATTTAGACAATTGATGGAGGTAGTGTGTCCCCAGTTCCAAATTCCGTCTAGATTCCACTTCACTAGGCAGGCGATACCGAAACTGTACAGAAACGTCAACAAAAGTGTCCTCAGTGTCCTGAAAAATGCCGTTGTACCCAATGTCCACTTAACCACGGACATGTGGACAAGTGGAACAGGGCAGACTAAGGACTATATGACTGTGACAGCCCACTGGGTAGATGTATCACCTTACGCAGCAACAGCAGCAGCGTCACCAGTAGCAGCAACTCAGAAACGCCAGCTCGTTCCAAGGCAGGCTACGCTGTGTATCACCGGTTTCAGTAAGAGGCACACCACCGACAACCTCTTAGAGAAACTGAGGGAAATCATCGCCCAGTGGCTTACCCCACTTAGACTCTCCTGGGGATTTGTGATATCTGACAACGCCACCAATATTGTGCGGGCATTACATCTGGGCAAATTCCAGCATGTCCCATGTTTTGCTCACACAATAAACTTGGTGGTGCAGAATTTTCTGAAAAGCGACAGGGACGTGCAGGAGACGCTTTGGGTGGGCCGAAAAATTTCTGGCCTCTTTCGCCATTCAGCGACTGCGTGCCGAAGACTGGAGCGCCAGCAAACACTCTTGAACCTGCCCCGCCATCATCTGAAGCAATAGGTTGTGACGCGGTGGAACTGAACCCTCTATATGCTTCAGAGGATGGAGGAGCAGCAAAAGGCCATTCAAGCCTATACATCCACCTATGACATAGGCAAAGGAGGGGGTATGCACCTGACTCAAGCGCAGTGGAGAATGATTTCCGTATTGTGCAAGGTTCTCCAGCCCTTCGAACTTGCCACATGTGAAGTCAGTTCAGACACTGCCAGCTTGAGTCAGGTCATTCCCCTCATCAGGCTTTTGCAGAAGCAGCTGGGGAAAGTGAAGGAGGAGCTAAGACAGAGCGATTCCGCTCGGCATTTGGGACTTGTGGATGAAGCCCTTCTTTCGCTTTGCCAGGATTCCAGGGTGGTCAATCTGTTGAAATCAGACCACTACATTTTGGCCACCGTGCTCGATCCTAGGTTTAAAGCCTATGTGGTGTCTCTCTTTCCAGCCGACACAAGCCTGCAGAGGTGCAAAGACCTGCTGGTGAAAACACTGTCAGCTGAAGCGGAACGTGACACGTCAACAGCTCCTTCTTCATTTTCTCCCGCAACTGGGGCTGCCAGGAAAAAACTTAGGTATCCTAAGCAACCCGCTGGCGGTGATGCAGGGCAGGCAGGACCAAGTTTGGACATCTGGTCCGGACTGAAGGACCTGGCAACAATTTCTGACAAGTCTACTGTCACTGCATATGATACTGTCACCATTGACAGAATGGTGGAGGATTACATCGGTGACAGCATCCAAGTAGGCATGTCAGACAGTCCGTACCTGTACTGGCAGGAAAAATAGGCAATTTGGAGGCCCCTGTACAAACTGGCTCTATTTTACCTGAGTTGCCCCCCCTCCAGTGTGTACTCCGAAAGAGTGTTTAGTGCAGCCGGGAACCTTGTCAGCGAAAGGCGTAGGAGGTTGCTTCCACAAAATGTGGAGAAGATGATGTTCATAAAAATGAATTATCAACTCTTCCAGGGAGACCAGCCTCCAGAATGTACAGAGGGACCTGTGGTGGTGGATTCCAGCGGGGACGAGTTAATACTCTGTGAGGATGAGGATGTACACAACACTGAAGAGGGTGAGGAATCGGTGGATGAGGATGAGGACGACATCTTGCCTCCGTAGAGCCAGTTTGTGCAGGGACAGATTAATTGCCAGCTTGTTTTGTGGGGGACCAAACGAACCAATCATTTCAGCCACAGTCGTGTGGCAGACCCTGGCACTGAAATGATTGGTTTGTTAAAGTGTGCATGTCCTGTTTATACAACATAAGGGTGGGTGGGAGGGCCCAAGGACAATTCCATCTTGCACCTCTTTTTTTTCTTTTAATTATGTACTGTTTGGGGCCTAGTTTTTCAAACTGCCATCCTGTCTGCCACTGCAGTGTCACTCCTAGATGGGCCACGTGTTTGTGCCGCCCACTCGTGTCGCTTAGCATAGTCATCCATCTACCTCGGTGCAACCTTTTGGACATAAAAACACTGTTGTGAGGTGTGAGGTGTTCAGAATAGACTGGAAATGAGTGGAAATTAAGGTTTTTGAGGTTAATAATAGCATAGGAGCAGAAAAATCAACACATTCTGTGATTTTAGCTGTTTTTATGCTTTTTTTAAAAAAAATACAGATCCAAAACACAAAACCCAGAACCCAAAACACCGAAGGGTGGTTTTGACAAAACCAATCCAGATCCAAAACACGAAGAAAGATCCAGATCCAAAACCAAAACACGAAAAGTGGCCGGTGCACACCCCTAACCTATACCCACTCACCCAGCATTCTGTTGTCATTCACACCCCACCACAAAACATCCACCACAATACACACTGACTGCCAAACCCTCCCGCCACCATTTCCCTCTTCCCATTCCCTCCTCCCTCCCCCTACACAATACCTAGGAGCGCACGTCAACCTTTCCATATACTTTCAGGCTAGCTATCTGCCTCGCCCACTTCTATTTGTGCCATCAGTCCGGGTACACAGCTCTCTACCATTTTCTACAGTTCACCATCCTCAACCCCTTTCCTCCTCCTCCTCCTCTAGCTTCACCACAGGGTTGCTTGGAGGATCGGGCCCAACAAACCTTCTGGAAAGGGCATCAGCATTGAGGTGCTGTTTCCCCAGACGATGCTGCACCTCAAACTTAAATGGCTGCAAAGACAAAAAAATAGCAGGTTACATGAGCATTCACTTCCTTGTACGTGTGCATCCACTGTAAAGGAGAATGATATGTAACAAACAAAAACTCCAGCCCCAACAAATAATGTTTTAACAAGTCTACTGCCCATTTAATTGCCAAGCACTCTTGCTCTACCGTTGAGTACTTGCGCTCCCTGGGCAGCAATTTCCGGCTAAGGTAGAGAATGGGTTTCTCTTCCCCTTCCACCACTTGGGAAAGAACTGCCCCCACTCCCGTACCTGAGGCATCTGTCTGCAATATAAACTGCTTTTTAAAGTTAGGAGCTTGCAAAACAGGTTCTGCACACAAGGCACGCCTTTAATCCTGCCATGCAGCTTCTGCTGCTCCAGACCATAATATCTGGTCTGTCATGTGGTCTCCCAGCAGCACTGCTGGTAGAACACAATGTCAGCATTGCAGACGGAGCCAGAGGACGCATCAGAGCGCCGGAGTAAGACTCCGGGGGACCTGAACAGCTGGAAGCCTGTAAGTCTGTCCTGCTATTCGCCACCTCAGAGTGGCGAATAGTAACTCCATCAAATTCCGAAAATACATAATTTTTGGAATTTGATTAATACCATAATTTCCATATCCCCATACTAATGTATGGGGAGTGTGGAAATTAACGCAGGGGAGCTTAGCAAGGAGATATCAGTGATATCTCCTGTGCTAAGTGGCTTCATGAATACTAAAATAACATTATTTAAGGAAAATGTCCTTAAAAACTTTGGCCCTCATTCAGAGCCGTTCGCTATTTGCGGTCGTTCGTTTAAAAACAAGGGGTGGCTATTCAAATGATCCGTACGCACATTGCAGTCTGTTCACACCTCTAAGCCTGAACGAACGAGCAAAACATACGCTCGTTTATTTGTTAAAAACGCCCCCTGGCCGCTCGCACCATACGTCATGTCCGCTATTTATTAGATTAATCGAGTACATCGACCAGCGTATGAACTGCTCGCTATTCTTGTGGTTGGTGTTTGCTACCACAAATTTGCGAGCAGTTCTGGCTATAAAATAACCCAGTGACGTGGTCATTGACGCTGCTGTTTTAAATATACACACCCATAAAACGCCCGTTTTGACCTTTAAGCACGCCTGCGTTCGGATCTCCACTCCCCATTTTCAAGCACCTTCCCCTGTTACCACCCACATACACCTAATTCTGTCACTCAAAATAGCAGGCACTCGCTATATAGCGTACAAACGATTTTCGGCCGCACTGACTGGTTCGCGCATGCGTACTAAAAAGCGTACGCATGCGCAGATGTGCAAACATCGCTCGGAACGAGCGTACTGCCGCTAACGAGCGGCTCTGAATGAGGGCCTTTATTTTAGTGTTGATGAATAGGCCCCTCAGTTAATGGAGCTGCCCTAGTGGCAAAATCACAAATGAATCTGCGGTAGTAACCCACTAGGCCAAGGAATATTCTGAGCTGGGATTTACATTTGGGTTTAGGCCATGTGAGGACCGCTTCCACCTTACTGGGCTGAGGTTTTATCTGCCCTCTGCCTACAATATATCCCAAATATTTTGCCTCCATCATTCCAATTGCACACTTCTCAGGATTAGCAGTAAACCCATGTGCCCGTAAAGATTGCAACACTGCTTCTACTCTCAGTCAGGGCTAAAGATAACTATGTCATATAGATATGCAGCTGCATATTCCTTGTGAGGTCGCAGCAACCTACTCATAGCCCTCTGGAAGGTTGCCGAAGCCCCATGCAAACCAAATGGCAGCATTTTATACTGAAACAAAACTTCTGGGGTAGAGAAGGCTGTTTTGGCTTTAGCAGTCTCAGTTAAAGGAATCTGCCAATATCCTTTTGTCAAATCTAGTGTGGTGAGATACTGGCTGTTTGCTAAATTCTCCACCAGCTCCTCCACCCAGGACATCGGATAGGAATCAAACTGTGACACTTTATTTAATTTGCGAAAAGCATTGCAGAATTTTAAAGCACCTGAAGGCATCAGGCACTAAAACTATGGGATTATTCCATTCGCTATTTGATTCCTCTATGACCCCTAGGCGCAGCATCTCCTCTACTTCCTGTTTAACTGCTGCCCACTTTGCCTTGGATATACGGTATGGTCTGTTTTATTACCACCCCAGGAGGAGTAACTATATCATGCTGGATAATTTGGGTTTTTCCCAGAACACATCTTGGTGCCGTGCTACTAAATTTACCACCTCCTGTTTCTGGCGTGGATTAAGGGTAACTTCAATGGGCACCTGACATTCCGGGGTTTTCTTGGCGACCAAAGAGGGCTGACTTGCGCTCTCTTTCCAGGGTTTTAGCAAGTTTACATGGTAAATTTGCACTTCTTTCTTTCTACCCTCCTGTCAAACCTTATAATTAACAGGTCCCACTGTCTCTATAACTTCATAAGGACCTCGCCACTGGGCATACATTTTACTTTCAATGGTGGGTGCCAGAACCAGTACCTTGTCTCCCAGTTTAAAAGATGGATTAACTGCGGTCACATCATATCGACATATCTATCCATGTGCCATGTGCTCGTTCATGAGTGGTGCAATTTGCCATACAATTGGGTCACAAACTGAATGATGTTAGCCTCTTGGCATGACTGTTGTTCCCACCCTTCTTTTAACAGGTCTAAAATCCCTCTAGGTTGTCTCCCATAGTGTAGTTCTAAGGGACTAAATTCCATGGAGGATTGGGGTACCTCTCGCACTGCAAACATTAAATAGGGTAGTCTCGCTTTTCCTCAGACACCGCCATTTTTATCATTTGTTTAAGGGTCTGGTTAAAGCATTCAACAAGCCCATCTGTTTGCGGGTGTGAAACTGAGGCAGTAATCCTATCCACTTTCAACAGTCGGCCCATATCTTTCATTAGTTTAGAGACAAAAGGGGTACCTTGGTCCGTTTAAGACCTCCTTTGATATTCCCAAGTGGGTATAGAGCATCAACAATTCCCGGGCAGTAGTGCTAGATTTCATGTTACGTAGCGGGATGGCCTCCGGGTACCTTGTGGCATAATCTACCACCACTAATATGTATTGATGCCCATGGGGAGCTGTCTTTTGACACACTGGACATTCCTGACAATACTTTTTTACTACTGCATGAATTACGGGCCAGAAGAATCTTAACTGAATACGCTGATGAGTTTTCTCCTCCCCCAAATGTCCACTCCACAGGTGTGTAAGAGCCGTCCTTAACACCAACTGCTCATGTTTCCGGGGAACCAACAATTGGTCTACTCTATCACCCTGCAAATAGGTTACATGATATAACAAATAATTTTCCAATGCAAAGTATGGTACACCTTCTGCTGGTAAAGCCGTGATTACTCTACCATTTATCTCTACAACATTTTCAAATGCATTTATCAAGTTCCCATCATTCTGTTGATACTGGCCAAAGTCCTGCAAGGACACTTCCTTGCCAATGGGAACCCACTGTGTCTCGGTATCACTCCCCTCTGGCTGCTCACTGGCCAAGGAGGGCGTTACAGCCACCAAACTTTGGGAAACCGCAGAGCTTGGCTCCTGGGACACCTCTGATGTGGACCTTCTGTTGCCATCACGCCACGTAACCACCTCTTGTAACAATGGAAAGTCCCGACCTAGGATCAATGGGTAAGGTGGCCTGGCGGCTACTGCGGCTACCACCTTCAGGGGGGTGCAGTCAGGAAGCCAACAGTCGAAATGCCAACCTCCAGCTTCCCGACTGTCAAATCCCAACGCCTGTCATTAGACCTACGCTGGGAGCTCGATGTCCGGCATACCGAACAAAGGTAAGAAGGGGGCCGGGTGCGGACAGCCATGGTGGGGTGTGGGTTAGGTTTTAGGGCTCCCGAGGGGCTTAGGGTTAGGCACCCCCCTGGGAGGGTTAAGTTTAGGCTAAGTGAAGGGTGTTTAGGGTTAGGCACCCCCAAGGGGAGGTTAGGGTTAGGCAACCTTCCCCGGGAAACTTAGGTTTAGGCTGCGGGAAAGGGGGGTTAGCTTTAGGCACTTAGAGGGGGGTTAGGGTTAGGCACTAGGGAGGGAGATTAGGGTTAGGCACCTCTAAAGGAGAATTAGGGGGGGAGTAGGGTTAGTAAATACTTACCTTTGGAGCTGTTGGGATCTTCACTGCTGCCGTGCCCTTCAAGGATCACCCTTTGATCACTATTGGGAGGTGCACTCGAGGGCATTCTTCTACATCCCCATGTACACATATAATATTAACCGGGGGTAGCAGCTGATCAGCCCCAGGTGGAACCAGGTTGTCAGAGATGATGCTTAATTTGCTGCCAGTATCCACTAAGGCCCAGACCTGCCAGCCTTCCACTCGCACCATCAAACGAAACAAGGTGGTTTGCGCCGGGGAAGTGCTTCCCACAGCCATGCTGACCACTGGTCGAGTTGTTTTTCCAGCACTAGAGTCCATCGGCTCACCCTGCTTTGGGCATTGCCAGCGCAAATTACCAGGCTCGCCGCAATCAAGAAACACACAACTGGAGGTGTGTTGTTGGCTTTAACATCTGGGACCTAGGTTCAATGCTTGGGAACTGGCTATAATCCCTGTTTGACTTTGTTTAACTTAACAAGAGTCAGGTAACATTCAATCACCACTGCTAACTCCTCAAATGTTTGAGGATCAGCCTGTAGAGCCCACTGTTGCACCACACGATCTAGTACCCACACAGCATGGTCCAAACCACCATCTCCACTATACGCCTTACTCAGCCTGGCTAATTTGGCCAGCTGGACCCTTTGAGCGTCAGACAGGTTTAGCCACCATTCCTGAACTCCTGAGCTTTGCTAGGTCCAGTAACTCCAAGCCTGCCTAATATGGCCTTTTTCAAGTGCGGATAGGAGATTGCCTCAGTCACGTTTAAATCAACATATGCTCTATGAGGTTCCCCTGTGAGACACGAGCAAGTCTGTCAGCCCACTCTTCCTCAGGCCATTTTAAATGCGCAGCAGTACACTCAAAGGTGCACAGAAAAGCTTCAATGTCATCAGATGGAGTAAGCTTCTGTAACACCTCTCGCTCCTGCCCACCTTTCCTCACTTCAGTTAACTCTGCATGTATTAGCTGAATTTCAGTATGTTGCCCAGCAGCCAAAGCCTACTGTCCTACAGCCAATTCAGCAAACACTTTCATCAATTCCTCCATATTACACTGCTTTATCCCTTTATGGACAAACCTAGCAGGCTTTATAAATTCTCTTTTGCAAGCCAGATCCCCAGCAATCTATAACAGCTGGCTTTAAAATTGCACTACATTCCCTGGGTATTCAACCACATACACAGGAATTAAGCAGTTTTTATATTGTGCACAATTTGCATTTACACAGACAAATTATCACTGTGAACAACTGCCGCTTTATGGCTGGCCTGCCACACTCACCTACCCAGCTGCTAGTAAAGCGACTCAGACTCACCAAGCCGCTGCGCAGCGGGTAACATCCTGCAATGCATCTTACTGCCGCTGTGGGTGGATCCGGTTACTGTATCCGGGCTGTCTCTACATAGTAATTTCCAGCAAGACCCTGTTCGGGTGGCAAATGTGACCAGAATCACATAGACAGGGTAAAATCCATCAGTAGCTTTACTGCTCACCACAGGCAGCTATACAGGATTTGGCAGTATTACAGGCAAGATGTTACACAAAGTCTTCCAATCAGCAATATTTCTTCAGAGGACTCGCAGGTCCAGGACCCCTAATTCTAGTCACCAAAGGCCTATAACCTGGGCGACTATCTCACCATCAGGATCAGTAACCCCAGTGTCTCTGCAGTTCTTAAACCAGCCTCACACAGGTGTCTGTAATCAGCTGCCTTTCCAGACTCTGATTGAGGCAACACATTAAATGGACATTCCTAATCTCTTTGCTCTGCCAAACCTGGGAGATCTGGATGTTCCACATTTACTTCATGTGGAATTATGCTGCCCCTGTCATACTATATATATTTATATATATATATATATATATCTATTAGGGATGAGCGGGTTCGGATTTCTGAAATCCGAACCCCCCCGAGCCTCCCCAATCCGAGTCGTATCCGAGTCAGGCTCGACTTTTCCCGCCTGACTCAGATCTGAAATCGAGGCAAAATGTCATCATCCCACCTTCCGGATCTTGCGGGTTTTGGATTCTATAAAAGGTCCCCGCGTCGGCGCCATTTCTCACTCCGGCTGTGGACAGTGAAGAGGGAGGGTGGGAGCTAGAGCTGGCTGGGCTGTGTTGTGCTGCTGTTGTCCATAGGGTCTGTGACCACTCAGTCCATAGAAGCTGACTGGGCTGTGTTGTGCTGCTGTCATAGGGGCTGGCTGTACTGTGTTGTGCAGTCAGTTGCAGTCATAGGGGCTGTGTCCACTCCATAGTCTATAGGGGCTGGCTGGACTGTGTTGTGCAGTGTCCCATAAAGGCTGTAGTCCTAGAGGGGTGCTGTAGTGTTGTCCAGGGGGTGATCTGTGCATCAGGGGTGCTCCCCCAAAGTGCACTCCAAAAAAAATTAAATCTTTTTTTCTGTTTGTGTATTGTGTGCGCAGTAGCCGCACATGCATCAACAAAGTAGCGCCAAGTGTGCGCCTGTGTCATAAATCAAGGGCCAGCTGGCTTGTCTATTAAAGGGTGCTGTAACCCTCAAAGTGCACTCCAAAAAAATAAAAATTTGTGTTTGTGAATTGTGTGCGGAGTAGCCGCACGTGCATCAACAAAGTAACGCCAAGCGTGCGCCTGTGTCCCATAAGTAAAGGGCCGACTGGCTTGTCCATTAAAGGGTGCTGTAACCTCCAAAGTGCACTCCAAACAAAATAAAAAATAATTTTCTGTGTTTGTGAATTGTGTGCACTGTGGCCGCACGTGCATCAACAAAGTAGCGCCAAGCGTGTGCCTGTGTCATAAGTAAAGGGCCGGCTGGCTCTTCCGTTAAAGGGTGCTGTAATCCCCAAAGTGCACTCCAAAAAATATTTTTTTTTCTGTGTTTGTGAATTGTGTGCACTTTACGTGCATTCTCAAAGCAGCAGCGCCAAGCGTGCGTCTGTCTGTTAAAGGGTGGTGTAACCCCCAAAGTGCACTCCAACAAAAATAAAACATTTTCTTCTCTGTTTGTGAATTGTCTGCACTGTACATGCATCCTCAAAGCAGCAGCGCCAAGCATGCGTCTGTCTGTTAAAGGGTGGTGTAACCCCCAAAGTGCACTCCAACAAAAATAAAACATTTTCTTCTGTGTTTGTGAATTGTCTGCACTGTATGTGCATCCTCAAAGCAGCAGCACCAAGCGTGCGTCTGTCTGTTAAAGGGTGGTGTAACCCTCAAAGTGCGCTCCACAAAAAATAAAAAATTCTTTTTTTTCTATCTTTGTGAATTGTGTGCACTGTAGCTGCACGTGCATCAACAAAGTAGCAGCGCCAAGCGTGCGCCTGTGTCCCATAAGTAAAGAGCCGGCTGGCTCATTTCTTAAAGGGTGGTGTAACCCACAAAGTGCAGTAGTCTCCAAAAAAAATAAAAAATTATTTTCTGTGTTTGTGTGCGCCTTAGCCGCACGTATATATCAGTATAACATAATTGGAGGACCAAGCTTTCTCCGATAAAAATAAAATAGGGAAAGATCAAGAACCACTTCCTCCTAGTGCTGAAGCTGCTGCCACTAGTCATGATAACATGCCATCAACGTCATCTGCAAAGGCCGATGCCCAATGTCATATACAATCCCAAATGACAAAGTTCAGGAAAATGACCATAAAAAAAACATTTAAATCATCTGAGGAGAAACATAAACTTGCCAATATGCCATTTATGACACGGAGTGGCAAGGAACAACTAAGGTCTTTCCCTATGTTAATGACTAGTGGTTCAGCTTCACATGACGATGGAAGCCCTCATCCCACTAAAAAAATCAAACTGTGCATTCTAAGAAGATATCACAAATCCCCAAAGAGAGTCCAAGTGTTGTGGCGGTTGCGATGCCTGACCTTCCCAGCACTGGACGGGAAGTCCACTTGCTGATATGCAAAATGAAGATGTCACTGTTGAAGTACAACAGGATGAGGATACTGGTGTAGCTGTCGAAAATTGGCGAGGAGGATTCTGATGGTGATGTGGTTTGTTTAAATCAGGCTCCAGGGGAGACAGTTGTTGTCCAGGGGATGAAAAAGCCCATCACGGTCATGCCTGGGCAGAAGACCAAACATTCCACCTCTTTGGTCTGGCAATATTTCTATCCAAATCCGGACAACTGTCTTGCCATATGTACCATATGTAAAGGTGAAATAAGTAGGGGTAGGGACGTTAACCACCTAGGAACATCCTCCCTGATATGTCACCTGCAGCGCGTTCATAAAAAGTTACTGTCAAGTTCAGACCGTAAGCAGTCCAGGGACACCTAAATCCCTTCGTCCTGTCGTATCCAAGCGCCTGCAAACCACACCGTCAACTCCCTCCTCGTCAATTTCCTCCTTAGTCAGGATCGGAAGTAGTCCTGCAGGCCATGTCACTGGCATGACTGACTCTCCTATCCGGGATTCCTCCGGAGGATCCTGCATTGCTACACCTACTGCTGCCGCTGCTGCTGTTGCTGCTGGGAGTCGTTCATCATCCCAGAGAGGAAGTAGAAACACCACTACTTTTACTAAACAATTGACCCTCCAACAGTCCTTAGCGAGGAGGATGAAGTACGACAGCAGTCATCCTGAAGCAAAACATATAACTGAGGCCTTGACTGCTATGTTGGTGTTAGACGTGCATCCGGTATCCGCCATTAGTGCAGTGGGATTTAGACTATTGATGGAGGTAGTGTGTCCCCGGTTCCAAATCCCGTCTAGATTCCACTTCACTAGGCAGGCGATACCGAGACTGTACAGAAACATCAGAAAAAGTGTCCTCAGTGTCCTGGAAAATGCATTTGTACCCAATGTCCACTTAACCACGGACATGTGGACAAGTGGAACAGGGCAAACTAAGGACTATATGACTGTGACAGCCCACTGGGTAGATGTATCACCTTATGCAGCAACAACAGCAGCGTCACCAGTAGCAGCATCTCAGAAACGCCAGCTCGTTCCAAGACAGGCTACACTGTGTATCACCGGTTTCAGTAAGAGGCACACCGCCGACAACCTCTTAAAGAAACTGAGGGAAATCATCGCCCAGTGGCTAACCCCATTTAGACTCTCCTGGGGATTAGTGATATCTGACAATGGCACCAATATTGTGCGGGCATTACATCTGGGCAAATTCCAGCACGTCCCATGTTTTGCTCACACAATAAATTTGGTGGTGCAGAATTTTCTGAAAAGCGACAGGGGCGTGCAGGAGACTCTTTGGGTGGCCCGAAAAATTTCTGGCCACTTTCACCATTCAGCGACTGCGTGCCGAAGACTGGAGTGCCAGCAAACACTCTTCAACCTGCCCCACCATCACCTGAAGCACAGTGGAGAATGATTTCCGTGTTGTGCAAGGTTCTCCAGCCCTTCGAACTTGCCACACATGAAGTCAGTTCAGACACTGCCAGCTTGAGTCAGGTCATTCCCCTCATCAGGCTTTTGCAGAAGCAGCTGGAGAAAGTGAAGGAGGAGCTAAGACGGAGCGATTCCACTCAGCATGTGGGACTTGTGGATGAAGCCCTTCATTTCCTTTGCCAGGATTCCAGGGTGGTCAATCTGTTGAAATCAGACCACTACATTTTGGCCACCGTGCTCGATCCTAGGTTTAAAGCCTATGTGGTGTCTCTCTTTCCGGCAAACACTGACCTGCTGGTGAAAACACTGTCAGCTGAAGCGGAACGTGACACGTCAACAACTCCTTCATTTTCTCCCGCAACTCGGGCTGCCAGGAAAAAACGTAGGTATCCTAAGCAACCCACTGGCGGTGATGCAGGGCAGGCAGGACCAAGTTTGGACATCTGGTCCAGACTGAAGGACCTGGCAACAATTTCTGACATGTCTATTGTCACTGCATATGATACTGTCACCATTGACAGAATGGTGGAGGAATACATCGGTGACAGCATCCAAGTAGGCATGTCAGACAGTCCGTACCTGTACTGGCAGGAAAAAGAGGCAATTTGGAGGCCCCTGTACAAACTGGCTCTATTTTACGTGAGTTGCACCCCCTCCAGTGTGTACTCCGAAAGAGTGTTTAGTGCAGCCGAGAACCTTGTCAGCGAAAGGTTGCTTCCACAAAATGTGGAGAAGATGATGTTCATAAAAATGAATTATCAACTCTTCCAGGGAGACCAGCCTCCAGAACGTACAGAGGGACTGTGGTGGTCGATTCCAGCGGCGATGAATTAATACTCTGTGAGGATGGGGATGTACACAACATTGAAGAAGGTGAGGAATCGGTGGATGAGGAGGATGAGGACGACATCTTGCCTCCGTAGAGCCAGTTTGTGCAGGGACAGATTAATTGCGAGCTTGTTTTGTGGGGGCCCAAATGAACCGATCATTTCAGCCACAGTCGTGTGGCAGACCCTGGCGCTGAAATGATTGGTTTGTTAAAGTGTGTATGTCCTGTTTATACAACATAAGGGTGGGTGGGAGGGCCCAATGAAAATTCCATCTTGCACCTCTTTTTTATCTTTGCATTATGTACTGTTTGGGGCCTAGTTTTTCAAACTGCCATCCTGTCTGCCACTGTAGTGTCACTCCTAGATGGGCCACGTGTTTGTGCTGCCCACTCGTGTCGCTTAGTATAGTCATCCAGCTACCTCGGTGCAACCTTTTGGACATAAAAACACTATTGTGAGGTGTGAGGTGTTCAGAATAGACTGGAAATTAGTGGAAATTAAGGTTATTGAGGTTAATAATAGCATAGGAGCAGAAAAACCCACAAATTGATTGATTTTAGCTGTTTTTATAAGTTTTTTCAAAAAAATACAGATCCAAAACACAAAACCCAGAACCCAAAACACGGCAGGGTGGTTTTGGCAAAACCAATCCAGATCCAAAATACGAAGAAAGATCCAGGTCCAAAACACAAAACACGAAAAGTGGCCGGTGCACACCCCTAATATATATATATATATATATATATATATATCGATTATAGCAGTACTCAGAAATTACAGCAGGCTCGCAAGGTGAGTTATCAATGTTTAAATGCTGTATTTGGTCGTGCATTTTCATCAGGGTGCAAGATACAAGTGAATACAAAATAACTTACCTAAATACCTGTAGGATCGTCCATGCCGCCGCCCACCTCACACACCAGAGCCGAAAAATTACGTCATGGCGATGCGTCTGCACGGAACATGGAGAGAGCCACACCATGTGAAAAGTATAGCCTATAGTAGAGAGACTGTTCGCTATGCAACCAGGTCAACAACACAAAAAAATTAAAGGAAGCCAATCATATATGACATAATGCTGTGTCTCCGGCAATGTAACGAATTTCAAGCATGTGGGTACAGTTATATCCATTAAACAAAAGGTACTACAGCTTCCGAGAGATAAGATTCTACAAGGTTCAGCCAAACAGAATAAACAACAAGACAAATTTATCTGGGTCAATACCTTTAACGATGCCAGTGCTGATATCAGCAGAAGTGTTAAACGACATTGCCGCTAATTAATTCTGATCCGCCACTTAAATAATTGAATAATAAGAAGATCATGCCAGCATACAAATGAGACAGGAACTTGAAAGATTATTTATTATGAAACGATATCTTTCTAAGAGCAAATAATCAACTTCCAGAAACGTTTTTAGGGTCAGCACGGCCTGGTTGTTTTAAGTGTGTTAACTGCACTACGTACAGATACATGGCCAACTGTGATTCTTTTTTTCACCCTTATTCGGGCAAGAAATTCAATATCCGGCAAAGAGTGACTTGCAACACAAAATTTGTAGTTTACCTTATCAGCTGCCCATGTGGCCGACATTATGTCGGCAAAATCGAAAGGATGTTCAAGGAGCGCATGGCAGTTCACCGGCCTTCGATCAAGGCAGCCCTGGCTTCTGGATCCAGAGAGCAACCAGTTGCCAGGCACTTCAATGAAGCAAAACACAACTTGGTTACTCTACGATATCGGATAATTGAACATATCCCGTTCCATGAAGAGGGGGTGATCGGTCCCTAATGTTATTGCAAGCAGAGTGCTGGTGGATTCATTGCCTTGACACATTATCCCCTAAAGTACTCAATCAACATTCTGGTCTTTCTTGTTTTTTATAAAGCCAATATGTCAATCACAGCATATCTTTTTCTTTTTTCCCTTTTTCCCTTTTGTACCACTTTATCTACGTCATTAGTAAGCTATTTTCATTTTTTTGCATACTTATTTGCATAAGGACAATTCCATCTTGCACCTCTTTTTTTTATTTGCATTATGTACTGTTTTTTCAAATTGCCATCCTGTCTGCCACTGCAGTGTAACTCCTAGATGGGCCACGTGTTTGTGCCGCCCACTCGTGTCGCTTAGCATAGTCATCCAGCTACCTCGGCGCAACCTTTTGGGCATAAAAACACTATTGTGAGGTGTGAGGTGTTCAGAATAGACTGGAAATGAGTGGAAATTAAGGTTATTGAGGTTAATAATAGCATAGGAGTAGAAAAACCCACAAATTCTGTGATTTTAGCTGTTTTTATGCTTTTTTTCAAAAAAATACAGATCCAAAACACAAAACCCAGAACCCAAAACACGGAAGGGTGGTTTTGGCAAAACCAATCCAGATCCAAAACACAAAGAAAGATCCAGATCCAGAACCAAAGCACAAAACACGAAAAGTTGCCGGTGCACACCCCTAATATATATATATATATATATATATATATATATATATATATATATATAAACACAGGTTGAGTCTCCCATATCCAAAATGCTTGGAACCAGGGGTATTTTGGATAACGGAATATTCCGTATTTTGGAATAATTACATATAATGAAATATCTTGGGAATAGGACCCAAATATACACACAGAATGCATTTATGTGTTATATACACCTTATACACACAGCCCGCAGGTAATTTTATACAATATTTTCAATAATTTTGTGGCTCAATTTGCGTACATACATGAAATTCATTTATGTTTCATATACCCCTTATACACAGAGCCTGAAGGTAATTTTATACAATATGTTTAATAATTTGTGCCTTAGATAAAGTTTGTGTACATTGAACCATCAAAAATAAATGGTTTCATAATCTGAGTCATGCCAAAAAAAAAATTAGATTTTCAGAATATTCCGTATTTCGGAATATTTGGATATGGGAGACTCAACCTGTATATATATATATATATATATATATATATATATATATATATAGTTAATACTTTTGCAAAATACAGAAGGCCCACACACACACACACACACATATATATACTTTATAGTATATATATATACTATATATACTATAAAGTTTAGGAATAATAACCTATGTGTGCTGAAATGTAATAAATGATTGTGATTGTGGCAGGTATGGAGGGCTATTTATTTATATTTCAGGAACGCAATGGTTATCCTGGACACCCTTGATATAACGAAAATATATATGGGGTTGTTAAATTTATGAGCGAAGGCAATTCTCCTATATAGGTACTCATGACACCACACAGCCATATAGGTAATTATGGTGGTGTGCCCCCCAAAGTTAGTGAGGTTCCTGGAAGATTCCAGAAATGGCATGCACTAGGTATAGAGGTCCGGAGCCGAGGCTCGCGCGCTAATCGGGAGAGGAGAGGGGCTCGTGGCAGGTTGAGGAGAAGGCTATAAATAGGAGAGAGCTAGCGTCAGATGGCAGACAGGAGTTCCCCCTCGTGAGCCCTCAGTCCAAGGTCCGCAGCGTCGCCCCGAGGTAACTCAAGCGGGAGTGGCAGCGCCTGTGAGATAGGATCTGAGGAGCCAGTGAGGGCAAGCATAAAGCAATCCGGTGAGAAGGGTACCTGTTGTGAAGTGAGGCGGATGCTGTGTGGGTCCTGGCCAAGGTCTGTACAGCTGTCCGAGTGAAAGCTGCTGTGCCTGGTGAGCGGAGGCCCTTCAGAAAACTGAAGGGAGCGGGCTACTGTGACACACCCCGGTGACTGAGAGGAACAGCTGGGAAAGAGGCGGGCTGTGTGACAGGATCACTGCACCGTATTCAGTGGAGTCCTAGTCTGCAGGACGTGGTGAGCCCATTAAAGTGATATGTTCCTATTAATATTAGGTATGTGCACCGGACCATTTTTGCCGGATTTGGATTTGGTTCTAATTTGTTGTCCGGCTTTGGATTTGGATTTGCCAAACTCCAGTGACTGGCTTTGGATTTGGATTTGGATTTTTTAACAAAATTTGACAAAAAAAAGTTAAAATCACATAAATTGGGCTGTTTTTTCTTCCTAGAGTATTATTAACCTCAATAACCTTAATTTCAAGTCATTTACAGTCAATTTAGGCCAGAAGCTCTCTGGGGCTTGCGGCCACGAGACCCTACCACAAGGTCACCCACAGCTATGTGAGCGGCCAGGAGGCCGCACAAAAAATAAAAAAAAAACGCCCTGATTCAGAGTGAGCCTTCTTTCAGAGCGTCCGGCTCTGAATCAGGGCCATAGGGCCTGATTCAGAGCCGGACGCTATTTGCAGTCGTTCGTCCAGAAAATAGGGGTGGCTATTCAAATGAACCATTCGCACTTTGCGGTTTGTTCACGCCTCAATTTCTGAACGAGCGAACAAAACTTGCAGCCGTTTTTTAAAAGAATACGCCCCCTGGCCGTTCGCAACCTACGTCATGTCCGCTATTTATTAGATTAATCGAGTACATCGACCAGCGTATGAACTGCTCGCTATTCTTGTGGTTGGTTTTTGCTACCACAATTTTGCGAGCAGTTCTGGCTATAAAATAACCCAGTGACATGGTCAATGACGCTGCTGTATTAATTATGCACACCCTTAAATGCCCGTTTTGACCTTTAAGCACGCCTGTGTTCGGATCTCCACTCCCCGTTTTCAAGCACCTTCCCCTGTTACCACCCACATATGCCTCATTCTGTCACTCAAAATAGCAGGCATTCGCTATTTAGCGAACAAACGATTTTCGGCCGCACTGACTGGTTCGCGCATGCGTATTACGATCCGTACGCATGCGCAGTTGGGCAAATATCGCTCGGTGCGAATGAGAGACGCTTACGAGCGGCTCTGAATCAGGCCCATAGTGTCCCTGATTCACATTACACAATAAAGTAGTGTCTCTTATTTATGTTACGACACACAGTAGTGCCCCTTTTACACAATGCCCACAGTAGTGACCATTTTGCACAAAGCCCACACTAGTAATGCCCCTTATACAATGCCCACAGTAGTAGTGCCACTTATACAATGCTCCCAGCAGTGGTGTCCCTTACACAATGCCCCCAGTAGTGGTGTCCCCTATGCAGTCCCCTTAGTAGTATTGCCCCCTATGCAGTGCCCCCAGTAGTAGTATGACCCCAGTAGCAGTGCCCCCATTAGCAGGCCTCTAGTAGTAGTGCCCCCATTAGCATGCCCCCAGTAGTATGCCCCCAGTAGTAGTGCCCCCATTAGCAGTGCCCCCAGTAGCAGTATGCCCACCAGTAGTAGTGCCCCCATTAGCAGGTCCCCAGTAGTAGTGCCCCCATTAGCAGGCCCCCAGTAGTAGTATGCCCCCCATTAGCAGTGCCCCCATTAGCAGGCCCCCAGTAGTAGTGCCCCCATTAGCAGGCCCCCAGTAGTATGCCCCCAGTAGTAGTATGCCCCCCACTAGCAGTGTCCCCAGTAGTAGTGCCCCCATTAGCAGGCCCCCAGTAGTAGTATGCTCCCCAGTAGTAGTATGCCCCCCAGTAGCAGTGCCCCCAGTAGCAGTATGCCCCCCAGTAGTATGCCCCCCAGTAGTAGTATGCCCCCCAGTAGCAGTGCCCCCATTAGTATGCCCCAGTAGTATGCCCCCCAGTAGTAGTGCCCCCATTAGCATGCCCCCAGTAGTAGTATGCCCCCAGTAGCAGTGCCTCCATTGGCATGCCCCCAGTAGTATGCCCCCAGTAGCAGTGCCCCCAATAGCAGTATGCCCCCCAGTAGCAGTATGCCCCCCAGTAGCAGTGCTCCCATTAGCAGACCCCCAGTAGTAGTATGCCGCCCAGTAGTAGTGCCCCCATTAGCATGCCCCCAGTAGTAGTATGCCCCCAGTAGCAGTGCCCCCATTAGTATGCCCCCATTAGTATGCCCCCCAGTAGTAGTGCTCCCATTAGCAGGCCCCCAGTAGTAGTAGTATGCCCCCCAGAAGCAGTGCCCCCATTAGCATGCCCCCAATAGCACTCCCATACAAACACAAATAAAAAAAGAAAGAAAAAAAAAAACGTACCTGAATCCCTGCTCCGTCCGCTCTGCTCTATTACGCGCGGATGGAGCCGGAATACGGAGCTCATGAGTGAGCTCCAACCGGCTCCCTCCGTGCAGCAGCCAATGAGAATCTGTGTGTTTGTGTCTGTGTAGGGCAGACACTAGAGGAGCCCTGACGTCAGATTCTCTCGCGAGAATCTGACAGCAGGACGCCGCCGTTCAGCCCCGAACGGGGATCCGAGTCAGGCGGGGATGGACTCGGATCCCCTATGTTCGGAGCGGTTCGGATTCCACAGAATCCGAACCGCTCATCTCTAATTAATATTACTGGTACAATCACACCCTCCATTCAGCATTACACTCAAGTAGAAAGGTTAATCAGCTATTTGGAAAGGGATTTGCTATCTTCATACTGCTAGGATCAGACTAGTCGTGGCAAGTACTTTTACCATAGCAGCATTTAGGGGCTGGTTGGCTGGCAACTTTCGGTCTGGGGGGAAAACATGAGCAAGTGGCCCTGGCGCATTGCAATTCAAAAAATGGGTGTGACAAAAACCCTGTAGGTGGTTTATCTAGTGTGGGTGTGGCTTAAATAGGCAATGACATATTCTGTCAAAAGCTATAAACAAATATAATACCTACAATTCTCATCTGACAAAGCAGAGACTATTGTAGTGATCACTATTAAAAACAGAGCATTCCTTGAACTGTATACAATGCAGTTACTAATACATAAAGCACAGCGAGCATCGAAAACATCCAAATAAAATACCGGCACCATTCTAGTGATCAACATACACAGGAAAGGATTGGGAATTTAGAGTGTCCCCATAAAATATTCTGAAAGCCCCTGTTTAAACCTCCACATTATGGCACATATGTATCAAAAAATATTTGCAGGATATCCTTTTCGCGGGCTATCAGCAAATACCAAGCTCCAAAATGCAAAGAATTCCGGAGACCTCCACCACTACCTAATGCCACCTACAGATGTGGTAAGCCATTGTAGCCTGTGGGCTACACTATGAAAAACTTACCTGGAGAGAGATCCATAAGATCCCTCAACGGCAATGGCACATGCACAGTCTGATGTAGCACCACTGGGTCCCAAAGCTAAAAGTGAAGTGATCACATTAGCAATCACTTTACTTTTACATTTCCAAGGTATTGGCCCCTTTCGGAACTCTAATAACTACAAAAGGGAGGCCTTTACAAGCAAATACAAAATCAATAATATCTGCCAGGTTATACACACACAGAAACACACACACAGAAACACACACACAGTGGCGTAACTTCATCCCAGGTGTCCGGAGGCAAGATAAATGTTGGTGCCCCTCCCCCCACATTAAAATGTACCACCCCCCCAGCACCTATGCCAGTCCCAGCTGCTGCCGCCACCCCTCTATGCTGTTCCTTTTATACAATGCCCCAGTGGTCCCCCTATGCAGTGCCATCAGTAGAGGTCCCCCTATGCAGTGCCTGCCTATTTAGTGCCCCCCAGTAATGGTCCCCCTATGCAGTGCCTCCAGTAGTGGTCTCCCTATGCAGTACCTTCAGTAGTGGTCTCCCTATGTAGTGCCCCCAGTAGTAAGGCCCCTGTAGTGCCCCCAGTAGTAAGGCCCCTGTAGTGCCCCCAGTAGTAAGGCCCCTGTAGTGCCCCCATATGATGCCCCTTGTAGTAATGCTGCTGTAGTGTCCCCATATGATGCCCCCAGTAGTAAAGCCCCTGTAATGCCCCCTGTAGTGCCCCATATGATGCCCCCAGTAGTAAGCCCCCTGTAATAAGCCCCCTGTAGTAAGCCCCCTGTAATAAGCCCCCAGTAATAAGCCCCCTGTAGTAAGCCCCCTGTAGTAAGCCCCCTGTAGTAAGCCCCTAGTAATAAGCCCCCTGTAGTAAGCCCCCTGTAGTAAGCCCCCAGTAGTAAGCCCACCCCCCGCACACATACAAAAAAAATACTTACCTTAAACCCCGCTCCAGTGCCTGCTGCCGTCTGTACCCGGTGCCCGCTCCTTGGAACTTTGGGAGTGACGTCATGACGTCACTCCCATAGTGCACTGAGGGACCCAGAAGCCGGGAGGGTGATATGAGGGCATGACCAGTGCTATGGAAGTGTGGTCTGTACAAGGAGTGTGGTGAGCGGAAAGCACTGTGCGGAGCATGACTACTAGCACCTATATCAACAGTTGAATGTCAGAATATATCAATAAACAAAAGGGAAGCACTCCTTGTTGACGTGACCCT
This sequence comes from Taudactylus pleione, assembly GCA_031769625.1. Taxonomy (NCBI): domain Eukaryota; kingdom Metazoa; phylum Chordata; class Amphibia; order Anura; family Myobatrachidae; genus Taudactylus; species Taudactylus pleione. The sequence continues at coordinate 589,396 of JAUIMM010000531.1, forward strand.
AGTATGACAAAAAAGTATACATAATTGGTATCACCCCCATATCTTGATTTTGTTGTACTAAACCTCCTCCCTATATGTTTTGTATTGTGCTACCCCTCATTTGTGTATTCTGTACTTTGCCTTTCACCCCCTTCATCTATATGTTCTGCATTGTGCTTTCATCCCTCTCCCATCTGTCCGACATTGTGCTGTCTGTGACCCCATATGAATGTCTTGTATTGTACTGTCTGTCTTCAGTCGGTATTCATTATTCATGTAGGAGATCACATGCTCCAATGTCATTGTCATATGTCATATGTTCAACCAGTCTCATGCCCTGTGTCCCCTTCAGCCTCCTGCACACTGTGACTCTACAGCCTCTAGCCCCCTATCTCTCCAGCCTCCTGCCCCCTGTCTATCCAGCCTCTTGCTCATCACTTCAGTGTCCTGCCCCCAATGTCTCTCCAGCCTCGTGTCTCTCCAGCCTCCTTTGTCTCTCCAGTCTCCACCCTCTCTTTCCAGCCTCCTGCACCCTATATATCTCCAGTCTCCTGTCCCTTCTGTCTCTCCAGCCCCCTGCCAATTCACTCATGCCTCCTGTCCCTTGTCTCTGCAGCCTCCTGTCTGCTGTGTCTCTACAGCATAATGTCCCCTGTGTCTCTACAGCCTAATGTCCCCTGTGTCTCTCCACCCTCCTGTCACCTGCGTCTCTCCAGCCTCCTGTCACCTGCGTCTCTCCACTGCCTCCTGACCCCTGACACTCCAGCCTCCAAATTCCATCTTTATGGCAGCCATGGATACATCCCATGTGGGTAGGGAAATACTGTGCTGCTGTTGCTTAGGCGCTCAGTCCTCAGCCATTGTCTGCGCACTGCTGCTGTGTTGTGGGAAGTGGATATATCCCCTTCAGTTTTTGTACCGACGACATCAGCTACTGTCCAATGTCAGCCTACCATCCACATGGATATAGAGGGGGAGGGTGGTGAGCAAAGCGAGCCCATGAGGGGACAGCTTTCTTTTTGTGGTCGACTGTATGGGCAGGGAACTGTCATTCTGCCCTGACAGCACGTCACTTCTAGGTACAAAAACTGAAGGGAAAATACACCTTTCCGGTTGTGTGGCCATGCAGTGTGATTCTCTTGGTCACTGTGATGCTGCACACAGCAGTGTGCATAGGCTTGCCATAATATCCCTTTAATCTGAGACACAAATGAACTACACAGGTTCTGTGACTGGCTTAATTCCAGCCTGGATTTCACCTGGTATTAATTAGCCACATGAGTCCCAGACTAAAGGGATATTATGGCAAGCCTATGAATACAGGATGGGTGGCAACACTACACCCCCTGCCTTCTATGTTTTGTATTATAATATATATATATATATAAATATATATACACACACACACATATATATATATATATATATATACATACTAGGGGTGAGCGGGTTCGGATTTCTGAAATCCGAACCCCCCCGAGCCCCCCCGATCCGAGTCCGATCCGAGTCAGGCTCGACTTTTCCCGCCTGACTCGGATCTGAAATCGAGGCAAAACGTCATCATCCCGCCTTCCGAGTCTCGCGGGTTTTGGATCCTATATAAGGTACACACGTCGGCGCCATTTTCTCACTCGGCTGTGGACAGTGAAGAGGGAGGGTGGGAGTTAGGGCTGTGTAGTGTAGTGTAGTGTAGTGCTGCTGTTGTCCACTACTTCAAAGTCCATAGGGGCTGGCTGTGTTGTGCTGTGCTGCTGTTGTTAATAGGGGCTGTGTCCACTACTTCAAAGTCCATAGGGGCTGGCTGGACTGTGTTGTGCAGTCAGTTCTCCATAGGGGCTGTGTCCACTCCAAAGTCCTGTGCAGTGTCCCAGTCCTAAAGGAGTGCTGTAGTGTTGTCCAGGGGGTGCTCTGTCCATCAGGGGTGCTCCCCCCAAGTGCTAAAAAAATAATATATTTTCTGTGTTTGTGAATTGTGTGCGCAGTAGCCGCACGTGCATCAACAAAGTAGTGCCAAGCGTGCGCCTGTGTCATAAGTAAAGGGCCGGCTGGCTTGACCGTTAAGGGTGCTGTAACCCCCGAAAGTACACTCCAGTCCAAACCAAAAAAAAAATTATTTTCTGTGTTTGTGAATTGTGTGCGCAGTAGCCGCACGTGCATCAACAAAGTAGTGCCAAGCGTGCGCCTGTGTCATAAGTAAAGGGCCGGCTGGCTTGACCGTTAAGGGTGCTGTAACCCCCGAAAGTACACTCCAGTCCAAACCAAAAAAAAAATTATTTTCTGTTTGTGAATTGTGTGCGCAGTAGCCGCACGTGCATCAACAAAGTAGTGCCAAGCGTGCGCCTGTGTCATAAGTAAAGGGCCGGCTGGCTTGACCGTTAAGGGTGCTGTAACCCCCGAAAGTACACTCCAGTCCAAACCAAAAAAAATATTATTTTCTGTGTTTGTGAATTGTGTGCGCAGTAGTCGCACGTGCATCAACAAAGTAGTGCCAAGCGTGCGCCTGTGTCATAAGTAAAGGGCCGGCTGGCTTGACCGTTAAAGGGTGCTGTAACCCCCAAAGTACACTCCAGTCCAAACCAAAAAAAAAATTATTTTCTGTGTTTGTGAATTGTGTGCGCAGTAGCCGCACGTGCATCAACAAAGTAGTGCCAAGCGTGCGCCTGTGTCATAAGTAAAGGGCCGGCTGGCTTGACCGTTAAGGGTGCTGTAACCCCCGAAAGTACACTCCAGTCCAAACCAAAAAAAAAATTATTTTCTGTGTTTGTGAATTGTGTGCGCAGTAGCCGCACGTGCATCAACAAAGTAGTGCCAAGCGTGCGCCTGTGTCATAAGTAAAGGGCCAGCTGGCTTGACCGTTAAAGGGTGCTGTAACCCCCGAAAGTACACTCCAGTCCTAACCAAAAAAAAATTATTTTCTGTGTTTGTGAATTGTGTGCGCAGTAGCCGCACGTGCATCAACAAAGTAGTGCCAAGAGTGCGCCTGTGTCATAAGTAAAGGGCCGGCTGGCTTGACCGTTAAGGGTGCTGTAACCCCCGAAAGTACACTCCAGTCCAAACCAAAAAAAAAATTATTTTCTGTGTTTGTGAATTGTGTGCGCAGTAGCCGCACGTGCATCAACAAAGTAGTGCCAAGCGTGCGCCTGTGTCATAAGTAAAGGGCCGGCTGGCTTGACCGTTAAGGGTGCTGTAACCCCCGAAAGTACACTCCAGTCCAAACCAAAAAAAAAATTATTTTCTGTGTTTGTGAATTGTGTGCGCAGTAGCCGCACGTGCATCAACAAAGTAGTGCCAAGCGTGCGCCTGTGTCATAAGTAAAGGGCCGGCTGGCTTGACCGTTAAGGGTGCTGTAACCCCCGAAAGTACACTCCAGTCCAAACCAAAAAAAAAATTATTTTCTGTGTTTGTGAATTGTGTGCGCAGTAGCCGCACGTGCATCAACAAAGTAGTGCCAAGCGTGCGCCTGTGTCATAAGTAAAGGGCCGGCTGGCTTGACCGTTAAAGGGTGCTGTAACCCCCAAAGTACACTCCAGTCCAAACCAAAAAAAAATTATTTTCTGTGTTTGTGAATTGTGTGCGCAGTAGCCGCACGTGCATCAACAAAGTAGTGCCAAGCGTGCGCCTGTGTCATAAGTAAAGGGCCGGCTGGCTTGACCGTTAAGGGTGCTGTAACCCCCGAAAGTACACTCCAGTCCAAACCAAAAAAAAAATTATTTTCTGTGTTTGTGAATTGTGTGCGCAGTAGCCACACGTGCATCAACAAAGTAGTGCCAAGCGTGCGCCTGTGTCATAAGTAAAGGGCCGGCTGGCTTGACCGTTAAGGGTGCTGTAACCCCCGAAAGTACACTCCAGTCCAAACCAAAAAAAAAATTATTTTCTGTGTTTGTGAATTGTGTGCGCAGTAGCCGCACGTGCATCAACAAAGTAGTGCCAAGCGTGCGCCTGTGTCATAAGTAAAGGGCCGGCTGGCTTGACCGTTAAGGGTGCTGTAACCCCCGAAAGTACACTCCAGTCCAAACCAAAAAAAAAATTATTTTCTGTGTTTGTGAATTGTGTGCGCAGTAGCCACACGTGCATCAACAAAGTAGTGCCAAGCGTGCGCCTGTGTCATAAGTAAAGGGCCGGCTGGCTTGACCGTTAAGGGTGCTGTAACCCCCGAAAGTACACTCCAGTCCAAACCAAAAAAAAAATTATTTTCTGTGTTTGTGAATTGTGTGCGCAGTAGCCGCACGTGCATCAACAAAGTAGTGCCAAGCGTGCGCCTGTGTCATAAGTAAAGGGCCGGCTGGCTTGACCGTTAAAGGGTGCTGTAACCCCCGAAAGTACACTCCAGTCCTAACCAAAAAAAAATTATTTTCTGTGTTTGTGAATTGTGTGCGCAGTAGCCGCACGTGCATCAACAAAGTAGTGCCAAGAGTGCGCCTGTGTCATAAGTAAAGGGCCGGCTGGCTTGACCGTTAAGGGTGCTGTAACCCCCGAAAGTACACTCCAGTCCAAACCAAAAAAAAAATTATTTTCTGTGTTTGTGAATTGTGTGCGCAGTAGCCGCACGTGCATCAACAAAGTAGTGCCAAGCGTGCGCCTGTGTCATAAGTAAAGGGCCGGCTGGCTTGACCGTTAAGGGTGCTGTAACCCCCGAAAGTACACTCCAGTCCAAACCAAAAAAAAAATTATTTTCTGTGTTTGTGAATTGTGTGCGCAGTAGCCACACGTGCATCAACAAAGTAGTGCCAAGCGTGCGCCTGTGTCATAAGTAAAGGGCCGGCTGGCTTGACCGTTAAGGGTGCTGTAACCCCCGAAAGTACACTCCAGTCCAAACCAAAAAAAAAATTATTTTCTGTGTTTGTGAATTGTGTGCGCAGTAGCCGCACGTGCATCAACAAAGTAGTGCCAAGCGTGCGCCTGTGTCATAAGTAAAGGGCCGGCTGGCTTGACCGTTAAGGGTGCTGTAACCCCCGAAAGTACACTCCAGTCCAAACCAAAAAAAAAATTATTTTCTGTGTTTGTGAATTGTGTGCGCAGTAGCCACACGTGCATCAACAAAGTAGTGCCAAGCGTGCGCCTGTGTCATAAGTAAAGGGCCGGCTGGCTTGACCGTTAAAGGGTGCTGTAACCCCCGAAAGTACACTCCAGTCCAAACCAAAAAAAAATTATTTTCTGTGTTTGTGAATTGTGTGCGCAGTAGACGCACGTGCATCAACAAAGTAGTGCCAAGAGTGCGCCTGTGTCATAAGTAAAGGGCCGGCTGGCTTGACCGTTAAAGGGTGCTGTAACCCCCGAAAGTACACTCCAGGCCAAACCAAAAAAAAATTATTTTCTGTGTTTGTGAATTGTGTGCGCAGTAGCCGCACGTGCATCAACAAAGTAGTGCCAAGAGTGCGCCTGTGTCATAAGTAAAGGGCCGGCTGGCTTGACCGTTAAAGGGTGCTGTAACCCACAAAGTACACTCCAGTCCAAACCAAAAAAAAAATTATTTTCTGTGTTTAGCCGCACGTATATATCAAATCGATATAACATAAATGGAGGACCAAACTTTCTCCGATAAAAATAAAATAGAGAAAGATCAAGAACCACTTCCTCCTAGTGCTGAAGCTGCTGCCACTAGTCATGACATAGACGATAACATGCCATCAACGTCGTCTGCCAAGGCCGATGCCCAATGTCATAGTAGAGGGCACATACAATCCCAAATGGCAAAGTTCAGGAAAATGACCTTGAAAAAGACATTTAAATCAGCTGAAGAGAAACGTAAACTTGCCAATATGCCATTTACGACACGGAGTGGCAAGGAACGGCTAAGGTCGATCCCTAGTATGTTCATGACTAGTGGTTCAGCTTCACATGACGATGGAAGCCCTCCTCCCACTAAAAAAATCAAAAGAGTTAAGCTGGCAAAAGCACAGCGAAGAACTGTGCTTTCTAAGAAGATATCACAAATCCCCAAGGAGAGTCCAAGTGTGGTGGTGGTTGCGATGCCTGACCTTCCCAGCACTGGACGGGAAGAGGTGGCTCTTTCCACCATTTGCATGCCCCCTGCAAGTGCTGAAAGGAGCACCCACAGTCCACTTGCTGATATGCAAATTGAAGATGTCACTGTTGAAGTACAACAGGATGAGGATACTGGTGTAGCTGGCGCTGAGGAGGAAGTTGGCGAGGAGGATTCTGATGGTGATGTGGTTTGTTTAAATCAGGCTCCGGGGGAGACAGTTGTTGTCCGTGGGATGAAAAAGCCCATCACGGTCATGCCTGGGCAGAAGACCAAACATTCCACCTCTTTGGTCTGGCAATATTTCTATCCAAATCCGGACAACAACTGTCTTGCCATATGTACCATATGTAAAGGTGAAATAAGTAGGGGTAGGGACGTCAACCACCTAGGAACATCCTCCCTTATACGGCACCTGCAGCGCGTTCATAAAAAGTTACTGTCAAGTTCAGAAACTTTGGCTAAGACCGTAAGCAGTCCAGGGACACCTAAATCCCGTTGTCCTGTTGTATCCAAGCGCCTGCAAACCACACCGTCAACTCCCTCCTCGTCAATTTCCTCCTTAGTCAGGATCGGAAGTAGTCCTGCAGGCCATGTCACTGGCATGACTGACTCTCCTATCCGGGATTCCTCTGGAGGATCCTGCATTGCTACGCCTACTGCTGCCGCTGCTGCTGTTGCTGCTGCTGGGAGTCGTTCATCATCCCAGAGAGGAAGTAGGAACACCACTACTTTTACTAAACAATTGACCCTCCAACAGTCCTTAGCGAGGAGGATGAAGTACGACAGCAGTCATCCTGAAGCAAAACGTATAACTGAGGCCTTGACTGCTATGTTGGTGTTAGACGTGCGTCCGGTATCCGCCATTAGTGCAGTGGGATTTAGACAATTGATGGAGGTAGTGTGTCCCCGGTTCCAAATCCCGTCTAGATTCCACTTCACTAGGCAGGCGATACCGAGACTGTACAGAAACGTCAGAAAAAGTGTCCTCAGTGTCCTGAAAAATGTCGTTGTACACAATGTCCACTTAACCACGGACATGTGGACAAGTGGAACAGGGCAGACTAAGGACTATATGACTGTGACAGCCCACTGGGTAGATGTATCACCTTACGCAGCAACAGCAGCAGCGTCACCAGTAGCAGCATCTCAGAAACGCCAGCTCGTTACAAGGCAGGCTACGCTGTGTATCACCGGTTTCAGTAAGAGGCACACCGCCGACAACCTCTTAGAGAAACTGAGGGAAATCATCGCCCAGTGGCTTACCCCACTTAGACTCTCCTGGGGATTTGTGATATCTGACAACGCCACCAATATTGTGCGGGCATTACATCTGGGCAAATTCCAGCACGTCCCATGTTTTGCTCACACAATAAACTTGGTGGTGCAGAATTTTCTGAAAAGCGACAGGGGCGTGCAGGAGACGCTTTGGGTGGCCCGAAAAATTTCTGGCCACTTTCGCCATTCAGCGACTGCGTGCCGAAGACTGGAGCGCCAGCAAACACTCTTGAACCTGCCCCGCCATCACCTGAAGCAAGAGGTTGTGACACGGTGGAACTCAACCCTCTATATGCTTCAGAGGATGGAGGAGCAGCAAAAGGCCATACAAGCCTATACATCCACCTATGACATAGGCAAAGGAGGGGGTATGCACCTGACTCAAGCGCAGTGGAGAATGATTTCCGTGTTGTGCAAGGTTCTCCAGCCCTTCGAACTTGCCACACGTGAAGTCAGTTCAGACACTGCCAGCTTGAGTCAGGTCATTCCCCTCATCAGGCTTTTGCAGAAGCAGCTGGAGAAAGTGAAGGAGGAGCTAAGACGGAGCGATTCCGCTCGGCATGTGGGACTTGTGGATGAAGCCCTTCATTCGCTTTGCCAGGATTCCAGGGTGGTCAATCTGTTGAAATCAGACCACTACATTTTGGCCACCGTGCTCGATCCTAGGTTTAAAGCCTATGTGGTGTCTCTCTTTCCGGCCGACACAAGCCTGCAGAGGTGCAAAGACCTGCTGGTGAACACACTGTCAGCTGAAGCGGAACGTGACACGTCAACAGCTCCTTCTTCATTTTCTCCTGCAACTGGGGCTGCCAGGAAAAAACTTAGGTATCCTAAGCAACCCGCTGGCGGTGATGCAGGACAGGCAGGACCAAGTTTGGACATCTGGTCCGGACTGAAGGACCTGGCAACAATTTCTGACATGTCTACTGTCACTGCATATGATACTGTCACCATTGACAGAATGGTGGAGGATTACATCGGTGACAGCATCCAAGTAGGCATGGCAGACAGTCCATACCTGTACTGGCAGGAAAAAGAGGCAATTTGGAGGCCCCTGTACAAACTGGCTCTATTTTACCTGAGTTGCCCCCCCTCCAGTGTGTACTCCGAAAGAGTGTTTAGTGCAGCCGGGAACCTTGTCAGCGAAAGGCGTAGGAGGTTGCTTCCACAGAATGTGGAGAAGATGATGTTCATCAAAATGAATTATCAGCTCTTCCAGGGAGACCAGCCTCCAGAAGGTACAGAGGGACCTGTGGTGGTGGATTCAAGTGGGGACGAGTTAATACTTTGTGAGGATGAGGATGTACACACTGAAGAGGGTGAGGAATCGGTGGATGAGGAGGATGAGGATGACATCTTGCCTCCATAGAGCCAGTTTGTGCAGGGACACATTAATTGCCAGCTTGTTTTGTGGGGGCCCAAACGAACCAATCATTTCAGCCACAGTTGTGTGGCAGACCCTGGCGCTGAAATGATTGGTTTGTTAAAGTGTGCATGTCCTGTTTATACAACATAAGGGTGGGTGGGAGGGCCCAAGGACAATTCCATCTTGCACCTCTTTTTTTTCTTTGCATTATGTACAGTTTGGGGCCTAGTTTTTCAAACTGCCATCCTGTCTGCCACTGCAGTTTCACGCCTAGATGGGTCACGTGTTTGTGCCGCCCACTCGTGTCGCTTAGCATAGTCATCCAGCTACCTCGGTGCAACGTTTTGGACATAAAAACACTATTGTGAGGTGTGAGGTGTTCAGAATAGACTGGAAATGAGTGGAAATTAAGGTTATTGAGGTTAATAATAGCATAGGAGCAGAAAAACCTACAAATTCTGTGATTTTAGCTGTTTTTATGCTTTTTTAAAAAAAAATACAGATCCAAAACACAAAACCCAGAACCCAAAACACGGAAGGGTGGTTTTGGCAAAACCAATCCAGATCCAAAACACGAAGAAAGATCCAGATCCAAAACCAAAACACAAAACACGAAAAGTGGCCGGTGCACACCCCTAATACATACACACACATGTATATCGTATATATATATATATATATATATATATACACACATTATATATATATCTATATATCTATATATATACACCCACATATACCTTATATATATATATATATATATATATATATACATACACATACACACCGCCGCCGCTCAGCGCCTTCTGACAGCGATGGTTGGTTTGAGAAGGGACTATTAAAAAAAAAAAGTTGAAAAAAAAAAACGTGTGTGCTTCCAGCGGCCTGGGCCCCCTGCCATGCCCCGGGCCCGGGTAATCTGTACCCGCTCCCCCCCCCTCTCGGCACCCCTGTACAGTGCCCCTAGTAGCACACACCCCCTATACAGTGCCCCCATGAAGTGGCCCCCCTATGCAGGGACGACTGTAGCGCTCCCCCCTATGCAGTGACAGTGCTGCCCCACACGCAAAAAAAAAAAAAAACTTACCTGAATCCCCTCTCCTGACGCAAGTCCTGGCTCTTCTGTTGCACAGATGGGAGAGACGTCAGCATCATGACGTCCCTCCCATCATCACCGGCTGCGGGGGGAGCCGGCTCCCTCAGCTGACAAAGCAGCCAATGAGAGTCTGTGTGACTCTCATCGGCTGCTGTAACATACACATGTCACTGTGTAGTGTGGCTGCGCTCACTGCACGGTCTACACTACACTAACGGAGGGGACACTAGCGGTGGGCACAGACAGCGCACCGCTGCTAGTGGGGGCCCCTCCATGTGTGGGGGCCCAGGGACGACTGCCCCTGTCACCCCCCCCTTAATCCGGCCCTGGGTGGAGGCACTGACCAGATAGAAAGTCATAGCATTTAATAGACATTGAGGGGTTGGTAACCTGGTGACCCTTTAGAGGTAAAAAGTGGGGTTACATATATATATATATATATATATATATATACACACACACAACAGAATAATGGGGGAAATTGATTATTCCCATTGAAACGATGGTTTAGTAACAACCTCTGTCTCTTTTTGTTCTTCATGCTGAGTGGTGCCAGATTCTGGCCCTGATTCAGAGCCGGATGCTCTGACAGAACGCTCGCTCTGAATCAGTGCCGTCTCTCTCACTGTTTGGAGCGGCCTCCTGGCCACTCGCATAGCTGTGGGTGACCACCCACAGCTATAGCGAGCGGCCAAACTGATGGTCACGATGGTCAAGACCATCGCGACCATCGGGCTTGCGATGAGACCCTTGCGGTAGGGTCTCGCTGCCGCAAGCCCTGGAGTGCTTTTGGCTCTATCAGAGCCAAAAGCACTCCCACTGACATCACTAGTGATGTCAGTAGGGCCGGCCCCAGACGGTAGACATTCCCATAGGAACACCTCCGTCTGGGCAGCCACGCCC